>BROG01000163.1:237500-862500 GCA_030159075.1 Atrina japonica
GTCGTTTGAGAAACATTTCCTTCAAATATCTTAGCGCGTGAGCAAATACGACAATTGCCTCGATTGGCTTTCCCTGTGCATCATTGATCATAATTCCTCTCTTCGTTACCTTTCAGAATTAATGAGAAAAGGTTAATACACATAACTCATTTTATCCAATTATAAAACTTGAACATAAATGTTATGAAATGTTATTATATTAGAAGTTTTAGGAAATGATGGAAGAAAAAAATTCAATGTCGAAATCCTATTTTCTAACAGAAAATGAACAAAATTATCAATGCTACATTCAGGAGTTTCTTTGTGTCAATGTTACACTTACATTCTTCCCAGTGTTATACAGAATCATTTTAAACTTTTGGAAGAATCTCCAGCCGACATGTTCCTCTTCATCCATAAGCTGGGCATACTTCTCCTCTGCTTCGGCACCAAACGAATGAAATTTTGAGTTTTGATCTAGAAGAACGGCAGTTGGTCCTTTCAACTACAATGAATCAATTTGATCTGATTTGTTATATACATAGGTACATGTAAACCTGTATATAAGTGTGATTGTGTGTGT
The DNA here is from genome assembly GCA_030159075.1 of Atrina japonica. Taxonomy (NCBI): domain Eukaryota; kingdom Metazoa; phylum Mollusca; class Bivalvia; order Pterioida; family Pinnidae; genus Atrina; species Atrina japonica. Next base: position 238,063 of record BROG01000163.1, read on the forward strand.
GTATGTGTGTGTGTGTGTGTGATTGTGTGTGTGATTGTGTGTGTGTGGTGTGTGTATGTGTGTGTGTGTGTGTGTGAGTGAGAGAGAGAGAGAGAGAGAGAGAGAGAGAGAGAGAGAGAGAGAGAGTATGCAATCAACAAAAGAATACAGTCAATGTCATCAGCAAGAATAAAGGGATGTGTAAAAGTATTCATTGTTTGCAACCATTTTTGTTTTGTTCGTTTTTATTTTCCTGATCGTTAACAATGTCAATCTAATTGGTAAGATTTGATAAAATCATGATTTATTTGTTTGATTGTTGTTTTTCACTAATAAGGGTTGTCATCAGCTCTATGGAAAGTGCAACAAATTTTGGCCTGTGCTATGGACTGATGCCAATGCAATCAGGGGTCTTAAATGTGCCACTCCTCGGTGTGTGAAGCAGGACCTCGGTTTTTAGTCTCATCTCAAAGACTTTGACTTTTCCTTTGTATGCCGAGCACTTGCGAATGAACAGTCACTGCCATTTTTATAGTCTTTTCTATGACATGATACTGGGAGTCGAACCCGGTATCTTTCGCGTGTTTTAGTTTTTAACTTGTGTAATGTCTGTGGCATGTTGTATTAAGTGGACTTTGTTCTCTAGCATTTAAATCATTGATTAAATGTATTAAACCACAAGTCAGCTATAAATTCATTATGAGAGTGTTCTATTCTTATTAAAGTTTAGACAAATTTATCTCCTAATTCAAAATCATGATTTCATCATTCGCGTTCTTTAAAAAAAGACTCTCTCATGTAGAGTCTATCAAAGTGATGATCAGTTTGTTTTATAATATCATAAATCTAATGAGATTCAGCAGGCGTAGAGCCTATAGGGAAAAAATAAACACCATAAGATATAGATATCACAGATACCAAAGTCTGGTGAACAGTGGACAATCACGGACCTCTGGAAATCCAGAGGTGGGATCAGGTATCATGAAGGAGTGAGCATTTCCTGTTAAACGGTCACATTCGCTGTAGGTGAATTTGTTATGTTCGTCTGGAAGCGGGAAGTGATTTAAGCATTGGTCCACTGACATTATAGTCAGTCGTTTAACCTATTTCAATTTGCTGTCGTCCGTCATCACCCGGCTGTGTTATGTGGGGTGTGCATAAACATTTAAATATTCTTAAAGTTTCTCAAAAATCAGTCGCACTTTTCCCTTTAAATGTTGTCTGTGTAATCTCTAGGATATTGGTATTATATGTAAATCAGAGATACCACAATACTGTTATTCACGGTGTAAATGAGACAATATACAAATGTAGTGAAATAAAGACGTCTGAAAATTCAGAGGTCGGATCAGGATTCATGATTTAAAAATTTTGTATTTTATTTATATAGGGATGGTACTCGATGAATGATTAGGCTTGTTTGGTCTATTGTTTATCTGTATTATATATGATGCACTGGGCGTTTATAGAAAACTCACAGCATGCCTATCAAACAATTGCAAAAGACTTGGATTACACATGTTGTGTTTCACTGTGTTATCACATTTGCTGATAATCCGGACTGACAGAATTAAGTCTATTTTCTAAATGAACATCTCTCGACACTTGTTTATTGTTTAGGGACCAGATTCAGTTATAACATAACAATATACATGTAATACTTCTAGATGTGAACATCCTTTTGAAACATAAAGTTAAGTTTAAATTTGATATATGAAAATATCAATACCGGGGCATTATGTAGGTGTAATGCTACACTGGGCTGATGCCTGGTACAGAACACAAATCCTGTTCGGGACGTCCCAAGGTCAATGGCACAAACAAACAGGTCATATGATGACTCCAGTGTGTGTGACTCGTTTAATGGTGTCTTCTTTACAGATGCCATTCTGAAAATCAGGACCATTGGTAAAAATAATAAAACAACAACAACAGCAACAACAACAACAAACAAATAATACTCCTCTCTCTCACTGAGATATCATTATTATCGGCAATATATGCATTCTAAAATTAATTCGACAGCTTTTGACTAAGATATATATAAGAGATACCGAAGTATTAACCGTCAGTAAACCAACATTGGACCTCAAGGAAATTTAGATATGAGGTCAGGTGCCACGGAGGAGAAAACAATAACGGCAATTACATCTGGATCACTGAACACAAAGTCTTTTTCATTATTTATAATTCGAGATAATATCAACCATCGCATAGGTTTTTATCATTTAAAAGTGTCTGGTTCTTTGTGTTTATGTTTGTTTGTTTGTTTGTTTATTGTTGTTTAACGTCCCACTCAAGAATCTTTCACTCATATGGAGACGTCACCAAATGCCGGTGAAGGACTTCAAATTTTGGCCTATGCTCGACACATACGGCCATTGAACAGTGAGGGTTCTTTAACGTGCCGACACCCACTGTGACACGGGACCTCGTTTCTACTATCTCATCCGAAGGACAGGAAACCAACCTGCCGCCGGCTGGACTCGAACTCACGATCAAGAGTCGAGCGCGCTATCGACTGAGCCAGGTCGGCTCGTGTTTATCGTAGTCCTTCTTCTGGCATGATCCTCGACAGAATGCATAACTAAGTAGAAGTTCTGTCTCTAATTAAGGCAACGAAACAGTCGATATTTAGGACCTCTTAAAATAAGATTTCTGTGCTACCAGTGGACTCAACAGAAGAACGCCCTTTAATACGTGACACCCGTTTGTAGCTTAACTTGTAACTTATTACCAATATAACGTATATATACCGATCGACAGGTACTCTTGGCGGAAAACGTCCACCCTCAGATAGAAAGGTAAGATCCTTGTGATCCATATATTAAGTAAAATATGACATGTAACTGTGTTAATATGACCTGTAACTGTGTTAATATGACCTGTAACTGTGTTAATATGACCTGTAACTGTTTGTTAATATGACCTGTAACTGTGTGTTAATATGACCTGTAACTGTGTTAATATGACATGTAACTGTGTGTTAATATTACCTATAACTGTGTATTAATATGACCTATAACTGTGTGTTAATCTGACATGTAACTGTGTGTTAATATGACCTATAACTGTGTTAATATGACCTATAACTGTGTTAATATGACCTGTAACTGTGTGTTAATCTGACATGTAACTGTGCGTTAATATGACCTGTAACTGTTTGTTAATATGACCCGTAACTGTGTTAATATGACATGTAACTGTGTGTTAATATTACCTATAACTGTGTTAATCTGACATGTAACTCTGCGTTAATATTACCTATAACTGTGTTAATATGACATATAACTGTTTGTTAATATGACCTGTAAATGTTTGTTAATATGACCTGTAACTGTGTTAATATGACATGTAACTGTGTGTTAATATGACCTGTAACTGTGTTAATATGACCTGTAACTGTGTGTTAATATGACACGTAACTGTGTGTTAATATGACACGTAACTGTGTGTTAATATGACCTGTAACTGTTTGTTAATATGACCTGTAACTATGTGTTACTTTAATTTATAGTGCTTTAATCAGATCTCGTATCATGTGACCTGTAAATGTATGTTACTTTATAGTGCCTTTATTATAGATTATGTAAAATATGACATGTAACTATGTTACTTTATGGCGCGTTTATCAAAGATTACGTAATATGTGACCTGTCACTGTATGTTACTTTATACTGCCTTTATCATAGATAACGTAATATGTGATGTGTAACTGTATTTTACTTTATAGCCCCTTTATCATAGATAACGTAATATATGATGTGTAACTGTATGTTACTTTATAGTGCCTTTATCATAGATTACGTGATATCTGACCTGTAACTGTATGTTACTTTATAGTGCCTTTATTATACATAACGTAATATGTGACCCGTAACTGTATGTTACTTTATAACGCCTTTATCATAGATTACGTGATATCTGACCTGTAACTGTATGTTACTTTATAGTGCCTTTATTATACATAACGTAATATGTGACCCGTAACTGTATGTTACTTTATAACGCCTTTATCATAGATTACGTGATATCTGACCTGTAACTGTATGTTACTTTATAGTGTCTTTATCATAGATTACGTGAAATATGATCTGTAACTTGTGTTACTTCATAGTGCCTTTATCATAGATAACGTAATATCTGACCTGTAACTATATATTACTTTAGTGTCTTTTTCATAGATTACGTGATATCTGACCTGTAACTGTATGTTACTTTATAGTGCCTTTATCATAGATAACGTAATATATGATGTGTAACTGTATGTTACTTTATAGTGCCTTTATCATAGATTACGTGATATCTGACCTGTAACTGTATGTTACTTTATAGTGTCTTTATCATAGATTACGTGATATCTGACCTGTAACTGTATGTTACTTTATAGTGTCTTTATCATAGATTACGTGATATCTGACCTGTAACTGTATGTTACTTTATAGTGCCTTTATCATAGATTACGTAATATATGATGTGTAACTGCATGTTACTTTATAGCCCCTTTATCATAGATTACGTGATATCTGACCTGTAACTGTATGTTACTTTATAGTGTCTTTATCATAGATTTCGTGATATATGATCTGTGACTGTATATTACTTTATAGTGTCTTTATCATAGATAACGTAATATGTGACCTGTAACTGTATGTTACTTTATAGCGCCTTTATCATAGATAACGTAATATGTGACCTGTAACTGTATGTTACTTTATAATGCCTTTATCATAGATTACGTGATATATGACCTGTAACTGTATGTTAGAAGAACGCCCTTTTATATTGAACACCCGTTTGTAGCTTAACTTGTAACTTATTACCAATATAACGTATATATACCGAGCGACAGGTACTCTTGGCGGAAAACGTCCACCCTCAGATAGAAAGGTAAGATCCTTGTGATCCATATATTAAGTAAAATATGACATGTAACTGTGTGTTAATATGACCTGTAATTGTGTGTTAATATGACACGTAACTGTGTGTTAATATGACACGTAACTGTGTGTTAATATGACCTGTAATTGTGTGTTAATATGACCTGTAACTGTGTTAATATGACATGTAACTGTTTGTTAATATGACCTGTAACTGTGTGTTAATATGACCTGTAATTGTGTGTTAATATTACCTATAACTGTGTTAATATGACCTGTAACTGTGTTAATATGACATGTAACTGTGTGATAATATTACCTATAACTGTGTTAATATGACCTGTAACTGTGTGTTAATATGACCTGTAACTGTGTGTTAATATGACTTGTAACTATGTGTTACTTTAATTTATAGTGCCTTAATCAGATCTCGTATCATGTGACCTGTAACTGTATGTTACTTTATAGTGCCTTTATTATAGATTATGTAAAATATGACATGTAACTATGTTACTTTATGGCGCCTTTATCATAGATTACGTAATATATCACCTGTAACTGTATGTTACCTCATAGCGCCTTTATTATACATAACGTAATGTGTGACCTGTAACTGTATGTTACTTTATAGTGCCTTTATCATAGATTACGTAATATATGACCTGTAACTGTATGTTACTTTATAGCGCCTTTATCATAGATTACGTAATATATGACCTGTAACTGTATGTTACTTTATAGCGCCTTTATCATAGATTACGTAATATATGACCTGTAACTGTATGTTACTTTATAGCGCCTTTGTCATAGATTACGTAATATATGACCTGTAACTGTATGTTACTTTATAGCGGCTTTATCATAGATTACGTAATATATGACCTGTAACTGTATGTTACTTTATAGCGCATTTATCATAGATTACGTAATATATGACCTGTAACTGTATGTTACTTTATAGCGCCTTTATCATAGATTACGTAATATATTACCTGTAACTGTATGTTACTTTATAGCGCCTTTATCATAGATTACGTAATATATGACCTGTAACTGTATAAATGGTTGCACATTCAGTCACATGACGCTTACAAGTATAGACCTTATACTTGTCTAGATTTGACAGTTCTAGCATTGAACATAATGAGTTAAAAATGTCATATATTCAAGGCTGGAAAGACATTTAAATCAGAAAGTAATCCTGTACAGCAGATATAGATCACATAACATCACATAAAGGCAGTTTACAAAACATTTCACTATATGGATCATATTTTTTTTAAAGTTTTTAAAAACGTTATACGTGTAATTTCATGTATTCAAATGATAATATCATCTACGAGGAACATGTAAATCCTTTATAAATGTCCTTTTTATAGTTTTATATCGCTGTATGAAATGTTCAAATCATTCACAAATACACGTTCTTAGTTTCTCACCATTGTACATTAGTTATAGTTTGTGTTGAGGGCATACCAGCTGTCAAAATGTATTTTCGTTTGTATTAAAAGTTTCAAACATTCGATGTTTTATATCAATAAAATGTTTTTTAAGACCTGAGTTGAAAAAAAAACTTTTTTAAAATGTCATATTTTAAAATAGAAATCTAATGTGAATAATGGGCGAATAAACATTTGTATTCTTACATGGATGACAGGAATATCAATCATAGGCGTATTTCATTTAATCTAGGCAATATATGCATGATATGTTAAAATTTTCCACGGCAATATATCCTTTTAGCCATTTCAGTAAGATTTGGTCTAATCGCAGGATATTTTTCATCAAATTGACAGCCTGTATGTGTTTAAAAGAAAAAATATAAAATCCATTCCATATTATGAAGAAAGGACTTACCTTTCATTATTCGGGAACAAGAAAATTCCTTGTTTGTATCACGTAAATAATTTTTCTTAAAGATAATCACTTCCTATTTGGTAAATTGATGGACTTCCAAGAAAACATGTTTAAGAAAGTTTACCAAGAATTTTTCAGAAGTATAAATACAACTTCCGGGTTATTTAAAACTTACGACAAAATATTTTGTCAACTACTTTCATAGTTCACGTATTTTAAAAATCATTTAAATGTTTTACCTAGATGAGATAAAACAAAGTCTGTGTAAAATACGCGACTACCGGGGATTCTTTTGTGTTCGATATTTAATTGATTCCAATTTACGCAAAATCAAAATACATAATGTGTCGTACAGAATTCATTTACCTGTTGAACGTTTTGCATTTCGAAATGATTAAAATTTCTGTACATTTGTTGTACAATGCATCGCTAATTTAAAAGTATTCACATTTTGGCTAAATAAGGCAATCAACAGTTGCATACAACCTTTCTTGCTTCCTTGCCAAATCTAACCAATGTATACTCTTTTTAAATGGGATTGGATATGCATGGCATTGACAGCCTATATAGTGGTAATGAACTCTTTATACCTTGAAATTTTCGCTCCTGTTTAATTTTCGCCCTTGATGAGAAGGCGAATTTAAAATGAATCCAATTTCTAAAATGAACACACGGACATACATGTCATCCATCAGACTGGTGATTAAGGGCAAAATTAAGACGGGATGAATGTTTTGTGACGTAAAAGGGCGAAAATAACCAGGGCGAAAATTTCTATATAAACAATTGACGAAAATGCTAAATGTTCATTTTATTTTGTATTTGATAAATGTTATCTTTAGTAAAATGGCAACTGTGATACAATAAATATATCCCATCATATTGTTAATAATCTGTTATATATGCTATGAAATTGGTTAAATGAACTCTTGACTTTAAAGATTAATGATGATGTATTTTTATCTGTCAGTGTTAAAGGTTGTACATCTGATAAGGTGGCTACACAAGGTTAATTAATAGGTTTCTGATTGTCTTAATGGAAAGTTTAAACTGTATCATTTGTAACATCTGTAGTAGTCGACCCAGTCATTAAAGTGTAGTTGTAGTGCACAGACGTATTTGTCTTGTACATACACAACACAAATCAATTTACAAACTCCAAAAATAATGGACAACTGCATACCTGTACAAAATCCAGAGGGTGGATCTTGTGACATTGAGGAATAGGCTTCCCCAGCCAACCAGTTACAAACAGAGATTACACGACATATCCTGAAAGGACATCCTCAGGAAGGAGGGCTGAAAATGCCCCCACCGAATTGCACAAGAATATGCATTTAAATTACTAATTTACAGAAATATTTAGAGTTTCAAGGTCATCGGCACCTTGGGAGACTGTAAAGGCGAATTTCCTGGAAAGAAAATGTTAACTATTTGTATATGTATATATGTATTTGATTTAGACTTATGTGAATCTTATGTATTTTCTGGACAGCGATACTCAGCAATTTTGTCAATGGGGCACCTTTTTTGTAATTAACTCATACCGATTTTAGTACCATAAAACTTTGTGGAATGTATATATATATATTTAAGCTATAACCTTTTGTTGTGAACATTCTACATAAACGATTGGTGGTACACATATTTGTTTTGTAAGTAGAATCTTCTAACTTTAATGTATTGTTGGATTTATGCAACTCCTCAGATGGCCATCTTTACTTAGCTATTCATTCTAGTTCAACTTCTGATCCGTTTTCATCATGAATTATTGTAAACAAGTCAAAAGTATTAGAAATATACTCCTTAACATTCTGTATGCAAAATAAAGTTATTTTTTCATCAAAATACTTGGTATTAATATATTTTAGTAAAATACTACATGCATCAAATGTAACAGACAATAAATTGTATTGGTGTATTTCATTTATTTCTCTATAAAATAGACGTTACAAACCCCAACATTATTTACGTTAAATGCAAACCGTTTAAAGAATAAATACATTAAGTTTACACCCACCTGTACAGTGACAAATAAAAAACATATATACTATCCTCGCATAGTACACACAATAGCCATTTATACTATCCATTTGTTGTTTTGCAATAATAGATATATATATATATATATATATATATATATATATATATATATATATATATATATATATATATAATTATATATAGGCACTTGTATGCTGTGAAGCCCTATTAGTGCATGATTGATTTTATCTAGAATGTGATGCAGAAAAGACTTTAATACACTGGCGAAAATATTAAGATAAAGAAGGTGCAAAAAGAATTAAAATTATTGCTACATATTTAACATTAATGCTACATAAGAACGCAATAGTGAAGTCACCATATCAATTTATATGCCATATTTGACATCTCTCTAATAACCTAAACATAACATAGACAGAATCCTTGTTTGTATTTCAGAATTTGACAAGACAAATTCCACCAACACTAGACTTCATTACCGATTCTTTAATATATCTGGTTAGCAATTTTGCTCAGGATCTTGTCATTCTATATATTATATATAAGTTACCAAAGTTCCAAAAAAAAGGGAATAAAACTTCCATAACTTTAGTGACTAAAGATTCAAGGAAAGTTTTAAGTTCCAACAGCTGAATTCTAGTAATTTCGGCATCAAGTAATATCAGCATCAAGTAATTTTGGCACTTGTATAAGTAACTTCGGCACTTGTAAAAATAGCTTCAGCACTTGTACAAGTAACTTCTGCACTTATCTTTTCTGCTTCAGGTATTTTAGCCCTTCAACAGGTAATATTGGCAGCTGGCATTGATGAAGATAAATCAATCAATAACTCATGATGAATTTCAATTTCTAAAATCAAGTTTTAACGCATGTTTTTGGAAGTGCCAAAAATACTTGCTTACAAGTGCCGAAATTACACGACACCCAACAACGCATAAAATTTTCCTATTCAGTGTGTTAAAATGTTAAAAGACATGGACGGTAAAATGATACAAAAACGATAATAAATGATTAACAACGCAATTAAGTGAGTTCATAAACAGGATGACATTTCATAGTAAAATATGGTCACTACTTAGTTAAGTGGTTTACTACATTTTATAACTAAGTGCTCGCTTACTCTCAGAGAGTGTAAAATTCCCACAATACATAACAAAAACAAGAGACTTAAAGAGGGTAAATGTCATCTAACACGTTGAAACCTTGTTTATATTCAAGAAAGTACAAGATATTTTTATCAATTTATCAAGGGTCTTATGGCCTACAGGATGCAGGCGTTTACTATTATTATAAACATAATGTTATAGTTTTAATTTGATGTATTTCTTTAAGTCACATTTCGGGGACGTTATTGTTATTTTCTGATCGTTATTGTAATTTTTGACATTTTCATTAGAAAACCACTCCTAACTGACAAAAAATGAAATTTAAAAGCAAAATTGATGTATTAATGGAGTTATTAGGGGGGGGGGGGGGTTCCCTACAAATTTTTTAATTTACCCTGGTGTACGAGTGATATAAATTCCGCCCTAATTATTGTACTGCAGCAGAGCGTCACCAAGTGACCACCGACACCTTACAGTTTATAAATAGATCGATGTGTTAGGTGTTTCCCACAATTAATTAACTAATTAGTAGGAATAGGACTTTAAAAATACAACAAAAGTTCATGGGGACACGCATTAAGAGAGTACAGAAAAGTTTATTTACGAACATTACTCGTGGAAATGTGGCTTTAAAACTAAAAATGTTTTACGATACTCTTCTCACAGGTCGTTGTGTTGAGGGTCAAAATTCTATATATGCTTAAACTTTAGTTTTTGTCATTATTTAATGAGTTCATATAACTACATGAATTCTAAAGTACATGTATTTAAACTTAAAAAAAGCCTGTAGTTCAACATTTTTTCCCATGGAGTTTTACAATTTAAATTAGGAACTCCTAAAATGTCCAATAGAGTATAGCTTTTTTATCATCCCAAGGGTCGCCATTGGGGATAGCGTTTTTAAAACAATGTCATGAATATATTTTTAGTTAAGAAATACATTTTATGATAGAAAATAAAATGAATAAACTTCGATGAATTTCAATGGAACAGGTAACTGAACCTTTCAAACTGAATTAGAAATTTCTTTATCAGGTTTATCTTGTATGTACAATTCTAAGGCGACTTGATTTTAGTCAGCATGTGATGCATCAAAACTGTCATACGTCAGACATTTTAACAAGAAAAAGTCCAAATCAGTAAACGTTCATTTCAGAAACACAATGCAATATTTATATAACACTGATCTACCATACATATGTTATATATAACACTGATCGGTCATACATGTTATATATAACACTGATCTATCATACATGTTATATATAACACTGATCTGTCATACATATGTTATATATAACACTGATCTGTCATACATGTTATATATAACACTGATCGGTCATACATATGTTATATATAACACTGATCTGTCATACATATGTTATATATAACACTGATCGGTCATATATGTTATATATAACACTGATCTGTCATACATGTTATATATAACACTGATCTGTCATACATATGTTATATATAACACTGATCTGTCATACATGTTATATATAACACTGATCTAATCATACATGTTATATATAACACTGTCGGTCATACATGTTATACATAACATGAGAATACATATGTTATATATAACACTGATATATCATTCATATGTTATATATAACACTGATCTGTCATACATATGTTATATATAACACTTTAATGGTCATACATGTTATATATAACACTGATCGGTCATACATGTTATATATAACACTGATCTATCATACACTGACGGTCAACATTTGATATATACTGGATTATATATAGGATCGGTCATACATCCCATCATACAGACATTATAATAACACTGATCTACATACATATGTTATATAAACACTGATCTGTCATACATATTTATTCACTGTCTGTCATACTTTTATCACCTTCCATTAAAATATTATTGTCCCTCACAGACACCACTCTCTACATATCACTCAACTTTGACATATCTGGATACTACTATCATACAAAACGATTCTCCAAGTATTAAATTGTTTAATTCTGTCATCCCTCTCCATTCAAACATATACAAAATATTCCAAATATATTGCTTTTTAACAGCAACTCTTTTTGAAACCCCAGTTCTCAAAAAATACTGATGAAATCTACGTGAACTATAACCTGAAACTCTTTTTAACAATCAAATAAGCACAATTCACCTGTTTTATGTCAATTACTTGAATTATAAATTGAACTTTTATTAAATTTTCATCAAAGGACATTATTTCAAATCCAGATCAATTTCACAACAAATGGATTGTTTTTTTCATAGGATGATCACAGACTCGGTCTGGATACAAAAAAAATCTCATCATATGAATTTCATGTCAAAATTTGACGTTGATCAGTTTCATATATGAAAATAATAAATTTGAATCGAATGTAGGCTATTTTCAAGTACAATATGGCACATTGTTCTCAAGATAGTGAATATTTGCAAAATGAAACATTAATTCACTATCCATGTGTTGTTGTTTAAAAATCAAACAAACTAAACATGAAAATTGAAGTTTAAGGAAGTTTACTCTTTTGCCATACCAAATTTCATGAAATTCTACTCAATATTTTTCTATTATAAAATATTGATATTAATTGAAAATTTGATAAGATTTTACATGAAATTCACAAGATAAAATTTTGTCTGTAAAACAATATACACAGCACCACAGTTCAAGAGATCAAAACAAAAAAATTATGTACAAAACGTTTACATAGTAAATCAAATTATAGTGCAATAATACTATATGAAAATGAATATAAAATCAAGAATAAATAAGTTCCCCTCAAGTTATAGCACTTCATTTTTTCAATATATTCATTTAGCATTTAGGTTACCACTTATAAACAGCCACAAAACTTATGATTACAGACAAACAAAGGGATTAATTCATGTACCTCGTGATAACTGATAACGTTTTGCGGTACTAGTACCTCCAATGGTGATGGAACGTAACTCTTTGTAATCTTCCTGCTAATGTGAAGTTACCACAGAATATTGTCTTCTAGTGTCATTCCATCACTAATAGAAACAACAGTCCCACGCAAACGTTATCAAGTATCACGTGGTACATGAATTACTTCCATTTCATCTTGCTTTATTAATGGGACTTCTGTTCATATCATATTATCAGTATCACATTGTATACAAAAATTACCCTTAATCAAATGACATAATTATCCCCATTGTACATGTGACAAGAGGCCTGAAGAGCCTAAACAGGACATCAAACCCCTGTCTTAAAAACAAAACCCCTGACCCATATGCTATAACACATACAAATACACAATCAGATGATGCAAAAAATAGACAGTAATGGATAGCATTAGAGCACCTGTCTCAGGTGACCTAATTTCCAACAGCTGTGTATGACCTCATTGTATGTTTCAACATCACAATTAACAATAATAGAAAACAAAGTACATGGGTATATGATTGTAAGTTTAATTGATTAGGAATGTATCAGAAAAATGCTTTTGTGGTGGAAATGTACAGGGCATGAATTGATGAAATGTATGTTACAAATAAATGTGCAGAATGTCTATTCCAAAAGAACACAAAAAGGAAATCTACTTACTAGAACAGAGCGAGATTCTACTTGAAAATTAGCATTTAGGTTAATAAAATATCTCTCTGATGGATAATTTACAAATATCATACTTTATAAAAAAAAAAATTAAACTCAGTATTATCAAAAGCACAGGTATTTTGAAAGTTTTAATTTGCACATTTGTTCCGCTAACTGAAGTAAAACAAAAAGGAAAGACATACACGTCTAATATTATTTATTAAATTTTATAATGAAGTATCGGAGAGCCGGCCTGGCTCAGTCGGTAGCGCGCTCATTCCAGCCAGCGGCAGGTCGGTTTCCTGTCCCTCAGACTGAGACAGTAAAAACTGAGGTCCCGTGTCACAGTAGGTGTTGGAACCCTTGCTGTTCAATGGCCATAATTGCCGAGCATAGGCCAAAATTTGAAGCCCTTCACCGGCATTTACTGACGTCTTCATATGAGTGAAAGATTTTTGAATGGGACGTTAAAAAAAAATAAACAATCAAACAACCAAACAAAGAATTATCAGAATATGACACTAAAATAACATCTAAAAGGTTTCCTGTTTGTTTTCAACAATATAATTGTATATAAACTATATTAAGTGTAATTAATATTAAACATAAATCTTTTTTATGAAAAATTAGAACAATTACCAATAGAAACCACAGATCATTAGTTTTATAATTATTTAACTGCTATACTTGTAAGGTCAATGAACTTCTTAAAGCGTTTATACAGTAACTCAGAGAACATATGATTGAGCCCCTGCCCTAAAACAAAACCCCTGACCCATATACTATATAACACCATAAAAGCCTAGTGGTTTTTGAGAAGTTTACATATATCTTTTCTGTGATCATTGCTGTTTTACAAGATGTGGTAGTTAGCCCCATGCTCAACCACCAATCTGGAGGGCCCGGAGCTGTTTTCATCTGATTTCTGGCCCTGAAACCTGCATGGCATGGTTGCACTTACCAAGGATTATTCCCACCGAGGTTTTAGAGAAGTTTAGAGCATGACAATGCTAATGAAGAAACAAGAACACTTCTGATAATGTTAATACAGGACCAAATAGCACTGTTGACATTGTCCTTGAGAATGTCAATAAATCATATAAAGGTTTTTGTGTATGAAAACCATGATTTAACGAATATTTTCAGATCTTAAATTTCATAACATTTGATAAACAACCCCATTTAGGCTTATTTTGTCTAGATATTTAGTAACTAAGAAAACTCTACATTCAGTAAAGTCCTACATGAGAAACCGGAAATGAAATATGTTGCCCTGGGCACCCAGAGTGTGAATGACTAAAATTTGCTCTTAACATTTTGTTTGAAGTGTAAAAAGATAGGATAAAATGATGTGAGAAATAGATTCCTTACAGATGTCTTTATCTAACTATGTTATCACTTTCTCAATCAACCCTTTCACCCCTAAACATCTAGAAGGTATGCTTTTTTCTGTTGTTTAGACGAATGAATTTTGGTCAGTAGGGGTTACAGGGTTAAATGAGGGATTTATATCATTCATACACATTTGGTGCTTCGGACCTGCATTGGTTTAAGCTAAAATATTCATAAATGATAAATGATTCTACATACATTTTACAATAGCCCCTTGTATACACAGATTCTTTCAAATAAGTTAGTCACATTTCCCACAAAAATATTTACATCTTACAGGTAAAGTCATATACAAATTCTGAATACTAACATATACATTCTTATTAAGGTAAACCATTCAGAGACCAATTACATGTACTGGTAATACATGTAAGAAGACAAAACTTACAATGAATGGTAGCGGTGGTAATTTGACATCATATTAAATTATTCAGTACTCTAGTTCTTTTTCCAAGGCTAGCATATACCTTATTACTAGATATTAAGATATTGGACCAAAATATGACATAACACGGTTTTGATTGTTATAAACAGTAGTTGTCACTATAGTTCTACCAGGATAGATTGGCACATGTTTTCAAACACAAGTCTAAATCATGTCAGGAGTGACAGGCTACTTATTGGCACAAATATATCACAGCTACAGTATGCAGAGTCAACCAAAGACCATGTGGAGGCAACCGAACAACCAAAGACCACGTGGAGCCAACCAGATGACCAAAGACCACGTGGAGGCAACCAGATGACCAAAGACCACATGGAGCCAACCAGATGACCAAAGACCATGTGGAGCCAACCAGACGACCAAAGACCACGTGCAGCGGTCGACCAAAGACAGTATTATTATTTTTTTTTTTTAAGAACCTGGATGTGCCACTTCATCTTGGTAGACCTATAGTCAATTAAAAAATACCAGGGTTCAACATTAAGGTTTGTCCAGTTGTCCGGGACAAGTCCATTTTGTGTTCAGACAAGTAGATGCTACTTCTCACTTGTCCAAAAGGACAAGTGAAATTGCTGAAAACAAAAATTAATTCAATAAAGAGTATTCTTGTTTGACATATCTGAACACAAAATAATATCTTTGAATGTTACGCTTGATTTTCGGACAAGTCAATTTTGCATTTGGACAAGCAGATTTAAATACAACTTGCCCTGCAGGACAAATGGAATTTCCCATTATTGTTGACCCCTGAATACACTTGCTTATCAAAACATAATTGAAAGTCAAGATATACAGTATTATGAGGCACTATTGGATTTGTAGAATTATTTTTAAATCATGTTACATGTATACATATATAACAGTATAATGATATTGCAGCGCTAATGGTGATAAAGACATTGATGTGTAATAATGGTGACAGTTATGCCAGCAATGATGAAGATGATGTTGTAGATGATGTTGAAGATGATGTTGAAGATGCCATGAACATCTCTCTACACATTGTATCGTGACCGATATTGCAGCGCTAATGATGATAAAGATGTTGATATGTAATAATGGTGACAGCTATGACGGCAATGATGATGATGATGTTGTAGATGATGTTGAAGATGCCATGAACATCTCTACACATTGTACCGTGACCGTCCTGTGAATCGTTCTTGTCCTTGGCAATACTCATTATAAATAAGTTTACATAGAAACATATGGAAAATAACAACAAGGATTGCTATGGACACCCAAAACATGGTTGGCAATCCTCCAAAGTGATGTCCATGTCTGTGTAAAGCTATTAGATGATGTTCATGTGCTGGAGCTGAAAAGTCATAAAAAAAAGCATTTACATGTACTGAAAAATATCTATCAACATTCATAAATATTGCATCAATTTTTACATGGGGTGGTAGCATCTTATACTGCAAATACTGTAGCAACTTAACATTTAGTATGAGCCTTGAATTAAGACCTGCAAAATCTTTCTTCAGCTTCAAACATGTGCATCAAATCTAGGATAGATTTTTTTTTAATTTCAGCTAAACAAAATAAAGCAAACCTTGCATTAAAGGCCACCTCTGTATAAAGGGCACCTGGATACTTTAGTGGCCTTTATAGACAAGTTTGACTGTACTGCTGTTTTCTCACAATTAAGAACAACATTTCTGACAGTTCTGATGAATCAATACACATCCCCCTATCTGTGAAACTATTAATAAGTGAATTGTAAGAAAATATAAAATTTAACCAAACATTAACCAGGCCGACTGGTGGACACAGTGATCTGATTTGACATAGGGAACCTGTTGCCCTAAAATGGATGTGACTAATTATTTAGTACCAAAGGTTAGACATATTACTGTATCATAATATGTTATGATTTTGACTGTAATATCAACTAATGTTTATGACACTGTGTTAGCCCTGAAAAAATTCTGACCTTCATTGATCTCCTGTACATGTATGGCATGCTTCAATTCCTCCATATGTAATTTATCAGCTGTTATATATAAAATAGCAGTAACTGGTTTTGTTAACTTTACTGGAAACTGCATCAGTTGCTTGCTGCAAAATTTAAATTATATAATTATATATATACATTTATATATATATATATATATAAAAGCTAGAATCCCCAATTACGATTCAAATGGGTGGAAAAGACCTATAGCATCTAAAATGTTTTGTAATTTTTATAAATAAATAATAGAATCCCATTCAGAAATGAAGCAGAAAATTCTCAATATTTTAGTAACTCAAATTGTTTTAGTCAATATACAGTAAAACCTTTGTGTGCCAAACTTATAAAAATGTCTGTTATAGAGAGGTTTTCGCTGAATGAAGGGGGACCATTCACTGCTAAAATATTCATATGTAAAACCAACACAATTGTTCTTGTAATCATCTGTTACGATGCAATGCAAGGAAATAAATATCCAGCAAAAACACAAAACAAAAGATTGTAGGAATGTTTTTCAAGATAGAAATCAGGACATACAGCTTAGTGAGAAATTGCCTGTAACAATAGAAGTCGATCACAGGAAAACTGTCCGCTATTCAAGGTTAAAAATTACAGAAATTATGCATATTTAGGCCAATAACTTTGTCCAGTGTCCGGGTAAGGTTTATTTAAAACAGTCGCTAGTAGTCTTATATAACATGAAAATCGGGACTTAAACAAATTGTCCGTTATCGTAGGGTGTCCGCTGATTCAAGGAGTCTGTTATGGCAGGTTTTACTGTAGTTATGTTTAGCTCATCAATTAATTTTCCAAAAAGCATCCACTCAACAATTTTTCAGTCATATGGTGGCAACCAGTTATTAGTGGTGGGGGATAGAACTTGGTTACAATGTATCCGGGAAGAGACCACTGACCTTCCGCAATTAAACTGGCAAACTTTCTCACAAAATCAGCTTAGGTTCTAGCAGGACTCGAACCTGCGCTGACTAGAGGTGAGAGACTTCATGGTTTAAAGTATGATGCTTTAACCACTTGGCCAAAGAGGCCCCAAACATAAGCTTAAGAAATTCAATCTATAATTAATCTTATCTACTTACATTGTAACCTTACTACCTTAAACCCACGAATGAGCACCTTTACATTAGGATTACCATAGTAAAATATTGGAAAAAAACATTGAACAAAAGAACTGCAAGAGACAGTCGGAGTGATATATAAAATGAAGGGTTATTATGTTTTGTAGTCTCCAAAATGTTTGTAAAAATGATTTTTGAACAAAATATGGACAAAAAATGGATTTAAGAGTGACAAATTATAGCAATCTTGTACTGAAGCTAAGATGAAAAATATGGGTTAAAAAAAAACAAATTGTGATATAGGCATAAAAATCATATACATGTACACTAAAACCTGCTATAGCGGCCACCTCTATATAAGGATTACCTGTTTATAAAGGCCAGTTTTTTCAAGTCCCTTAACTGCATACTTCAACTAAATTGAACCTGTGTATAAGGGTCACCTGCACATAAAGGTCAATATTTTAAGGTGCCTTGGATGGCCCCTGTATACAGGTTTCACTGTATGTTATTGTTGGAATGAAATTATCATCCAATGAATGTAATTATAAAGAATAATATTTCATTTGAATTAAAAGATAAAGTAAAACTTTGTTTCTTTGGAAATGACTTTTACCTAAATATCATTTTCATATATTTGTAATTTGCTAGAAACATCAGACTAAATAATTATTATTAGAGAAAATCAATTCTGTTTCAGCCAAAAGTGTTTGAATGATATTCAAAAAGTTTCCTACAAATTTATACACTGTATATCTTGAAGTTTGATAAATTTATTAAAGATACAAATATTTCACTGGGAATGGGTATGATAAATTATCTGTGTTATTTAAAATCTTACATATTATTGGTAATGTCTAGATCTGCTTCATGATAAAACTGAAACACTGACGTCCCTTACTAAAGGTATGTCACAATAACTGACCTTAGCTGCATCGGTTTGTCTATACAGCCAGCATCACATGCGTAATATGGACGGTCATTCCTATCTAATGCTACAAATATACTGGCTTTGTTGTCCTCTCCTACTATCACAGAAATATTTAAGTGTGTATTGTTGCCATAGTTAATTCTGTGAAAGTACAAGTCTCTATGGAGATCTTTAGGTTCCATGGTAAACTCCAAATGATGGTTTCCAAATCTGAGCGCTCCAAGGCTTAAAATCATGGCCTGAAGTACTCCTTCTGCACCTACAGAAAAATCAATATTGGTTTTGTTGAGATGTTATACATTACATCTGATGACTGAAACTACAGTCAAACGTTTTAGTGATGTATTAACAAAAAACGCCAAAAAAGCTATGACAAGTGGTTTCTTTTCTTATAACTCACAAACCTGTTACATGATATCATAATTATATAATAATGGTGTATCATTATCTGCCTGTACCATCACAAATACAATGTACAGGTCTACCATGCTAAGCTGGCACATGTTTACAAACACAAAATCAAATCTAAGTCTAAATCAAATCATAACAGGGGTGACAAGCTACTTTTCTTCACAAAAGTATCAGGGATTCCGTATTGCATGGAGTCCGTGCTAGGCAATATGTTTTACCGACACAACCTATTTTTAGCAATTAGACCGTATTGTTTTTGTTTTTTCTAATCTGATGAGCCACTTTACCTTGGTATGTACCTTACCAACTTATATTACGACATCTCAATTACGATTTAACTTAACTTGTTCCATGACATAACTAAAATGTCCATCATCCAGAGATATAATTCTGATGTAACTTACCATCCCATTACATCTAAGTAAACCATGTAATTTATAGGTCCATCCCATGTTATCATAAATACTACAAATATGCAAGAGATATATTATGTAATTTAACAGCCTATAGTCTTAGTATGACAATCCAGAGATGTAATTATGATGTTACTTACAAGGCTCTACCATGACATCCCAATTAGTATGACAATTATCCAGAGATGTAATTATGATGTAACTTACCACATGACATCACAATTAGTATGACAATACAGAGATGTAATTATGATGTAACCTACTAGCCTGGATCATGACATCCCAATTAGTATGACAATTATCCAGAGATGTAATTATGATGTAACTTACCAGCCTGTACCATGACATCACAATTCTGTTTCTCCAGCGTTATCATCCATGTTGTCGTAACACGAGCTATGTCCACCTCATCGGCAGGATCAATCCATAATGTCATAGCTTGACTAAGAGGAAATAATATCAAAGAGTTGAAATTACAAAGTGATAGAATAAAGGAAATAAGTCAATTGCAATGTGTTATAACAAATATAAAGTACCAGTTAGTTTTTATTTACTGGGCTTCTATTCCATCAACTCATTTTAGTTATACTTTGGCCACTTATATTAATGGTACAGGGAAAATCCTATGTATGATATATCTCATAGAAACTGAAGAATCTTGGTATTAAGTCATTAACCCCTGAAGTCACATTTGGACCTACCTATTTGAAAGAATGGTTGAGTCCACTGTCAGGAATTAAGGGGTGTATGATTTAGAATAAAAATTTTATAATGATTTTACATGCAATATGAACTTGTTCCCTCCTGATTTATGATAGTAGACCATACTATGTATTGATCTGGGTGAGTCTAAATGTGACCACAGGGGTTGATGTGTTAATCTTGTGAATGAAAGTACAATCACAATTAAATCACCAAAACACCACACTCTGCATCACAATTATAATGTGAGAGAGAGAGAGAGAGAGAGTCCATTTGTCAGGAAGGAATTAAGGGGTGTATGATTTAGAATAAAAGAGAGAGAGAGAGCAATAGTTCCCATCCTGATTTAGAGAGTAGAGAGATGAGAGAGAGAGAGAGAGAGAGAAAGAGAGAGAGAGAGAAAAGAGAGAGAGAGAGAGAGAGAGAGAGAGAGAGAGAGAGAGAGAAGAGAGAGAGAGAGAGAGAGAGAGAGAGAGAGAGAGAGAGAGAGAGAGAGAGAGAGAGAGAGAGAGAGTAACGAAAACATAATATGACAAATATTACATCAAGGCAATTTCTGAAAGACAGTTGCAGCAAATATTGACTTGGCATTTCAATAAATTTGCCAACCCACTTAACTCCTTTATCTGAGGGAAAGTAACTCTTTGTATTTTCTTAACATAAAAATAACAGATAGCAAAGTATTAATCATCAGGATATTCAGGAGACAAATATACAAATCTGGACAAACAGGGACCTCCAGAAATCCAGAGTTGGGATCAAGTAAGCATCCCCTATTGACTGGTCACACAACCGCCAAGAGTCCACAGTCAAATTCAAATGAAATGAGTTTGGAATAAATTCTTATCACAATTTTTACAGATGACTCTGAGAATGGATACAACTGTATCCAGATGTTTATCTAAGAGAAGTACCTATGCTTATTTTAACATCTATGAATGGATAGTTATATAGATGTTTTTCTAAGGGAAGTAACTATTTTTTTTATTCTTAACATCTGAGAATGGATATTTTTATAATTGTATAGATGTTTATCTTACAGTGTTGAATGTCCACTGTAACATCTGTCAGGGTAATGAAGGACTTTCTGTATTTTTACTCTCTGTTCCTGGGTTGTAGTCACATCATGCAGTGGAGCTGGTACATTACTCAGGACATAGTACATGGTAGAATTGATCTTGTCACCATTCAGGGTATCTGCAGCTTTGGAGTGGCTGATACCAAATCCACTTTCCCATAGCTGTAAAATGGAAATGTCATTTACTGTATACCTGAACATTTTTGCCCCTGGTTATTTTTGCCCTTTTAACATGTTTAAGACAGAATACATATTCACTCTGTCTTAAAATAGCCCCATGTATGTCCATGCCTTGAGTATTAAACTTGAGAATTTTGCTTTCGTTTTAAATTTGCCCTCTCATCTAAGGGAGAAAGTGACGAAAATTAAACAAGAGCAAAATTTCAAGATATACAATATATACAACTAAATGTGTACAACTACATATATTTGCTCAGAAATATTTGAAAATTTAATATTTAATCAATTACGGTACATGTACTTATTCTAGCAGTATTCTAATATTAGCAACTTTTGTGCTCAAGTCATTGTGCTAATTCAAGTGCAGCGTTAAAATTCTCCATCCTGTCATTTTGCGTACATAACAAAACTAAAGGTGTATTTATACTACAAAAAAATCTTTATCATATGCATAGTTCAGTGTGTGCCATTTTGATTACAATATGGTCTGTCGTAATTGCACTAATTCAAGATTGCGCTAATAAATCTACACCCTCTTAGAGTGCTTAAATATGAGTGAGGCAATTTAAAAACACAAACAGTAGGTCTCTGAAGTGCAGTATTTATAAAATTCTACACAATTTGTTGTCTTTAAATGTTTATGATCTACATTTACTGTAAACATATGACTTACTTTTCCCCAAACATGAACATGTTCTGCCATTATTTGTGAAGTGTCAATTTTAACTACATCATTCAGCTCCTGTGAAAAGAAAGAATTATAATGCATTAAAGACATATACAACTTATCTCAAGGTAACTTTGAAATGTGTTCATATCAAACTGAAATACATCTTTTGTATTCCTAAAGAACAAGTACTCTGAATTTTTTCAACTTAAATATTCTTTGTATACTGACCATATATGGTGGCGAAACCTGCATTGTTAGAGACCACTTATCTTGTGAGACCGCATATTGGAAACCGCTTGGTAAAGTAATCTTTTAGATAAAACCTGTTTTGAGAGACCACCTGTATTGTAAGACCATATTTCAGTTGCATAAGGCAAGGAATGAAGCACTATCAGTAGTGCTGTTATCCTGTAGTATAATGTTTACATTACCCTCTCCACACCCTCTAATAGTGAGGCACTGATCCTGTACTATAATGTTTATCCTGTACTATAATGTTGTTATCCTGTACATTACCTTCTCCACACCCTCTAATAGTGAGGCACTGATGAGGCTATAATGGTGCTCCACACCCTCTAATAGTGAGGTATTATCCTGTTAATATTTACTACCTTCTCCACACCCCTAATAGTAGGCTTTGGTGCTGTTATCCTGCACTGACCATTATTCTCCACACCCTCTTATCCTGTGATGTTGCAATGTTATATATTTACATTACCTTCTCATACTAATAGTGACTTTGGTGCTGTAGTAGTATGAGGCACTCGAATGTAGTGAGGTTATCCTGTTAGTATAATGTTTATATTACCTTCTCTACACCCTGTAGTAGTGAGGCACTGATGCTGTTATCATGTATTACAATGTTTATATTACCTTCTCTACACCCTGTAGTAGCGAGGCACTGATGCTGTTATCCTGTATTACAATGTTTATATTACCTTCTCTACACCCTGTAGTAGTGAGGCACTGATGCTGTTATCCTGTACTATAATGTTTATATTACCTTCTCTACACCCTGTAGTAGTGAGGCACTGAGCTGTTATCCTGTATTACAATGTTTATATTACCTTCTCTACACCCTGTAGTAGTGGGGCACTGATGCTGTTATCCTGTATTACAATGTTTATATTACAATGTTTATATTACTTTCTCTACACCATGTAGTAGTAAGGCACTGATGCTGTTATCCTGTATTACAATGTTTATATTACCTTCTCTACACCCTGTAGTAGTGAGGCACTGATGCTGTTATCCTGTATTACAATGTCTATATTACCTTCTCCCCACACCCTGTAGTAGCGAGGCACTGATGCTGTTATCCTGTATTACAATGTCTATATTACCTTCTCTACACCCTGTAGTAGTGAGGCACTGAGCTGTTATCCTGTATTACAATGTCTATATTACCTTCTCTACACCCTGTAGTAGCGGGGCACTGATGCTGTTATCCTGTATTACAATGTCTATATTACCTTCTCTACACCCTGTAGTATTGAGGCACTGATGCTGTTATCCTGTATTACAATGTTTATATTACCTTCTCTACACCCTGTAGTAGCGAGGCACTGATGCTGTTATCATGTATTACAATGTTTATATTACCTTTCTACACCCTGTAGTAGTGAGGCACCTGTATTACAATGTTTGTAGTAGTGAGGCACTGATGCTGTTTATCCTGTATTACAATGTTTATATTACCTTCTCTACACCCTGTAGTAGCGAGGCACTAATGCTGTTATCCTGTACTTGTATTGGTTGTGTGTAATTGACAACTGTTAGAACATGTATCAACTTTGTCCTGTAATAGACACAATCACAAAACGATAATTGGCTATCAAAGCGGAGTTCAGGCTTGTAGTGATATTTTCTCGTTTTATGATTTAATGTGCCACCAACTATCTTTCACTTACTTTGGCACCACATACAGCTGAAGTACCACAAATTTAGACCTGTGCTAAGGACAACATAGGTGCTAACCCTATGATGTATCCATCAGTAATTAGACTGTTATTTCTCCCTAAATTGAGATCATATTCAGTAATTAAAAATCATTTCACAAAATTTTTTTCAAAATTTTCCTCCCTATACAAAGTCACTGTGTACAACAGAAAATTGCATCCACAAAACTCACAAACTGACAAAAAATAATGTTATCCTCTGAGTTTTGATGCTTTAAGTACAGTACTGATATAGTAACTTTTCTCAGATGAAAATCAATTATTTTACCAAAAACCTTCAGTTAAACTGATCAAATTACTTTGAAATTTTGTATAATAAAATGTTACCTTTAGATGCAATAATAATCTGATACATTTACATGGAAATTACGAAACAAAATGTAAATTCAGCACATGTTAAAAACTCAACCTAAATGTTGTAATTGTGACTGCAGGAGAACCTATTCTCAGAGAGTAGTAGTATTTTGCTGAGCTAGTGACAATGATGATACATATATTTATTAAACAATTAAGATAAGTAACAATGTTGTAAATGCCTCAAACATTTCAACTTATCTTAATTGAATTTTGGAAATGAAAATCAATATGCTTGGATTTTATGTTGCAAGAAATGTATTGATGATGCTTGTACATACAGCTTAAATCAAAACTTAGGATGTCCAAATTCTGAATGAACAGCGAAAGAAAAAAACAGACAGAAAAACAATATGCTCCTGATTTTTATCTCATGGGCACAAAAAAAACATGAACATCAGTAAAATGTATACTTACTGTTTAGGAGGAACAATTATTGTTGGATTCTGTATCACCATAGCAACTGCTAGATAAACATGGTACTTTGGGTCAGGAGTTTCTATGACACCATGTGTAGAAGAATACATGACCTTATTCGCAGATGCCCCCGTGAAACTGAATTTAAAATAGAAAAGAATAAACTTGAGTGTCAAGGCCACATAAATTACTAGGTTCATACAGGTGATGACAAATGATTTTCCATCACTTTTTATGACATTTTTCAGTACTTTCCAAACCCTTTCAATGGGTATGTGTAAGCTACTGGTATCAAGATTTGATTTGATTTTTATTTTTGTTTTACGCCACACTCAACATTTTTTCAGTTATATGGTGGCAACCAGTTTTTAATAATGGAGAAAAGAACCTGGTTCAATGTAGGGCTGTGTATTGATTGAAATTTTTCGATACAATACATATTGAATATTTGTTTTTTCAATACACAATACGTATTGATGTATTGGTCTAGTCTCAAAAAACAAGAATTTAAGTTTAATTTACATCTTCTGTGTTAAAATGCTACATATTTGTGTTTTCTGAAATCCTTAACAAGTATAAGCCGAACTTTCTGCCCCGAATTTAAGTGATTTTTTTGTGGTAAAATCAAGGGCAGAAATCCTCCCATATGCTGTGACATTTTCACAGCAGTTTAGCAATCATTTTAATCATCTATTTTTTATCGCTGACGTTTGATATTTATTGATATGCTTACTTGATCTTTAATATTTATAAATCCATCGTCACTAAGTTATGACAAGACATAATTCCATATCTATGAGACGTTTATTCTAGCTACCTATCGTTTTTTGTATTCATGTCATCTGTCTCCATTTTGAACATAAGCTGATTGGTTGATCATAACGAAACAATGAATATGCATTTATGATCATCCAATCAATCGATGGTGACATGGCCGTTGGGTGTATACATGGGCTCTATCTTGATCTGTTTCACACAGATGCTTAACAAATTCAATGCGATTTATAAACGTTTTGAAGACCTATAATAAGACTGTCTTCTGTACCGTATGGACAATTTCATGTATCGATATATTGAAAGGACTAGTGATACTGGTATGAACTGATATATCGGTATATTGATTCAATCATAATTAAATGTATCCGAGAAGAGACCACTGGCCTTCTGTGAGTAAACTGGCAAACTTTCTCAGTTTAGGTTCTGGCGGGGCTCGAACCTGCACTGACCAGAAGTGAGATGCTTCAATGTTCAAAGCGTTATGCTCTAACCACTTGACCATGGAGGCTCCTCACTATCAATACTTTGCAAACCAAACCAAAGTTGGAAAAACACAGGTTTACTTAACGTTTAAAATTCCTGGCAGTAGAGCATCATAAAAACAAAAGAAACTATCAATACTTTGCAAACCAAACCAAAGTTGAAAAAACACAGGTTTACTTAACGTTTAAAATTCCTGGCAGTAGAGCATCATAAAAACAAAAGAAACTATCAATACTTTGCAAACCAAACCAAAGTTGAAAAAACACAGGTTTACTTAACGTTTAAAATTCCTGGCAGTAGAGCATCATAAAAACAAAAGAATTTACTAGATCATGTGTCTATATGATCACAAAATTTTTTTCATTTCTGAAAAAACATGATGAAGAAACACGCACACACAAAATTGCAAGCACTCTGATGAAATATTAAGAAATTTTCATTAAATTAAAGCACATTTCAAGAGCATTTTTGCTTTTCAGCACTTTTCATTTGTCTTCAAGGAAAGATAAATCTTGGCTAAGAGCAACTCAATACGTCAAACATTCTGCGTAAGATAAATGCAATACATCAATCTAGTTAGAAAAGTGTCTATGAACATTATGAAACATATATTTATCAACAATGTCAAAACAATATTTGAAAACAAGGGAACATTGTCATCATTTGATATTTTTGCGTTACTCAGTTCTCTCTCACCAGTCTAAGATGTTTTATCTTCATATAAATGTATAGCCCTTGACTAAAAGATAATAAAAGATCCCCTTGTCTGCTTGTCCGTAGATCTAAAGTACTAACAATAACGAAAGTTTAAATCTAATAAAGAGCTGCAGATAGGATACACATGTAAGTTTTACTTACGATTTGGTACTGGAAGTGGACCCTGTCCATCCTGATGCTCCAATCTGGTCAAGCTCAACAAAAAGTTCCTTTTTCTATAAAAACATGATAAACAATGACCACTCAATTTTGCCAACAAGAAATATTGTAAAAAGTGATCTGATTCACACATTATACAATTCCATGACATATCAATCAAACCTAGTGCAAACATCACGTGATACAGACACCTCTAATTAGCAATCGCCAGTGTATCATTTATATCTGTTCCATAAAAATGGTGATCACATTATCATAGTTACATGTAAGTCCATTTATTGAAGGTATTTCATCGAAAAATTGATACATTGTTGGAAATTAACAATAGCATTTTAGTAAACCACTTCCAAGTTGAAAAGATAAAAACAAAAAACAAGTATTATTATTCTCCGACCAGTTTAATAAACAAAGACTCCACATTAGAATAGCAGCTATAGCCTATACAGGAATGAGGTCTCTTGAAGGGAAATATGAAGTAGGGTGGCTAATTCTTGGTGCATTTTTAGCTTGTGTTCCCTCCTCAAAGCATTCCAATGATTTATTTATATCTTAAATGCACACTGCAGTGTTCAATCTAGGCTGCGCCATTGCATCAATGGCCCGCTGAAATCAGACATGGCGCAATTAAAGTTCAATGATGGGCCACTCAGGCGCAATGCTAATCTTCCCAGTGATAACTTTATTTCAATTAAATGTCCGCGTATAAGCTGAAATAATACCTTGAAATGTAACATCGTGGATAGTCTATTGCGAATAATTCAAGCCCACTCCGTTTCCGATTATCTCCATACTACGCTAGGTTAATGTGGTGATCGAAGTGAACGGAATATAACGACTGAATTATTCGGGTTATGAATAGTCTTGAGCAAACCACATAGCCAGAAGTAACTACCTGGCGTTATTAGTTACAATGAGGCTTCAGTGTCAGCCTCTGCCAAACGCTTTTAAAAGGTCTGCTAAGCGTATTATTTGCGTCCATGTGCAGAGGACATTTTTCTTTCTGTCAAAATTTAAAAACATGAAGAGAATATCTGACTTTTTCTCAGTCACCCAGATTTCTAAAAAAAAACTCAAAATGATATTCAAAACAACCCAAGTTCATCAACAAGTGAAAAAACAGCAGAAAATCAGAATCTGTCTCTGAGAATCAGAAACGAAAGTTTCAAAATCAGTGGTTACATGACGAACGTTTTAAAAACTGGTTGACTTATGATGACAAATCTTATACCATGAACTGTAGTGTATACACATAATTTAAAAAAGTAAATCCTTTCACTACAGGGTGTACCAGTTTTTGTATATTGGTGAACAATGTACATGGACAATTATGATGGTTACAGTAAACTCTAAACTCATCACAACTGGTCAGTTTTTCTTTATATGTTATAGCCCATTCTTTTTGAAAATGGCCCCCTGATTTTTATAGCATGGGCACGTCTGGCCCCCTTGTACATGGTTCTAGATTGAACACTGCATTGTATTTTTTCTTATTGACTCAATCTCTCTTCTTTTCCATCTTTCTCTCTTTTGAATCAATTGTATAACTAATGCTAGTCAACTCTAACCCATCACAACTAGTACCTTTCTCAATTCGTACCCACTTTAAATGAGTTGAGTCATACTTATATATCATTTTACTGACTCATACCCATGGAAATGTTTATTGTAAAATTACTCTTAAACTTAATGATAGCACATCAAGATATACTTACCAACATGATAGGTACTTCTGTCAGAGAAGTGATTTTAATGTCAATTCATTTCCACAGATTGGTGTGAGCCAACTAAAAACCTGGGTAAGAGTCAGCCAATTCACTTAGGTACAAGTTGTGATGGGCACGAGTTAATCATAACCCATATTATGAACTTATTCATCTGAGGTAGCTTTGAATATTGCCATCATACTGATGGTGGGTCTACTGAAATTTTTTATCATCTTTAATCTCATATTATATGCTAACAAAGCAACATATGGAAGTGTAATTAATGGGAAGATTACAACTTCATATAAGAATAACAAAATTGACACCCTTATTGAGCGTGAATAGCAGTTATGGGTCTTTAAATAATGAGTATGTATTTGGATGACAGGAATACATTAGTTCTACTAAAATGGATGAGATAACCTTTGGTACGAAATTATGAGTGTCATTTAAAACAAGAGAGCCACCAGGGGCAGCATATTCCCTCGAAAAAGGGAAAATGGCATTTTTATTGAATTGTTGCATGCAATACTGTGATCATGCAATACGTGAAAGCGGTTAAAGAAAATCTAAATAATGAGCACAATTGTGATGACAGGAATACATTAGTTCTACTAAAATGGATGAGATAACCTTGACGAAAAAATCATGAGGGTTTTTAGTACCCTGCAGAGAACTTGTATACCATAAATCAGCTCCCTAGCATCATGCAATCTGAAGTTATGGTCCGGAAACCAGAAAGCATAAAGAAAATCTGTCTAACACAACTGTGACCTTGACCTGTGATGGAACTGACAATACTTAGAACCCTGCAGAGGAACTTGTATACCAAAAATCAGCTCTGAGCATCTGCAATCTGAAGTGGACCTGGTCCGGAAACCGAATCAATAAAGAAAGTTTATCTAGCGCAATGTGACCTTGTCCTTTGATATACCCAAAATCAATAGTGTTCTTAGTACCCTGCAGAATTTGTATACCAAAAATCAGCTCCCTACCAACATGCAATATGAAGTTATGGTCCAGAAATGAGAAAGCATAGAGAAAATCTATCTAACGCAACTGTGACCTTGACCTGAGTCAGACTTGACCCAAAGTCAATAGGGTTCTTAGTACCCTGCAGAGGAACTTGTATACCAAAAATCAGCTCCCTAGCATCATGCAATCTGAAGTTATGGTCCGGAAACCAGAAAGCATAAAGAAAATCTGTCTAACACAACTGTGACCTTGACCTTTGATGGAACTGACAAGTTCTTAGTACCCTGCAGAGGAATACCAAAAATCAGCTTCTTAGCATCATGCAATCTGAAGTTATGGTCCGGAAACCGAAAAGCATAAAGAAAGTCTATCTAGCGCAACTGTGACCTTGTCCTTTGATGGATCTGACCCAAAATCAATAGTGTTCTTAGTACCCTGCAGAGGAATTTGTATACCAAAAATCAGCTCCCTACCAACATGCAATATGAAGTTATGGTCCAGAAATGAGAAAGCATAGAGAAAATCTATCTAACGCAACTTACTTGACCCAAAGTCAATAGGGTTCTTAGTACCCTGCAGAGGAACTTGTATACCATAAATCAGTTCCCTAGCATAATGCAATCTGAAGTTATGGTCCAGAAACCAGAAAGCATAAAGAAAATCTGTCTAACACAACTGTGACCTTGACCTTTGATGGACATGACAAGTTCTTAGTACCCTGCAGAGGAACTTGTATACCAAAAATCAGCTCTCTAGCATCATGCAATCTGAAGTTATGATCCGGAAACCAAAAAGCATAAAGAAAATCTATCTAATGCAACTGTGACCTTGCCCTTTGATGGATCTGACCCAAAATCAATAGTGTTCTTAGTACCCTGCAGATACCAAAAATCAGCTTCCTACCAACATGCAATCTGAAGTTATGGTCTGGAAACGAGAAAGCATAAAGAAAATATATCTAACGCAACTGTCACTTTGACCTTTGACGGACTTGACCCAAAGTCATTAGGGTTCTTAGTACCCTGCAGAGGAACTTGTATACCACAAATCAGTTCCCTAGCATCATGCACTCTGAAGTTATGGTCCAGAAACGAAACGGACAGACAGACAGATGGACGGACATCCCATGTGACAGCTATATAACCCCAACCCCCCCCAAATTTTTTTTCGGGGGAGGAAAAGTTAAAATCTAATTGTTGGTATAGAACTGATTATATTTCAACATTTTATGTAACTCCGAGGAGACAATATATCTACTTACACCTTTGTTTGTAACTTTGATGTCTTGAACAAGAACTGAGGGTCTTGATCTGTGCGCATACAACTGGCTCTCTACATAGCTACATGATTTCCCCCAACCACTCTGTAATAATAAATAGTGTTCGTATGTAAAATATAATTACGATCAAAATCTATGATTGCTTTATGATCAAAATCTATGATTGCTGTGCTGATTATAGCTGTTATCATGACTAACATTAGCATCATGATATCGGCCAATTTTATTTTGCTGATATCATTGTGATAATACTGCAACATTCCACATAATTAAATTTAGTAGTATTTTCTTGCTAACTATGCCAATTAAGCAGTGTCTATTAGTTGTTTATTTCATTCATAAACATCCCCGCAGAAAAACAGACACATAATAAATGTAAAAAAAAATATCATCCTCAGGTTTTCAGTATCCTGATTTATTGCCATGACAATACATGATAACAGCTCTTATGCTAATGGTGTATACACAAAAAAGTACACAGACAACATAATGTGTATTTTGTGATGTTGATCTGTACACAATACAGTACATAGACAACAAGATGTGTTTGCTGTGTTCATGGTCTATATATACAAAAAAGTACACAGACAACAAGATATCTTTGTTGTGTTGTTGATCTGTACACAAAAAAGTACATAGACAACAAGATATGTTTGTTGTGTTCATGGTCTATATATACAAAAAAGTACACAGACAACAAGATATCTTTGTTGTGTTGTTGATCTGTACACAAAAAAGTACATAGACAACAAGATATGTTTGTTGTGTTCATGGTCTATATATACAAAAAAGTACACAGACAACAAGATATCTTTGTTGTGTTGTTGATCTGTACACAAAAAAGTACATAGACAACAAGATATCTTTGTTGTGCTCATGGTCTATATATACAAAAAAGTACACAGACAACAAGATATCTTTGTTGTGCTCATGGTCTATATATACAAAAAAGTACATAGACAACAAGATATGTTTGTTGTGCTCATGGTCTATATACACAAAAAAGTACACAGACAACAAGATATCTTTGTTGTGCTCATGGTCTATATATACAAAAAAGTGTCTTTAATGGGAAAGTGTGGAAAAAATTTATATCATTGTGTCCACACTTGTGTGGCACATTCAATCATTTCTATCAAGCAACAGAACTCAACAATAAAACTTCATTTTGCCCTCAACTGACCAATCTATTGTATCACTTACATTTTTAACAGCTAGAATCTTTTGTGCTATTCCAGATCTGACATTCAACATTGAGGTCTCTGGTAAAATATAAATTTACTGGTATGTAATAACATGATAACAATATTGATACAGGAAAGCAACAATATGTGTATGACGCAGAGGGAATTTTCAGTTTGTACGGTGATGGCTTATTTTTAAAGATGGAGGTGACAACCCAGTTACAACATACCAAAGCAATGACCAACACTCTTCTGAAAGTCAACTGGAAAATATAAAACAAAATCTGCTTATATTCAAGTCAGTTTAGCAGCCAATTCCCATTACCCCTACCCTTGGTGAAATTTCCCCTGTGGTAAAAACTGGACAGTCTATTTCCTCCCCACAGTAGCCATTTTTTCTGCATGGAAATAATTAGCTAGACAATTGTTCCCCTGGAAAAACTTTCAGATGGGGAAAGAATAGGCTGCTACACTGATATGAACCTACAATGACTAGAAGTGAGAATCTTCCTGAAGTGCTATGCTCTAACCACTGGGTTATGGAGGTCACAATGTACAGAGAAATGTCAACCAACTTACATCTGTTGAGATGACTAAATCAACAATTCACTAAATACAAATTATATAAGTTGCTATAAACACTGTGTAACCACAAGTATTTACACTTATGTGACAGATGAACAAGCAGACATAGAATGAAATATATTCTACTCTGACAGAAGTGCTGAGATATACAGTGAAATCTTGTGTCCAAATTCTGGCTATGTTGAACAGCTGGTCCTGATTAATTAATGAATAGAAAAAATGTTCATAAGAATTTCGATAACCTCAAAATCTGGGTATCTTGAAGTGATGGGGACAATGCCGTGAACTGCAAGATAACGAGATTCCACTGTATACAGAAATTTATATTAAATAACTCAAAATCTGAACTGTCAGTTGCTAAAACATTGAATATAACTCTTTTATAATAAACAAAACAATCATTTAAATTGCCATGATAAAGAGACAATCTAAAATGATAGACACACACTTAATAAAGTTATAATAATTTGAAGGTTTTTCTGGCATTTTCCATTTAAAAACACATTTCCTTATTAATCATAAAAACTCTTAAACCTGTGTTATATATTAAGACTATTATTTTACCTATGACTCTGGATCCTTTGATACTAGTGCTTATGACAGGATAGAATTTTACTGGTAGGGACAATGCCCTGTTTAGTCTCACAAAAAGGCCACCATTGCCACTCAAAGATGCTGCTATCTTACCATTACCTGTAAGTAAATAAACATTGAAATGGATTATTCATGTGTATGCATTTACACATGTTCATAGTATTAAATGGTTTTTCTGTTCTGATGTGATACTATCTAGTTACAGAATTCTATAAAAAGTGCATGGTCTAAAGTTGTTGATTTCTTTGAAGATATCACCATCTTTACTGGCTTTGCACTGGGTCTAAGAAGAGGGAGAATTCATGTCTCAATCCAGCTGTTGGAGCAATACTTCTCACATAAGTAGGGAGACTTTTAAAATACTGAAGAAGACAAGTAATGCAAATCATTTTCAAGCATCATATAAATACATGTTTATATGTAATATATACCCAGTAGAGCTAGCGTGTAATTAAGTTTCGTATTTGATGTTTTCGTACTTTATTTTTTAAATAACCCGAATTATTTAGTTGTTATATTCTGTTCAATACGATCAATGCATTAACCTAGTAGGATGAAGAGAATCGGAAACGGTGTGGGCTATAATTATTTGAGTTTAAAAATAAAATCAAAATTGGTTGCTCACATTTTGGTTACGCGGTAGAGCTAGCGAATAATTTAGTTTCATATTTAATGTTATACTTTTTTAAAAACACTTGATTGCTCGTGAGGGGACTTTTCTATGGAATCAACATGATTTGGACGATGAAAAGTGGTCACTGGTCGTGTTATGGGAGTGGTCTCTTATAAGAGGTAATTTATCATTAAAAAAGGCTTATGTTTTGAAAATTTGGTCGCTTAAGGTGGGTGGTCGCAAATAGGAGGACCACTGTATACACAAACACACACACACAGATTGTATGGTGCTGCTTTGCAATTTACAGTTGTAATTATAAAAAAAAGCAATACAGGATGGAATTAATATTTTTGATATTTCAGGGTGTGTTACATTATAATGAAAAAAAAAAATGAATAAAGTTATAGAATTTGAATTACATTGTAAATGTAAGTAAATGATAAAAGTAAATGAAAAAATTTAAAGTAAATAATAGTTTTAATGAAATATATAAATATAGAAAAGGAGTAATCTAAAAAAAAAAACCTTTTGAGATTAGCATATTGATTTAAACACATAATAAGTACATGCAAAATGATAATAGCTATGATTAGAGATGCTAGTGGATTACTGGAAAAATTCCTAAAATTACTAACTGAGCCAATATGGGACGGGGGTCTGGGGGTCGCCTAGGCCCCTGGAAGCTCTGAAAGTGAAGATGCCCTAAGATTGATTCTGGCATACTTTCTGGTGTTTGACTACAATAAAGAAAATAATGACTGTTTTGTGCTTTTTTCCGATATAAATTTCATATTTATTTGAAGTAAGGTGAAAACCAACCACTATGTAATACATATTGAAGGCTTGTTCTGCTTAAGGAAAAGGTGTAGGCTACATATAAAGTGATTTGATCATTACACACAATACATAAACACTGCCCCTTTACATCAAATT
This sequence comes from Atrina japonica, assembly GCA_030159075.1. Taxonomy (NCBI): domain Eukaryota; kingdom Metazoa; phylum Mollusca; class Bivalvia; order Pterioida; family Pinnidae; genus Atrina; species Atrina japonica. Next base: position 273,447 of record BROG01000163.1, read on the forward strand.
TATGGACATAAATGACACCATATATGTCATGTGCTTTAAACTGTCAACCTCTCTTCAGCAATAAGTCAAAGCAACATCATTGCTGGTTAGTCAATTCGGTTACAATCAACAAATGAAAAAACAGATAGCAAAAGCGGTCAGATGAACCGGAAATGTATCTCAGTGGTCTGCCTAATTACCCAAAAGAACCAGAGAAATTGGGTTATACTAAATAACGGAATAGTAATCAAATCCGGAATGTATGAGGATGGGAATTAAAAATCTGGAATTCCAGAAAAATCTGGAAAACTAGCATCTCTAAATGATGATGGATTAACAAACTAATATAGAGTTTTCATAAGCAGATAAGTTGGAATTAACAGAATAATAGATCTAGGGGTAAACAGGTGGCAATCCATTTTCAATAATGGGATACCAGAAGTTCAAACCTTGTATCCCCCTAAATATATTATCATCACAAATGCTTAATTCCACTCGTTAATCAATACCGACTATTTTCACTTTAACCTACCAACATATAACGGGTAATGTCTTTGTTCTGTATTTACGGGGCTAGTGATAAATGCATCAAAATGTTGTACAGACTGAACATGGCTGCTCTCTTTATCTTCTACACATTCCTGTAAATCATCTGGAAATAATACAGATAGAGATTAGTACACATGTACATGAGTACCAGTGTGTACATGTATTAATATAATGCATGCATATCACATGTAGGCTGCCTGTTGTTCGAATGTATTGGTATGTATAAAATGTAATTGCATGTCATGTACCATTAGACTGGTATAAAGTTAGAAACAGATCATGTAAAACATGATACAATTTACATGTGCAGGGATTTTCCAGCCTATTGTAAGGGGATAAGGCCCCATTCCCAATTCAATAATGCATTTTTCCCAAATTTTCAGTTACAATTACCCAAATGAAGTCAAATGACAATGAATTTGAAGAAATTCTTGAATTTTCAAAAAGTTTTGTATATTTTTAGATTTCCCAATTCCAATAAAATGTTGCTAAAATTTCCAATTCAAATGGCCCAGGTTCCATTTCCAAAAGATTGTGAAAAACCCCTGATGTGAGTCAGTTACACATGTTTTGTTTTTCTTTGTTTTTCTACCAATGGTGAATGACCAACCCATGTGTTGTGAGTCGGTTATTAAACTGGCATTTAGACACAAAAACTAATTTCAAAGCTCCGAGCAAATTAACAAATAAGATTTATTAAAAACAAGGTCTATCAATTTCAAGTATTGTAAGCTGCTATGCACTTGTAATTTTTGATAAGAAATTCTAACTACTACATGTATTATGATACTGTATGTTCTAATGATGCAATACTATTGTACTGTGAAGTCCTATTATTCTAAATAGTATTAAGTACTATTGTACTGTAAGTTTTCAATTCTATTCTATCAATCTAGCATTTCGCTTCTGTGAATTAAAGAAGCATTTCGCTTCTGTGAATTAAAGAAGCATTTTGCTTCTTGAACCTTGCACTATTTTCCGAAGTCTATTTCTAAGAGTAATGAAGTCATTCACTTCGTTTCCAACAGCAGGCTTAAAACTTTGTTCTCATTAATGAAATATACATTGAGATTTGAGATTATAAAATTTACTTCTGTTGTCGTAATTTTCCAACAAAACTTCACAATGTGGGGTGCAACACTAGACTAGATACACTAGACCACGATTCAATTGGATTTTTTATATTCACTGTACGATTCGATACATTTTTGACACAGTATGAAGTTCTTTTCATAACTAATATAAAGGATTAATTTATCAAATACAATATCTGTGTCAATTGAGCTCTATTAGTAACAACACAAATAAATGGTCATATTTAAGTCTTACATGTTTTACTTCATGGTACAAGTGTGGCATGATTTTTTCAGAAAAGTGTGTCCTTGTTGGCACAACGTAACATGGTTCATTTACTCTAAACATGTGACACAAACCCTTGATCTCTACAGTGTGGGGTCTCATATCCTATAAAAATTGCAATACTATGTGTGATACCTTTGGTTGTCGGTAATTTTCCTGTGTAAAAGCGTAGACATGTTATGTTATTAGTCGTTACGTAATTTAATATGTCGTGGCATATTTTGCATACAGTTTTACCTTTATCTGTTATGACATTTTTGCATTTGAATCCCAAGTACCGCAAGGCCTTGGACTGAAAGCTTGTTGGAGGATCTACAATTTTCAATTTCGTTCCAACAACTAAGCCTCCCATGATTACATGCACATGTATATAAGTTACAACTGTCAAATCATATTATCGCAGCTGATTTGTTTTCACATGAACGGGCCAATAGAAACAAACATTTTAAAGAGCTTCATGAGTAAATATCAGATTATAAAATCCCAACCATGCCGTATCAAAATTCTGGAAAAACATATCGTGAATCGATTCATGACAAAAATACCACGATTCAGTTGTATCGCGGTGAATCGTAACACTCCTTTTCGCAATGCAAGAATGTCATCTCACTTGCAGCCATATTGCATTCATACAATAAAAACAAGTAAGTTTCATGAAAGTAACATAACATCATTTTGAAATACATGTACAATGTACAATCAAAATGAAGCAAAGGGTTCCCAAGGCAGACAAAAATATGTAGAAAGTAGAACAAAATTTTAAGCACTAATTACCTCTATGAAATGAAGGTCTGGAAATGTTGAAGAAAGTTGGACCTAAATAATACAGCAATGCCAACAGGACTAGAACCAGCAGAATTATTTTTCGCAACCTGTAAATGAACGCATTACATGTAAATAGAAATGTAATTACAATAATCAAATTTAACTATTCTGAATTCCTCAAATTTTGTCCACAAAACTACACAAAACAATGTATCTTTACAAACAAATAGACAGAATATCAATAACATTCATGTTTCAAATGATAAAAAAGGTTGATAACCCATTCCCAAAACACTGAGAAAAAAACAACATTGCAATGACTTGTTTTTCCCGAATCTTCAACTCCTCAATCTGGTCATCTTAACTCTTTCTTCACCATAATCTTTTTATTTGTAAGAGAGGGAGGTGAGCTCATGGCAAATCAAAACTAAAACTGTTACTTAATTCTTACATGTCTTACCTCATGCAAAAATGTATATAAAAAAAGATAACACAAAGAAAAATAAAATCCGGAACTCATTATAAACTAGATTCATGAAAGTTGTCTTACCCATGCCATTTCTTCCCATGATTCACACGATAATCATGTTATTGTTAAAGATTGGAAGTGGTATCCTAACTCAATACATTTGAAGTAATCCCTTTGGGGATTCTTGTCATGTTGCTCCACTAGAGTCCTTGTCAAGTCTTCAAAGTTTTATTTGGGAAAATCTGGGATTCTGTGACCGCCTTGTTTCAAGGGAACTCTAAATGATAAATACTTGGGTGGCAGTCAATAAGTAGGTTATCTATTGTTTCTAGACAAAACAAAAAATATGTGTCCGTCAGAATAAACAAGAGATATTTTAATTTCTATTTGGGATTTTGAACAAAACAATATTTGGATTCAAAGGAAAATATGTCCGACAGGGGGCAAAACGACGGGATCCCCAAAGGGATTAACTGAACATGTAAAACTGTTGATGAATGCCTTCGCCCTCTCCATAGGTTTACCTATGTATTATTTATAATATTATCAATGTCAATGATGTTGCTACATCATCCATCACTGACATCAGCATGATATTTTCAACTTCCAACTCCAAGTTCAAGTCGAGTGAACTCGCATAAAACCCACCTGCTTAAAGAATTAAGTCTTGAAAGCGAATTCTGAAATGCACCCTTCCACCACATTTGTCGAAGTTTAAATAAGACTGGTATCTTGCAACAAATAGCTCTTCTTATTAGTGTTAGACCATTCCTCATACTACTGCAGACGAAATTTGCCACATACAATCGGCCATGTCAGTTTAACCGCTGAACTGAAAGAATAATTCACTTCCGATAATTCTTTAACCCTTTTCTTTTCATTTGTTTCCTTAGCTAATCAATGAAGTCGTATAATTTATACTTAACTATCTATATCTGACAAATATGATATTTTGATTTCTCCTTAAATCAATATCGACGAAACTTTTGACTAATCAACAAAACGAAATTTATTTTCCTCGGTCTTATTTCCGGTATGTGAATGTTTTGGTTGACACCGACAAGGGATAGCAAGAAGTGAACAATCGTGTTTTTCTGTGTCACAAAATTATGCATATATTTCTTTGAATCGATTGTTACGACTACAGATCATTTAAGAAAAAGGTATACATATCGAAATGCAGAATTATGGTTGCTATTGACTGCATGTTCTTGCTTTGTCAGATTCAAAAATGGCATGTTCAGATCTGAGTTGTGTGTTGGGGGGGGGGGGGGGGGGGTGGGTAGTTCTAGGGTATCGGGTTATTTCCACAGGGGTTGGCAACATCCGGTCGTTGTACATATATACATATCTTTCATACCAGAGCTTCTTCGTGCTGGACTTGTTCGTACCAGGCTTATTCATACCTGAGCTTGTTTGTCCCAGGTATATCATGTAAACATGAAGTATGCACTTTATAAGCGAATGAAGTGAGCTCTTTGTGTAAGGAGGTAAAAACTGAGCATATGTATGTACATATGTATGATCCATAAACGTTCGCCAAATATCCCAATAATTCAGTTGTTATATTCCATTCACTACGATCCCTGCATTAATGCTTGAATGCATTTACACTTGGAACACAGCAGACCAGACATTACTTCATGTTGCATTGTGGGATTTGTATACAGTATAAATAATACATAGGTAAACCTATGGAGAGGGCGAAGGAATTCATCAACAGTTTTACATGTTCAGTTAATCCCTTTGGGGATTTCGTCAGAATCACAAAAGGGATTAATATTCAGTGTTTTTATCACGTAAATGTCCCGGTGACAGGCCGGTCATTCACTCATTGTTTTAAATAAAATATTGAGTGCCTGACTGTTTCCTTGGCGCTAAAACTTAAATAAAATCTATGTGGTATTTATTAGTCATGAATTAAAAACACAAACATGTTTTTATGCTATATTTTTTTTCTCTATCCCAGCATATCTATCATTTTGTGCAGTTCACATTACCAGAATAATGGAGGCGCTTCGTGATCGGGTTCGATGTACAACCCTAGTCATTATTGCCTAGTCTCGGTCTACAAAACGTTTCTTAGTGTGGTAGTTTATTACTTCGTTTGCAATGCGCTTTTAAGTAATGACTTTGCATTTAAGACATTTTGTTTATGTCATGCGCAAATTCCCGATGTGAGCCAATATTTTACCATTAGTAGTACAGGTCCCTGGATGTAGTAGGAATAATAAGTGTGAGCTTCTCTACATATATGAGGGCTTCGCCCTCTATTACAGCTGATCGGAAAAGTAAGAGGAATTCAAAGTAAACGTAGATAAAGCTGTCTTATTATTTAAGTAATGCGATATATAAAAAAATAATCCAATTTTAAGCACTGTCAGCATCTGTTTGATGTAAACAACTTGAAGACAAAGCGAAGACGAAAGGCTTTCAAAGTTTTAATTTTCACTGGACATAGGCCTACCTATTGCACAAACTATATGATAATGTGATTGGTTCCCTCTCACAGGGAACAACTGATGCACTTATATTTGATAGAGAATTCAAGCCATCGTGGAATGGAGAGAACGGAGTGGGCTTGAATTATACTAGTTATCGTCAAAATAGAAGTGCTTTTTATATGAGTGAAGTGAACTTTTTATGTTAAATGTTAAGAAGGTAGAAAATGAGCTGTACGTGTGTACAATCCAAAAACCTTCGTCAAAACCGAAGTACATTGTATATTCAATGTAACATTTGATTGAAATTGATTTAATGAAAAATAAATTGAAAAAATAAATAAAACTTGCAGTGAAAGAAAATGGTGTGAAATTGAAATTTGATTTGAATTTAAAATGAATATAATACCTTATACTTATGAAGTTTCAAAAACACAATATGTTAACAATAAAAATTATAAAAGTTATTTTCTATTAAAATGCATTCATATATAACCAGACATCATATACATGAATAACAAAATGTTAATAAGCTTTACCTCAACTCCTCTTACACTTCTGCTTTTGAAAAGGTCTTGCACAAAATTTAATATCCATGAACAAGTTCCTTTCAGAAAAATGCAAAATTTCTCTCCATGAAATTAAACAACTATACATTATCATATTATTGTCAATTCAAGCATGACTTGGTGTTTGGTGTTTCGATTTCATGGTGAGTAAACATAGAGAGTGCAGCTCAAACGACTGAAGTATATTTGCAAAGTGAACATACATGTATAGACAGAAGTGTTGCAAAAATCTGAGTCAGCAACATGATCTTTGTGAGAATTATTGGAAAGGAAATGGCATCTACTCCAAGTCACAAGAAAGATAGTTTTTAGGAGTCTTGCTTATAATTTAATGAATTCAGTATTTATTACCAGTGTTTAATTTTTATACATGTTTATTGGGGTAAGAAGTTATGTAGAAAAGAAATAATTTTCAGAAATTCCTGTTTTTCAAATACTCAATGTTATGTGTTTATGTCAAATTTACATCCTGAGCAGTCGCAGATCTAGAAGTACAGGAAGTTGCAGAAATTTTCAGACATTTGATTTCATAGTTAGATAAAAAAATCTAGGCTAATAGAGATTCTTTTGCAACACTGAAGTATCAATGAGGTTACTTCACATTGATGGTCATGTTTCGAGTCAAGTATTTTACATGACCTGCACTCCACTTTAAATATCAAACTTTGATATAAACATCTACCAAATTGTGACTTTTAGATATTAATATTAATCATGGGATATAAATAATAGGACATGGTTATTACCTATGGAGAGGGCCAAAGCCATAAGCCCAAACTATTTAAAGTCTGAGCAAAAAAAAAATGTAATTTTTATTATCAATACATTATGTTTTTTTCTTTTCAGGGTAGAATTTAAAAATGTTGGTGCCAATATTTACACTAAAAATCCACCATAAAGTGAACCCGCATATGGTGACAGTCGGGAAGTATGATGGTCGCCATACTGCATTGACGTGTGCAACGACTGCCGGAAAGGTAAGGATACATCTTATTCATGATCAGTTCACATCATGCATGTTAGTGAAATCCCACTACTGTGTATTCCAGTAACTCTGGAAAGTGGATTTTTGTAAATATTTCGTAAAAATGCTGTTGCATGGGAACGTTGTCCAGAGTCTTAAACTCTTATCCCCATTGATTACGTTTTAACTTACAGTTAATCTTAAATAATCTCGAATCACTAAATTCTATCCATGACTTTTGTTAGAAATGAAACCGGATGTTTACATACAGCATTCCAGTGTGCAAGTCAAGGGAAGAGTCAATATATATGCAGGGGTGTTTTTCCAGATTTTCAGTTCAGTGTCCTTTACTGACTTAAGAATTATGAGATGTATACACCCCCAAAAAATAGTAGTCTGTTCCTGTGAAAATTAACAACAATAATGACCGCTGCCAATGCCACTAATCAAGTTCAGAAAATCATTTCTGTATTAGAGAAACCCTTTCACAATTTATTCATGAGGGGCATATTCTGGACTATTTACGGTACTGTTGTTGAAATCATATTTGATATCGGAATATTTCATGACAGAAAAAAGTAAACTGAATCTAATGAAACTGAAAGCCTTTTGAAGGAACACATCTAATGCATTGAAATCACACTTGGGAATCATTCACTTTGATTTAATGGAATTTATGTATATATATGATGCGGAAACCCAAACAAACACTTCCAAAACAAAAATACATTGGGGTTTTGCAATGTAAACATAATATTTTGTTTACACAAATTTCATACTTGCCATGTCTCCCCATAAATAGGGAAATCCCTTATTTTTCATGTAACATTTTGATAATTTCTTCAAGAAAAATGCATATTTCCCTGATGAAATATTTAAATTTTTATTAATTCTTACTAAAATTTAGAGTTTCCCCCATGAGATTGACAAATCTCTCCCATGAAAATATTTCAAGGTTGGCAAGTCTGTCATTTGCTCTGGACACATTTCTTAAATATACATTTTGTATTTATATAAAAATGAAAATTTCAAAATCAATTTATTAGAGCATATAGAAATTTGATTTTCTTATAAAATTTTTATGACAAATAAATTTCAGGTGATTATGTGTTTTACAATAAAAAGAAATAAGCTCAAATAGCATGACTTTCCTATAATGTGTTTTATTTAATGCATTTTTCAATCTTGACTGTAGGTTCTGATTCACAATCCACATGTTAAAAGTCAGTCTGGTGGTCGATTGGACTTTTCTACTGACACAGATATTAATCTACTTAGCGTAAATCAGCAGATTGCCTCCGTGGCCTCGGGTAAATTAAGCGAGAAGTCTGATAATGATATTCTGGCTGTTGGAACACAAACCAATCTATTGGCATATGATATCAACAACAACAGTGATCTGTTTTACAAAGATGTAAGTAATCTACATGTATCTCTCTGCTATAGAAAAACTGAAGGCTGTATGTGAATTTTCAATACTTTTATTAAGTTTGGGACAATTCTGTATTAATTTTAAGAAGATTGAATATATTATGATATTAATATGTTATGATAGATTAGCTCAGAGTGAAGGGAATTTTAATTTTGTTAAAATGCAGTGCACACTCGACTTCTAACATGTCTTAGGACATGAAGGATATGTCATATCAATGTTGAAAAATAGACAAAAATAACTTAAAAAACAAGAAAACTAATAAATCAATGTTGTCACATTATAATCTTCTTTAAAATTTTAAAGTCTTCATTTATATCAATGTTGAACATAACATTCACTATAAAACTGTTCATATAAGTTTCCATTGTTTTGTTTTCTTTTATACAGACGCCAGATGGCTCTAATGCACTTGCGGTAGGCCATCTTGGACAAATAGAATCACCTATGGTCATAGTTGGGGGTGATTGTTCTCTGCTTGGTTTTGATCAAGAAGGAAACGAGAACTTCTGGACTGTAAGTAGATGGCATTCTGTTTTAAATGTGTTGACATTTCATGTTCATGTGAATTTGACAAGAAGTTGTACTAGAATTTTTTGTTCAATTACTGTTTCAGTATTTTCAAATGTTTGACAAAAACATCCAAGTTTAAATTATTATTAAAATGACCAGGAACATTTTATTTTGTTTTAGTCCATTGAAGTATGAATAACTGTTAATATGCAGTTGTATAGGTCTACCATGTTGAATTGGCACATGTTTACAAATACAATTAGTTTAAATTGAATCATAGCAGGGATGAAGGATTTGTTTTCAACAACAAAAATATTAGAACTACAGTAATACATGGAGTCAGGTTTTTACCTATGCATTCCTATTTTGGAGAAATAGACCATATCGTTTTGGTTTTTGGCAGAACTAAGATGTGCTCCTTTACCTTGGTAGACCCGTACATTCCTCCATCAGCCACTGAAATGTGGTCTCTCAAGACAGGTGATCTCTCAAAAGAGGTTTTATTTAAAGGATCATTTGACCAGTTGGTTTCCAAATTGTGGTTTCAAAAGACAGGTAAAATTTCCCGAGAGTGGTCTTTCAAGATAGCTTCCATTGTATTTCATTAAACATACCTTGCTAGTATCAGGGCATGATGAGTCAATTTATGTACAATACAATTACAGGTTACTGGTGACAATGTCTGCTCCCTAGCCTTAGTAGATTTCACTAATAATGGACAAAATGAGGTAAGTGGTTAAAATTTGTGATTTCTTAGCAGTAAAATTTAGTGTCGTTATTCTATTTATCTATTTCATTTATTTTTCAAATTTGGGACAAAATCATCTGTACCATGGATTATAGTCAATACAGACTCATTGGTTTGGTTGTATGGTACATTGTAGGTTTGGTTTTTGTGCCAAACTCCAGAATGTATTATTTGTCTGATAACTATTATAGTTCATCATTTTGAATTAATATATTACCATGGATAAATAATTGTAAATTTGGTATAGAAATGATTTTGTTCTGCTTACCAATGCAAATAAATACACCATGAAGTCATCTTTTAAATATATTTTACTAATGTTATATATTGGATTTTTGTTAACAGTTGATTGTTGGTTCTGAAGATTTTGACATCCGTGTGTTTAAAGAAGATGAAATTATTGCTGAGATGACAGAAACTGAGGTAGGTGTGTTACAATGATACAAAAAGCTTGATAAAAATTATTGATATCTTGACTCTGGAAATCTGATATTTGACAGTTTTGAACCTCACATAGGTTTTTATGGTAAGGTGTAGATAATTCATATTTGATACATTTTAGTTTTCTTACTACTGCTTGCGGTGATCTAGTGGTAGAACATTCGTAAGCAGAATGTCCAAGGTTCGATTCCAACTACCATGTCATACAAAGGACTTTTAAAACGGCAGTACTAGTAAACTTGGTCAAGTTCTTGGCATATGTAATGAAAGTCGCAGGTCTTTTGGATGAGACTTAAAACCGAGGTCCTGTGTCACGGCAGGCATGGCACATAAAAGAACCCTCACTGCAGTGGTGTCAGTCCATAGCACAGGTCAAAATTTGTGACATTTAACATTAAGCAGGTGACATCTCCATATTAGTGAAAAATTTGTGGCAGGATGTAAAGCAGCAGTCACAGAAACAAACAATGATCTTACCAAATAGATTGACAATGTCAGTGATTGGGAAAATAAAAACAAATCTAAACAAATAAAACAAATACAAAAGAAAATCGTTGCAAACAATCCATGCTTTTACACATCTTTTAATTCTTACTGATGACGTTGATTTGAAATAAACACTCTTTTGTTGATTGTTTGAAATTTACATTAATTTCCCCATATCTCTCTCCCTCTCTATCTCTCTTTCCCTCTTTATCTCTATCTCTCATTTTGTCTCTCACTTAAACCTTCCCATATGCTACTCGTATAAATTTTGTATAATCATGTTTTTTATGTATTTCACAGACCATCACTTGCTTGTGTCCAATGATTGAGAGCAGATTTGGATATGCCCTCTCCAATGGAACTGTCGGAGTGTATGATAGATCCTCAAGATACTGGAGGATAAAGGTAGGGAAACTATCACATCAACTCATAGATTTTTAGCTCACCTGAGTGAAAGTTTTCTGTCCATTGTCGGCGTCCATTCATAAACTTTTCATATTTTCGACTTCTTCTCTGAAACCACTAAAAGGATTTGAACAAAAATTGACAGGAAGCAAGTGCTCAAAGGTCTTTTTCCAAGTTTGTAGTTTCAGCCAGATTGGCCCAGGGATGGATCCAGGGAGGGGCAGAATAGGTCCCAAAACGTACCCCTCTTTAAAAATCTTCTCCAGAACTGCTGCATGAATTGAAAAATGGATTGTTTCTGAGTGATATACATAGATGTATAATTCAATTTGTATTTTTGAATTCAGAATATTAATTTTTGATGTGTTTTTGAGGTCTTTTCAGACTTGGTCATTTTCATTCATTTTTGCACGATTTCCCCAATTATCTCCCTTTGCATTCGCAATGATGCATTAATGTGTTTTACTTTTATATAGGTGAAGAAATGTTTTTGTGCAAGAAATTTGCTGAAATTTAATCTCAATAAGTATTTATGAATTTCTTAAAACAACAATATTTATATGTTTCTTGACCAGATCAGCCTACATGTACATATTCTTCTTGGCCTTCTTTCCACATTTGTAGATGGTTCTCAGATGAACGATTAAGGCCCTCTTGGGCCTCTTGTTTATACATATTGATGACAAAAATCATATTACACGCTGTCAGAACATTTAAAATGAAAAGGAATATGAGTGAGTGAGGGAGATAAAGGGCAGGAAGAGGGGGGGACTGCTTGTTCATTTATTTCTTATATACAATGGAACCTTACCTAAAGACTACCTCACCTCATTAACCAGACCACATATGTCATCAGTCCATTTCTCAATAAAATTCAGTGTCCTTCAAAGGGAAGTATCGTTATGCGAAAAAGCAGTAAAATATATATTTATATACTTAAATATAGATATAGTTGAATATTGAGTATTTTACTGCATTTCTCAATAGTTAGATAGATTTAATAGGTTTTAAAATTGTTTTATGCCACACTTAACAATTTTTCAGTCATAAAGTGTTGGCCAGTTTTTAAAGGCTGTACATTTATTTATTGAATATCTTAATTTTCATTTTCACTTCGTTCAGTAATCATCTATATGTAATCATACTTCAGCAACTATATCACTGAGGATGTGACAGATCCATTTCTGTTTTAAACAATCTCTTGGGATATTTGAACTTTTATCGTATATTTCAGATTTATCATGTTTTTCTAAAGTAAAGAATAGCAAGATAAATGTGAGTGTAGATAAACATATGTCTGGTTTTTTTTAATAAAAAAAGAATTGCAGATGTTGATGTGTCATATAAATCATTTTACAAATTTTACTGTCAGATAAGTCATTTTAGCAATTTTACCCTTCATTTCAGTCAAAGAATCAAGCATACACAATACACAGCTTTGATTTAGATTCTGATGGTGTACCGGAACTGATAACAGGATGGAGTAATGGCAAGGTAAGTTATAATAAAAAAAAAAACTAGATAAGAAACAGTTACAGTGGAAGCTGTCTTGAAAGACCACATGTCTTGTGAGACCACATGTCTTGTGAGACCACCTGTCTTGTGAGACCACATGTCTTGTGAGACCACCTGTCTTGTGAGACCACATGTCTTGTGAGACCACCTGTCTTGTGAGACCACCTGTCTTGTGAGACCACATGTCTTGTGAGACCACATGTCTTGTGAGACCACCTGTCTTGTGAGACCACATGTCTTGTGAGATCACATGTCTTGTCAGACAACATGTCTTGTGAGACCACATGTCTTGTGAGACCACCTGTCTTGTGAGACCACCTGTCTTTTGGGAGAACATTCTGAAAATTGGTTATTTGTTGTTATCTAGTAAAGTGGGACAAATAAAAAGTTTACAGCATTACACTTTAAAATAGATGCCCATTACTTCTGGTAAGTGCAGATTTGAGCTTCATTAGATCATAAGCCAGTGATGTTTTCTTGGTTATATTGAAAAAAACTTGTAACTAAAATATATATAAGCAATTGATGTTTTCTTGGTTATATAGTAAAAATTTGTAACTAAAATATATTGGAATTTGGCATAAAATGCTTCTAAAATAGTGATAAAACAAACTTATTCATTAGATTTAACTCATTGTAACTTTCAGCATCTAGTTCTCCCCTAAGTGCACAAGCTTCTTTTATGAAATTATGGCGCAATAAACTGAAGTGTCATGATCATGATGAAGATCTTATTTCTTGTTTATCAGATTGATGCTAGGAGTGACAGAACAGGGGAGGTAATTTTCAAAGACAATTTGGACAGTGCTGTGGCTGGTATTGTACAGGTAAGGTTTCTATTAAATGATTCATTATGCACTTATAATTGTAAGTTTACACCAGCAACCTCAATCCTTGACTTATCCGTATTTAGTCTAAATTATTCTGTAGCTGCAATTGTCAAACAATCCAATACTTAAAGATGAGAGGGCAAATTTAAAATGAAAGCGAAATGTTCCATGAGACCATGGTTATTTTGGGTGAATTTGAGATAGTTGAATGTGTTTTCTGTTGAAAAAGGGCAAAAATAACCAGATGCAAAAATTTGGAGGTATACAATAAATTACAAGAAATATTGTCTATAAATTTCCTATATTTGGCAGGCTGACTACAGACTTGATGGTACCCAACAACTTCTATGTGTCTCCATTGAAGGTGAAGGTCAGTATCATGATACACTTTGTCAATCTATAAATGTTTTGTGTTTTTAGATATGCCAATGTTTCATTGATATTTTTCAATAAAAATTTGTACATTTCACGTTTCAATGAAAGGTTTTTGTAAATATGTGTACATTTCAGAGACAGATTTCAGTAAGTATGTTTACATTTCAGAGAAAGGGGTCAATGAGTGTGCATACATTTCAGAGAAAGGTTTCAATTAGTATGTGTACATTTCAGAGAAAGGTTTCAATTAGTATGTGTACATTTCAGAGAAAGGTTTCAATAAATATGTGTAGCCTACATTTCAGAGAAAGGTTTCAATGAGTATGTATACATTTTGGTGAAAGATTTCAATAAGTATGTGTACATTTCAGTGAAAGGTTTCAATAAATATGTGTATATTTCAGTGAAAGGTTTCAATAAATATGTGTACATTTCAGTGAAAGGTTTCAATGCTGCACCAACTGACATGAGGGGAAATTTAATGGATGCAAACCTTGAACAAGACACAATTAGAGAATTAGGACTTCGAAAACAGGTAAAATGACAAAATTCACATGAACTGTGATCAGCCAGGTCATTACTGGTTTACCTTCTAAATATATTCATTCTTTTACCGTTTTACATTTGTTGTTTTGACAAGAAAACAATTGAAGATGTTAGTGAAGAATGAACAAGCATATTAGATCTAGAAATTTTAACTTTACGTTACATTTAAGAATAGAAATTATAAATTCCAAATAGAATATTACTAACTAAACATCTTTTCATAGAATTATTTAGGTTTAATTTACATTAGTTTACAAGTAAGTGTGAAGTAGTGGGTGATATGTTAGATTTAGGCATATTTTTTTCTGCAGCATTCTTCTTTAGCAGGAGCTGTAAGAAAGACAACTTGAGTTATTTTATTAAACTCCTGTAAAAGAATCAAAATATAAAATTGTATACTTAATTCTCATCTTATATTATTGCATGAAAACAGAATCTGATGATGGAGTTAAGGAATTATGACCAGAATGAAAAGGCTGGGGTTGTAGCTGCTGCCGCCATGCAGGAAGCCATGCAGTCTGGAGCAAAATTCTCAGCCGAAAGACCATTTCCACCAGGAGAATATGACAAAGAGAAAATGGGAATTATTCCTGTGAGTGAGCTCTTTACATATTACAGAATGAGCTGCGTTAACTCATTGACCCCTGTAGTCATATTTGAACTCATCTAATTCAAAGAATGGTAGAGTCCATTGTCAGAATTTGGGAGTGTATGATTTTGAATCTAAACTACTATTTACTTGCTCACTCCTGAATTATGATAGTAGACCATGCTATCTATTGATTTGGATGAGTCTAAATATAATCTCAAGGTTTGATGGGTTAACACAGCTTTTGTTTGTTTTATTGTTGTTCAGTTTTTGTGTTTTTATTGTTGTTTTACGTCCATCCGAGATGATTTCACCTACCGGTGTATAAAGATGCCTCTAACTTTCGTAAAGTGCCATAATTATTTACCTGTGCAGTGGGCATGGCCAGTGCTGTGAGATTTTAAACATTCTGCACCTTCTGTGACATAGGACCTCCGTTTTAAGTCTCATCTGAAAAACTTTCACTTCTTTTGCTTTGTGCTTGATGAAGAAATGGTCACCACTTATACTTATCAATTTTAGGTCAGACCTGGGTTTGAATTCAAATTTTTCTTCTTGGAGGCTAATATATTAATTTAGGCATCGTATTACTAAGCAAATATATTATATGCCAGACTACTGAGCAAATGTGCTACCATATGTGCCTTATCATTGAGCAAATACATTATGTGCCTTATCACTAAACAAATACAATATGTGCCTTATCACTAAACAAGTATCCTATGTGCCTTATCACTGAGCAAATACAGTATGTGCCTTATCACTGAACAAGTATCTTATGTGCCTTATCACTGAGCAAATATATTATGTGCCTTATCACTGAGCAAGTATCCTATGTGCCTTATCACTGAGCAAATACATTATGTGCCTTATCACTGAGCAAGTATCTTATGTGTCTTATCACTGAGCAAATACATTATGTGCCTTATCACTGAACAAGTATCCTATGTGCCTTATCACTGAGCAAATACATTATGTGCCTTATCACTGAACAAGTATCCTATGTGCCTTATTACTGAGCAAATACATTATGTGCCTTATCACTGAACAAGTATCCTATGTGCCTTATCACTGAGCAAATACATTATGTGCCTTATCACTGAACAAGTATCCTATGTGCCTTATCACTGAACAAGTATCCTATGTGCCTTATCACTGAACAAGTATCCTATGTGCCTTATCACTGAGCAAATACATTATGTGCCTTATCACTGAACAAGTATCCTATGTGCCTTATCACTGAGCAAATACATTATGTGCCTTATCACTGAACAAGTATCCTATGTGCCTTATCACTGAGCAAATACATTATGTGCCTTATCACTGAACAAGTATCCTATGTGCCTTATCACTGAACAAGTATCCTATGTGCCTTATCACTGAGCAAATACATTATGTGCCTTATCACTGAACAAGTATCTTATGTGCCTTATCACTGAGCAGATACATTATGTGCCTTATCACTGAACAAATATCTTATGTGCCTTAATACTGAGCAAATATGCTATGCTATCTGTCACTGAGCATATTCATTATGTATAATATCACTGAGCAAATACATTGTGTGTCTTGTCACTGAGCAAGTGCATTGTGTGTCTTGTCACTGAGCAAATACATTGTGTCTTGTCACTGAGCATATAATGTACATTTTGTCTTAATTACATTTTGTGCCTTATCACTGAGCAAATACATTTTGTGCCTTATCACTGAGCAATCACATTGTGTGTCTTGTCACTGGGCAAATACATTGTGTGTCTTGTCACTGAGCAAATACATTGTGTGTCTTGTCACCGAGCAAATACATTGTGTGTCTTGTCACTGAGCAAATACATTGTGTGTCTTGTAACTGAGCAAATACATTGTGTGTCTTGTCACTGAGCAAATGCATTGTGTGTCTTATCACTGAGCAAATATGATGTGTGTCTTGTCACTGGGCAAATACATCGTGTGTCTTATCACTGAGCAATCACATCGTGTGTCTTGTAACTGAGCAAATACATTGTGTGTCTTTTCACTGAGCAAATACATTGTGTGTCTTGTCACTGAGCAATCACATTGTGTGCCTTGTCACTGAGCAAATACATTGTGTGTCTTGTCACTGAGCAAATATGATGTGTGTCTTGTCACTGAGCAACTACATTGTGTGTCTTATCACTGAGCAAATACATTTTGTGTCTTGTTACTGAGCAAATACATTGTGTGTCTTGTCATTGAGAAAATACATTTTGTGTCTTGTCACTTAGCAAATGCATTTCGTGTCTTGTCACTGAGCAAATAAATTGTGTGTCTTGTCACTGAGCAAATACATTGTGTGTCTTGTCACTGAGCAAATAGAGCCGGCCTGGCTCAGTCGATAGCGCGCTTGACTTTTGAATGTGAGGTCATGAGTTCGAGTCCAGCCGGCGGCAGGTTGGTTTCCTGTCTGTCGGATGAGACAGTTAAAACCGTGGTCCCGTGTCACAGTAGGTGTTGGCACGTTAAAGAACCCTCACTGCTCAATGGCCGTAAGTGCCGAGCATAGGCCAAAATTTGAAGCCCTTCTCCGGCATTTGGTGACGTCTCCATATGAGTGAAATATACTTGAGTGGGACGTTAAACAACAATAAACAAACAAACAAACAAACTGAGCAAATACATTGTGTGTCTTGTCACTGAGCAAATACATTGTGTGTCTTGTCACTGAGCAAATACATTGTGTGTCTTGTCATTGAGCAAATACATTTTGTGTCTTGTCACTGCGCAGATACATTTTGTGTCATTAATATTTCATAATTTTTAAAATAAGGCAGTGAATGATAAGTTTACAACTTTATTGCAAGAGAAATTTGTATAATAGACAACACAGTAAACAGAATTTTATGGAGTTCAATGATAAAGCAACTCTGAAACTTTTTAAGTTTTTCTTTTTGTTTTTTAATTCCAGGCATCAACTCAGCTACAGACAACTTTAACAGTAAACCCTGGTGATGATAACAAAGGCGTGAGTACTTTTGTACATCTTTATCGGTGTTTGAACTAATGAGAACTTTACTATGAATTTTAACTGATCCAAAAGATATGTTTGTTGTATTTGTCATTCAAGATTTTGAATATTTTACAGACCTTGTTTTGTGTTGTTTTGAAAGACTTATTTTACCCGATATTCAAGTAACAGTATTCAATCAATATTTGAATTTGTATATCATTGAAGCTGTAGTACATATTGATTTCTTACATTTTTGTATAAAGTATAAAATGTATTTATTGTACAACAATTAATATACATGTTAGGGAACTTATACAAACATCTCTCATTGGTTCTGATTTTGCCATGAGGCAAGAAGGAAACAAGATACCTGGAGAAAACCCAGGTGTCTGAGCTGGTGACAGCCATACCTCCCACACACCCCCCTATCCAATTCTGAGGATCAAACCAGGTTGCATTAGAGACAAGCAAGTGTGCTACCCCGGTACATCACATATTTTCTTGTTGATATACAGTAGAATCTGTCTTGGAAGAACACTCTCAACAAAGATCACCTGTCTTATACTATCCACATTCCTGAAAAGCACTTGGTTAAATAATGCTTTTTTTAAAAAACAAAACCTCTCTTGAGAGACCACCGGTCTTGAGAGACCACATTTCAGTGGCAGATTGGGTGGTCTCTCATGAGAGTTTCTTCTCTATCACTGAAGCTGCAGTATGCATTGTAACACTATTTATCATTTTTACAGCCTCATGTTGAGCTATTCATTGGAACAACAAACGGTGAGTTGTTTTATATGCATATATCTAATAGACTGCTTTACCTGCCAGTATGTTTAGATCATATGTGTGGGTCTTTTGCCTTTACACATTTATACACCTGTGAGATAAAAGATTAGTTTGTCTGTTTCCACCATTTCTCTGTCATATAGCTTAAGTTTTTTTCCTTTGATTATTTAACAAATGAGATATGATCTAGGATGTGTTTGATTATGATCAATATTGAGTAATGTTCTACAATATTTGCCAAAGTAATGATTTATATTAATAAGATATAGGATGTGTTCAGTTGTGGCAATTTTTTGGCAATATTTGCTGCAGATACATTTTATACCAATGTGTTCAATTATGACAAACATTTGGCAGTATTTGCCAGAGATGCAGTCGCTCTTTTATATTGTTTCAAAGTGAGAGAAAAACCATCAAACGCCACTTTGACTCCGGGGATGTCAAAATCTCACTTCCTGTGCTTAAAATTTTGTGCATTAGGATCGAGACTTCTCTGTCCCTCCCTCAAAGTGATGTTAAATTGTATTAATCTCGTTCAAAGCATTTTTTGGTGATTTTATGTAGATTTCTGTACTTAGGGTTCAGAGATTTGTTTTTATTTACACAAGGATTTACTCTGTACCTGTATGTTTGATATTCTATCCATTTTAGATACACTTGTAAGAGCAGCACTTATATTTGCTGAAGGAATATTTGAAGGAGAGAGTCATGTTGTGTATGTATT
Organism: Atrina japonica; assembly: GCA_030159075.1. NCBI lineage: Eukaryota > Metazoa > Mollusca > Bivalvia > Pterioida > Pinnidae > Atrina > Atrina japonica. The sequence continues at coordinate 292,900 of BROG01000163.1, forward strand.
ATAAATGTTTCTTCAGATATAATTTATGTATTAGAAAACATTTAAAGTAAAATAAACATGATTTTGTTTGTCTATTTTTGTTTATTGTTGTTTTACGTCCCACTCAAGAATCTTTCACTCATATGGAAACACCACCAAATGCCGGTGAAGGGCATCAAATTTTGGCCAATGCTCAGCATTTACAGCCACTGAGCAGTGAGGGTTCTTTAACATGCCGACACCTACTGCAACATGGGAGCACGATTTTTACTGTCTTATCAAAAGGACAGGAAACCAGCCTGCCACCAACTGGACTCGAACTCACGACATCACGATCAAGAGTTGGGAGCGCTACCGACTAAGCCAGGTCGACTCTAAAATTAAGAGGAAACACATGTTGTTGTTGTCGTCAGTAGCTCAACAAGTCATGAACAGCTTAACAAATCATGATCATTTTCATTTTGTCAATTTTTCACCATTTTATTAATCGTCTATCCTTTTCCTGGCAGCCATCCACATCCCAATGTTTTATCCAACTGCGTTCGAGTGCCAATCATTCCACCAAAAGATGTTCCTGTGGACCTTCATATTAAAGCTTTTATTGGCTACAAATCAAGGTAAGATGTGTGTAAAACAAATATGTTTATATGCATTTCTAAAAAAGACAGTGACATTAATTTCATGTCAATATATTACATCTATAACATGTATTGAATCTATATATAGAATATATAGGTATTACCTTTTTGTACTGGTGATCTACAATGTCATTTTGTTTGTTTGTTTGTTAAGTCTTTGAAAACGTTTTCATTATTATACTGTAGAAATGATAATTAAATTTTAAACCTGCTCTTTATTTTTCAGTGGACAGTTTCACGTGTTTGAGTTGACAAGACAGCTTCCCAGATTTTCTATGTATGCGCCTTGCCGAAAAGATTGTCCAGAACCAAAGAGCACTGTTACATTTCAAGTCAATGAAAGAATTCAAAGAGTATGTGTTTTTGTTTGCAAGAGCCAGCAGTGACATAAGAATTTACACCAATGTGGCCTTAAATCATCAGAAATTCTTTTGCTATATTTAAACATCTTGTTTCAAACTGAAGCATGTTCTAAAATGATATTTCATCTGTGATTATTGTCTGGTAAACATCTGTAGCATTAGCTAGCTAAATACTTGTGTTGGTTTTTAAACATTAGCTAGCTAGATACACGTGTAGGTTTACCGAGTAATTTTTCAAATTTTGAAAATTAGCTAACGAGAGTAAAATAAACATGATAATCAACTTACACAAGTTGTCGAATCTGTTTCTACCATAACTGAAAAACGCTGATTGGTAGTATGGATTATTAGCCTACATCACGTCTACACACTCTTGGGTTTTGACTTTCATGATAGCATCAAAATTGTACATCACTTCAATCTCGTCATTCATTTGAATACTAGGTTGGCAATGATGTCATTTAGTGTTTTTGACTTCACTTAAACAGCCCTGTTGGTTATTTGTAAATGTTGACTAACTGTAGCTTTGTTTATACAACTGCTTGAGAGTTGTATAGCAACACAAGTTATGATAGAAGCTACATTCATTTTACTACTTGTACAGTACTACCTATTGTTGTCAGACTTGTTTGCTAATTGATTCTTATCCGACTTTTCTCCTAAAGCTGTTGATATCTCCATTATGACATATAAGTGAAAAATTGTCGACAGGATGTAAAAAACAAAATAAACAACAAACAGAATAGTCAGGTCAGGTTAGTTCATCATGAATGTCAGTCTTTTTTAACTCATTCTCCCCTAAAGACACATTTGGACTGGTCTAAGTCATTGATTTACAGAAGAGTCCATTGTTTTTCAGGGGATTATGAATTAACTGAGGTTTTTATTTGTGGATGCCATATTAACAAACTAATAGGGTATTCAGCTCCTTTTCCGTTAATGGAATTATTCAGATGATAAAAGGATTGACAAAGTACTTCCTAATCCTTATGTCATTAATTTTGAAGGTAAAAAGTGACTTGACAATATGGATAAGTAGCAGATAATAGTTAAGTTTCAAAATTTGGACATTTGCATTTCAGGTTCTACTTTGGATCAACCAAAACTTTTTATTACAAGACGATTTAACGTGTGAAGGGAACCTAAATGTGGCTTTTATGTCTCTCAGAGGATCTGGTGCGCTATTTATCAGAATGGAATCTCAAGGACTGGTAAAGTATTAGATTTGTTTTAGCGAAGATATTCACTTTCCACCACACTTACATGTAGCTACTGTACAAATAAAAGACGTTTTAATAGATACAGTCAACTCTGTTAATAACAAACCTCTTTTTAGCTGGATTTTGTTATTCAGATTCATATAGCATAATGCAAGAAATGCAGAGTGGTTAGAGTGGCATGCTTTACTCATTGAAGTATTGCACCTTTGATCAATGTGGGTTCGAGCCCCATTGGAACCTAAGTTGATTTTTTGAGGAAGTTTGCCAGTTTACTTGTGGATGGCCAATTGACTTTCTCCACCATGAAAAACAGGCAGCCACCATATGACTGAAAAATTGTCGAGTGTGGCATAAAACACCATTCAAACATGGCGGGATGGAGTCTTGTGAACCCTTTCTTGACTTGGATGAGTTTCAATTTTAGGTGATAAAGCATAACATTTAAATTACGCTGACTAGAGTAATCATTCCTACTTGTCAACATACATAAGAAAGTATCCAGTGAGGAATAAAACACTTTCCCATGCAACGTGTCATAACGGAAAAGTAAGAATAATCCATAAGATAATCAAAAGGTTACCCCTCCCAGACATCTTATGTGAATCAGACACTACTTGCATATTCCTCAATGTCTGCATAGATATATATTTTCTGATATCTTTTTTAAGGTGACACTGAAAACAGATGATATGGATTTAGCTGGTGATATAATTCAGACATTATGTCAGTTTCTGAACATAGATGATCTTCAAGTAACAGCTGATTTTCCAGAAGAAATGGAGAAACTTAGACAAGTGCTTGTGAAGGTAATAATTGTATGAAATTTACCTCCTTAATGTGATCCATTTCCCTGTCACTCAAAGGTCTGCTGTTTTGTGTCATCTACATTGTTTCTTCTTCACATTTCTGAATGTATATGTAAAATAAGGTGTTTATCATGGCCATCTTTAACACTTTCAACATAAATAGATTGGTCTAAGACAACTGTTTTATACATTGATATCTTAAACATGTAAAAACCAGGAAGTCATATTTGTCTTTTATAGGTGGATGAGTATCATACCGTTAGACAGAAATTAACAGCAGAGATGGCAGATCATTCCAATCTAATCAGAAGTATGGTGGTCAGAGCGGAAGATTCTAGGATAAATGGAGACATGTAAGTCAGTTTTCTGTAATGATATATATTTTGTTGTAAATATGTTGATAGTGTTGATATACTGTGATCTATTGACTTAAAATGTCAAATTAACAACAGAAAAGTTAGTGAAAGTCATGTAGATATTTCAGCTTTTAGATCTAATGAGCAACATATGAATATATATCTCATTTACATATTTGCACACACATACACACACACACACACACACACACATACACACACACACTTTTCCTTGTTCATAAACTGCATGTGTAGAATTTTTTAAAACGAGATATTTCTAAAAAGAAAATTACGAAAAGGCAATACAGGAAATTTATTTGACTTTTCTGTTGTGACATGTTTTACATGGCTAGGTGACAATTAAAGTTTGTCTCTCTGCAGGAAGAATATGAGAAAGGGCTACCGGGAGCTGTACAACATGAATAGAGATTTGATTAACGGCTACAAGATACGATCTGGAAACCACCAGGAGCTACTTAGCTGTTTAAAACAAGTCAATCAGATTATACAGAAAGCTGGCAGACTTCGAGGTAAAGTCTTGATTCTAAATTGTTCATTCAAAAATAACATAAGCCGAGTTACACTAATCTTTTAAAAGAATCAGGTGATATACAGGCATGCTGCAGCATTAGCTCAAAACATTTGTATACATTTGAACCAAATCTAGATTGTGTATAAAGGAAGGTGACCGTACCATGCTTACTGCTACTATTGTCCCATTCACATAAGATGGCGGGACGGAGTAACCTTTTGATTATCATATGGATGATTCTACTAATTTTTCAGTTATGAAACGGAAAAACGTTTTATTCCTCACTGGATACTCTCTTACATTTGACAAGTAGGAACGATTACTCTAGTCAGTGTAATTCTAATGTTATGCTTTATATACCTAAAATTTAAAATCGTCCAGGTCAAGATAGGGTTCATAAGACTCCACCCCACCTTGTTGTATTGATTGTACTATAACTTAGATCACTTACTTCTTACTAGATTGAAAGAATAGAATATGTTGTACATGTAGTTTGTAATTATAATCAGTCTCATGTTACTTTACTTTGATGATTTTGTGAAAATTTACCTCTCTTTTTATGCCCCAGCCTGAAAGTCCGCTGGGGGCATATAGTGTTTGGATCGTCCGTCTGTCCCTCTGTTTGTCTGTCCATAATTCCATCATACCTACATATAAATTGTAAAATTTCAAGTTTAGTTTGTGATACAGTAACCAAACTTGGACTGTAAGTTCATCTAAGGGTTGCTCACACTTCCATGACATCACATGCCCCTGGGGGTGGGGTGGGTCAAAATGAAGGACATTGCAACAATTTGTTTGGACCAGGGGCATTTGTGTTTAACAAACACATCTTGGATGTGTTTTGATTATACATAATGTTTCGTGATTTTCTCCACTTAGAAAGTATTTGAAATCGAGGCAGTGACCTTGATGGTGAACTTTATGTTTCCAACATAATGTTCTGTAAATACATTTTATTTCCTGTCTTAGAATTTATAGTTTGGCTTCATCAGTTCATATTTGTTTACTTAATGCTTCAAATTTTGTCTTTTTTTTTGTCAGTGGGAAAGTACAAGACCCAAGTTGTGTCAGCATGCAGAGCAGCAATTAAGAGTAATAATGTAAATGCCTTATTCAAAATTATCAAAACTGGAGCCTCATAAATGTCAACGTGTGAACTTGGTATAATCTGGTGTTCTTTAGGAGCTATGAAAAAATTGAAAAAGAAGAGAAATCTATTAAGAGTTGGTGAAAAAAGAGAGGAGAAGGTGATTGGTTGAATAAAATCCACAAAGAGTTATTGAAATATGAAAGAAGCTGAATGGCTAAAGAAGATCCGTCCGACAATATTTTAATGTAGAAGAGGCAATCATTTATACCAGTTTTTAAGTGTTGTACCTATGTATACATCTTGGAAAAAACGTACTTATGTTTACATCCTGGAAAAAACATAATGATACAAGTTCCCTCTGCAACTTCATTCACATAACAGGATGTATTTTATGTCGTGATAATCCTATATAAATGACTTACTGGATAAAATCAAATTAGTTTTTCTGATAAAATGTATTGCAACTGAGAATATTTTTAAATTACCAACTTCAGCCAGATTAATTAACTATCAGTGAGGGTTTGTTTACATGATAAATACTATCATTTATATCTACATGTATCTAATGGTAATGGTATTGCATTATGGGTAATATAAAGTACATTACAAAGTAAATGATAAATTATTGTTGATAACAGGTGAAAATTTATGACATGTCAGGCCCGTTGTTGTAAGGTATTTCACACAAATAGTTTAATTATTAGCAATAAGGCAATAAAATACTCTCCTGTTCTGTAGCATCTCCATCAATATGAATTCCGTTCCGATGGGCCTGCATGTACTTTATTAACATTCTGTTACTATATTTGTTTTTTTTTACCACTAGCACCTCTCCTCTCTCCTAGATAATGGAATAAGTCTGATACTGATAAAGATAAAACTAGAAATTCTTGAGGTTTCAGCGATATATTTGTTGACATTTCTATCATTGTTAGCTCATGTTCACTTCCGATGCTTTTATCTTGGAGGCTTAGAATACCTGTACAACTGACTACATTTGTTGTATTTTCATTAACAAAGGTCATAAAATGGCCTTTCACAACAATTCTTGGGTTGATGGTTCTCCCTTTGTGTTTCGGTTGATAATGCCTTTGAATAAGAATACATGATAAAATAGGCATACTATTTATAGCTGTATACAACACAAACTTTGACCTTGGACTCATGTCCTATTTTTACATGGACTTCCTGGTGTTACAGGCAAAAGTTACATGATAGAATACTATTTATAGCTGTATACAACACAAACTTTGACCTTGGACTCATGTTGTATTTTTACATGGACTTTCTGGTGTTACAATGTCTTAGATCAGTCCAAATGTGTCTTTAGGGGTGAATGAGTTAAAGATGACTAAAATCTCACTTTATACCGACTAACACGTATCTCAAGAAACATTCCGTCCATCGTGTTGTGTGTCAAGCGTTTGCATAACTGAATCAACCTCATTTACACGAAAATGTTATAATACAGACATTTTTTCTTTCATTTTTTTTTTTTTTATACATTAGTGTTTGTATTCTCATTTACATATTTCCATGGAAACTGAATAGTGTAATAGATACCTCTCTGCAACCTTGTTATCTGCATTTATAGATTTCATGATTGAAATTTGATTTCCTTATAAGTGAGAATGACAATGACCAAGCTATGCTCGCTGTAAGGCAATGCCTTAGTTTATATTATGACATTATTGTTCTATTGTGACAGAATTGTTGTTGAGGTTCAAATGATTGATTTATATATGTTTTTGCTTGTTTTAATATCCCATACAGTGATACATGAAATGTCTATCACACAGACATTTCTTTTCAGGAGATTCTATATATCATGAGCAGTTAATTTTCTCATCACATAATAGTGCTGTAGACAAACCATATAGATTATATCAACATCTCAACAAGTCCTTTCATTTGTATAGAGTGTGATGATAAAGACAGGTTTCTCGAATCCTATAGCTATTTTTAGTTCTGTCAAATGTTGGTAAACAAGAAAAGACAACTACTAACAGAGCAGATAGGATAATCTTGATTCTAATGCACACTAGTTTGCATTATTTCATTGGTCTGTAACATTGAAAACTTGCAGGGGATTCACGTTTCACTGCTTGTTTTTATATGACGTCACACACAGCGTGATTGACTGATCTCAATGCACTTGTTGAACTTTACTATTTACGTATTTAGTAATACAAAGTATATCAAACATTTTTTCAGTGTCTAGAGTTCCTTGTTTCAAGTACAAAACATAAAAAGTTTCACTCATTTTGTCAATAAATCCTATTGAAATTATTAAATCCAAGTGATAAATTAGTAACTATTTTTGGGCACATCACTATAATCAACAAAGTAATTTGGTAATAGATAAAGGTATGAGCCAGCATAAGTCGATGTTTTAGATCTTTAAAATTCTAATGTAGAATGTGCAGACATTAGAATAGGAATACCCTGTGACTGTTGTACAAGAACTAACAGGGTATTGTGGATTCCCCCTGTCAGAAATATCTATTTCATCACTCGGCCAACGCTTCGACATGCACGTCATGTTGAAACTTCATTTCTGACTGGGGAATCACCAATACCCTGTCACTTTAGTAAACACTCCCAGGGTAACCCCTAAATGTCTAATGTACAAACTTTTTTCTTTATAAATACATGATATTACCGGTATAATCAATGGTTGTTCATGTGATTGTAAACAAACATGACAAATACAGGTAAACTATTGTAACAGGAAAGTTGTCAATTGGTATTGTTCATTTTACATGTATGTAATACTTTTTTTTATTATTATGACAAGCCAGCTGATTTTTCTGCATGTTCATTCACTGTCAAAATTTATTTTTACACCACTGTTGGTAACAAGGAATTTCAAAATGGAATCATTTTGAAATATGTTTGAAAGAAAGTGTCTGTGATAGCTATTTATTATTACATAAGTAAAGTAAATAAATGTTGCAAAATCTCTTTTGTTGTTGTGATTATTCCCGGTGTTATAACAGTAACCCAAATGAGGTGTTTATTTTCTAAAGAATAGAAAGCCATGACCAAGGTTATCCACAAGTCAGAAATCATCTCTAAATATCTTGTACAGAGTGACGTTATAGCTACTATAATGGTATTTTACAAGTTACATACAGTAAGGCATTTCCTTACTTATGAAATCAGGGGCACTATAGGTTTTGCCTACATATGTTTTGGTTAATTTTTTAAAATTTACAATACAGTAATCATACACTGGTGTGCAGGTTTTGTCCACATTCCTCCTGCGAAGTTTTTGGTGAAAGCTTTTGATTTACAATACAGTAATCATTATACTGGTATGGGGGGACTATAGGCTACTGTCTTTTCTGTGTTTATCCTGTGAAGGTTTTGGATTCACAATACAGTAATCATTATACTAGTATGGGGGGACTATACTGTCTTCATCCTGTGAAGGTTTTGGATTTACAATACAGTAATCATTATACTAGTATGGGGGGACTACTATGTGAAGGTTTTGGATTTACAATACAGTAATCATTATACTAGTATGGGGGGACTATACTGTCTTCATCCTGTGAAGGTTTTGGATTTACAATACAGTAATCATTATACTAGTATGGGGGGACTATACTGTCTTCATCCTGTGAAGGTTTTGGATTTACAATACAGTAATCATTGTATGGGGGACTATAGGCTACTGTCTTTTCTGTGTTCATCCTGTGAAGTTTTTGGATTTACAATACAGTAATCATTATACTAGTATGGGGGGACTATAGGCTACTGTCTTTTCTGTGTTCATCCTGTGAAGTTTTTGGATTTACAATACAGTAATCATTATACTGGTATGGGGGGACTATACTGTCTTTTCTGTGTTCATCCTGTGAAGGTTTTGGATTTACAATACAGTAATCATTATACTGGTATGGGGGGACTATACTGTCTTTTCTGTGTTCATCCTGTGAACATTTTTGTTTAAGTACCCGGTATTTGTAATTGCTCCCCATTGATTTAATAATAGTTTCACAATTATGTATTTATTCATCCGTAACCAGAATGTTTGTTGTCTTTAGCATGTGGCTGACAAGTTCCTGGATTCATTTTCAGCTCGCAGGACAAAAATTTCCAGAGAGCTAATACACTCCTGGCTACATCAGTGGACAGAAACTTAATCTGGGCTATCTCTTTTGAAATATCATTAGAGCTTTAATATTTCATGTGTGCAATCTTTATGATCAGCCCTTTAAGATGACACCATGACCTTTGACCCAGATAATACTATTTGACCTTCAAAGCTGCCATCAGCGAGCTATGTTGTTCTCTGACAACTCTTGTTAGATGATGATGATGTGGCCAATAGGTTCCTGGTTTAGTTCACCTTTAGCTTGTAACAAAAGACTCAAATATTTCTGGATTTGTCATCTGAACAATATGGGCAGTGAAATCTGCTGGTTCCTCTTCATCATTACAAAGAAGGTATTGTCCAATTCACATAGCTTAGGATGGCAGAGTAACCTTTTGATTACCATACAGATGATTCTACTCACTTTACGGTTATGACAAGCTTCACGCTTTATTCCTCACTGGTTACTCGGTGACAAGTAGGAACCATTACTCTTGCCAGTGTAATTATAATATAGTAATGCTTTATTACCTAATATTAAAAATCATCAAGGTCAAGAAAGAGTTCAGGAGACTCCACCTCGCTAGGTTAGACTCCACCTCGCTAGGTTAGACTCCACCTCGCTAGGCTACCTACTATGGAATTTACTATAATTGATAATAAAGTTCAACAACAGATAAAGAAGAATTCTTTAATTCTACAATATGATTCTACGGTACATGTATATAGGTCAATTGTTCTCACATCAAGTTATACAATAGTTAAGGCACTTGAGCAGTAATCATACAATTTCTCGCACACTGATTTGTTTTCTTTTACAACAGAAATGTACAATGTGTACATTATATAAACAAACAATTTTAAAGTACCGGTATGAATTTGAAAATTCATTGAATTGCACATGGGTGTAAGGAGTGGATAAAAAAAAATCTCCACCTGAGTGGTAAGAATCTGGTTGTCCTATCCGAGGGTTTTCCGAGAATTTAACTTTATATTCATCCTTACCGCGAGGTTTGAGCTGGCTTAGTTGGTAGCACGCTTTCGACTCTTGATTGTGAGGTTGTGAGTTCAAGTCCAGCTGGCGGTAGGTTGGTTTCCTGTCCTTTGGATAAGACATTAAAAATCGATGTCCCATGTCGCAGTAGGTGCCGGCACGTTAAAGAACCCTTACTGCTCAATGGCCGTAGATGCTGAGCATAGGCCAAAATTTGAAGCCCTTCACCAGCAACTGGTGACATCTCCATATAAGTGAAAGATTCTTGAGTGGGACGTTAAACAACAATAAACAAACAAACAAAACAAGGGCTGAGATTTTCCTTCCCACTCAACAAACCTATGTCTGATTATTTTTCTCCGAAGCATCAAATACATGTTGATGTATGCAAATTAAGACTGACATAACCATTTAGGTACTACATTATCATTACATATAACCTCTACATCATAAAATTGTATTGTGGCGTCATATATTGGAAATAGCTTGTCAATACCCAAGGGGTTGACAAGGGAATCATTCCCAGTAAAAGAGAAGAAAAATTTCAAGAGAAATGTTTCTCTTTGTAAAGATTTGCAAAATGTAAAATCCAGTACAAGTATAACAATCTAATCGTAAATGTTATCACATTTAAAAGGTAAAAATCTTTAAAACTAGAATAGAACAGTTGTAAAATGGTATATTTTGTATATCAAGTCCTACAACTTACCTGTTTTCTAAATTTATATACATGTATATAAACTCAATATCACACATTTTATGCTTCGTTTTAAGAGACTCTCTTGGAGAAGTGTGACTGGTTACATGGGGAAGTGTTTCACCAGATTGCACAAATGATATCATACATTTATTGCCATGGTTGTAGAGAAACATGTTCACTCAAGGCATGTCACTTACCGCGGGTCATCATGTCTCCCTACAACCTAGGCAATAAATTGTTCATACCAACATATAGAATCAACAAAAACTATAAAGCTTGGCAACAATGAATTTTATCAGCTTCAGGGAGGTGAAAATGCCGTCTGCTATAATCTGTTATTTTTACGTTCGTGTTCCATACAACTCAACATCAACAACCCACAAGAGGTTCCACATGAGAGAGAGATTCAAGTTTTGTCACATTGGCATGTAACCGCTCTTAACCAATCCCTAGCTGTGTGTCATCTATGTGGTATAATATTATATCCTGTACATTGCAAAATTGGATTTCTCCATCCATTTAGATAATGAAATCTAATACAATTTACATTTCAATACTATTTTGTTTCTTTTACAATCTTTCAGTATGTATATATTTTTGTGTGTGTGTGTGACATTACAAAAGCAGTGTAGTAACTGATAGTGCCAAAATGGACCACCACATAAGAAACCACTTCCACGTAACCTAGATACCACTACGAAATCTTCTTTCTAACCCCACAAATCTTGGCCTAATTAACTTTTATGCTCTAAAGAGATTTTTGAAACATAAATGTTAAGTGAGGCTCTAGAGTCATTGATATATAAATAGACTATCCAAGGGAGACAATTATAGCAAACAAGTCATAAGAGAGTGGAGGTTGTAAGGTTGATATATTATAATCTTCAAACAACAGACATTATAATATTATAGTAATGTATAACAATACCCAAGTTCTTACTAATATATTTACAATACTTTGTCTCCAAGAACGCTTGCAATAAATAATATGCATGTTGTCAGTAGATTACCAAATAGTAAAAATAAAAAAATTTACACCAGTACGTAAAGAATGTGTCAAATCCAAGTATAACATATAAGCGATATAGGGAAATTCACAACTTTTGTATAATTTAAAAAAACAAAAATCACATCCCATCCAATCACTAAATCTGGGACACATATTTATTGATCAACAACCATTTTCAAAGCATAAAATGCTGAAAATAATATGCTTCAAATGATACAAGTGTCCATAATGGCCTAACCAGACACAAGAGTCCAAATAATAAGTATGAGTCATGACATTCAAAATTTTTATCATCCTAACCTTTGAATCTTGAGATGCTACACACACTTCATTACCCTTGACCCTTGAGATGCTACACACACTTCATTACCCTTATGATGCTACTCCAAAAATTTGAAAAAAATTGATGACAAGGATTTTTGGTACCTCCCCCTTCCAATAAAAAGGAAGGAACTAGTTTTGCATTTTGTCTGTCCATTTCCTTCCTTGGGGCCATATATCTTACTCATTTTTTCAACTAAGACAGGGTGTCACATATAAAATTTGTATTCCTTCCAACCTTTTTAATAACCTGAGTTATTCCTGTATATTGATTGTGTTTGGCCAGGCCAAATCTTAGTAATGATTTTTCACCTATATTTTACTTATACTTTTAAGCTAGATGAAGTGATGTTGTAGATTTATACATGTATATCTTGGCGATATGTCCTGATGCGGACTTGAGTAAATTCTCAAGTTTTATGGTGCCAGGCCCCAGATTAAGGCATAGATAATATTCTGATTACATAATTAAAGTGACCAAGGCTCCTAAACATAGTGAACTGCCACACTGAAATCCTGAAGATTGCTATAACAGTATATATATATATATCAATTGATTCTAGAAGTCATTGTTTTGTAATTCATGCCATATAAAAATTGTTTACATATATATACATATACATTTGTAAACTGGATAACTTCTTTCAGAAGATGTGTATACATATTTACCATTATATATATATATATATATATATATATATATATATATATATATATATATATATATATATATATATAATGGTATAATTGGTTTAGTTTAGTGATATCCTTCATGTTTTGTTTTCATATCTACCACTGTTCTTCGATTTGTTATTTTCTGATTTATAATGTATGTGTGTATATACATTAACAACACATGAAGGATGCCACTGAAATGTTACTACAATATTTTAAAATTTGCAGTCATACTGCTCCCACTGTACACTGCTTATGGCACTGATAATGAAAAAAAATTACATATCAAAATCTATATCTTAAAATATAAAAATATGTATCTGAAATTAATGCATAGGTCCCATACTCTTATTAACCAAAGCACTGTGATAGTCAGAAGCTCTTAATTGTACAAACTAATTACTTGATCCCACGACATAAATATATTGTATTTTACACTAAAAGCTGATGAGTCAAAAACTTAGAGCCCTGATGTACACGAAAAAAGAAAGAATACTCTCAGCTACTTAAGCATGGCCTAACAGGTGTTCTTTGCGATGAAACCTGAAATTTTATAAATGTATATAAATATAAAAGTAACTAAGTTCCTCCTGATACATATATCAAACTGCTCTGTTGCCTGGATTAAATCCTTCTTCTTTCAAAGCTTCTGCAATTTTATCATAAACTGTTATATCTTCTATTGCTGCAGGTACCTGCAAAACAGAAAAAAATCAAATATTTAACAACAAAGTTGACAGATAAACAACAACATCTTAAGGTAAAATTATCTAATCAGGGCCTGTACTAATGAAGCTTAGAATTATTACTAAAGTCTGAAACTTTCTCTAAATTCTAAAACATGTGAAATTTTATTGGCCAAGCAGGCCTAGTTGAGGATATTTGTTGATATAAGTTTCAAGAATATCATATTTATTATATTATACAGATTCACAGTATTCAAGGAGAGATTTTTAAAAGATGAATAACTATAAACGTTATATCATCTCCCTCAATACAAGTTTAATCACACATATTTCAGTCGGCATTCAAACGTTCAGGTGAGCTAGAAGAAAACAAACCATGTGCACATTCAATTCTTAGCATATGTTACACACATGTATATATATTTTAATATCATCCTGTTATGCAGTGCCACCCAAGGAATACGGAGTTAGTTGAAAAATACTCGATACTAATTGACCAATGAAATCGTAAAAATTATGAAGAGGTAAAAAAAATTGTTAGTAACTTTAATAGATGGTTAGTAACCTAGCGGACTTTTCAATGTAATGTATTGAACCCACCAAAATGTTAATCAGTATAACCTTATCTATAAGGACTAATTTTACACCAGATATTAAATGGAAAGGAAAGATAATTGTTAATTTCTATAAAATGATCTCATTAGTCAGCACCCAAAAAAAATCTGTTAAGATATTCTATAACTACACGAACTACTACTTTATTTCCACATAAATTAACCCATGAGAAATGTTTAGCATAGAAAAATCATAAAATTATTTGTGCTGTGCACACCACTTCTACTGTTGACAGAGAGACTTTTGGACAATTCTATACCTATATATTTGCATATTTTATGCATAAATAATCAATTGATAAGCAAACAAATTAAAATCCATGCATAAGATACCACATGCAATAATATTAAACACACTGGATCTGAAACCTGCCAAGAGATAAAATATTGAGTTCACCGTTGTTCTTTTGCTCTCAAGAAGAAGCGAAAAATGTTAATGATATATGGATAACATATGTCTACAGACAAAACATGATCCAAATAGATATGCACGTACCATACTCAACCCAATAAGCGCCCATGTTCCTATAAGCACCCCTCCCCCCTTTTTTCACACACAGTCAAGTGTCTTTTCTAGCTGACTGACAAGGTGATGTGGACAAGAAAAATGCAACACTTTATCTCTAGTCCCAAGCAACACAAGAATGTTGACAGGTGTCCACAGTAATAACTACAACAACTTGACCACTGTGCCTTATAAAAAAATTAACTGCTTTACGTCAATTTGACCATTAATTAGCCCCAATAAGCGCCCACCCATTTTTTCCTATTTCTGCAGTGCCTTGGATGCTTACTGGGTTGAATACGGTACATCGAGTCTTTGTCTCAGGTGACCTAAAAGGCAAGGTCTAGTTTGTCTTATATATGGTATGAAAGCATAGAATCAAACATGATTCAAAAAAGGACCTTACTTTAACTACAACTTTTTAGTGTATTCTTCCAAAATGATTCTTTAAAATTTTCAAAATATATATAATTTGAAGAAATGCACCCTCAACTAAATCTGTGATAAAATACTAAAGAAAATCTTCTGACTTTGTTTTTGAATAGTGTTTTACACCATATCAACAATTTCCAGTTATATGGTGGCGACCAGTTTTTAAAGGTGGAGGAGAGAACCCTGTTACAATGTATCTGGGAGGAAACCACCGACTTTCCACAAGTAAACTGGCAAACTTTCTCACAAAAATCTGCTAAGGTTCCAGTGGGGTTTGAACCTGTGCTGACCAAAAGTGGGAGACTTCATGGTTCAAAACACAATGCTCTAACCACTTGGCCATGGAGGCCCCCTATATCAATCTTAACATATCTATTGATCCAATACAATCTGGATGCTAAATCTGTCAACAGCAGTAGTTGTTAGTTGTGACTTTATGATATCAAACCCATCACATGCAATATAAATTTATCACACAATAATTACTGAATCTTATGAAGATTTAGCATATCCGATTTCCTGTAGTGCGGATTTAATTGCTGGATAAACGGTGTCATCCTCAATAGTGACGGGAATCTGAAAATGTCAATCAGAAAAAGTTACCAAGTCCTATCTTGTAACATAAGTCGGAAACCCAGGGACTAACACAGATTAAAATTGAAACTATTGAAAATTTAACATTCAACAATAATACATTCAAACTTGCATTACAGGCAACCTCTTTATATAAAGGCAACCTCTTTATATAAAGGCCACCTGCCTATAAAGGCCATTCAAACATAATCTTTGTTAACTTTTTTATAATGAATAAACCTCTTTATAAAGGCCACCTGTCTATAAAATCTTCTTTTGCTTTTTCCCTTCAGTGGCCTTTATAGTCAGGTTTGACTGTAAATGTTTTACTGATGCCTTGCATAACACTTTACAAAACTTTATTTTATTACTACCTAACGTACTATACAAAAATATGCATGTCACTATAGACTGTTTTTGGCGGATTTTCGGATAACCAGGAAACAGTTAACTGTGTTACTGCAGTCCAGTGAACTGTTGCAAAGCTGTGCTGTCAATGAGTAACCAATCCATAGAGAAGAAAAACATCAACAGCCAATGAAACCCCAATAGTTCTAAAAATCATTCAACAATTTTTACTTTACAATGTACATTGTACATGTTTGTAAGAGTTTTTCCCCAAAAATTATCTAAAATGAGATGGGTTTCTGTTAACCATAAAACATTTTTTAACCCAGCAAAATCAAAAGGGAATGTCAAGTCAACATGCATATTTTGAGTTTTTCATACAGACCCCTTAGCTGGTCCATTTAATTTTTGTTACAGTTTTCATTTATCTTAAGATATTTACCGGTATCATGATAGTCAAACACTTTTTGAGAATGACATTACTGTACACTTTTTTCTATTTCATTTTGCCAGATATTGTTTTACCTTAACACTTAACCTCAACACCACACCCCACAATAGACTGGCCCAGTACAACAGAAAGAGCATACCATTAAATACTTGGGGGTTTAAGGATAAAAGACAAAAATATTTGAATCAAACTGTTTGAAACATTGACCAACACAATATAAAGTGGACAAGTATACTGCATATACTACATGATGTAATAAATTGTTTCACCAGTAACAGAGATTGTGAACAATATATAATATATTGTATACCTGGAAAAAGTTTTCAAACTAAATAACTGAATCAAGGATATACATGAAACCATGAGACTATGGTTATTTAGGGCAATGTAAGATGGGGGAATATTTTTTTCTGTCCTAACAGGGCGAAAATAACCAGAGGCGAAAATTGCTATGTATACAGTACCTCCATTGAGTAAAACATGCTGTAATACATAGATACCTTAAATGGCTTTCCAGCTGCCATAGCTGATATCGTATTTCTAGCAATTTTTCCAGACCTCGTCTTTGGTAATTTGGGCACAATCACAGCCAGCTTGAAACTAGCTACTGGTCCAATATTTCTTCTTACAACATTAATGACATCCTTCAAAATGGTTTCTTTTGTTTCCTCAACACCTGAAATAAACAGCAATTTGATTGGATTAAAAGAGACACAGATTGTCTACAGGTAATACCTGACTTCAGGTTCATATTACAAGTATGAAAAATAATAAGACAGGTTAACCATAACACTTGACTTCAGGTTCATATAACAAGTCTGAAATATAATAAGACAGGTAAACTGTAACACCTGACTTCAGGTTCATATTACAAGTCTGAAATATAATAAGACAGGTAAACCATAACACCTGACTTCAGGTTCATATAACAAGTCTGAAATATAATAAGACAGGTAAACTGTAACACCTGACTTCAGGTTCATATTACAAGTCTGAAATATAATAAGACAGGTAAACCATAACACCTGACTTCAGGTTCATATAACAAGTCTGAAATATAATAAGACAGGTAAACCATAACACTTGACTTCTGGTTCATATAACAAGGCTCAAATATAATAAGACAGGTAAACCGTAACATCTGACTTCAGGTTCATATAACGACTCTGAAATATAATAAGACAGGTAAACCGTAACGCCTGACTTTTGGTTCAGATAACAAATCTGAAATATAATAAGACAGGTAAACCATAACACCTGACTTCAGGTTCATATAACAACTCTGAAATATAATAAGACAGGTAAACCATAACACATGACTTCAGGTTCATATTACAAGTCTGAAATATAATAAGACAGGTAAACCATAACACTTGATTTCAGGTTCATATAACAAGTCTGAAACATAATAAGACAGGTAAACCGTAACACATGACTTCAGAAGGTCATCAATGATACCCACTGTTATAAATACACAAAGTATGTGATACTTACCATGTTTCAAAACACAGTCCCAGAGGTACGTGACCTTTAAGGTCATCTGGTATACCCAATGCTATAAATACACAATGTATGTGATACTTACCATGCTTCATATAACAAGTAAACACACAACACATGACTTCAAGAGGTTATAATTGACCTTTTCAAGTCCCAGAGGTCATCTGGTATATACCCAATACTACTATAAATACACAAAGTATATGATACTTACCATGCTTCAGTACACACAGTCCCAGAGGTACTTGACCTTTAAGGTCATCTGGTATACCCACTACTGCTGCCTCTGCCAAATAGTGACTCTCAATCATTGCCTGCTCACACAAAACAAAATGACAAATAAAGTCCTCTGCCTTGCAATTTTCAATCCTAGTAGATACAGGAGACATAAATTTTAGAAAGCAAGAAAAACTGTGGTGTTACTGAAAGAATGGCAATGAATCAAGTGGCAATAATTCGAGAATTGATTGTATTGCTCTTGTAAAAGATGTTTGTTTGTCCTCAAGAATCTCAGTGGATACTGACTTTCACTTGATTACTAGAACTTCAAATTAATGAAAATTTGGTATTTTGTCTATACCCGCAAACAAACTTTGAATATATAAATGGTAAAAATATTTCATTCCATTATCTTCATTAACACTATTTCACACTCAAGTTTTTGAAGAAATGATAATTTTATTCTTACTTCTTCAAGAGCCCCAGTTGACAGTCTGTGTCCAGCTACGTTGATGACATCATCACTACGAGACATGACAGAAACGTAACCTTTAGCATCTATAAATCCAGCATCCATTGTATCATAGTAGCCCTGTAAAAGTTAATAGTTAGCCTGAAATCAGTCAAAAGAATATCACATGTAAGTAATTATGGAGCAACTTTCAAAAACTGAACCTCACTTGAACCAATAATTTTGTCCAGTTTCTGGATGGTTTGCTTCCTACAAGTTGATCACATGTCAATAAGTCCAGTCTGGTCCAACCCCACTTTAAACAATTATAAATCTATAATGGCAAAGACCGGATTGTTTCTATCTACTAGTCCCCAGATATAATGATATGTATTTTTTCAATAATTTGATTAATTTTTTAACATTTGTGTTCCATTATTTTCCATTTGTTGTCTAAAAATATTGAGATTCAACTAAGTAAAACATTAGATGATTTTTCTAGTAAGGACAAGGTACATGTATTTGGAAATGATGACAATAGCTCATAATAATAAAAACTTCCAGATTTATGGATTTGGATAAATCCTGATCACCATTTCACAACAGCAAATTAAAATCAAATACAGATGCCTGATCTTGACAGAGAAAATATAACAAAGAACATCTCATTTCAGTCCTAGAGGCAGTATCAAAGCTTTAATGGCAAGTCACAATACTTACTGGTTTAGATTCAAAGTATGTATTCTGATATCTTTCATCATTTTTCCATAATGTGCTAAATGCACCTGGAGGCAGGGGTAATCTATAAGTAGAAATTTCAATGTTTTTTACTTATAAATGAAGAGTAATTTGTTTAAAATTACAAAAAAATAATCAATTTATACTGGGATATACAGCAATTACTGAACTATCACGACTGATATAATTTCCAATGTTTGTACAAAATACTTACTTTACAACAATATCTCCCAACTCGCCAGAGCTGGCCACTGTCTGATCTTTTTTCAAAACTTTGACTGGAGAAGATAAATTAGACTCAATTCAATGACTTTAAAGACATTTACTCACTCAGAGATGATAACTCCCTCTAAACATGTCAATAATGAAAACCTTACGACACAGAATTTCAAAAATCTATGCAAAAATATAGAATTGTTATTTCAATGCAGTACAAATGGTATTCAGCAATTTAACAATTGAAATAGATCATGCGGTATGTTATGTGACAAAGTAAAATATCGTTTGTATCCAAGAATTCCCTTTGATTTGGACATATCTAAACCAATACGTATACTTTCATATGAAATTCAGATATATATAATTCAATGGAAATGTCAGATAATAATATGGATGGATTCTAATTTTGTGAGAAAAAATCCAGAATTTTCTAATTCATATAATTTAGCACTGATATTACTTGGACCAAATTTAAGAGCCTTATTAATAACCCTGTATTTAATAAAGAAATTTGGCAAATGAAAAAAAAAATCACAAGATAAATTCTTCCAGCATATAGATAGCTGATGTACAAGGTGGTAGTTATGGCATATTTCTGCAAAACTGAATTCATTTAAATTCAAAAGTTTACAAAAAAAAAACAAAAACAAGAAAACAAGCACTGTGCACTGTAGAATATTAAAGATGGCTACCATTCCAGCCTGGAACTGCTTTTCCAGCCGAGCCTGATGGAGGATTAAGAGACATGTTGAGTCCAGCACATGTTGAACTTATAGCCCATCCCGTCTCTGAAAAGATATAACAAGTAAACTGTTGATACAGTTTGCAATAAAGATGCATATAGTCAAACATACAGAGCCAAGTCTGTCTAAGAAAAGACTTAAAAACAGGGTCAGCTTGAATAAACCTTTTTATCATGTTGATGCCAATGATCTCTGATAGAAGTTATGAGTAATAAAGTCAGCAATCAATTCTGAGTTGAAAGATATTTCCATAAAATATAAACTAGATTTTTAAAATCTACTTGTCCAATCGGACAAGTACTTGATGAAAATAACTTACAGCAAAATCACCTGGTACTGGACAATTTGTCTAGCGTGAATGTTGACCCTTATATATATATATATATATATTATGAAGACTCACCTGTCTGCCACCAATTATCAAGTACAGGTTTTTGTAGAACACTTCTTGACCAGTCCATTGTCTCTTTGTCACAATGTTCTCCAGCCACAAACAAGCCACGGAAACTACCATCAAAAATGAAAATAACCTCAAATCTTAAGATAGAAATACAGTAAAACCTGCCATAGCAGCCACCTCTATATAAGGATTTCCTGTTTATAAAGGCCAGTCTTTTCAAGTCTCCTGACTGCATACTTCAACTAAATTGAACCCATGTATAAGGGTCACCTGCACATAAAGGTCAGTATTTTCTGATCTCTTGGGTGGCCCCTATATACAGGTTTCACTGTAGTATAAAAACTGATGACAATGTCAGATGCACTAGCCTACAAGTGTTTGTTTCACTGTCATTAAAGAGTAACTATCAACAAATTAAAGATACACTGTACCCAAAAGACCTTACTATATAGTTGTTTAATTTCAGGGGGAGACAATTTTGTGTTTTTCTGAACGGAACTTATTCACAGGTAGTAAATGTCATACAAGATTGGTTACTAATTGTTTTCCTGAAACATCATAAGTGTAAAAGATTTTTATTCATGGGTATTTAATTTTGCTGTATTTTCTTTCAATGCATGAAATTAAATCCCGCCAAAATTAATGCAACTATACAGTATGCAGAGGCACAATTTTCCATACAAGCTAGTTTTGAATGCTTATGCCACTGAATATCCAAAATGATAAAAGAAATAGAGAACTGGTACTAGTCAGAAGTTAAACGGAACTTTATTAGTTCAGTAGTTCTACACCAAGGGTTTTGTATTATGAATATTCGACCAGTAGATGGGAAAGCCTGTCCAATATTAATATCCAAATGACAACAACGAACTTAAAAAAAAATATCTCTGTGAAATGTTGTTCAAAAATTATTCATAATGGATTTGAGTGGTCCTGTAAAAACGAGCCAAGTAATGAAAAACAAATATCAGATTTTACCATGGTCCCGATTGTTCTAATTTCTTTCAGAAGTGAAGACGGTCATATAGCGTATGAACTAAATTGTGTATAGGTTTTTGAAGATATTATTTCTGTGACATATTGAAAAAATAAGTTTGACATTCTTACAGACTAAACTAAGTATTTATATGTTTGTGGCTGCAAGTATAGCAGACCCAATCTACTGACAGAGTCAAATTGTTTTATTGATATCAATATTTATTACATGCATGTGTGATCACATAGTGGCATTTAAAAATTACAAAACCACATCGATAGAAATATATGTGAAGTTTTGTCTATTTATTATCAACCTACTGGTGAGTTCTTTACTTCACGTTATTCAGTGGTAAACAAGAATTACTTTCACCTCTTATATTCATTGTGGGGATATTCTGGTCACTATTGCTGCTTTATGTAACATATCTTGGGGGTGTTTCAAAACATTACTTGTTATTCGTTTTTTTTTTTCATTGGTAAGAATATCCTAAAAGATGAAATGACAGCTTTAAAACTGAGGTGAAGTATAGATAACAAAAAGATTAAAAAGAAGAAGAATATGGCTGAAAACATTAGGGGATGAATAAGAATAATGGGAACAATTATTAAGAAAGATAGATATTCTGTAGCAATGATAAACATAAAATATATTGTTGTTGTTGTTGTTGTTGTTGAAATGGTGTTTTATGTCTCACAACAATGATTTAGTCATACATCAGCCACAAGTTTCTAACTGTGGAAAAGAGAACTTCAATACAATGTACCTGGGAAATACTATACGACCATGCACAAGTAAAATGGCAAACTTTCTCACAAACAGTTTAGATTCCAAGAGGGTGGGATTCTGCACTGACTATCGGTGAGAGACTTCATGGTGTGTGCAAATGCTCTAACCACTTGGGTACAAAGCCTTTCCCCTCCCTCACAGAAATTGTAAATACTCACTTTTGTAGAGGTAGGAATTTCTTAGCATAAAAAGCATCAGGATCCTGTAGAAGAAATCAGATAAATATTTGGTCAATTATGTGCTCTCAATAAGTTGTCATTATGTCCACTGGTCAATTATATTGGTATTTCCTTACAGGGTTGTTACCTCCCTTGTTCAGATCAGTAAAAAGCATGCATCACTTGTGGGAACTGAACGGCACATATGCTGATGGATTTGATTAACAAATTTTGATCACAATTAAATGATGACTTTCCCTGTTTAATTTCACCAACATCTATGTCATTTAGCCCCTGAAAGTGATGTGATCTTGGGGGCATGCTAATTTTGGAAAGGCTAACTCACTTAAAACAAGAGGCCCAATGGGCCTTAACGGTCACCTGAGAAAAAATTTCAAGTCAGGTTTGGCTAAACTTAGTCCACTGGTTCTTGAGAAGAAGTCAAAAATGTCTCAAATTTGACAAAAAAACTTATACTTTTTGTCAAAAACACAAAAAATGCACTAAAAGGGGAAATAACTCCCAAAAGGGGTGACCTGACAATTTCGGCTCTATTGACTTTTTTATAGATCTTTGCTTGCTGAAATTTTTGCTTCTTTCACTTTTATTCTACCTATTATACTTTTTTGCTGAAATTTTTGCTTCTTTCACTTTTATTCTACCTATTATACTTTTCGAGAAAATGTCAAAAAACATCTAAAAAAGGGAAAATAACCCCCAAAAGGAGTGACCTGACAATTTTGGCTCTACTGACTTTTTTGTAGATCTTTGCAATCTGAACATGTTTATTTCTTTCACTTTTACTCTACCTATTATAGTTTATAATATAATGTCAAAAAACATCCAAAAACATGAAAAATCCACTTTAAAGTGTAAATAATTCCCATAAAAGGCAATCTGACAATTTGGCCCGATTGACTTTTTTGTAGATCTTTGTGTGCTGAACATTTTTGCTTCTTTCACTTTCTTGCTATCCATTATACTTTTCAAGATAATAGGAAAAAGCTGTCAAAAACATGAACCTTATACTTTTTGTCAAAAACACAAAAATGCACTAAAAGGGGAAATAACTCCCATAAGGGGCCACCTGACAATTTCCGCCCTACTGACCTTATTGTAGATCTTTGCATGCTGAACATTTTTACTTCTTTCACTTTTATTTTACCTAGTATAACAATAAACATCCAAAAACATGAAAAATCCACTTAAAAGGGGAAATAACTCCCATAAGGGGCAACCCGACAATATCAGCCCTTTTGACTTTTTTGTAGATCTTTGCATGCTGAACATTCTTGTTTCTTTAACTTTTACTCTACCTATTATAGGTTTCAAGATAATGTCAAAAAGCATCCCAAAACATGAAAAATCCACTTAAAAGGGGAAATAACTCCCACAAAGGGGCAACCCAACAATTTCAGCCCTTTTGATTTTTTTTGTAGACCTTTGAATGCTGAACATTTTTGCTTCTTTCACTTTTACTCTACCTACAATACATTTCAAGATAATGTCAAAAAACATCCAAAAACAAGAAAAATTAACAAAAAAGAGGAAATAACTCCCATATGGAGCAACCTGACAATTTCAGCCCTATTGACTTTTTTGTAGATCTTTGCAATCTGAACATTTTTGCTTCTTTCACTTTTACTCTACCTATTATACTTTTGAAATAATGTCAAAAAACATCCAAATATATGACAAATTCACAAAAAGGGGGAAATAACTCCCATAAGGGGCAATCTCACAATTTCAGCCCTACTGACTTTTTTGTAGATCTTTGCGAGCTGAACATTTTTGTTTCTTTAACTTTTACTCTACCTATTATAGGTTTCAAGATGATAACAATAAACATCCAAAAACATGAAAAATCCACTTAAAAGGGGAAATAACTCCCATAAGGGGCAACCCAACAATATCAGCTCTTTTGACATTTTTGTAGATCTTTGCATGCTGAACATATTTGCTTCATTCACTTTTACTCTACCTATTATACGTTTCAAGATAATGTCAAAAAACATCCAAAAACACGAAAAATTCACTTAAAAGGGGAAATTACTCCCATAAGGAACAACCTGACAATTTCGGCTCTATTGACTTTTTTGTAGATCTTCGCATGCTGAACATTTTTGTTCCTTTTACATTTACTCTACCTGTAATACTTTTCAAAATAATGTCAAAAAACATCCAAAAACATGAAAAATCCACTTAAAAGGGAAAATAACTCCCATAAGGAGCGACCTGACAATTTCAGCACTATTGTCTTTTTTGTAGTTCTTTGCAAGCTGAACATTTTTGCTTCTTTCACTTTTACTCTACCTATTATACTTTTCAATATAATGTGAAAAAACATCCAAAAACATGAAAAATTAACATAGGGGAAATAACTCACATAAGGGTCGATCCAACAGTTTTCACAATAATGAAATAATTGTAGATTTTTACAAGCCGCTCATTTTAAGGTAATGGCTTTTTCTCTACCATTCATAATTTTGGAGATACATGTATTAAATAAAAAATATCTGCTGACGCATTTGTTCTATTTATAGCCATGACAGCCATGTTTGGCCCTAGCCCCTTTTCATCAGCAAACTTTATGCGGCTTTACATGGTTATACTTCCTGTCAAGTTTGGTTCAAATTGGTCCAATGGTTCTGGAGAAGTAGTCAAATATTTTACAAAAAAATCATATTTTTTCCATTTACTCAGGTGTCTGTGACCTTGACCTTAGACCCCATGACCTTGAAATATTGTCAAAATGATCCTCAGATAATTCCTAACAACTTTCTCATATATCTTTGTATACAAAAAGTTGATCAGTTTTGAGTTATTAAACAATTTGTAATACAACTGTACCTGTGTCACTGAAGTGTCCCCTAGTGTTTCATTTATGGACAGATTCAATTTCATTTGCAAACTTTACAGATATTGACTCAACCATCATGCATACAAAATTTGAAAGTCATCTGATCATTGGTACATGAGAAGAAGATTTTTAAAGATGTACCAAGTTTTGGTCTTTTTGGCCCCTTTTAGGGCCCCTATTTGTCCAATCCCTTTTTCATTCGCAATTTTATGCGGCTTCACATGGGGATGCTATATGCTAAGTTTGGTTAAAATTGGCCCACTGGTTCTTGAGAAGAAGTAAAAAATGTGTAAATGTTAACGACGCACGACAGACGACAACAGACAAACGACGATCGCAATAGGTCACCCTGAGCCTTTGTCTCAGGTGACCTAAAAAAAACCTGTTATGAACAAGAAACCAAACTAATTAATACTCACATCCCGTCTAATTGCTCTTAGAGCTGTTGGAGCTACAAACATTCCAGCAACATCATATTCCTTCATTATGCGAAAATACACTCCAGGATCTGGTGTTCCTACTGGCTTTCCCTGAAAGAGGGTTCACTTTATTTATAAATCGTGGATACAAGTGTTTTTTGTGATTCAAAAGAAATTCATTACTTTTTACCATTTTCATCTGTGAAAACATTATGGTTTGTCAACATAGTTCCCTGACATATTCTAATGCTCACTTCTCAGATGAGTAGTATTAGTAAACATGGAGCATTACTTTTTTTTATATATACATAACTGTTTTAAAATTACAGACAAACTTGCATTAAAGGCCACATCTGTATAAAGGGCACCTGTCTATGAAGCCCATTCAAAAATAACCTTTGTTAACTTTTTATAATGAATAAACCTGTGTTAAACCTACCTGTCTATAACGGCTACTTTTGCCTTTTTCCTTGAGTGGCCTTTATAGACAAATTTGACAGTATACACAATTTTTTCCATAAATTTCAAGCTTCATCACCCCAATCTAACACTACACTAATTACAAATCCATGGTCAAAAAAATTCTGAAACAATAAATTTTACATAATGGTTTGCTAATTTTTATCTTACCTCATATATGATTGTTGTGTTGCCATTCAGCAGTGGTGCATAAGCGATGTAAGAGTGACCTACCACCCAACCTAAATCAGATGCCGCCCACCATACCTGTAAAAGTATTCACAGAAAATCAATTATATGCATATGACCATTGTAACAAGGCATAGATATAAATCCCATTTCAAGTTAACACAACAACAAGAGTGGTCAGAAGACAAAATAAGCCACTGATGGCAGCATTGTATCTTAGATACTGAAATTATAACCAATTCTAAGAAGTAGGCCAAATGGCATTATCTAGGTTGCAAGGATAAAATACATTTATCATCTAAAAGGACTAATCATAAGAACTGCATGTGTGAAATATTACAGGTCTACTCCTTATATTTCAACAGATATAGCCAAGGTTAAATATCTTTTCTTTTTTTCCTGTAAGATCAAAGATTAGAAGGTATATTATTTTTGGCATAAAGAAGGATATTCATCAAGATTTGTGTTGAAAATATCATATAAAGTGGAGTCCCATTGTCTCAAAGTTCAAGGGACAACCCCTTTTCCTTTGAGATATCTGGGAATCGAGATAACCCAAATATTTTAAAATTAAACATATTTATCTGTCCATAACAATCTGAATCAGCCATTAAACTTTGACATAACCAGAATTTTGAATTATCCGATTTCGACATAACAAAATTCCACTGTAAAAAAGACTAGATATTCTGATCGGTTTAGTTGTTATAGAGAATGTTATGTGACAGACAGACAAATAGAAAAACAATATACCACGCCTCTTCCCTGGGTAACCTTTGGAACGTAAAAATTCAAAAAGATGAAGAAAATACTACAAGTTACAACGTCTAGAAAACTGAAATAGAAATAAAGATCTAGAATGATCTTTCTTCATATTTTGACAAATGAACTTTCAAGCATAACAGTTTTCCATCATAGACTCAAAATGAAAACATTTGTGTAAAACTAAGAACATGCAATATCATGAACCTTCTGTTCAAACAAATAATCTATGATGAAGAAGTATATAAGACATGTCACCTCAATATAGGGCTGTCACTGATGAGAAATTAGATATCGATAAGTAAAAAGTATCGATATATTGATAAATCGAATAATATGGTACTTCTATGAATAATGCATTCAAAATATATAGACTCATTATAATATTTAGGTGCTTTACTGTGTATTTTACTATCCGATGATTAAAAAAAAATCATTGCAAGGAAAACATTGTTTATTTGAACAAATTGAACAGTTAGAATAAAATATAACATAGTTCGAGAATATGAAGTAAAACAAATGGAAAATTTTGGAAATTGTAAAAGAAAGTACATATTGTGAAATGCATTATTAAATGTATCGATAATAAAAAAAATGAATCGATTATCGTATCGAATCAATTTGTATAACAATACATCAATATCGAGCCTATCAATGACAGCCCTACCTCAATGTATATGATTTCCAATGCGCTGTACTCACCTCTTTCGGTTTTAGACCATAGATGTTCCACATGGACCACTTGAGAACAACTGCATGGCCTCCACTAGGTCTGACTACTGCCTGCAAATACATGGATGAAGTTAAAATGTTTACTAACAACAGAAGGCCTTTTATGCCAATTTTGGGTAAATGCGATTGGCGACTTAATTGGGAATTTTAGGTGAATTTGTGTCAAATTGGGGAAAATAATTTGCAGACATGTAAATCTCGTGTAATGGAATCTCTTTTTTAAATGTATTTCCCCCTGCATTAATTCATTTTTCAGTCGTCACAGTATCTACATCAAAATGGAAATTTGTTTTATCCCATTGGGAAAAAACATGTGTATTTTGCAATATGTTTTGCTTATCGGCCCCATGGAAACCATAAAAACAGCCTCACAGGTTTATTTTCATATTGTTGTCTTTGGCATTTGCATTTTTGTTTCGTGATACAGTAAAACCTATATTGAGAGACCACTGTCATTAAGACCACACAAAATCACTCAATATTAGATAAAACTACTCTTGAAAGGCCACCTGTGTTGAAAGACCATATTTAAGTGGCAGAAAGGATTAGTTTCACGAAACAGGTTCAATTTTATGATTTTTTGATAATCAACAAAATTGCAAAAATCAAGAGTTTCACCCAGCATAACTGCTGAAGGACATCATAGGGAGAGGTGTGACAAACCTTTGGAACTCCCGTAGTTCCCGATGTATACAAAATGTAGACAGGATCCATAGCATCGACTGGGACACAATCCACTGCTTTAGCATAGGACATTTCTAAAGCCCAATCCAAGTCTCGCTCTGATTTAAGTGGTGCTATCTGGAACTGCAAAATTAAGAAATACAACACTTACTGTATACCTGGTTATTTTTGCCCCTGGTTATTTTTGCCCTTTTACAACAGAAAACATATTCAAGTTGTCTTAAATTCGCCCTAAATCACTATAGCCTCATGGGTGGCATATACACGCAAGTCCATGCTGCAATTATGTAGCTTGAAAATTTCGCTTTCAATTTAAATTTGTCCTCTCATCTAAAGGCGAAAACGTCAAAAATTAAAAGGTAGCAAAAATTTCTATGTTATAATACAGTACTACATACATGTATCTATCAATGTTCAACTATCATCATTTTTTATTTTATAGCTATGAAGGTTTTCATTCTAATAATGAGATGACAATTTAATTGTTGTTTTATGGTACAGTGTATAAAATGTTCAAAATTTGATTTTCCGACTTCAAGCCACTGAAACATACGTCATGCACCCCATATCCAATCCAATCCTAAATAATTAATATGGATGGAAAATTGTTCCCATGAAATTTCTGCTGTTTACCCAAAATACTTTCCTATCAATCTTTAGCTTTCATTCACATTAAGTTTTCATTGAAGTTCAGCCTACATTTATATATGTATTCTACATATACTTTGAACTATGTCAAGCACAGCAGAGCAGAGTAAGTCCACTTCACTGATATTTCAAATACAAATCAAAGATACAATCAATCTCAGATAAAATTAAACTCAACCAATCAAAAGTGATTGTAAAGTTTCAAACAAATACAATGATGTTATATAGTGTTGGCTAGTTGGGAACATGCTGGAAAATACAAATGAAAACTCCTGAAGCTCACATAATTCAGAGGAAAAAAAACAGTAAAGATACAAAAAAAAAAAAAAATCATCTTCAGAAACAGAATTGTATATTACTTGAGTATAGTCCATGATAACAAGATTTACGTCACATTACTTTAACAGCCATTGATATAGGCAGTTTAAACTGTCAGGTCCAATAGGTAGCTTTTGTGGTTGTGCTTATATCTGGATGGGTCAAAGTGTAATGTGAACAGCTCAGCCTACCCAGATGCATAATATGATTGGTGGCAGCAAGAGGGCCTGAAATCCTGGGTGGACAGTTGCAGCCACAGTACTAGTGTTCTCAAGACTTGTGGACTGTTCTTGTGTGAGACAAAGGAAAAGGGGGCACTGTGTAAGCTGAGGATTTCAGGTTGAACCCATGAAGCTTGTCTGCTGAGGGGGTACTGTAACAGTCATGGATATAGCCAGTTTAACTGTCTGGTCCAATAGCTAGCTCTTGTGGCTGGACCGTTGGTGTTTATGTTCAAGTACTGAAGTTAAACAATGGTGAGTGTGGTCAGCACCTGGATGTGCGACTGTGTGACGTTAAGAGCTTGGCAGACCCCAATGCAGTAATGCACATTACATTACTTTTGACTTATATTCTGGTCATTTCTTTGCCTTAAACAAAATCAACTGGATTAGGAATCTTCCTGGTAATGCAATTCAACACCATCTGTATCAAAACCATACCACAAAACTGATTTAATTTGACAAACAAATGCAGAATTATTTGAAAGAAGCAGAGAATGCAAATTTTGCAGTTCCATGCTTTAAACAGGCTGGAAATGCTAAAAGCATGTAATTATCATATATTCATACAACTAAAAAAATACAAATAAATAGACAACAACCACAGAGTTACCTCTCTTGAGCATTACTTTTTATAGGATATTCATTATGCATTGTGTTTAACTCATCAACCCCTGAAAAACAATAGACTCTTCTGTAAACTGATGACTTAGACCAGTCCAAATGTGTCTTAAGGGGTGAACGAGTTAAAAGAGCCGAAACAACCATTTGAATATTTTTTATGAAGAGTAAGTGGCCAATATTCAAATAAAAAATTATGGTAACATTCGAATACCGTATAAGCAGAAATTTTAGCGAGGATTCGATTTTGACATTATTAGCGAGGTTGCTGAGACCGCTAAAACAGAATATCGCTAACAATTCATTCCTCATCGTACATGTAGATAAGTTATCTTTTTTTAATCATAAAATCGCTAAAAATACTTCTCACTGAAATTATATACCATATTTTCAGACAAATTGCTGGATCTCGCTAAAATTTCCAATTTACATACGGTATTCAGTCACAGGTTTAGAGCAGGTATATTACGCAGTATGGTATAAATCCTCATGAAACAGCATAGACAGGATATGCTTCAGCTTGATATGGGAGAATTTCTCCTTAAAAATACTACTGATACTACCAGTACTTCAGACAGAACATCAAAATGGCACATATACTCGTACATTTGTGTCAATCTCTTCATCATTTATTACCTCTCCTTCCTCTCAGATAGGCATATCAGTAAAGGGAGGTAACCCAGTGGTTCACCATTCACTACTTACTTAAGAACAAACACTGTGAATTGGAACAACATGACAAAGTTAGTACATTACTACATAACTGACAATATCATGAGTTATGTCCCTTTGAAGGGGATTCCTGGGTCTAAAAATACAGAATCTACATACATGTACAAAACAAAACATACCTACATGTACATTGTACAGTTCTTGACTTTTTTTTTAACTTTTATTTGCTACTGTTCAATTTGTGTGTCTTTGTTTATTGTTGTTTAACGTCCCATTCAAGAATCTTTCACTCATATGGAGACGTCACCAAATGCTGGTGAAGGGCTTCAAATTTTGCCCTATGCTCGGCACTTATGGCCATTGAGCAGTGAGATTTCTTTAACGTGTCGACACCTACTGGGACATGGGACGTTGATTTTTACTGTCTCATCCGAAGGGCAGGAAACCAACCTGCCGCCAGCTGGACTCGAACTCACAACTTTAAGATCAAGAGTCGAGCGTGCTACCGACTAAGCCAGGCCGGCTCAATTTGTGTATCTAGAACATACTCTTGCTACTTATGTTTGCTACATACAATATGTATTTTAGTGTATAATTATGTTTTTGTTATATAATAAGAGCTGTCGTCCACAGTATTTTTTTCAGACTTATCAAATCAACTCTAAAATACTATAATACATGTATGATGTACAGTAAAAAATATGTCTGAACATGACACTCCCCATGTTTATCGTGATTTAAACACTAAAAATATATTAATATTGAATATTTACATGTAGTAAATTTAGGCAAAATGACATTTCCAAACATTTATCAAATGTAAAATGCATTCAAATATTGGATGGAATTTCGATAACAACCAAGCACCTATATTTCACTTCATCCAAACCAAACCATTAGTCTACATACAATATTATTGACTAGATATGCCTTACAACAACTTTTATAAGGAAGTCTACACAAAATATTTTAAAAGTGGTCAGTTGTATAAAGTATGATAAAACTATATATGATTGCACGATTATAGCTTTTGTGGTTGAACGGTTTTTGTTTATATTGTATATGCTAAAACTACTTATTATTGGACAGTAGTATAAAACTACTATGACTGGTCAGTTGTACATGTAAATGATAAACTTACTATGATTGGTCAGTTGTAAATGATAAACCTACTATGATTGGTCAGTTGTACATGTAAATGATAAACCTTCTACAATTGGTCAGTTGTACATGTAAATGATAAACCTACTATGATTGGTCAGTTGTAAATGATAAACCTACTATGATTGGTCAGTTGTAAATGATAAACCTACTATGACTGGTCAGTTGTAAATGATAAAACAAGTATGATTGGTCAGTTTTATATGATAAAACTACTTACGCTTGGTCTGTTGTATATGATACATCTGTTTGGTTTGAAGCTTGTAAGCTCCAGAGCATCATCTAACATAGGTTTATAAGGTACTGTTCGACCAGGCTCCACACCGCAATTTGCACTGACCACAACTTTTGGCTGAAAAAATATATTTTAGTGTTCAAATAAACAACAGAATGTTAGTTTCAGAACTGGCTAGGTTTCAGATGACCTAAGACATTACAGTACACCTCAACATAAACACGATTGTCAGCCATAAATGGATTCCATTTTCTAAATGCTGATGATGAGTTTTCTTTAGTTTTTTTGTTGACGGAAAATGTAGTCTCTATGTAGAAGTCAGAATTAGCTGTGATAATTTTTTCAACTAAAAATTGCACACCACAAAATACAAAAAACTAAACAAGTTATGATTTCCAGATTATCAAATAATACATTAATTGTTCACCATTGAAGGATTGCTGGATTACAGACTTCAGCATAAGGCAATTACTAACACAACTAGCAACAATTTTTAG
The DNA here is from genome assembly GCA_030159075.1 of Atrina japonica. Taxonomy (NCBI): domain Eukaryota; kingdom Metazoa; phylum Mollusca; class Bivalvia; order Pterioida; family Pinnidae; genus Atrina; species Atrina japonica. Next base: position 325,967 of record BROG01000163.1, read on the forward strand.
GTGGAATATACAGTTGATCAAAGGTTGTCTCCCTTACAAAGTAAGTATTCTTGTCCTTTGATTCACATGTGGTATCTTAAAATATTGAAAATATTCTTTTTGTGAAGGCAGGAGCACTTGTAAAATAAAAATTTATTACTGTCAAGTCTAAGGCGGGTAATATGGTTTTGAACAGAAAGACAAAGAAATACAATATATATACATGTATCCCTAATCTTCTATCATTTTAAAATGTAGTAAATATGTGCATACCTCTGCATGTTCAATTCTGACAGCTAACTCTTTGGCTGCAAATCCTCCAAAAACAAGAGAATGTATCGCTCCTAATCTTGCCGAAGCCATCATGGCAATAATGGCCTCCGGAATCATTGGCATATATATAAGTACCCTGTCACCCTTCTGTACTCCATTTTTCCTCAAAACATCAGCAAAACGGCTCACCTGTGTTCAAAAGAACAAAATTTGTGAGGTTTTTAGAAATATTGTCTTGATTTTTAAGCAACCCATTTTAGACAGTTGGGCCACAGGACTTCATATACATTGTACTTGGATAAGTCTCCCTAACGTAATCCTGAATAAATAATTCATGATAATTTTATTAAAAGGAAAACACCTTTTACTATTCCATTCCATTTAGTTTTGTTTCATAATATTTACACTGATGATATTCATTGACAGAATGTTTCAGTTCATCTGCAAAATAAAATGCTTTAGATTAATGTGATGATATTCATTGACAGCATTCGGAGTGCAAGTACTGACAACTCTGTGTGAGAGATTGAGGCCGAAACAGTGATGGCCGTTGCCCTACGATAACTGGAGGATTTACAATATCCAGACGAATATCTCATAACTAGAGCAAGCCAAATTACATGAGAGTATCCTGCGATCTCATTCACTGAGTGCAAAACAGTTGCAGATTATCGACTTTTTTAAAAAAAAAAAGTGAGTAAATGTAGCCTACATTTTGTTATAGTAATTAGAATGTGACTCAGTGTGTACGGTGTCCAGAACATTTACTTTTAAATTTTATTATCCTAATATATTAATGTGATGTATTTTAGAAATATTTGTATGTATTTTAGATATAGATCAATAAAATATAAACCATGTGCATGTATTCAGTGTCTTGTACTTAAACTTTTATATATGTACGCAGATTATAATGATTTCAATGACGTAATGAGTAAACCTCGATATAATGCCAAACCCGTTATACCGCCAGAATTCAGAAAAACGAAAGGTGGCGTTATAATGGGGGTGAACTGTATATGTATATTACACTCTAATTTTGGACAAGTAATTATTTGCATTATTGGATAAGTAGATTTCTATACCGTTTGTCCCAGTTTAAAATTTTATGATTGTTGAACTCTGATGTTTATAGAGCATGTACAGGTGTAACTGATAAATAAAGAAAACAAATGATTCGGTTTCACAAATAAATTTACCTTATCTTGTAACTCACGATACGTTGTTTTCTCCGACTGTTTTGTGATTGGACTGTCCCAGATAATGGCGACATGATCGCCATTCCCTGCGTCCACATGTCTATCAATTGCATTGTAACATGTGTTTAACTGTCCTCCGGTGAACCTACAGTGACACACAAAACTAATATTATACAATATTATGTATCCTGTGATATACATTTCATAAGCGTCGGAACAGGGGGGGCTAGGGGGGGGCTAAGCTGCCCCCACTTTTTTGCAAATATAGACATAGACATTTCTGGCGTGTGTATGTGTTTTAAGTTGGTTTAGCCCCCCCACTTTCAATTTGCTTCCGACGCTGATGCATTTGTATTAACCCCCAGAATTAATTCATCTCTGTATTCAAATTATTCCCATGGCCATTGCAATATACATGTAATTTATGGTCAGGTGGTATTATATGAGACCAAAGTAGCAGGACTGGTGTACAATTACATCCTACCTGTGAAACCATTTTTAAATGAATGGTGAGCAGTTAAAAAACTTAAACTGAAATGTTATTGACTGACAGACGGACACAGATATATCCTATAAGCCTCACCCAGTTTCACCAGTAAGGGTACTAAGAATACATACATGTAACATAGGTTAGTTGGTCACTGCTCCTTTCAGTATGATAAAAATATTACATTATTTTATAAATTCAAAATTACTTTTTTTTTTCATAAGAAATTCATGTAAAAAAAAAGAATACCAGTATACATTCTTAAGTGTCAGAGTGTATATGCATGGGCGAGGTAATTAATCAAATCAAATGAGTCAATGTCAGTGTGTGTGGAAATACATGTATCTGGTAATACTGAATTTTGTACAAAATTCTTGCAAAAAAAAAATGAATCAAGTGAACATGTCATGTGCATGATCATGTCCTTGACCCTGTAAAATAACTACATTGAAGAAGGTTCTCAACTACAATGTAGGTCTAGTGTGTCTGGAACTTTGTGTTAGGTTCACTTAATAGGATATATGGATCAGTAACTCTATAGGCCTATACAGACCAATGTGGGGCATGTATAATCTAGGAATCAACTTCACTCATGCTTATGAATAAGCATAGAGTAAAGGAATTCTCAATTTTAATTTTTTCTTTTATTTTATGATTACAATCTTAATATGTTAACTAGATTCTAGTATTAAAAATGAAATATGATCATTTTTGTAATACCTTTAACCCTAACCACATGTTATGGCAAAGCCCTCTTCTCCACTTTCTAGTTCTACAGCAGTAGTTCAAAGTGACATCACACTTTTTTAGTTCTAGTACTGTCGTGAAATTAGGTCATGTAGCATGCATAGGGACGTCTCTATGCACTACTGTGGAATGCAGTTATTAAAAACAAAGGGGGAAGGAAAATAAAAACATACCAGCGAGTAAACGGTTGTTTAGAATTATCCAATACCCTGTCCCACTTTTTAAACCATACCAAGTCCTCAGCTGCCTCTGCCCAGAAATCTTCTGGTTCTTCTATGCTTCGGCGAAACGAATTGTCATAGTTTTGATCGCTTCTGGACGAGTAATTTCGTTTATGCACGGAACACGAGCATACATTTCTGTGACTGTAACATGTTGGTAAGCTTCTAAACTGTACTGTCAACGGTCGAAAACACTTACAAACTCTTGTGAGTTTCATTCCAAACTTTGCAGACATTTCTGGGGCACTTGTCAGATGCGGAACTAACTTCGGAACCCCTCGGACAAACTACTTCATCGCGCCAAATTCAAAACTTCTTTTTTGTGAACGCGAAAACATAGTCTAACTTTTATTGCCTATGTTTACCTATGCAATGACTCTTAATTTTAGTTACGTCAAACATTATTTCTTCTTACTGAAATTCCAATTTTAATGTAGTGTACGATTATAGTAGGCCTACTAGTACTAACAGCAATAAAGCTTTGCATTGGCGGATTCAAGGGGTTCAAGGGGGTCTTTATACACAGTATGCACCACCCTTTAAAAATTTTAATTTATATATATTATAATCACGCCTGGAATCCAGACAAATGCTTCCCAGAGCTTTTAAATTAGGCCTACCAAAATATTTGCTATGCTGGGTGATAAGTTATACTCTTCCCTCTAACTCGAAATCCTGGATCCACCCTGGCTTTGTCTCTATATTTTAGATTTTATGGATTTGGACCACCGACTACAAATTATGAGTTGTGTTTGTCCTACATATCAGTAAAGATGTTTTCATTTGCAGTTTTTTTTTCAGCATGTGTGAATATGAAAATTTATTTGTACCAGCAAAATGTGCATTGGAGCAAAATGTAGGCCTACCTATATGATATACACCTGCGTTATTATCAGCTACAGATTTGAAAATTTAATCATCGATTAATTACACAGAATGAACACACCATTTTGTCACACACACACCCCTCCCAAAAAACTTTACACACCTTCTTTGAAAATTCCTGGATCTGCCCCTGATAAGTCTATCAATTTAATGAAATATTTGGCCGGAATAAAAATGACTCGCAATATGATAATGAACTCTATGGGCTTTTAAAATTTAACATTTCTGGGAAGCAAACCCAGATGGACCATGGGGAAATTATGATTTTGTGTCTTGAAGCTAGAGAATACGTCACTGGACTTCCGAATTAATCTATCAACAAAATATTTTTAACGATAAAGAGGTTTTAATTCAATGTCTGCCCCGATTTTAGTTAACTTTTTGCTGATCCAAACTTCTTTTGAGAAGGGTAATCAATGTGATTTACTAGTGGGTTACTAGATGTATTTTTGCGTCAAAACGCAGAAAAATGTTTCCAAATTTCAAAAATCATTGTTTTTATTAGATGCATAAAACATAACCCCTAATGAAATATTGCCTCACAATTAATCAAACACTTTAAATTGTGTGTAGTGACCAGGGAGAGTGTGTCCCTAAAGTTGTTAAAATAGATGTGAAACCTTTAATTTTTCTCTAAAAGGTAGGGAAATTAAAAACAAATTTCCCAAAATTTTCACACCTCACTCCGCTTGCTGAATAATTTGTCAATTTACACCCACTCAAACTTTAAATCCTCAGACAGCTTTTGATGATGTAGGCCTACATGCATTGCATCACAATAAGTATAATTTTTATGTCACCAGCCTTAAAAAAAACCCTTTTAAAAAAATTCTAGATCCCCCACTGTTGTAAATATTTATTGCCTAATCAAGAGGCATATGAAAACATCTTTTTTAGTGGGAAAAACAAGTTAACAAAAATTTGCTCTCTCTCCCCCCCCACTTTTGATTTGCTTCCTACGCCACTGCGTTGGTATTTTATAACAAAATTAGTTACTATCCAGTCCTGTAGACCTATTATTCTGGATTGCATGCATTACTATCGATACATATTTTTCTGCTATTGTAGAAGTTAATACTCAACCACCCCTTTCAAAAAATCCTGGATCCACCCCTGCTTTATATAAATCGCTGCTACTAGATCTATTCTACTCTAAAACTTTTCTGGATACTTTAAACTTAATCATTGACACAAAATATAATTTCAGTCCTTTATCGGAGGGTGTCCGCTGATTCAAGGTGTCCATTATGGTAGGTTTTACTGTAATAGCTATGCTTATTAAATACTGTATTTAACAACATAAAAGTAATACCATATAAAGACTAAGAAATAATTTAGCAGTTTTTCTTATGTTTATCTGTTCAGTTAAAAAGGAAACTGAGACAATATTTTGCTCAAGATCAGAAAACACATCTTTCAGAAAATTGGAAGCCTGAAGAGGCATTTTGAAGTGTAAGGCCTACAGGCTACAGACATGAAACTTTGCCTGTTCACCCACTAATAAGGCCTATTTCACATTGATTACCAGTATCCATTTCCAATTAAGGCTGTTTTAGTGCTAAAAAAATACATGGAACACGTTTTGCTTAAACATACTTCATGTACTTTTTATAATTTTATTTTGCAAGACATGTTATTTCCTGTCAGTCCAGCTGCCTGTTTCTGTTATGTTTTTCTCTTTTCCTTTCTACATGTGACATCCTCAATCTTGATTCTTTCCTTGTGTAATTTTCACTTTGAAGTGAAACATGCTTCACTAGCAAAGTCACCGTTTGTGGCATAGGCCTACAGTAATATACACTAGAACTTGCTTTTATAGCGACCACCTGTGTATGAAGACCACCTGGTCATAAAGACTGTTTTTGCTGTCCCCAATAGTACCATGTGTACAAATCAGCCTCTGTATAAAGACATCTCCCGATAAAGGCTGGTTTTGTTGTGTCCGTAAGAGGGTCTCTGTATACAAGTTTCACTTAATGTCTACAAAGGCCACTCAAAAGAACAGACAAAAGTAGCCGTTATAGACAAGTGGCATTTATAAAGAGGTTTATTCATTATAACACTTAACAAAGGTTATGTTTAAATGGCCTTTATATGCAGGTACCCTTTATACAGAGGTGTCATTGAAATTGAAGTTTGTATGGGGTGCTTTTTTAGTATTTATTCACTATTTTCTGATATTGAAAATTTTTTGATATCAAATAATCAAATTTCTGATATCAGAAAATATTTTTTTATATCAAAAATTCATTTTTTGATATCAGAAAACATTTTATGATATAAAAAATTCATTTTTTGATATAAAAATTGTTATTCTAATATCAAAAAATCAAATTTCTGATAAAAAAAATTGAATTTCTGATATCAAAAAATCAAAACGAATTTTTGATAACAAATTTGATTTTTTGATATCAAAAAATGAATTTTTGATAACAAATTGATTTTTTGATATCAGAAAATCATATTTGATATCAAAAATAGAATTTCTGTTATCAAAAATTCATTTTGATTTTTTGATATCAGAAAATGAATTTCTGATATCAACAAATCATTTTAATTTTTGATACCAGAAAATAGATTTTTTGATATCAGAAATTCAATTTTTTTATATCAAAAATTGTCTTTATTTCCTATCAGAACTGTATCATACAACAATTACTGCTCCGCAAGATACTAAACCGTATGTTATTAAGCCCTATTTACTGCGGACCAACGATTGTGTTCAATGTCTTGCTCAGCAGCAAGTCTTCTCTCGCTTCTGTCCGCCATGTTAGGTTCCCGTTTGGTTGAAAATTTTTGGCTAGGCCTAGACCTACTGCTCAAGATTTAACATTCAAGATAAGCTACGTAATTTAATTATTTCACAAAAAATTTAAAACAATCAATAACTATAACTATGGTTTCTTTTTAAATACACATAAAACTAATATGAGAATTTACCCCGGTCCTGACAGGGATAATTTATTTAGGTTGTTATGGGGTATTTTCTGATTTAGTGATATCAAAAAATCGAATTTGTGATATCAGAAAATGTTATTTTTTAATATCAAAAAATCATTTCTCTGATATCAAAAATTTATTTTTGATATTTAAGAATCAAATTTCTGATACAAAAAAATCACCTCTATATCCTGATATCAAAAATCGAATTTGTGATATCAATAATTTGATTTTTTACTATATCAAAAAATGAATTCGTGATATCAGAAATATGATTTTTTGTTATCAAAAGATGAATTTTTTATATCAGAAAATAGTGAATACAGTATATACTAAAATGGTGCCCTATAAGTTTGATATAAAATTTTTAGGTTTTATAGTGTTAAATCAGAGTCTGAAGTCACCAAATTTACTCAAAATGCAACTATTATTTTACTATAGTTGTTTGTAAAACTTCTGTATCATGTGACCGACTTGGAAAAACATTCTTATCTTTTTTCATTCTACTTAAAAAACATTTGGGTCAAATTTCTGACTTTGTCATGAAAATTGAAAAATATGTTGAGTATGGTACAGTACTCAAAATTTGAGTATATATTCAAAATATTTTTTTGATTTTACTAATACTGGTATTTTCTTCTAGCAGGCAATGCTTTCCATCATTATTTCTATGTCATAAATATACAAAAATATCCAGCTGCAGAAACAATTTTGTGTCTTTATCATGAAATCCTGAAAATTTAGTGGAGATTGAATATTGAGTAAATTTGGCGACTTATTCCAAATTAGAATTTTTAAGTGAAACAAATATTCCATGATTGAAACAGCAAAACATGTGAAATCTTGATCAGGAAATCTCAAAAAAATTTAGAATTTATATTCATTATTTTAAATCATGGTTTAAAAAATCCAAATATTGAAATACAGAGGAATCTTAAGCTTGATGCTGAAATTGGATGAGTCGAAATTCTGGTTTTATCAACGTTGAATGGGCTGTCCTGATTTACATTGACAGATAAATAAACCTTAATTAAAGTTTTGGTTATCGTGAATTCTGTATATCTCGAAATAATAGAGGGTGTCTTGTGAACTATGAGATAACAAGATTTCACTGTACTTTCAACTTGTATATTGTCATAATGTATTTACATATCTAGTAAGAGAGCCGTTGTGGCAAACAACCAGAGGGTTGTATTGGAAGAAATAAAACTAGAAAAATATCATTTGCATTATTTATTCATGATCACAGATTGGAACTTATTACAATTTATTTATAGTAAACAATAATCAAAAGAAACAAAACAAATATCAGCAATAAACAAACTTAAAGGTACATAAATACCTTAACTGACATATCACAATCCCAAGGGTAAGTCTGCTTGATGATTAATGAAATCAAACATTCTGATTTAAAGCTGCCACATCAAGTTAGAAGTTCAGAATATCATTTTCACATAAAATTATGTTTATGGCAATTTCCTGATGAGATGAAGTAAAAAGCCTAAAACTCACATAAGGCCCCCATGGATCCATGTAAGAACTTTCATATTATCTTATATTAATATTCATGAATGCAATTTCTAAAACAATGCAAATAATATTTTTTCTGCAAATAAAAATATTTTTTAATTATTGAAATGATAATAAATTAAATTTCATTAAACTCTGTGAAAAGTAACTTCAATTGTGATATATAATTATTATACGATTGTAAACTACTCTGAGAGGAAAAAAATGCTGACATAGTTTGTTTTTAAGAGAGCCGAAATCAGTCAGCCGAATCACAACGTTTCATTTAAATACAGTCAACTCCACTTTTAACAAATATTTAAACCTTATTAAAGCTGGATTTTGTTAAACATACTTTTGTTAACTGATATCTCATTATATAAGGCCTCATTATAAGTGGAGTTGACAGTATACAATGTGAAACATCTTGTTCTACATAAATCTACTGGGACAAATCATTAGGAATAAATCTTCAAAACATCTAAATCATCTATATACCACTGTGACAAATCGTCAGGAATAAACCATCAAAACATCTAAATCATCTATATACTACTGTGACAAATCGTCAGGAATAAACCATCAAAACATCTAAATCATCTATCATACTGTGACAAATCGTCAGGAATAAACCATCAAAACATCTAAATCATCTATATACTACTGTGACAAATCGTCAGGAATAAACCATCCTGTCTTCTATATATGACAATTATATACACCCCTGTCTTGAAAGACCACCCCTACTGCCACTGAAATGTGGTCTTAAAAGACAGGTGGTCTCTCAAAACAGGTTTTATTTAAAAGATTACTGAACCAAGTGGTTTCCAGAAAGTGGTCTCAATAGACAGGTGGTCTTCTACGACAGTGGTCTCTCAAGACAGGTTCCACTGTATTCAATCAAATATAAACAATAAGTACAGTAAAACCTGTATTAGAGATAAGAACCTGTATTATACATGTATATCACTAACATAGATCTAATCACAGGCTTGACTGTTAGCCATCCATGTACAATCAACTTAATGTAAGTATGTGTTAAAATGACTGATAAATCATCACCTTGTTTTGAATCATAAAGTGTTTACATACTGGTAAACATATAGCTATAGCTGCTTAGTTTACCAGAATACATACAAAAAAGAAGGCCATGATCATCCATACTAAATCTACAGACAAAGTTTAACATTTATCAACAGGAAAACTATACACACCTACAGTCCCTTTCATTATAATTGCAGAATTAAAAGTTTTGGTGGGCCAAAATTACAGTACCCTCTATAAAAATTGACACAACTGTTAATGCTTTGATTGTATCTGCCATCATTAAGTCTAAAATGCACTGGTTTTGCACAACAAAACATTTGGTCCACAGTTAACATGAAGGAGGTAAATAATTCAATTAAAAAAACTATTGATAATCATTCAATATCAACATGTATTGATCACATTCATATCAATCACTCAATGCATCGAAATATCATCTTGTATATTATCTTTATATATGTAAATGATTTTATATATTATCTTTTACATGTAAATTATCTTCACAATTCATGGATATCCTTTTTACTGTGTCTATGTAATTGCTAGCTACATTTTTACATTTGATCGTTATGTTCTCTTTTAGACACTGGTTTCTCCTTTTCCAGAGGAACCGAGAAGTCCAGTATCTGGCGCAGATGTCCAAATTAATTTTTGAACTTGCTTAAACTTTGGATGTGAAGAGCCGCCACATAAGCCCAACAATGCGCTTTCACTTGTAGTAATGAATGCTCCTGCTTCCTTTAGTCTTTCTAATGCAAACATCCTGTAAAAGAGGAAATAATGAGAATGGCATGTTGATTCTGGTCTTCAAGGCTATACATTCCTGAAATTAGACATACTGCTTAATTATGTACAAAGTTTACTGTCTAGAGTCTCTTGTTTCAATATTGACTAATGCCCTATCATGTTTTTTTTATCTATATTGAGACTCACCAGCTGTAGGTGAGGAACCAAAGATTTTGACCTGTGCTAAGATCGGCATGAGTTCTTGAATGTGCCACAGGACAGTCCAACCTTGATTTTTATCTCACCAAAAAGACTTTTGACTGTCACTAGTTTTGTAGTGTATAAATCTTTGCTTCCTACAGTTTCTCTCTCTCTCTCTCTCTATATATATATATATATATTAGCATTTCATAACGAAAGTCAAAAACCAAATAATTCAGCAAGTAAAGGGAAATAACTCCTTAAAGCATCATATAACAATTTCAAAATCTCCTCCACAGAGATATGGGCCCTCACTTTCCTTGTCTCAAAATTAGTTTCAAAACAAGTATTCATGTAACCAACATGCAAGCTTACCGAAAGATCTCCTTTCTTATCAAATAAAAAATCAAAAGTTTCCCTTAACACAATGTTCTTGTCATAATCTTTAACAATGCTATCCAATGTATCCATTTTATCAGAAGAATAGGTTAACTAAATTATTTTTAGAATAGGAAAACTTTTCACAAAAATATAGTCCCATAATTTTTAGCAATTTTTAAAAATTATTTTCTCCTCAGATCACACTGACTAAATAGTTGCCAAATGCTGACAATACCACATATGGACCTTTTAGTCCCAGTGAGCTAAAAATCATACCTGTCAACCATGGCTCGAGATGAGCAAGCATCTGCAATCACATGTACATCAAAGTTATCTTCCAACAAATCTAGCACTGTATTCTGTATGCAAACCTGTGTCTCAATTCCACACAAGACCACTGAGTTGATATCTGGCATGAAATACATAAAAACATGAATCCAACAGTTAATATCTGGTGTGAAACACATAAAAACATGAATAACGAAGTTAATAACTGGCATGAAATACATAAAAACATGAACCTTACAGTCGATATTATAAATAAATGTATTATAGTTTTGCATGAAGTGATGCTGCCAAACTTTTTTTCTTTGAAACTGCAAACAATAAAGGAACGGAACAAATACAACTAAACAAATCTATCTTGAAAGAAACTACAGTGAAACTTGTATATAAAGACCTCCTTAGGGACACAAGAAAATCAGTCTTTAGGGAGGTAGTCTTTATACAGAGGTTGATTTGTACACAATTACTATTTTTTATACAATCTTTATATACAATTGGGACAGCAAAAAACAGTCTTTGTGACCACGTGGTCATTATACACAGGTGGTCACTAAAGCAGGTTATGCTGTATTACATTTACAATCATTTTGCCCTGAAGGCTAGTTGTTTAATTTTAACCAGACACTGAGAAAATGGTGACTAGGCTCTTAAATGTTTTATCTGCCAATATATACTTAATCATGCCACTGAATACCTGAACGATAATACACAGGGTCATGTACCTTTCATTCCTTTGATGTGATCCACAACTTCTGGTACCATCATTGAAAAGTTTGTTTTGGGGAAGACAGAAAGCTGGCTAACATCCAACTCAGAAACAGTAGGACCAAGACCTGTAAAATGAAAATATTTACAATATATAATGTATTTTATCACACCCATCTCTGCTGGAATATTTTAAGTTTCTCAAAATTTAGAAACATTTTAAGTTATATACTTTTGACATGATATCTTATTTGTGGGTACATGTATATACATGTACCCACAAATACATGTCAGATAACAAATATTTAGGTTTCAAAAATATTCAGTTGCAACTTTCTCAAAGTAAGAGTAATTTAACAGTATGATTACACTGGATTATTTCTTGGTTATTGTAACAGAAAATCAAAGTGTAACACAGATATTTCTCATTTTACAAGTACAGAGTTATCTCTCTTTGTCAGTTCATTTGGGATTGCTGATGGACATTGTGGTGAATTATTAACAACTTGTGTACACAATGTAGAAAAGTGACAGAACTATGTCAGAATCTGTACATTGTTGAGAGTGAATAAACCAAAGACTTGACTCCTGCTTTAACATGATGAACAAAATGTTTGAACAGTCACCATTCATAAGCTTTTAAGTGGGTGCATGTGATTTTCCTAACCCGATCCATTTAATGTTACATTATGATGCAACATTGACTGAGTTGTGCTTGCTTTATGCTTATACCCCAGTGTCATTGGTTTTACTTTTAGATGCTATAAGGACATATATAATTATATGCTGTGTGTGGATGATAGCCAGTTACTTTTCTAAACAATTCCCAACCAATGATTTAAGCATTTCAAAAGGTTGTATTGTATTGTATTGTACTGTATCCTGTTGATCCAGCCACTGAAGATCAGCTTATCTCCTTTGTGCATGCTGAATGGCTCCTCGGAGTTACAGGCAAAAGAAAAAAACAAACAAACACCAACAGCAATGATACACAGGTCTTATGACCTGTAAATAAACGACTGTCATAAACAGATGACTGTCAAATTCTCATAACATTGCAATAGTTCATATTAGGTTTAAAAGATGATGTCATACATAAGGATTTCAGAAAATAAAAAAAAATATTGTGATACAATGAAACCTGCCCTAAAATGGAAACTGCAATACAATGAGAAGGGACTATAAATGCAAAATTTAGGGCTGACCTTTTTTAGTCATTAATCCTACTAAAGCCCAAAAGTGACAACATATAAATATATATGATTTAAAGGCCACAAAACAACAGAAATCCTAGTAACCCATATACAGGTTATGCTAAAACCAAAAGGAAGGACTGTAACCTGCAGGTTACGATAGCAATAATAAAGACTTAAAAATGAAATTCAATTCATCAAGAATGAAAAGTTTATGTGATTTTTTTGTATTTGTCGTAACCTGCACGTAACATGAATGATCGCTCCCTTGTTATTTTGTGGTCTGTGTGAAGCCTTGAGTAGGAGTTTCGGGTCACGTGACAGTCCGATGTAATCTACTATAAATAATGGCAAGCTATTCACAACTAATACTTGTTTTTTACATCTACAAATGGTGAATTTATATTGAATTTGTTTAAATGTTACTGTTAGCGAAATATATCATTGATTTACTACAGACACCTTCACTTGTCTGTAAATGTTGTATATTTTTCGAGTTCTCGGGTTCTGAAGCAGGCGTACTTGAAGCGGTGTTTTCCAAGTGTTAAGAATGTGGGCGGCTATTTTAAACACGGCGCGTATACAATTTTTCATCATTTTTCCTTGATATATTCTGTAACTGGACATGCAGAACACTGAAATTTGCTAAATAACTTGTGTAATCCATCATAAACAAATTCTGATACAGAAAAGCTGAAAAAACAGTTTGATTAGTATTTATTGCCGATTTCAAAAAAAAAAAATTTCTGCCTTTGCAAGAAGACAAAGGACCAGTTACTGTGACTTTTTAAAATCTGTTGTGTATGCGATTAAAGGGTACCATTTTAAATTTAAAGCATCCAGACTTGTGAATCATTACTTTTTAACCATTCTTATAAGAACAAAATATATATTTATTCACAAGAATGTTTATTATATTACTTTTATAACGGGGGTTCTCTTTACTGGTTGCGAAGCTATATATAGCACAAATCAGAACACTCTAAATACCTCTCATGACAGCAGAGACATCAGTTTAATTCCAGAACAATAAATGTGCAGTTATGCATTAAACTAATTATATTATTTCTGAAACTCACTTTAAACATCACTACAGTATGACCAAAAATGTTTTGAAAGTGTCCATAAACACCAGTTAAAGAAATGAATAAAGATTATATGTAACTAAATAATTTTACTCGTCATTGTACATTCAAGTCATTACTACCCTATTAATGCCAGATTAGAGTGATTTCCCCCTGGCGTGTGCTAATGCTTTCACTTTGAGACTTTGACAAACGCTGGGTGAACACAAACGAAACATCTTTTCAAGATTATCTATGGGTAAGCCAACATTTCAATGACCGTCAATGTATTTTCAATTTTTTGAAGACGGGGAAACAGAATGAAATGATGTTTTAGAAACAAAAACTTGTTATTCAGACGTCTTAAACTGCATCAATGCTGGCATCGTATGTTGGGAAAATGCGCATGTTCTTGTATGGTCATGAAAATCACGGTAACTGGTACTTCACAGAAACTGGTCGCTAACCAGTACCTTGAAGTTGAAGGGTGATCGAATTATTTTCAAGAGCAAAATGACAGAAAATATTATTAATAGAGGGCGAAGCCCTCATATATGTAGAAAAGCTCACATTTATTATTCCTACTACATCCGTGAACCTGAACTACCAATGGGAAAAATTTTGCTCACATCGGGAATTTGCGCGTGACATAAACAAAATGTCGGAAATGCAAAGTCATTACTTAAAAGCGCATCGCAAACGAAGTAATAAACTACCACACTAAGAAACATTTTGTAGACCGAGACTAGGCTATAACGACTAGGGTTTTACATCGAACCTGATCACGAAGCGCCTCCATTATTCTGGTAATGTGAACTGCACGAAATGATGGATACGCTGGGATAGAGAAAAATATATAGCATAAAAACATGTTAATATTTTATTTAAAACAATGAGTGAATGACCAGGATATGTACGTGATAAAAACACTGAATATTAATCCCTTTGGGGATTCCGTTGTGTTGCCCCCTGCAACATGACGGAATCTCCAAAGGGATTAACTGAACATGTAAAACTGTTAATGAATGCCTTCGCCCTCTCCACAGGGATTTCTAGTCGTTTCGGCCTTTCCCTCGTTCGGTCCTTGATAAATTCGGACCCTAGTAGGTTCGGCCCCAAGTAGTTTGACCCTTAGTCGTTTCGGCCTGAGTTTAATTATTTATGTATTAATAAGTGTTTGAATACTTATTACTCTTAGACATTCTTATTTGTATTTAGAGTGTATTAATAAGTGTCTGAAATTACTCTTAGACATTCTTAGCCAATTTTTGGAACTCTATTTAGTGTTTGAATATTTTATTTATTAATCTTAGACATTCTTAGCCTATTTTCGGAATTTTTATAAATAAAAAATTATAGTAGGTTAAATAATTATGATGTAGACAACTCTCTAAACCCAGGTAAATAATCAAATGAGAATTAAGTCAATCAAAAACTTTTTTATTTAAATACATGTCATGTCATTAGCGAAGTAATGAGCACTAAACAAGCACTAAACAACAGTAAAGACTAAACAACTAAACATAATAACAGTTTCATAAATAATATAATATTTACAGTCCAGTCCTTCTCATCAGTCCAGTCCAGCACTATAACACTATAACACTATCACTATCACTTTCTCCGGAATTAACACGTAATTCACTATCACTCGTCCGGTCTGGGAACAGCTGGCGCGACCACCTGTCCTACTCTACGCAGAAAAAAGGGATGTAGTGATGGTCCTCTCTTCGTACTCGGCCCAGAGCTCATGGAGGGTCCCGTGGATTCGTCGGTAGGTCAATCTCTGGTAACGTGTAAGTTGTTGTTCATCCACAAGCCGCATGATGATGCTCAACTGGCTGGCTTCCTTCAGCAGCAGGGGAACAAGAACGTAGAATTGGAGCTTGGCCTTCCCTGCCTTCCCAATCATCCGCCGGTGCCAGCCTTAAAAATAAAAACCATAATATTAAAATAATGAAAAAAAGTACAGAGTATATATAAGTTAATATATGAATAAAGATTAGAAAATCAAATTATTTAAAACTGGTTTAACATTCCTTCCATATATTACATAAAAACTGTTCACACTTTATTTATATATGTACCTTCAACGTCGTTGTTCGTTCTCACCGCCAGTCGGAACACGGACCACTGGCGGATCCCCCACACGTCACTGTTGATCCACGTATCCTCAACGTACTGGAACAGCTGTCGCAAAGGTTGTGTTGTGGCGAGCTGCTTCAAGTTGTCAAATGCTCCCCTGATGTGGCCTGGTGGAAGAAATGGCAGGGCAAGCAATTTCCGGATCAGCCGATGAACCCCCTGTCGTTCCTCGTATGTTGTCTTGAGGCCAAGATTCGCCACCTTCCTCATCACTGCCTGTCCCCAGTGGAAAGAACAACCTTGCACTCTAGCGTCCGGAAAGACCTCCTCTACTGCAGACCATGTGGCTGAAAAATATTTACACAATATTAGTTTCAAAAAATATTAACTTTCATATGAATTTTATAAATTTATATTTATATTTATATAATATATATTATAATATTTATATATCAATATACTATTTGAATATAACAACAATAAACATGTACCTCGTTCGAAGTCCATGACGAAGCCCTCAACCGCCAGGTCAGGCAAAAGACTGCGTATCTTCTGGAACACCTATAACAGATATATATTGGTTAAGATCAAATTCAATTTTATAAGTTTTCTTTTACTACTATATTTTATATATATTTTTTTAAAATTAATAATATATTGTTATATAGTTTGCCAATTATTAATAATAGTTAGTAATTTACATTGACATTATGCTACTTTATTAATATACTTTCACGTTTAAATTGACATTATACTTACTGCTACGTAATCCCTCTTTCGGCGTCTCGACATCAGGACGAAGAGAAGAGGGACTTGCTTCATACAGTCGTCCTTCTGTATGAAACCATGGATGGAGAACAGTTGTTCGAACGGTCGACGAATGATCTTGAATGTCCCATCCAAGTACCAATTCTTCGCCGTCTTCAGTAGCCAATTATCGTCTCATCATTTATTTCTCTTCATTTTCTATGTTGACTCTGATTTGCCTTATTATAATCTCATCATTAAATTTGTACCCTTTGGTAAATGGTCGATTAATTATCTTAATTGACGGAAACTTTGATGTCGAAGATAGGGGACACACACCATTTCCAAAAAACAACAACGCAGAAATTACAGTAACAAACACATTTATTAAAACAACAGTAATTAATAAGTCAGGCCGAAACGACTAGGTATCTAAGGCCGAATCTCGCTAGGGCCGAATCTCGCTAGGGCCGAACATATTTAGGGCCGAGAGTAGAAAAGGCCGAAACGACAGGTTTACCTATGTATTATTTATATGAATAAAATGTAAAATAAATGTGTAACTTTAGTTTAACTCATTGAAACTTTTCTGAAGTGCCACAGCTAATTTTATGAGATTTCAACTCATGAACTGGTACATGTATATCATTTCATCTAGAAGTACAACGTATATCCATTCTTGTTTTGAGACGCCCCCGCACACCCCTAGTCACCTTTTGGATATTGCTCTGTTACTACCACGGGCATTTCAAGAGCTTTTGCTCCTTCTAGCATTCTCCTTGCTACTTCTATGACCTGGGGGTAATAAACAATATTTCCACGGAACTTTTCTTGCATGTCACACAATAACAATGCAGTATTTTTCAAGGAAAACTTCCCAAGTCTTCTTGCTGCCATCGTGTGATAATGTGTCTCAGTTACCGAAACGCTTAAGAATTAAATTAGATAATATGTTCTTTCAAACGCATTGAAGACTATAATTTGTTTAGTTTCGTATTAAAGATTTTAAAAAAGATTAAACACTTTTAGGAAAAAAAAATTCATGATCAGTATATTTAAATGTCATGGTATGTAAATGATGCTTAAACACTTAAGTTTCAGCATTTTAATAAAGCACGACAAGTAAAAGATGGAACATATGTAGATACGAAACAGAGGTTAATTGTTTCAGATGCTGGGTTGGACTTGGAAACTAGACTTTGACATAGAGAAAGTTTTTAACCAATTCACTAGACCGATAGCTTAAAGAAAATCTTGCCTGTGTGGGTATCAAATACAAAAGAGTTATACTTTGACCAAATTAATTCTTTGAATCGCATCTGCATATTATATCATCATTCATGGTCGTACCAAAGAAAGTGTGTAGTGCAGTACAATGTACATTTTTGTAAATAAAGTTATAAACAGCCATAATTTAGCATAAATAAATTTTAGATCTGCTAGACTTGGTTTCGAGCTCATATCCTTATGCAATAAAATATACATTATATCAATAGGTCGACCATAAGGTAAAATGACAGTTGTTAATTATCAACAGACAACACAAAATAATATGAACTAAGGCAATGACTTGAAAGAGAGCGAAGCTCCTTGTTTTAAAACATGTTGGAAAAAAGCATTCATAGGGAATCTATCCGACCTCGGTTGGACAACATTTTCCCCTCAAAATGACGTAACAGTTAAATTATGACGTCAGATATTTAGAACACATTCTTCCAGCGGGAGGAAAAGTCTCCCGATTTTTAGGGTCCCATCTGCCCCTCCAGTCATGTTTCTGAATCTTTCGTCATCGGAAATTTCATGTACCGAAAAAAAATAAAATATGTGACCAACATGTAAACTCCTCATAATTACTAATTAGCAAATGTCCAGTTATCACTGGGTTGACACTTTTACAGGTAAATAGCCTGTGCGTATGTTAATTATTGAGGATTATATAACACCATCCCATCCACTGATTAGCAATTATTATAATTGGTGATAAGACTAAGTGAGTGTGTTATGTCACGTGACACAAGCTTGGATCATCGATGATTAGAAACATGATTCCAGCCATCAGAAGTAGTTATTACAACATCTTACGGTCTCAAAAGATTTTTGTATTGTACTTCAACAAAAAAATATCATTTTATTTATAATCAAGCATGCAAAGCATTTACCTCAAGGTCTAAATTGTCACAAAGCATATGCAATGGTAGACGTACTTCCAGAAGTAGTATAAGAAACGGAAATGGACCAGATTAGATTATAAACAAAGTTGTTATCTTTTATTGAACTTGTACGTGTATAAACTTGCAAATTAGTGCCATAAGTTTAAAAAGGCATTCAGTTGGCTAAATAATTGAACAAAACAAGGAAATTAATCAGAAGTAATGTAAGATAAGAATGAGAAGATAAAAATGTCAATTAATAATCTCCAGTTTGGAGACCAAATCTCCAGCTGAAAAATTGAAAATCTCCAGTTGTGGCATAGCAGTTGAACTGATTTTTATCACTTGTATGATGAATGTTTTTTTCCTGAGCTCTCTTTCAAGGCAATGCCTTAGTTTATATTATGATAAATAGGCCTACAGCATTGTTTTATATTTAATTTATATACCCAATTTTTGGAAATAAACTACCATTTTGGTTTCTGACAGAATCCAGATGTACCACTTAATTGGACCTTGGTACATGTATACCTTTAGACAGGGTTTAGAACCCAGGGTTCTTGCAATTTCTACTTTTGCTCTACCCATTGAGTTTCCTTGTACAAGTATTCAGACTAGTTGAAAAAGCAAAATGGGTACACTTATGCAAGTATTGAACACATTCAACTTCTTCTCCAGAAAGAGTTCATGTAGATGTATTTTGACGAAACTTGGCATGGATATTATATTCATGGTTCCCTTCAAGTTTTGATGTTTTTTTGTTTACCAAGTTTGCCCAATTATGGATCTAAGGGTGCACAAAATAGCTCTTGGAGTCCCCTTCCTTAGGCATAACCCTTCTTTAGACCACAGACCCTCGACAAACCATTATATATACATGTAAGCTTTTCAGACCTTGTCAGTTTTCATTCATTTTGTATGAATTTTTTGTTTATCTCCCCTTTTATTCACTGATCATACATGAAGCTTGTTTTTCAAAACCACTGAAGGGATTTTGATCAAACTTTACAGGAAGCAAGAGGGGCAAAATAAGTCCCAGAGGGTACCCCTATTTGAAAATCTTTTCCTCCAGAACCACCGCATGAATTAAAAATTGGATTGTATATGGTATGAGTAATATATATATGTACGTTTTTCAACTTAAAGTTGGTGTTTTTTTTTGTGGAAAATAGATAATTAATTTTTAATGGTTTTTAATTTTTTTTTCAGATTTTGTTTCTTTCATTATTTTTTGTCCAGCTGGTGGCAGGTTTTAATTTTTTCCTGTCCTTGGGATGAGACAGAAAAAACTGATGTCCCGTGTCATTGTAGGTGTTGGCACATTAAAGAACTCTCACTGCTCAATGGCCGTAAGTGCCGAGCGTAGGCTAAACTCTAAAGCCCTTCACCGGCATTGGTGACATCTCCATATGAGTGGGACGTTAAACAACAGTACAACCAACCAAATCATTCAATTTTGTATGATTTCTGTTTTTATCTCGCGTATACTCAAATGTGTTGCATTTTACATTAAATAAGCTTGTTTTTGAAAACCATTGAGGAGATTTTAAGGTCCTCTTACAAGTTTGTGCTTGTCAGCTAGATCGGTTTAGGGGTACATTTATTTCTGTGGAATATTGCAACAATATCTTTAAAATTTGCCAATAACACAAATTTTAATAATGAAAACACCTCTAATGACATCAGAGAAATACTTTATTGCATTATTCATTTCATTCCTGAAAAACTGTGTTTGCTGGTTTTTCATATTTCATATACTGGTAAATTAGAGATGGTTTAGAGTTGACTTGAAAATTTCCTAAAAATGCATTCAACGAATTCATATTGAATTTTAGAATTGCATGTATTCAACAGCATGGCTGTTAGAATGTGGTCGTGAAAGTCTAATAGTCTTTCACAAATGTTTTTTCTCATCATGATGGATTTCTCTTTTAGCAAAGGCATGTAATTTGTGTAATTTGTATCTGTGGTGTTGACAATATATGTTTAATTGATATTTTTTTTTCTGATACATAATTTCATGTTTTAATTATTTGTTGTGATGTTAGAATTTTTTACACAATGTACAATATATTTTCATATATTTTATTATAGAATGATGTCACAGAAATTTTGAAAGAAGCAGAGAAAGACAGCATTTACAACCCTTGGTTGCACATTTCATGAGGGTAGAATTTCACCATGAAAGTCATTACTCCGGGGCTCTGATGTTGCATGCCTCAGATCATGGAAAGACAATTTTCTTATACAGTTCTTACATACCTTATCCACATCTCATAACTAGTTAGTAGGACTTTCATTATATTAAAGACATTATCAATGTGATTCCCATGATTACACATTCCACAGGGAAAAAAATCTTGTTGGATTTACTATTGCTCATTTCGTACCACCTCTTTAACTCTAAAAATGTCACACAACGTTGTTATTGCTGGAATTTTCTTTTTGACACTGTGTTGTGCAAAGACAGCCTCAGAACCAAAGTCACACACAGACATCATTCTTGTTGGTGCATTAGGAGACTTGTCTAGAAAATATTTGTGGCAAAGTTTTTTCCAGTTATATGCTAAATATAGCAATGAGAATTGCACTTTCAAGTTTTACGCTGTTGCACGTGACGCTCATGAGAAGGGGAATTCCAGATTATTGGATGTTCTTGAAAATCGAGTTTCATGCCAGATGTTGATTGATGAAAACTGCCAAAGTAAGAGAGAGAAATTCACCAAAGCTGTGACATATTTCCAGCTGTTAACAGACATTCATTTTACAAACTTTGAACTTCTACTTGATATGAGTACAGAAAGCTCAGGGGAGGTAACCAAAGGAAGAATAATTTACTTTGCAATTCCCCCAAAAGCGTATGTTAGCATGGCTGAAAAATTCTATCATTGCTGTTATCTGCATAAGGATCCACACTGGACTAGACTGGTTTTGGAAAAACCTTTTGGAAGTGATAGAGAATCGGCAGAAAAAATGGCAGAAGAAATAGGCAAATATTTTGCAGAAGAAGAAACCTACAGAGTGGATCACTATCTCGGAAAATCAGTTGTTAAACAAATTCTTCCCTTCAGGTACATGTTTGTAAATATTTGATTGAAGGATGAATGTTAAATTACACTTTTGCACAGTGAAATCTTGTTATGTCAAAATAGGATAAATTGAAATTTCAGATATGCTAAAGTTGAACAGCTGATCCTCATATTTATGGAGAGAAAAATATGTTAATTGAAATTTCTGTTATTTCAAATTCTGGATATCCTGAAGTAATAGTGGTGGTCCCATGAATTTCAAGCTAACGAGATTCCACTGTACTTGTTTTTAAATACTGTTGAACCTATCTCAATTCTATATTTTAACCCAGGGTTTGGGTTAGGGTTACCAGTGAAAATTCTTAAGATTTCAGAAAGTCATTAAAATTCTCAATAACAATGCCATGTAGGCTATCTTCCCAAAAAGTTGAAAATATCCAGTATCTGATTTAGTTGAGTTACTCACAAGTTAGCCTCCATATTTAATATCTTGCTTGAAACACCGATATGTGTGTGTGTGTGTGTGTGTGTGTGTGTGTGTGTGTGTGTGTGTGTGTGTGTGTGTGTGTGTGTGTGTGTGTGTGTGTGTGTGTGTGTGTGTGTGTGTGTGTGTGTGTGTGTGTGTGTGTGTGTGTGTGTGTGTGTGTGTGTGTGTGTGTGTGTGTGTGTGTGTGTGTGTGTGTGTGCATGCATGCGTGCGTGCATGTGTGTCTGTGTCTTGACTTTTTCTCTGATACCACTGAAGGGATTTTAACAAAACTTTGCAGGAAGCAAGTACTCAAGGTCCTCTACCAAGTTTGTAGATTTCAGCTGGATCAACCTAGTGGTGGATCCAAGATGGGGCAAAATAGGTCACATAAGGTACCACTCTGTAAAAATCTTCTCCAGAACTGCTACATGAATTGAAAAACAGTATATAATATTCATGTTTCTTGGCCAGATCAGCCTTCATATATACATATTCTTCTTGGTCTTCTTTCCACATTTGTTGATGGTTCTCAGGTGAGAGATCTTGTTTATAAATGATGGGAAACCAATTTTACCTTGTTCACATGGGGAAACTGTCTCCTACAAAATGTATGTCTCAAGAGAAGTGAGACCAGATTTACATTCTGTGTATGAATGGTAAGAAAATTTGTCTTTTAAAATCTCATGTTTGCATGTTATAGTCATGAAACTCATTTGATTATTTTTTGTTTCTGTTTAATCTGTGCAGGATGGCTAACAAAGCCAGGCTGGAACCATTACTTAACAAAGAACATGTTGAAAGAGTAGAGATTGTCATGAAGGAAAACTTTGATGTTAAAGGTAAGTAAAACGTGTAAATAAATCTATGTGTACAGACAAGACAAATTAATATTTATTGCAATGAGTTTACATAGTCCATTATATGCCATCACCAAAGAAAAGCTCTGTAATTTTCATATAAAAATCTTCCTTTTGGAAACGGTTGAACCGATTTATATTAAGCCTTGGCCACAATATTTGGGTTTCTATTTTTAAAATATCTAGCAGTGTCTGCAAATTGAAGATTAGAAATTCACCACTTTAACATTTTTTTCTACTATCTTGAAAATGCAAAGGTGACATACGTGTGTTTGAGATTGTTAACTATTTTTTTGATGGAGTTATGGGCCTTGAAATATTATTTTCACCAATTGTTTTTTGTCTTGTCTCAAAAGAGTTTCAGATCAACCAAACTGTCTGTATAGATAGATCTTGAGGTGTCCCATATGGACTAGAATTTCCATTTGGAATTCCTTGGGTCTTTTGTGGGTAAAAAACAAGTACATGTACATGTAATTCTGGGTATTTTGATAATTGGTCATATTGGTAACTTTTGAAACAAGTGTCGGAATAATGTCAGACTTGTGACATGTTTTTCATAGATAGTGAAGTATAATATGTTTAACAAGTCTCTAAATCGTCCCATTTTTTAAAAAGAATCTTTCATTTTGGCCATTATATATTAAGTGTCAGAATAACTTAGCTACATGTCTTTCAAAGATAGTGTAATTTAACACATAAAACTGTTTTTAGAAAATAAGTAGATGTCATGATTTGTTTTGAGTTTCATGTAAGCATACAAAAATATAGATGACATTGGTGTCTGTACTCTGTTTTAAATGGTAAATTGTACTCTCGGTTGACTATTGTATGGTGTATTATCATCTCATGATTGTTAAATACTTTCCCAAAATTACTCGTAACTCAGGTAATGGCACTTACAAAAAAATTGTAAATTTGTAACATTTTGTTGTTACAGGCAGGTTCGAGTACTATGATCAGTATGGTGTGGTGCGGGATGTAATGCAAAATCATCTAACAGAGTTACTTGCCCTTGTTACGATGAATCTTCCCTCATCTTTAACAAATTATCAAGAAACAGAAAGAAATAGAAACAGAGTTTTACAACAGGTGGAACCCATAAAGAGGAGACAACTATTGATTGGTCAATATTCTATGTATTTAAAACAGGCCCAGGAAGAAAAGGATAACTTGACAATGTCCACTTACACACCAACCTTTGGGGCAGCTTTGCTGACCATTAACAGTCCAAGATGGCAGGATGTGCCATTCATACTTGTGTCTGGGAAGGAACTAGATGAGCGCTCTAGTTATGTCAGAATTTTGTTTCGTGATAATGATTTTTGTGTATCTGGGTGCCATCGTCAAAATGGCACACATTATAATGGCCCCAAACAGGTCATATTTCAAATTGGGCATGGTAGTTTGCCATCATCTGGCGTTCTTGTCACTAAAAATCTGTTTGAACCCATCTTATCAGGTGGATTAAAAAACCTTCCATTAACATCCCACCAGTCATTTGGTTATGGCCAAAGTCTCAATGATTTCACCTTTTCCGTACCTACTTTACAAAATGAGGCTTATGTTACTGTGATTGAAGACTTATTCAAAGGTGATATGAAAAGTTTTGTAAGTACAGAACGTTTGTTGAAACTTTGGGATATTTGGACTTCAGTGCTAGAAGAAACCAATTTTGAAGTACCCAAGATTTACAAGAAAAATGTAGATCTTTTGAATTTTTATATAAAAAATAGAGGAATTCATTTCATAGAATCTGAAGCAAGTGTTTTTGAAACTTTAGATAATCAGATAACGGGGAGTGATGCGCTGACTAAGGATGTATTCATTTCTCACAAACCATCACATTATCTAGGTCACTCACTTTTGATAAGACCTTTCAATGACTTATATACAGTGATAGCACACTCACTGCAATCATTAGCCTTAGCTGTAGTGGAAGAAAAAAATGAATTTCATTTAGCTTTTTCTGGGGGCAAGACACCAGTCAAACTGTTTCAGGCCCTTGTCGATTCTTATCCTAGTTTTCCATGGAAATGGACTCATATATGGCAGGTGGATGAAAGATGTGTGGAACAGCATAGTGACCAGTCAAATTTTAATACAATTTACACCGAGCTTCTTCAACATGTAAAAATTCCATACTTCAACATACATCCCATGCCAGTCAACATGGGAGGACATAAATGTACTGCTGACAGTGCAGAAATATATGAGAAAGAAATTAGTAAATTTGTGCCAAATGTAGAATTGGATTTTGTATTGCTAGGAGTTGGGGCAGATGGTCACACAGCATCGCTGTTTCCATACTCCGATTTACTTGATGAGAAATCAAAACTTGTTGGCTTGACTTCAAGAGAA
Source organism: Atrina japonica (assembly GCA_030159075.1). Lineage (NCBI taxonomy): Eukaryota > Metazoa > Mollusca > Bivalvia > Pterioida > Pinnidae > Atrina > Atrina japonica. Next base: position 351,507 of record BROG01000163.1, read on the forward strand.
ACAATCAAACCACAGAGAATGACATTACTCTACCCAGTGATAAACAAAGCGAACAATTTAGCTGTAATTATAACAGGAAAGGAAAAACATCAGATTGTAGACCAACTTGCTGAAGAATCAAAATCCCCAAAAGAATTTCCAATTTTAGGTGTAGACCCTGCTCATGGGAATGTGACATTTTATATTGACCATGAAGCCTGGTATGGAAAATAAAAAATTTTTAGAAATGTTGATTTAGAAATGTTTAATGTGAATTTGTAGTACTAGAAGTATTACAATTTTATACACACACTCACCTAATCTCCAGTGGCTTGGTTTATGAATGGGCTTAAAGGAGCATTAGCTGTATTTATTCATTTTTTCACATTTTTACTACTTAGATTGATATACAATTACAAGTAAGAGATATACACAGCATAAAATTTCTTAAATTTTGTGAAAATTACTTGCAAAACCCAGGTTTGACACTTTTTCATTTTCAATTGAAAATTTGATGAATTCAACCTTACAATTTTTAAATGAATACTACACTGGACCTGACTTTATTTTCACAAAATATATAGAATATATTTTTATTCCTGTGTATAGCTCTTATTTGTTTTTGTACATCAATTACAAGTAGTAAAATTAGAAAAAATCTAAATAATTGTTTTTGGTAACTTACAACGTTTTGATAATGCCCACCCCAAATCAATCAAAATAAAGTTTTCTTATTTTGCAGAATTAAAAAGAATAAATTGGTTTATATTTTTTAAACAAAGTTTAAAATGGTCCCGTGTCACAGTAGGTGTTGGCACATTAAAGAACCCTCACTGCTCAATGGCCGTAAGTGCCGAGCATAGGCCAAAATTTGAAGCCCTTCACCGGCATTTGGTGACATCTCCATATGAGTGAAATATTCTTGAGTGGGACGTTAAACAACAATAAACAAACAACAACATGAAAATAAACAAAAGTCTGAACAGAAATTAAATACATCAGGATCATTAGGACATCACATGTGTAAACGTCACCTAGGCGCTTTCATTGAAATCTGGTCATACTATAGTTAGGGGCAGTTGTGTCTAACAAGTCATCCAGAACAACTCTCTTGGATCACATGATATGTTTTAACTGTTTTACTTTTCTTTTATGTAGGTTATATTTAGTTGTAAACACAAAATTCTGTATCTAGAACAGCTAGAATACGATGTTTGTTCCATGAGGTTAATGGACTTATAATATCCTTATTGCCTTTTGCGGTTTTTGTATGATTTTCATTTAAAACTTGTTAACCCAAGAGAGGCTTGGACTGACCCTATAATTGGTTTTAAGTAGAGTCTTAAATAAGGTCAATAATGATAAAAGACTACAGAGCATAAATTTGTCGTCTCTAATGACATACAAGTAATATAAGAATTCTCATTGATCAAGGTTACATGTATGATCAAGGACATCTTGTTATTGTCTATTACAACATACAAATCATATATAAAGCATTATGTTCAATGTCAGTTGTGTATCCAAGGACATCTTGATATGTCTCTAACGGCATACATATGAAATGTCGAGGTCATGTGTATTTAAGGATGTCTTGTTATTGTCTATTATGGCATACAAATTGTATAAGATGCCTCATCAAGGTCACTTGTGTATTCAAAGACATCTTGTTATTGTCTCTAACGGCATACAAATCGAATAAGAAAGTTCAAGGTCAGATGTGTTTTCAATGACATCTTATTGTCTCTAACCACATACAAATCGTACAAGAAAGTTCAAGTTCATATGTGTATTCAAGGACATCTTGTTTTCGTCTCTAAAGGCATACAAATCGAATAAGGAAGTTCAAGGTCAGATGTGTATTCAAGTACATTTTGTTATTGTTTTTAATGGCATGGAAATCGTATAAGAAAATTCAAGTTCAGATGTGTATTCAAGGACATCTTGATATTGTCTCTAATGGCACGCGAACGTATAAAAAAGCCTCATAATCAAGGTCAGATGTTTGACCAAAGACATCTGTCTCTTTTGGCATGCAGTATTGAAGAAATCTCATTCATCAAGGTGCAATGTGTGTTCTGAGATAAAGAAAACGCCTAAAAACCTCTTTCATAATGGTCCGACATCAGAAATTCCCACTATTATAAATAGTTTTACAGCTTCGTCATTTACGTCTAGCCGAGTATTCAATAGGGTATTTACCCCTATTGCATCGTCGGATTCTTTGTGAATGAAATAGCGATATTTAATCTTGCATTAATTGAGAACATTCCCTTTGACTTTAAATGACTCATTAAATGGAACAAATCGAACAAAGTTATAAAAGAAAAACACTCCCCAAACAAAGAAAATCTGTTTTGTCATTCAGGGCCATTGACCGAAGTCTTGTAAGAGACCATATTTTCCCAGCAATAACTCCATCAGTCATTCATTCATACGCGAGTGGCACACGCTAACAACAAATAAAGCAAACACTTGTTCAAAAGACAAATGAATACAAAATAAGACAAATAGTTAAGGATAGCTGAACATTGGTTGGGAAATTAATTTTATCGGATTTTAAAAAAAACGCGTTTTTGTGTCAGATCGTTGAATGAATCGCTTGTCTCCTAAAATAAAAGTATTTCCTATCGGTCTTTACTGAAATATTGTAACTTTGCCGAAAGTAAACAAATGAGTACAATGGAATCACGTCATCACCATTTGAAATTTTCTTTGACCTCCATAATCTTATTACGTCATATGTGTTGCAGAGGAAGTGTTTATTCATACAGGAAGTATCGGTATTCAATACTAATGATAATACAATCCCGAATTTGTATAGTCATAAATGGAGTTAATTTCGATTTAATGTAAAATATTTTCAAAATGACTTATAATTCAGCTTTAGGGTCCGATTTTCGATATTCTATTGAAACCGTCCCAGGGTCTAATTGTAACAAATTTCCAGATAGCGAGTTTGTAAACATAATTTATTTTATTTGTGAATGATCATTATAATCCTCTCAAGTTGCTTGTTTTAAATGTACACAACACAACAGCAGTATCTTTCTGTATTGTTTTTGGTCATCTAACGTAAAGTCGGACATTGATTCTTCTTTCAAGAAATGCAATATACCAAGGACGTCCTTTTATCTAGATCTATTATGGTAATGTTTCTAGAGTTAAAATCTATTCCTAGAAATATACAACACACGTCGCCTTTTAAGTGAATAATGAATAAGGGAGTGTCATTCATACTTTACGTATATATTTTGAGCAACAATTTGCATTGTCATTAATGAATGCATTTTTAAAAATTCATAATTTTAGTTTCATACAGAATGCCATTGTTTTACACACAGACGGCTACGCATTTGGAATGACTTCCATATTGTGTTCGAATTGTAGCTATGTCAATTATAAGTGAAAATCGCTTTAGACTTTCGGTTGAGATGATTTGCAATCGAGGGTTCATAATACACGATATGCACTGCAGATCTGTCTATATACTAGTCTGAGAGCTTGAAGAAGACTAACAAAATAGATTTTGAAATGATATGCCTCGGAAGCTATATTTTAACTTTCCATAACTTTGGCATGTATTTCCGAACATGTGGCCGTGATCGAAATCATTTGAGATTCCATTGTTATAGAGCAATACATCAAACTTTGAGAATAGAAATGCCTGTTATTTTACAGAAACCAAAATGTTTCAAACAGAACAGAGCAAAACAATTACCCCTTCCTCCCGTTCTTCGGGCTCGGGGTATGGAGATTTGTGATACTTCACGTATATCAGATGACGTCCGCTTGTCTGCAAGTTCTACAACAGTAAAACTGATCGTAAATCGTATTACTGTAAAAAAAGAAATGACCTGTAGCTTCATCAAGTAGTTCAACATGAATCTGTCCTAAGATATAGAGGAAATTTGCCAATTTTTATAAATAGCATTTTTATTTCATCACGTGAGGCAGAAGAATAATAAATATGTATTCATGTCAAAAAATGGGCAATCATTCTACATATTCATTTCTCATGAGACAAGAAAAAGTAGTCCCAACATTTGAAAAGTATTTTGATTGGCCGAGTGAAAATAACACAGTTTACATTGATTTTGCATGGAGCATTGTTAACAAATTTATTTAATTGATAAATCCTTATATTTCACTACCAAAATTTAATAAATACATTTTTTGCATAACATTGCTAAACGTCGACAATTACAATAGTAATATTTAATCCTCATACATAAACCTAGTACCTGGTATTTCGTACCAGCTGATAGTCTTATACTGAAGTAATATTTCGCACTGATAAGCACCATTTAAAATTCTAAATTCTCCTAAAACTAAGGTAACAATCATTTTACAGTGGTTACCCTTAGACGGATTTTGGCTATACGTTTAGATTTATTATTTGACGTTGTCTGCTACCACTTTCTCTTTAGAAAATCTTTTTTAAAACTGGAGCTCAACTGATGAAGTCTAATTGACAGAAACGAGCTGTGCCTTTTCTACAGTTAGACCAAGGGCATAAACTAATACGAAACGTAAGCATACAACTTAAAGGCTACGAATAAATCTGTACGTCAAGGTGGACTTCTGTTGATGGTTCAGACGTGTTTTGTAGATAAACGTACAGACGCGAACCAAACTTTTTATTCCATTTTAAGTTGAAGGACACAAAGCTAAGAAAGTAGTTTCATTTTACCATTTCTTTTACAAATCTTACTGAACTTTTCTGCCAATGCCTTTTTTAATTCATGAGTTTTTCTGTGCTTCCATAAGTTGTTTAAAACATGTTACATACATTTTCAGTTACAGTTTAATCTTAAATCTTTCTTCGGTAAGAACATTTTACTCTACAGTCAACTGTAAATCCCGTTATAGTCTTTGAGCCACCAATAACACCTCTCCCCCCCGGGGAATTTTGAAGGTTACTTTTTTTTTAAAGCTGATCAAAATGCTACAAAATGAGTCATATAGCACTCTGGCCGTTGGAGCGTTTAGGAGTTTTGGGGGGAAAACATAGCAAATTAACAAAAAACGCTGAAAATTGGAAAACCTCAATAAACCCTTTATTTATTGCCTTTTTGCAATGAAAGTAATGGCTGTATTGTAAATATCTTAGATAACAAATATTGACCCATTGAACAACCATTATTATCTTATCAAATTTGGTGTTCTGAGATAAGAAATAAATGTTCAAACGGAAATTCATGAAAAGAAGCATTAGATTTTAAGCCACTTATAACCCATGTTTTCCAAGGTGGTTTTGGTGTGTATGTTTTTCAGAAAAACTATCAAAAAAGTTACAAATTGAGCCTTGTTAGTACTCTGAGTACTTAGGGGTTTTGTGGTAAAACCCATAGAGAATTAACAGAAATCGTTAAAAAACGGAGATAAACAATTGATTATTCATTTAAGGTCTTTTTTTTTGCAACTAAAGCAATACTTGATAAGTATAGACCAAAATTCTAATGAATTGTTTTATTTAAGTTGGTGTTTTTAGATAAAAACCATGAAAATAAATAAAAAAATCACTGAAAACTAGAAAACCTAAACTAATCCTTCAGTTATGGCTTCTGTTTGCAATGGAAGCAATATTTTTATGATAAATATATTAAATGATATATATTGACCCATTTAACAATCACTGTGTATCAAATTTGATGTTTTGGACTACATTTTAGGCAACTTAAACAGCATTTTTATCAAAGGGAAATTTTGGAAGGTATGCTTTTCAGAAAACTTTTTTAAAAATGCTACAAAATGAGCCATGTTAGCACTCTAGTCTTTTTGCAATGCGTTTAATGATTTTATGACTGATGTCTGAAATGAGAAGTATTGGCCCATTAAACAATCATTATGCATCAGATGTGGTGTTTGGAAAAAAAATTTTTTAAAGGAAATCTGAAAAAAATTCATACACTGTTAGCCACTAAAAATCCTAGTCTTTACCAAGTGGTATTTTGGCGGGTATGTTTGTCAGAATGCTTAATAAAATGCTACAAAATGAGCCATATTAGCACTCTAGCCCTTGGGGTGTTCAAGAGTTTTTGCGTAAAACCATATGGCTTTTGCAATGAGTTTGCAATGAGTTTTAATTGTTGTATGACAAATATCTGGGATACTATTTGTGGCCTATTAAACAATCAATGTCTATCGAATGTGGTCTTTTAAGGTAAAGACCAATATTCTTAACAGAAATCTGTGAAAAGTTTATTTCACTTTAGGCCACTAAATACCCCAATTATTAACCCTTCAATTATAGTTTACTTTTGCGATAAAACTGACTGATGTTAATTTTTCATGGGTTTTACATTTATAAACAATCATTGTCTGTTATGCCCATCCTTAACATTTACGTCATTTGCCATACAATTATTACTTTATTTGAAAAAAGACCTTAAAAGAAGGATTAATTGTATGTTTACAAATTTCAGCAATTTTTGTTTATTTTCTTTGGTTTTTACCCCCAAAATCCTAAGTGTCCAGAGCTGCTAACAAAGCTCAATTTGTAGCATTTTTGATAGGCTTTCTCAAAAACATAAGTCTAAAAACCAATATTAGAAGCTTGGGTTATAAGTGGCTTAAAGTCTAATTTTTCACAAATTTCTGTTTAAAAACTTTTTTTTTACCTCAAAACACAAAATTTGACACACAGTGTTTGTTTAATGGGACAATACTTGCCATTTAGATTATTTAGGTATAATAGTCTTGTTCGCAATTACTCTGTTTCACTAGGTGAAATGTTGAGTTGCCTTTTCGTTGGCGGTTGTTGAGACGTCTGTACCAATTGTGACGAGGATACACTCCTCACGTATTTCATTGGACTTGACTGTGGACTCACGGCGGGTGTGACCGGTCGACAGGGGATGCTTACTCCTGCATGACACCTGATCCCATCTCTTGGTTTCCAGAGGTCCGTGTTTGTCCATTTTTATCGGATTTGTATCTATGTCCTGGACATTCTATTGATTTATACTTTGGTATCTGAGATTTTTTATAACTACCATACAACCATTACTTTCATTGCAAACGAGGTAAAAACAGAAGGATTAATTGAGGTTTTCCAGTTTTCAGCGGTTTTTTTTGGGTTAATTTTCAAGGTTTGTACCCCAAAACACCGACTTTGATAAAACAATTCATTGTTTATTGTGTTCCATAAGTTATTACTTTAACTGCAAAAAAGACATTAACTGCAAGGATTAATTGTATATTTCCAATTTTCAGCGATTTTTGTTTGGTTTTCTATGGTTTTTGCATCAAAACCCTCAAGTGGAGAGAGTGCTAACAAAGCTCAATTTGTAGCATTTTTGATTGGCTTTTTGAAAAATATACCCTCTAAAAACAATATTGGTAAAAGCTGGGGTTATAAGTGGCTAAATTTATAATCCTTTTTCACAAATTTCTGTTAAAAAGTGATTTTTTACCCCAAAACACCAAATCTGATTAATAATGCTTGTTAAATGAGTCAATACTTGTTATTTAAGATATCCACCATACAACCATTACTTTCATTGCAAAAAATTGCAATAAATAAAGGGTTTATTGAGGATTTCCAATTTTCAGCGATTTTTGTTAATTTTCTATGGTTTTACCCAAAACTCCTAAACACCCAAACGGCCAGAGTGCTAACATGTCTCATTTTGTTGCATTTTTGACAAGCTTTCAGAAAAACATAACCTCAAAAATTCCCCCTGGGGAACAAACACATTATTAGACATTATTAATTGAGAATATCATATTTTGAGTTATCAAACTTTTGAAAATATTCGGTCACAGACCGATTAAACTAGCATTAAACTATCAGTTATCATAAAATTATATTGCTTTAAAAACAACTGCCTAATTAATACTTACGAAACCAAAGTATCAACTGTCAGGTGACATCGTTACCTGATAATCTCCCAGATAGCAAGGCAACGTTGGGCCAACGTTGGTCCAATATTTTTTTCATTGTTTGGCCAACGTTGGAAGTCCATCGTTGACCCGATGTCATTTTGCTCATCGGTCCCATGTTGGTCCAACATGATGGCATCAACCAACATATGTAACTGCTTTTTTTTGTTGGCCAAATGTTGGGACAACGTAGGCAAAACTGTAAGCCTACTCACAGCCAACATATATACATCATTGTCAACTGGCTAGTGGGTTGTCCCAATGTTGGCCTTTCGTTGAAATAATGGTAGGCCCATATGGGTGGGCCAACGTGGATATATATTGGTAGCCAACTGACATTCATTACATAAACTTTTGAAACTGGTTGTTGACCCTTAATTGAATTGATGTTGATTAACATCAGAGATTGGCGATCAATAAATAGTTTTTATTTTGGCCTATGTTTTATATTACCTATGTAAAAATGTAAAAGTAATATATTAATACTTAAATATGCAACTATAATGCATAGAATTCCAGCCGGTAAGATACTGTGAATAAAGAAAACATTACAACACAGTCCTTCAAAAATGATTATCTTATATGTCAAAGAGTCATAATTTGAGAACAATTACTAAAACCACTAGATAAAATGAAAACGTTAAGTTTAAATATATTATCAGTCCTGGCTGGAATCATCTCTGTCTTGTACTAGTTGTTCCCATTCCTTCTTTTTCTCCTCCCTTTGTCTCCCCCCACCGCTATCCTTAGCTTATCTCAGCCAGTCTTTAATATATTTTTGATTTCACTGGTTGTCACTCCACTGCAAAACTTTCCTGACAGCCCCTAAGTGAAATACAGTAATAAGGCATTGAAAACCAAGCAAATACTACTAGTACACAATGCAAAGATACTAATCAAATAAAAGCCTAATTTATATATCATAATATTAAGCTGTGAAAACCGGTGACCTAGATATTTTCGCTTTTTGAAAACAAAATTTATGGATTCATGTACATGTATAGAAATGAAATATCATGAGAAACAAATTCAGGATGAATTTAACATGGGATGAAAATATTATATTACGGTTTTTAGGTCGAAAATGATAAGCTTAGCCATAGTTTAACATTGATTACATCTGGGTTTAGTTTTTGTCTTGTTTCATACCACGTTTTTCTTTTCGAACTATTTCTATATTTGAAATTCGAGCTTAACTGATGAAGTCGTAATGACAGGCACGATCGTCTTGGGCAATTATTTCCGCTTTTTCAAACTTGTAGTTTAGGTGTTATTTGTATACTTATATATGCCAGAATATCTGATCAGAATGACCATTACAATTTCACCATTATCAACAGCCTAATGCCAGTTACAATGTCTAAGTTTTACCAAGTGTCACGAATGATTACTTACGTATTATGTGCACTGAGCTCAAGACCACAATTCTCCAGTGTATTGTTACAAAACATTTCATCTCCATTATCATTGAAACGTTATTAATATGCAATCAAATTGTAAACCTCCAGTTTCATGTATCTATACATGAATACATCGGTACGGTATTATCAACATGTTGCTAATTTTTCAAAAGCTAAGATAATCATCTTTTTACAGTGGTTACTCTTATACGGATTTGGCTATGCATTTAGTTTTATTTTTTGGCCTTGTATTATACCACTTTACCTCTAGAAAATTTTTTTATGTAAAACTGGAGCTCAACTGATGAAGTCTAATTGGCACAAAAGATTGTCTTGAGCATTATAACTTTGGTATTATATTTATAATATTTAAACCTAATTTCTTTGCAGGATACAAATACTGGATTGACTTGAGTATTTTTATTTTTCATAGTGTTATGTCTAGGATACAAAACTCAAAGTGAAATATGACAAGGTAATAAAAGAATTATTACTACTTTTCTTAAGGAGCAGTCAACTTATTGGGCCTGGATAGTGGAGAAAAATCTTGTAAACAGGTACCAAGTTCATCCCCATTACTCCGAGAAAATAGGGTCTATGTATCAATACAAACCTAAGATATTTAGGTGTAACTTGTACTTGTACCATTATCGTTACATAAGGTAAACAACAACCAAATGAAATAATATAAACGTGATTAAGACACCGCAATAATATTGTATAAGTCTTCAGCTCAATGTCATGCCGGTGATCATCTTGCGTGATATTCCGCACCTGAAATTGGAAATGAATGACGGTCTATTACACTATACATAGATGGAAGGAAATTATCACATTGTTCACGTGTAATTTAAAGGGGCATTAGCTGCGTTTTTGTTTTGAAATCCCCCTTTTTTACCACTTAAACTGATATACAATAACAAAACAGATGTATACATAGACATACAAATTCTTAAACTCCTATGTATTTTGTGAAAATTGCTTGAGGAACTATGTATATAGAAAGCACTAAAACCGGTGGGGGGGGGGGGGGGGGGGGGGGGGGTGGGGGGGGGGGGGGGTGGGGGGGGGGGGGGGGGGGGGGGGGTGGGGGGGGGGGGGGGGGGGTGGATGGGGGTAATAAATAATGGGTGAATTATGGGTAATTGAAATGAATAGTATAAGAATATTTATAAGGTGTTTAAGATATATATTATATATATATATAGCAACGACATTATATATCCTTGGGTATGTGTACGTTTTTTCATGTTATTTTAAAAGTCTTGTTCTAATGAAGGGACAGGTCATCCCGATAATTTGACATTTATTTTGTCCGTGTCGTTAGTCATTTTAGTGCTTTATATATATATATATATATATATATATATATATATATATATATATATATATATATATATATATATATATATATATATATATATATATATATAGTTTTGATAAACACAGCTAAGGCTCCTTTAAATGCAATATTGTCAGCGAAAGAACATAAAATTCCAAAGAAGAATTAACGAAAAAATCCGAATTTCCGTAAATCATTTATGACATCGTGCACGAAACTGGATCATTTTGGTACAGATATAGGTATGAGAAAAGGTGATCATGTTGCTCCTGTTTGTTTTCGGTATAATTTAGTGGTGCATTTGACTAGAGTGGATAGAACTGCTTGATTTTTTTTAGTTTAGTTACTAATTTAATGTTTTATTACAAGAATATTATGTTTTTAAGATAATTTTCATCAAATTTATGCTGCTGCTGCTGCTGCTGCTGATTATTATTATTATTATTATTATTATTATTATTATTATTATTATTCCAAAATAATATTATTTAACAATCTGATTAGAAATTTATGGCGTAGATAATATGTCACAAATTCATTAATTAGCCAAGAATGAAACTAATTTTAACAATGCCAAGGTTCTAGAGTTACATGGAGAAGAATGTCACGTGGATTATAAAGGATTGTTAAAAATGAAATATATTTATAGCACCGTACATTAGCCTAATTTGAGTTTACAAATATTCATTGTGACAGCAATATCGATAAATACTCGTGCGTCTTGAAATACTGATAATTTATCTTGTCTGTCGGTATCCAGAATTTAGAAAACATTTTAATTGTATAAATATCTCCATGTTTCTGAATTCTAAATAATTCCTCACATAGGACAATTTGTATCTTTAGCGTAATCTCATCCCTTACGTTGGTTCGGAAACACGTAATTCCATTCATTCTGACAATGTAAGTCGATAGACATATAAAAAGACTCTTTGACTTGAATCAGTATGCAAATTTCTATCATTACTATGAACAAAGGTATCCAGCTACAGTCGGCTGGCCTTACGGTCATTTAAAATAGATTACACAAAATCAATCGATAGATGATCATATAAATAAGCAATATGATTAAATCTTCCTCCACTGTAACACCAAAAGGACATCTTTCAGGCGATTAACAGGTAATACAGCTTCTCTTATTTGTTTTGTTTATATGGTTGGTTTACTTTTTACCTTTTCGTCAACATGATCTTTGTTTCTACCTTCAGACCATTACAGTGTACACACCTGTGCAAGTTTGTGTTGCATTTATTTTGATTTGCAAAAGACATGAACATTTTGCCAGTTACCCCTAAGTATTTTTATATATCTAAACTAAATAATAATAATGTTTAATCAGGTTTTAATTTTTAAAGTATGATAGTTTATGCCGTTTGAATTCATAAAGTTAAATATCAGAGAAGTACAATTTAATGTTTCAAGTTTCGGCTATATAGTTTTAAGTAAAATTTCATTTATTCAACTATCAATTTATTTTTTTTCATTCATTTATGTTTGTATATACTAATTATTTGTGTATGTATATATCTGTTTTATATACGTTTATTTGAGTATGATTCTGATGTAAAAACAAACAAATATACGAGGGTTTTTGAAGATAAAGTTAATGAAATTGATGATTCTTGCAATACTTAATGTTATTGGCGTCGCTTCTCATAAACATTTATTATATAAGTTATCTATTTTTGCTTGGATTTTGTTATATACACTTAAACTGTAAAAAGGTAAACGCATCTATATATTCTGCTCGACATCAGACATGGACAGATATTTCTAACACAATTATGTACTAAAATATTATGTCAGCTTGTGAACATAATTTTGTTATCGCATTACCTTTCTCACTGATGAAGATTTTATTATTATTATTATTATTATTATTATTATTATTATTATTATTATTATTATTATTATTATTATTAAAATTTTGTATCGATACTGACTAATGGTTAAAGTTCTTAAAATTGCATATTTATGAACGGCGTGATATACCGCAGCATTTTGAAGTGCATGAAACAACTCGTAGCTGTGACTTATAAAATCAAAAGTAATTTACCGTTCCGGTTAACCATTATCAAATATCTCATCACAATAGTCTAACACATGATATCGAAATTCTTCATTTCAGACAAAAGACAATGAGAACATCTGCAGTACTTGTATTGACTGTTGTTTTGTTGAGCTCATGTTGGGCGACACCTATATCACCATTGGAAAAGCTTGTCAGAAGGTACGTATCCAAAAATCCATGTTTTTGTGATGGAAATTAAATTTGAGGAACTGTTTTTTTTTCTGTAAGATCATTGTAAATTTGATAATTTTACTATATGAAGGCAGCACATTTGCAGTTCCTTCAATGTGGTAGTAGTCATGTTGTAAATTTTGAATTTACTGGGTGGATGTAAATACAAAATTGTAAATTGTAAACACACGCGCACATGCACATATTGATCTGCGATACTTAATCAATGGTTAAAGCTGAAATAGATTATTTCTAAGGAACAAAAAGAGTAACATTAACGATGAATATACATATAATTAACAATCCTAAAGTTATAGTTTTACAAAAAAGGTCAAAAAATAATCATAAGACAATCGCTTCTGTCAGTAGCACTACATCGGTTGAGTTCAAATTTAATATAAATGTGTATTTTCGGCAGGAAACGGGACATAGATATGGATAGTGATACACCTTCTATACAATTACAATTCTCTATGTAAGGAATTATAGGATATTGTACAAATTTTGTTCAAATAATTTCAGACAATAATAAAACAGAAACAAATGCCTTTAAATTCACATTTATTCCTAAATACTTGCTATCACCTTCAATCCGAACACATTAATCCATGACTTTTAATAAAAACTATAGTCAGGCCATGTATACATGTTTCAATTGAGCAAAGTTTTATCCGAAATATTGTTAAATGATGTTAGTCTTATCTGAAAAAAAAATGGTCAACGTTTTACGTTTATCTTATCCGAAATAAAGTCAACGTTAGCCTTATCATCCGAAAGAATGTCAAAGTTAGTATTATTGGAAAAATGTCAAAAGTTTAATCCAAAATAATGTCAATGTTTGTTTTATCCGAAATAATTTCAAAGTAGTATAATTTGGTATCTGAGATGTTTTATTAATTTCAAAGTCAGACTTATCCAAAAAAAATATCAAAGTTAGTCTTATCCGAAAAATGTCAAAATTAGCCTTATCAAAAAGAATGTGGAAGCTTATCTTTTCTGAAAAAAATGTCAAAGGTAGTCTTAAATGTCAAAAAAAGTCACAATTCGTCTTATATGAATAAAATGTGAAATTAGTCTTATTCGAAATAATGTCAAACTTGGTTTGATCCGAAATAATGTCACAATTTTATTGTAAGAATCTAGGGAGCATTTAAAAAATAAGAAACCCGTTTTGAATTAGACATAGTATTGTGCTACCACGGAGAAGCCCGACGGTAATACGTATTTGATATCAAATATCGAGCAAATTACAGAAGAATTGAAACTGTAGATTTTATATTAATTTTGTCGTTCTTTAAAGTAGCCTCAGAGCTGTCAGCGACAGCAAGTTTTGTAATTGTCCTACAAACCACTCCAATATAATTAAAAATATCACTAAATCCGAAATAACGTACATCTACCGTGATTAAAACCCGTTTGTTTGTTTGTTTATTGTTGTTTAACGTCCCACTCACCAAATGCCGGCGAAGGGCTTCAAATTTTGGCCTATGCTCGGCACTTACGGCCATTGAGCAGTGAGGGTTCTTTAACGTGCCGACACCTACTGTGACACGGGACCTCCAGTTTTTACTGTCTCATCCGAAAGACAGGAAACCAACCTGTCGCCGGCGGGACTCGAACTCACGACCTCACGATCGATCGCGCTACCGACTGATTTAAACCCGTAATTAGTACTTAAGGCATGAAATATATACAATACATTACAATACAGTACTTCTTCCTGACGTAATCGTACCATGAAAGTGACGTCTATGTCAAACACTCAGAGGAACTTCAAATATTTCTGAAGTTAAAGCAATGTGGGAAAACTTATTATTAATCACATATAATAATTTTTTGGCATGAATATGAAATAAATACAAGAACTTACGTCAGATCACGACGTCTTCGAATCGCACGTGCTTCTTTGACAAATCGGTTATCTACGTTAAAATATCGTAAGTTGATTTGTGATGACATGATTCAATTCAATTACCTAAACTGGGTGAAGTATATTCAAACTGAAATGCAAATATTATCAACGTAATACCGTGTTATAGTCTTGGAAAAAGGCTAAAACAAATGCCTAGGGCGATCGTTTCTGTCAACACTACTTTAACAGTTGAAATCGATTTAAAAATAGATGTAGAATTCCAAAACAAAATGTGGTATCATGCAATACCTAAAAAACAACATAAATGTATTCCTAAATCTAAGAGTAACCACTGTTAAAGATGACTATTTTAGCTTTTAAGGTGTTTATGATTTAAACGGAGATATTCATTCGAAATATTACCCTCGGGGACTCAAACGGTCCACCAGCAGTGGCAACGACCCGGTGGTTGTAAATATTATCAATTTAGTAACACAGTTATAGTTTTACATGCAAACATAATGCTGCGTGGGCAATTAAATTCTTTTTGTCAGTTTTTTATTTTTAAAAAGTAAATTGATAATTTCACAAAATTCAAGACATTGAATTACTTTTACAAATGAATTCACACAAATAAAATTTGAAACATTAAAACTATATAAAATCAATAGTAAAATAAAACTGATTAGTGATTATGTGATAAATTGGTAATATCCGGTATTTGTTACGAGCTTAGAATCTTCAATTAATCATGCAAAGATAAACATCAATATAACAAACATTATCCTTTGAAAAATTATACATTCAAGCGATGAACAGCTTTATAAAATAACGCATTTTAGAAGGTTGCAGTTATACGGAATAAATCATTTTGATAGCTGACCTTCTACTATTTTCTAATTTTCTCATTTAGCTAAAATGATTCTTTTTAAAACTTCAAAATTGCATAAGGTTTAATTTTGTTTTATATTCAGTGATAAAATCAAGTATTAATTTTATTTATTATGTATTTATTTCCTTATCTGTGAAACACAACATCAGTTTCTTGTATGTTAAATTTGTCAATGTCTCTCGTATGAAATTTGTTGGGCTTCAAACAGATATATGTGGTATTTATATATTAAAGATACTGTGATGGGAAATCCATCGCTTTGATAAATGTCTAGGATTTGTCCATATTCTTTTTTCTGAAGGTATTATTACTCTCACGAAGTGTTAACAATTGAGAAACCTTGATATGCTTTTGATATCAACTTTATATCGTTTCAGAAATGTTCCATTTGGCTACAATTTGAAAGCGTTTGTGGAAACTTGTGAAGCATGTGGTGAACTGTATGGAACAGACCTAGCGTACAAATGCCTCACAGACAGGACATTCCGAACCCTTGAATCATGCGCCGTAGCTCTTCGAATGTAAAATGGATAATATTGGTGAGATCGACAGTAAGGTTCCGGATTATGGACGTAACATCCGCAAATGTATGTGTTCGCAAAATGAAACAATGAATACTCATCGACAAGAACATTTACGGACAGTGAAATGTAAACATCAATATTCATGTTGAAATAAAATTCGGTACGTCTTATTCTATTTTAAGACTTATATTATTATTTCCATAGCGTGACTTTTGATTGTTTTGATTATCCCCAAAGACAAATGAAATATACTGATTTTCCGACTCCTCACCAAAAAGAAAATCTAGAAACCGCTTTGTTTATTTTCTAAAGATTAAATTGTGATTGTTTGTCAATTTGTTTACACCTGTTTATGTTATTCATTAAAATGTTTTTAATCGAATTTTGTCTTCCTTAATTTTACCAAAAACATCAACATTCGTATTGAAATGAACTTCGATACATGTAATTTCTATTTTAAATCTTATTATTTCATAGTTTTAATGGTTTTAATTTTCATCAAAGACAGTCACATGAGATTTAACATTTCGTCTTCTAAAATATTCCAGAAAAGTTTTTCGATAGTTTATAACCATAATGATCATATGAATGTATCATAACTGAATTCTGTTTCTGTCACTGATCATTTGACCGGTTTTTAAAATTAAAATCGAATTTTGTCTTCATTTAACAAATATTCAAAGTTATTCCTGGTAATTTAAATAATAATTTACGGGGTTAGGATAAGGGTTGGACGAAATTGTAGACACATTAAAGTTTGATATTTTACCTTGTATAATACCTCTTTTTCTTTCCGAACTATACATTTATTTTAGATTCAAGCTCAACTGATGAAATCTTATTGACAGAAACTATCATCTTGTGTATTTATTTTGGCCCTTGTTTTGCAAAATTATAACTTTATAAATCAAAAGTGTTTATATAAATTGTCAAACTTTTCATTCAATAAAAATGCATAATACGACATACAAGACAAAGTTTGTACAAAACATGGCATAAAGGTTGCAGCTTTAGCGTGATTATTGAACATATGTGTACATGTTCATTTTAAAGCAACATTCTAATTTTGAGTTTAAATGTTTATGAATTTCAAAATATTTATCATTATTTGATACGTTTCTGCTGACGATGATTCTTGATTGCGCCAAGTTATCTGGCCTTATGTTTTTTTCATTATATGAAACACTTTGAAACAGAGCTGTTCATGTAATTTTGGTTATGATATATATATGAACGCTACTACGTAATTCAATTTGCAGCACTTTCGTTATTAGATTTTCTACTTTCATTTTTATCAAAATAAGTCTTCAAATAACTTCATTCCAAATGCTATTTAGACTAAAGAATCTGGATGGCGCTCTATGAAGGAAAATACTTTTATTTCAACACATGAATTATTTTAGTAAAAACAGATTTGAAGACATTACAAGTATACACACATTTGCTTATCTATCTATCTATCTATCTATCTATCTATCAATTGAGCACTAATATTTACTAAAGAAAAGTAGCTATTATGATACTGTCCTTGAAATGTCGCGGTTTTTTATTTACATAGAAACACCGAGTACAAATGAGAACTGGACTCTGTACACCATGCTTTAAAACAGTCGAGATGGCAGCCCAATTTATTGTTTTGATGTCCAGCGCTGTTTGGTCGATGCCATGCTTATTTAGCAACACTTTAACATTCTTAAAAATGTATTTGTAATCTTCAGATTAAAGAGGTCCGTGTTTGTCCATTTTTACCGGATTTGTATCTATGTCCTGGACATTCTATTGATTTATACTTTGGTATCTGAAATTTTTTATATTATATTCAATAATTTTAAAATGTTTAGACAGCACATCATTGTAGTTAGATTAGAAGCAGTATTTCGATAGTACTATTCACTTCTTTTCTTCACCTCGTCCAGATCCCTGTCGTAGTACTCATAACAAGTATTATCCGGGTCCTTGACAAGTTGTTCTCGCTGTCCTCGTTTCATCCCTATTCTCTCAAAGTCAATCTTTGCCACTCTGTATCAGGTTTTCCGTGGGATACTACATGCATTGTTAGTAGGGAGGCTAGTTCCATGCTGTATGTCCTATCCATCTCCTGTGACGTTTCATAAATACTATGATATGGGATTCGATTCCGCAAACCTTTGAAAACTTTGAAATAATATCAACATCGATTAACACCAAAAATTTGAATTATTTTTTGTATCTATGCATCCAGTATACTCATTTTACCCCCTTTTCCATAACAATTTATATTTTACCTCTTTTGAAGTAAAGAATGGATAGAGGTGTGGTGTACATGTCTATGTTTATATTTTTCTGTTTCAAAGAGTTTAATGAAAGAAGCAGTCTACGTAAGTCCTGCCCCAAATTAAAAAAAAAACCACAAAAAGCCAGACAAGATTGGTATACAGCAGGTCAAAGTGTTAACAGTAACGAAATCCGTATGACAATATACCAACACAATTTTCATTGGACAAGCATGGATCTCCGGAAAATTCATTGATGATATCAGGTGTCATGGAGTAGTCACAATCCCCTTCCGACTTTTCACACAAGCCAAGGGATCATAATAAAGTAACAAGGTATACTTGAACTGGACACAAGTGGTAAAGAAAATTACAAACCGCCACTGAAAATTATATTCTACATTCTACAGATAAATAAAAACATGTTGTTAGCAAACATACTACTTATATCAACCGTAGATTTTTGCGAAATGCACGCAAACTTAAAATATATCTTGAAAAACGAATCATTAATGATTTGAATATTCAATAGAAAATGCCTTCTAACCACGATGACAAAACTATCAAACTCAACAGCTAGATGGTGTAAGGATGCAGTTTATGTTACCTTGATATCGAGGACTATATGCTGTCACCATCTGAAATTATCTTATACCTAATATATTGACTTTATTATGTATTTTTACTTGATTTAAATATTCAACAAAACACGACAGCGCCACCTAAATGTAAAGGTAATATTTACGTTAGGTCACAATGTAAAATCATTTACCTATTGTATCTACTCTTATCTCGTATGTGTATCGGTACATTCAATATTTAGAAATTATTTAACACTCACATACACATCTGTAAAGTAAGTCGCAAAACAATAAATATTGTTTAATCAAGCATGAAATAAAATTAAAAAAACGACTATATCTTTATTGAACCTGCGTACCAGAGATTAAGCACAATGGTTATGTATCCATTGAAATTAAGCCAAATATTAAACTCCGATCGGATTAACCTTAATTCAGTTTCGGAACAGTTAAATGTTGTATTCATGTTCATTTCTCACATACATGGAAGTTTCACTTCCACCATTTTGTTGTAAAATTTTAAAAGTGCCAAATTGAAAAGGCATGATACCCAGAGAGAGTATGAAGATGTTCAAGTGTTTATTCACTTTGATCCTACATTTCTGTTCAGTATTACATGTGGACACGCTTGCCTGTAAAGTGGCAATGTGGCAAAAAACTACTGCTATACAAAGACTTTCAATCTCTCCTATAGTTGTGTTTGGGGAAACTGAGGGATACAATTCCAGACAGGATACATTTGATGCCAGATTTAGAGTTCACTGTGTTTTGAAATCGGACGGAATTCCGGTGAATCAAAGTATCGTTTTGGAGTCAATATATCCTCGGGAAACTTGTTCCGGGACAAAAAGTGGTGTTGTGGTTGGACAAAAAATTATTACCGGAATTAAACGTTTAGCCAGTGGTAACTTTGAATGGCATGAAGAAAATCCTTTGGAAACTATGGTTTTTGATGGAAGCCATTCATTTCTGGAAGAAATATCGAGCACTTGCGATCTAAGAAATTGGACAGTTCCATTGGGTGGAAATGACAGCGAGTGTCCGTTATGCGCGAATGAGTTTGGCATTGTCAATGAAAATAATACGTGTATGATGGATAATCTGCGCCTGGAGGAATGCAATAATGTTCCGGAATTTAAGATCTTCAGCGTGTGTGATTGTTCACATGCACAAGGCGGGAACACCGTTCTGTCCGGGTCAGGCAAAACGGAAAAGTCTGCAAGTCTAATAATATTATTAAGCATGTATTTCATACTCTAAGCTTTTTCCTGTAAAAACTTTACGATTCAGTAAACTCTATGATCCACTTTATGTTTTTAAAAATCTTGCAGGTGTCCGGCTCTTTCTCTAATATTACTTTGACATTTTGGCATTTCGCAACATGTTATACATCTTCAGGATTTCCAGGATACAGGTACAAAATCTGGTGAATATTGGACAACACGGACTTTATTGAAATCCAGAGGTATATTTGGATGGCGGATGAAAAAGTCCATACAGTATTATGTACATATTTAATGTATCAGTTAAGACATTTTTCTCCATGCTATCACTAGGCTATATTTATCGATATGATAACTACAAAATGAATTGATAGTGGATCCGATTTTTTCCTGGATGAATCAAGTATAGTCCATACTGAGAAAACGGTTATATGGACAAAGGTCTTATGTCCAGTTTAATGGACTTATATTCGTACAAAATGTCTACAAGAAGTCTGAACACATCAACATCTCTTATGTATACCCTAGTACATTGTATTGATACAAATAAAGTATAGTCACGGAATATTATCTTATCAACTTATGGAAAGAAGGCACAACACCTCAAGACTTGAATTGATGGTAGAATAAACTTTATGATGAAATGTTTTAATGTCGAGTTTGACTGTCACTAACAAAATTTATCTCCAGGTATTTTTAAAATCTAAAGGAATATTTAACATGTAAGAGATTGGAAACGGTTTTGTATTTTGAATTCTTATGCAATTAACAGGAATATGCAATTATCAGGTATGCAATTATGTGCGAATTATATATATATAATCGGGGCATATATATAATATATATATATATATATATATATATATATCATTATATATATATAATATAGGTAGTCACTTACTTTATATAGTAAACTTGTATATAAAGACCTTGTACAACAAATGGTTATAAGGAGGTGGGGACAGCAAAACAAATGGTACTATTGGGGACAGCAAAAACGATCTTTGTGACCAGGTGGTCTTTATACACAGGTGGTCGCTAAAGCAGGGTATATATATATCAAGTTTCCTTGATTGATTTGATGTTTCTCTATCAACATTTTCCCCATATTGATTCACTACTACAAACCAGTGCTCGCTGGAAGAGAAAATTCACCACATTAATTTTATATGCTTTGCAATATTCCTTTGTAGCGGAATATAAAATTAATCCAAAATAGAAATGATTTTATTTTCATTATGGCTCGATAAATGAATTATTGAACTTTATAGAAAGAAGGCCACCGGTCTTTAAACTTATTGTCGTAGAGCTTAAATGTGAATTAATAATGTATTTTACATACACGTCAACGTAACCGTATTGACGGCCTTCCGAAAATACTAATAATATTTACCTGAAAACCACTTCTTCTACAGAGAGACACATTTATATCCACGACAAAACATATCGACTATATGGATTGATCGTACAATATATTATTATGTATGTTTTGTACCAACATGATATATATAGAGGGTTTGTAAAGCAAATTGATTGGAGGTGCTTTTTTTTTACAGAAGTTCATAAAAATTCTAATCTCCGTTTTACATTTTTTCTATTTATTGCAAAATATATAACAAAGTTTAGTTATTTGTGGGTTCCTTATAGGTCCTAGTCCCTTTTCATTCCGAACTTTATGCGACTTCAAATGGAGATAGTTCCTGTCAAGTTTGTTTTTAATTCAATCATTTGTTTTGGGTGAGAAGTCGAAAATATGGGAAACAATGACCAAAGAACCAATACTTTCTGTTTAGTTTCTCTGAACCAAAATCCCCATTAATCTTAGTTTGGTGCAGTTTAACTTACTTTTTCCATGATAAACTAGGTTTCTCTTGAGAAAAATATATTTTTGCTATTTTGGTGCATTTAGATCCAGTTTTTCTCAAGTTAAATTGAGTTAATGAGAAAAACTAGGTTTAACTAAAAACATCTAGGTTAGCTGGAGAAAATCGAGGTTAAATGAGAAAAAATAGGTGTAACTCATTAATGTGATTTTTGCGTGATACGCCAAAATGTGTAAAAGATAACAACGGACTAGGACAAAGGACGTAGCAAGGTTCCTGGTGACATAAAAGGCAGAGGTACAAAAGTATAAACCGTCAGGTGGTTCAAAAGACATTATACAAATTTGGTGAACATTGAAATCAGCATCTCCTGTTGACCGGCCACACCTGTTGTGATTCCACAGTCAAATTCAATTACATGTAAATATGTTAGAAATAAAATAAAATCTAATCCTTGTAACAGATCGGTATGTACTTAAATATTTCTGTTGAAACGTTTACTCAGCCTTTCATACATCCCTTTATGACAAACGCGACGATTTCAATTTCCATATCACGAACTTCCCGTTTCTAATTAGTAATATTCCATCTTCTCCTGCTTATGGCGTTTTCATTTCACAACTTATACGTTATGCCAGGGCATGCTCTTCTTATGAATGTTTTATTCTGAGAGCAAAACGACTATCCAATAAACTACTTACACAAGGTTACGTTGTTGAACGCTTGGAGTCGTCGTTTAAGAAGTTTTATGGTCGATACGGGGATCTTGTTAAACATTACGAAGTCCCCCCTCTCAGAAATATTAGATAGTATAGACAGTGACTCCCTTTCACCAATTGTGCTTCTCACCGAACTTGACCTTATCACCAAACTTGACCTTTTCACCGAATTTGACTAGAAAAGTTTCCATGGAACGTTTGCGACGGGTGTGGCATGCCAGCAGAAGACGCTAACTCCTTCTGGACACCTGGTCTTATCCCGTTTGAAATTCGCAATTGTTCTTCATGTTGAGACAATTTACACATCTAATTCGTCGTGTTATAATGAACTTGAGTTTTGATTATCGATTGGTACTTCTTCAATGTTATTTAGTTAAACACGTTAGTACAATACAAGTACATGCAAGTACAATGCCGACAGTAAAATTTGCGAAATGTTGACAAGAAAGGTGACACCTTTCTTTGCGATAGTAACGTTTGTAGGGTTGTGAAAAGGGAGTTGAAAATTTATGCATGACGAAAACAAGCAGTCGGTGTAATACGGTAGATTACCTAGGTAGCTTAGATTTCTTAAATATTGTGACAATACTATTGTAGTGAAAAGAGACACAAAACAGTCGACAGCCGCAACAGATCACCTTGGAAACTCAGATTACTTAAACAATGTTATTGTAGTTAAAAGAGTGACACAAAAACGACTACGGTTGACGACTGCAATAGATCACCTTGGAACTGTGATTACTTAAACATTGTGACACTGCTTATAACTTTGGCATTTTGTTTATAATGTCTATTGCAGTGAAAAAAAATTACACAAAAGCTACTACGGTCGACGGCCGCAATCGATCATCTAGGAAACTGTGATAACTTAAACATTGTGACACTGTTATTGCAGTGAAAAAGTGACACAAAAACGGCCACGGTCAACGATCGCAATAAATCACCTTGGAAACTGTTACTACTAGTATTTAAACATTGTAATAATGATATTGACTTAAAGTGATAAAATTAATGCTGTTTATCTTCCATATAGTTTTATTACTGTTATGAAAAAGGCGACCTTTTACACAATCATTTACAAACATTTTGTTTTCTTCCATCTTTTCACCTGCCCTCGGATGAAACAGTAAAAACTGAGGTCCCGTGTCACATTAGTAGGCACGTTAAAGAACCCTCACTACTCAATGACCGTTAGTGCCGAGCATAGGCCAAAAGTTGAAGCCCTTCACCGGCAATTTATGACGTCTCCATATGAGTGAAAGAGTCTTGAGTGGGACGTTAAACAACAATAAACAAACAATCCATCTTTTCAGAATTTATTATTGGTGATGTTTATATACATTTGTATCAGCATATTACTGACTGTGTAAAAGCATTAGTATATAGATACTGGTAATTCAGGAATATATTGTGTAGTACATCGTCACAAATACAATCAAGAAACAACACTGAATAAAATAAATAGTTAGTTTTCTAAGGCACCCGGGAATTTCAAACCATTCTAAGTAAAATTGAAGAAGTACCAATCAATAATCAAAACTCAAGTCCATTATAACACGACGAATTAGATGTGCAAATGGTCTCAACATGAAGAACCAGTCTAATATTTCATAGGTAGAGAAATCGGTTAGAGAGTATGTAGGGTTTCCAGGAAGTGTGTTTAGTCCAAATTCCTCTTGCTGAAGTAGTATCGCCTGCAGAAAAATGTGAAGTTGTTAGATGCTTTGTCAGCAGGAACGATGATAAAATTTTCATGGAGACGGGAAAATACTCTAAGTAAGTAAGGTTATTCCTGATTTGTTTTGATTGGGGTTTCGACTGTGGACTCATGGCAAGCATGGTCAGGCAGCACGGAATGCCAATTCCTCCATGACACCTGATCTCACATCAAAATTTCTCAGAGATGTGTCGAGTTTTCAGTAAGTTTGCATGTATTTTTGCTTTCCTTACAATTACTGTATAACTGAAAATTTTCACTCCCGTTTAATTTTCGCCATATTCGTCCTTAGATGAAAGGGCGAACTTAAAATGAAAACGAAATCTGCAAGCTAAATAATTGGAGCACGGACATACTTGTCCCCAATGAGACAATGGTAATATAGGGCGAATTTGCGAAAATGTTTTCTGTCGTACGAGTGCCAAAAATAACCACGGGCGAAAATTGCCATTTATACAGTACTATGAATATAATATCGAAGTTACAATTTTGAGAAAAACGGGGGCCACTTTAGTATCTTTGTTTTATTGGTATGTGTTCGAATTTTAGATTCCTTATACTTATCATAATTTTGAACACCATGTATATAAGCATCAGACTGAAAAGTTGGCCACCAGTATAGTTACATATTTCCGTACTTTGTTCTCCAAGTGGCGAAACTAATTACTGCAACAAAGCAACTGTATGCTTCCAGTGTTTCGTAAAATACTGCCTATTGTTTGTATTAAAATTGCATTACAATTTTTATACTTCAAGCGCAGTATATTTACTCTCCGTACAAACTTCTTGCTCTCAAATCCTTCAACACAATGAGCTCAATCAAATACATTTTCTTCTCGATCTTGCAACTCAATTAATCAATTAATCAAAATCATACACCAACACAAAATCAAGTAATTAGTCACTGGACTCCAATATTTTCATACTTAGGTAAACAAGATGTCTTTTTGATATGTAACAATAGAATTAACAGTCAGTTTTGGCTGATCATTGAGGAATTGTTGACCTTCAAATAGACGATTCGTATTTATTTCATGATAAATTGATTATTCAGTAGATTTTATATCCAATGGCTCCAGTATTTGTTATCAGATCTGAATGATCAATGAGCTCTGGAACTATTAAAACTGCATTTTCCTGCCATTTTCTTGTAATAAATAATGTTACTGCAAAACAGACCTCGACAAGGACCCATATAAATGTAAAATCTAGACGAACCATTACAATCTGATCTCCTTCGACGGATTGTTGTTTGCAAGGTCAAAAATTTATCTTCGCTAATACATGCTTAAATGTATGGCAGCGTATTAGTATCACCCTAAGACAATTATCTATTGCGTAAGACTTATTATCTTCTACGTAGGACTTATCATCTCCTATGTAAGACTCATTATCTACTACGTAAGACATTATCTCCTACGCAAGACTTATCATCTCCTACGTAAGACTTATTATTTCCTATGTAAGACTTATTATCTCCTACTTATTATCTCCTACGCAAGACTTATCATCTCCTACGTAAGACTTATTACTTCCTATGTAAGACTTATTATCTCCTACTGATTATCTCCTACGTAAGACTTATCATCTCCTACATAAGACTTATTATTTCCTATGTAAGACTTATTATCTCCTACGTAAGACTTATCATCTCCCACATAAGACTTATTATTTCCTATGTAAGACTTATCATCTCCTACGTAAGACTTATCATCTCCTACGTAAGACTTATTTACTCTTACGTAAGTCTTATTTCTTACGTAAGACTTATTATCTCCTGTGTAAGACTTATCACCTAATATATAAGACTTATCATCTCCTACATAAGACTTATTATTTCCTATGTAAGACTTATTATCGCCTACGTAAGACTTATTATCTCCTACGTAAGACTTATCATCTCCTGTGTAAGACTTATTATCTCCTACGTAAGACTTATCATCTCCTATGTAAGACTTATTATCTTCTACGTAAGACTTATCATCTCCTATGTATCACTTGTCATCTCCTACGTAAGACTTATTATCTCCTACGTAAGACTTATCATCTCCTACGTAAGACTTATTATCTCCTACGTAAGACTTATCATCTCCTGTGTAAGACTTATTATCTCCTACTTAAGACTTATCATCATCTACGTATCACTTATCATCTCCTATGTATCACTTATCATCTCCTACGTAAGACTTATTATCTCCTACGTAAGACTTATCATCTCCTGTGTAAGACTTATTATCTCCTACGTAAGACTTATTATCTCCTACGTATCACTTATCATCTCCTATGTATCACTTGTCATCTCCTACATAAGACTTATTAACTCTTACGTAAGACTTATTTCTTACATGAGACTTATTATCTCTTATGTAAGATTTGACCAAATATTTTGTAGAAGACGTTTGTGTAAAAGAGGTTTATGTACACCTCGATAATACATTACAATTGAACAGAATACCGTAATTACTGTATATTTCATACCGTATAAAACAAAATTAGCTTCAACGAAAGTAAACAGTACTCACTGAAATGCTTAGCGTCATTAATGTATTACTTTGTATTATTTTGCGACATTATTTTGTGAAAACGATAGAAAATATTATGTCGTTAGCTTTGTATACTAGTAAATGTTTTTCTGTAAATTTTATGTAGAGATAATAAAGAGAAAAAATGAGACCATTGCTAGAGTGATACTGTTTCGTTATTGGAATACGTTATCACTTTGACTAAAGCCAATATTAATGTCCAGAATCTATAATAACATTTTTTTCAGTATGTTTCTAGATCTATGTACATGTAGCGTTTATGAGGAAATTACAAAGTCTTGGATGAATACTTTTTCCCACCTTTTTGCATCTTTTTCTGGAATGCAGTTTTTAAAACAATGCAATGATTTATCTTTTTCAGTAAATAATAACAACAGTCTAAAAATGGTAACTGTCGTTCGACATTTCTACATAGATTTTATATGTATGCATTTTTATAAAAAACTCTTATAGTGTCCTTGGTGGAACTCTTTTTCGCATCTGCGTCTTAATTGAAACATTAATGAATGGATAAAATTTGTTAATTTCGGTAAAAGAACACGTTTGAATGTCTCACTAGTATTTGACATGCAAGTATACGTATAACAGAACGTCTAGTAGAGCTGAAGTAATGTAGCTTTTATTAGATTTTGGTATACTCAACGATTTGTCTTCAAAGTCATCTGCCTTCAATAGTACCCACAAAGATGTTGTTATTAACAAATGAAACAAAAACATGTCAGAATCCACTCGATAAGAGAAAATGTTAGAATATAACTGAAAAGAAGAGTCAATCATTTTTTTCTCAAAGGAAAAATCATTCATTTTCGATAGAAAGCATTTTGGACAAACAATTTATCTTCTTTTGAATTTTTCTTCTAAACAAATTTAGAAATAGAAAAAGCAGCATTACACACGTCCTTTTCATCGTTATAAACAGTTGGGATTTTTAAAATGTTACAATGTTACAAGTTTATATAAAAATTAAAGCAGTAATTTAAAATACATACTTTATAATGTTGCTTGTAGTTTTGTGTCAATATAAAACGCTTTTAAGCCTTTGTTTTGTCGCATCAGACTGCTAAACATAAAAGTAAATTGATCGTCGGCGTAGGAGACAACAAAACACTTGAAACACCCCTGATTTATCGGCAAACTAACGCTCTCAATAAATAATATGTAAAATCGAAGTGACGGGAAATGACCACATTTATAGCGGATATTTCACAAGATAATTTCATCTATCTCAGGATCAACTTCGTATGGTGATGCGCAAGAACAAAAGAAATCATCCGGATAAAGAAATAATTAACACACAGGTGAGAACAACATAAGTAAACATGGAAACTTGTACTGTTTACCATGTTTACTTTTCCACACATTATTTTCTCTTATTCAATCGCTCTTCTTAAAGGGGCATTATCTGTTGTTTTTTTTTATTTTTTTATTTTATTTTTTTTAATACTTAGATTGATATGTTATTACAACAACAACAAAGCGATAAACACAGGCATAAAAAGTTTTAATTTTCTATGCTTCGTGAAAATTGCTTGAGAAACCCATTTTGG
This sequence comes from Atrina japonica, assembly GCA_030159075.1. NCBI lineage: Eukaryota > Metazoa > Mollusca > Bivalvia > Pterioida > Pinnidae > Atrina > Atrina japonica. The sequence continues at coordinate 380,030 of BROG01000163.1, forward strand.
CAACCTTGCTATTTGCATACCGGTATGTATACCGCATTGGCCCTGATCTTATTTTTACAAAATATATAGGAATATAAGATTTGTATGCCTGTGTAGAGCTCTTATTTGTTATTTTACATCAAGTACAAGTACTAAAAGTAGAAAAAAAATCGAAATATTTTTTGGTAAACACAGCTAATGCCCCTTAAAGTTGCAGTAATTGAGAAAAATGTAAAGGAGATCGTGCAATTCAATTAAGATAAATATATATCGTGGAAATTCAGATTATATATATATATATATATATATATATATATATATATATATATATATATATATATATATGAATATTTTATTGGTGGCAATATATTCAATCTCGATGATTGTTTGTTGGTTTGTTTATTGTTTTTTAACGCCCCACTCAAGAATCTTTCACTCACATTAACACGTCACATAGGCGTCGGAAGCAAATTGAAAGTGGGGGGCTAAACCAACTTAAAACACACACACACGCCAGAAACATCTGGGGGCTAAGCCCCAATTTTCAACACCTATGTCAATAGTTGCAAAAAAGGGGGGGGGGGCTAAGCCTGCAACTGAATTATTTGTACAGTATAAACAAAACATTTTTTGCTGATTCGTACCTATCAACTAAACCTAGATGTAGTAGACTACATTTTAAAATGCTCCACTAAAGGACAACTGAAGTATTGTAGTTTCAATACGACATATCAACGAGAAACAAACAAAATCAGAAAAAAAGAAACAAAACTTAATCGAAAGAACATAAGAAATATATAGAAAGAGAAAGCTTAGGTGTGTTATCAATTACAATGCAAGAAATCAATGTATAAAGTTTATCATTATGTTTTTACATAATTCTTGTAAATATAACGATATTTATCGGCAAACTAACGCAGCAATTATTTGTTGATTACATCGAGTGAGGCAGGAGAATACATATTTATCACGAAATATGATTTCTCCTTGTGAATCGTGGACTAAATATAAATCAGAGATATAAAATTATCAACGATATAGTTACACAATGAGTAGGACAACACAGTAAAGCTAGAGGTAGGATCAGGTGTTCTGGGTAAGTAACCACCTCTGACAATTATAATCTGCATATGAACTACTTGTAGAGGGCAACTGTGGTCGAAAGGTTAGAGCATAAAGTAGTTTGAACCATGAAGTGCAGCGCAGGTTCGAGCCCCGCTGGAACCCAAGGTGATTTCTGTGAGAAAGTATGCCAGTTTACTTACAGAAAGCCGGTGGTCTCTTCCGGAGTACATTGTAACCAGGTTCTCTCCTCCTCCAATAAAAACTGGACACCACCATATAACAGAAAAATTATTGAGTGTGGCATATAACACTTCAATTCAAATTATGAAGTTCTACTTTATATTACAGCCAATAAACTTGTAATTTAACATTCTATATATTGAAAATGGAAAATCAAAGTCATTATATAACGAGAATGAAATTGAAAAATCCTTTATTTAAAACATGGCTCTCCAAATCCTTATGAACACACCCTCTGTATATATATATATATATATATATATATATATATATATATTATATAGATATATATGATATATTGATATATCTATATATATATATATATATATATATATATATATATATATACATGTTATTTATAAACATATATATATCTACATCCTATATCTATCTATCTACCCTCTATATATATCTATCTATATATATCTATCTATGTATCTATCTATAATCTATCTATCTATCTATCTATCTATCTATCTATCTATCTATATCTACATCTATATATATCTATATATATATATATATATATATATATATATATATATATATATATATATATATATATATATATATATATGAGTCGATCGTATGTTTAGCAGGCATGGGCTCCGGATACCAAAAATGATTGTGTCACTACATTGTACTAAGTTACATTCTGTTATTCTCCTATCCCAACAATAATTTTCTTATATTTAAAACAAAAACAAACAATTGATTGGAACAATTTCATTATATGTTAGTAATTATCAAACACTTCAATTTTATTTAGGTCCCAGCAAACCAGGAAAGTGGTTTTCTTTAAGTTTAAGTTTTGTCAATAAATTTGCTATTTTATTCAATGAAGGTCATATTCGTAATAAATTTTGCATTTCAAAACGAATGAGTAAAATTCTACAGTCTTCGTTTACCGTATGCATCATATCAAACCCGGTATAGATTTGTATTTTACAAACCTTTGTCAATTTCCGACTTAGAAGCAGGAAATAAACAGTATTTAAGCGAAGTGACAACACGAAGTTACATCTATACTGTACAGGTTTTAGAGAATATACTTATTTAATTTAAATTTGAATATTAATCGCACAGAAAACATTCAACAAGTAGTTACTGTTTGTTCATACTGTTGTCCCGGTTCATCTGTTATAAACTACATAAAAATTAAGTGTCACGGTAGGTGTCGGCACGTTAAAGAACCCTCATTGCTCAATGGCCGTAATTGGTGACGTCTCTATATGAGTGAAATATTCTTGAGTGGGACGTTAAACAACAACAAACAAACATAAAAATTAAAATTTACTGTTTAATTGTCGGTGGCTCGGGCCTCTGTTAAAAAAAATGTTTGTTTGATGTTGACTGTTCATTCCTTCCAGGTGTAGGTAGGTAGGCAGGCAAATTATTTTTTTTTCAAGAAAAGGAAATCAAACAAAGCTAGAAAGTTATACCGCAATGACTGCCTCATTCTATCTTAAAACAATTTCAATTCTGGCATATACAGTCAACTGGCCGCAGTTAACTTAATGTGAAGAAAGTTTGATACAATGTATGTGTATTCATACATTTATTATTAGCTCATCTGCTAGCAGCTCCAGGAAGGAGCTTCAAGTTTGTGATTCAAGTGTGTAAACAATGTTTTGAATAAAAAAGTAAGAAAGAATGGTTGATGGAACTGGACCTGGAAAAAATCTGGATACAAACAATGTAAAAAATAATTTTGGGTGACTGCTGACAGCATTTGGGTGGGTAGGCAGGCATCATCAAACAATTAAAATTTTAGGCCTCATTGTAAATGTCATGACAATGTTATTTTTATGAATCATTGTCACAGGTACTTCTGGACAGGAATGCATATATATTTTTTTTAATTATCATAATTGCAATAATCCTCAATGTTGTCAGTGTAATTTTACTTGATTTGTTATTTGTCTGTTATTTTTCATTAATAATAATGTTATGCTGCAATTCAGAGGAATTATTTCAGCACTTTGTTCTTTTATAGGAATTTTCGATGATTGATGGCATTTTCTGGTAGGATCTCATTATTATTACTGTAATTATGCAACAATTACTGATTAGCCTCTAATTAATTCCTTGCCTCCTTCAAACCTCTTCTCGCCAAAAAAAAAATAATGTTTTGATAGGAAATAACACGTTTAACTTAAAATGGGTAATGTGTTGGCACATTTTATATATTTTTTTTTTCCTAATGTGACTTAGTCACTATTAAGATTACTCATTTATCACAGGAGTCAGAAATTTTATTTTTAAGTTAAAATTTGGAGTCAAACACCTGATTGTCTGACAAATATCTAAAAAAAAAGATAGCTGTTTGCCCGACAGTGGGTGTTTGACTCTTGATTTTAACTTACAGATACAATTTTCAGCTCTTGTGCATTTATATACACACACATTATTTTTGAAAATGAATATTCTTTGTCGAAAAAAACAATACAATTACCTTTTTTGATAACTTGATAAATATCAAGAAGTGCTGGTTTAACCACACTAAGTACCGATTTACACATTTCCGAAGTGCCGAAATCACTTGGGGCCAATTCGACTTGTACCCATTCAAAGATGGTACAGAAAAAAGTTCACCAGAAAGTGCGCTCTTCATATTTTAACATGATATACCAGTGGGTAGAAACTGACGATAATTATGGACTGCCAATAATTGTGGAAAGTGCTCTCTGACAATTTGACAGTGTGATAACATCTTCATTGTTTATTAATATTATCAATTATTTAAATGATTTACAGCTTGTTTTATTTTTATGTCTTTGCAGGTGAATGGTAATTATTAGAGACCACTGTATACACATGTACATTGATCTGTCAACATGGTGAACACACCAATACCTCACAGCTTAAAGTCAGAAGCCAAGAAAGCTGCTAAAATACTGAAAGAGTTTACTGTTGCCAATGCAAAAGTTGGACCAGACAAACTCATACCAGGTCTGTTGAAATAATTCTTCTACACTTTTGCATTTGTCTAATTTTTGCCATTTTCATCCTTAGATCAAAGGGCAAATTTAAAGTGAAAGCGAAATATTTAAGTGAAATTATTGAAGCTCAGGCGTACATGCCATCCATGAGACTATGGTGATTAAGGGTAAATTTAAGATGGGGTGGATATGTTTTCTGTCTTAAAAGGAGCAAAACTTTCCAGGTACATATAGTATTATCTCGGTCATTGTACTTAAATGTATATGCATGTAGATACAAATTGTATATGATGTAGCAAAGATGAATATCCTCAACATGTGTGTCTTGTAAAAGGCCCCATTCCCCATGCAAAAATTTACAATTTTTTCCACAATTTTGAGCAACATTTCCCATATGTGTTCAATGTAAAGCTATCATTCAGTACATAAACAAAGGAGAATCTCAAGACTTTGAGAAAGGTTCTATTAAGGGTCTACTATTAGTACTAAACCTTGTGCAGTAAAGAACTGTATCAGTCAACCTGACTGTCATGGAATTCAATAAAACATTTTTTGACTATGTCTGTTCAAATTCTGTGGTAAACATGATAACAGTTTTACTACAATCTGATTTTGTGTTCTACATGCATATTATACTAAACCCTGATTTCTTGGTGCACATTGTAGCTGGAATTCTTCTGAAAGCCAAAGGACTTGCAATATTAACAGTAGTCAGAGCTGGGTTCCTGGTGACAGCTAGAGGAGGGAGTGGCATAGTTATAGCAAAACTTTCAGATGATCTTGTCAATGCAGGTAAATTTGTGTTGCACATTGGATATGATTAATCCCTAAAGCATGTGAAAGGCAATACAGTGGAACCTTGCCTAAATACCACCTTGCTTGGAAGACCACCTGACATTTAAGACCACAAGTTTTCTGTCTCTTGAAGATTTCTTAATAAATATTAAATACATATAAGTCTAGACCCTCACTTAAGAGACCACCACACTAATCGGACCACAGTGAGTCAGTCAGTTTGATGGACCAAATTGTGAGGTTCCACTGTACTTACTCAAACAAAAGGTGCTCTTTATGTACATGTAATATCCAAATCTTTAAAGCACTGAAGTTATTCATAATTATTCTTTGAGCAAAAATTTTCCAAATTCTTTACTAGAACTTCTCTGAGCCAATTGATAAGTCCTCAGGCTAACCTGATTTTATAGTTATTAAGAAAAGCTTAATTTTATGGTTGTTTGTTTATTATAGTTCTTTTCATGATGTTAATCTGTTTTGAAAATTGCTTACAGAATGGTCGGCCCCAGCAGCTATTGGGATGGCAGGACTTGGTGGTGGATTTGAGATAGGTGCTGAGGTAACTATTTGTGTGATTTTGTAATTTTTTTTTACAGTGGAAACTGATGCCCTTTATACAGAGGTGGCCTTTAATTCAAGTTTGATTAGCTTCTAGCTTGAAGATGCTGTTAAGTATCATATATTTTGATCATTTAATGTTATTAACACACAAAATTTAGATATGACAAAAACAAATATGATTAGGAATTTAGTTTCCTTGTAGAGACTATTACTTCACCAAGCACTTGGCATAAAAAATGAAGTTCATGTGTCTTTGAATAAGACTAATAACAGAGGCAGACTTAGCTTGACCCCCTCACAGAATTGGCTCAAGACAATACCATAGATAAAAAAATGTGGCATTTTACCTATAGTGTAAGCTCTCTGTATACCTGGAAATTTTTTGCCCTTTTATAACAAATAACATATTCACCCCATCATTGAATCGATCCAAATCACCATAGTTTCATGGATGGCATGAAAATCCATGCTTCATCTATTTAGCTTGAAAATTTTGCCTTCACTTTATATTAGCCCTCTCATTTAAGGGTAGAAATGGCAAAAATTAAACAAGAGTGAAAATTCCCAGGTATGCAATATGTGAAAATTCTTGTTGGGATATAAATCAATAATAGAAAGTATTTTTGTGAATGAAGAAAATTTCATTTGTTAACAGGTGCTTTTTGAAATGTTTCAAGTGATAAAGGTTGTAATCCTATTTGTTTTAGTCACAATTGAACAAACAGACAAAATATTCTGTAGTCATTATTTTATGGTGGAACTTCTGAAATTAATTTTCAGGTTACAGACTTTGTAATTATATTGAATTCACGTGCAGCAGTGGAGGCATTTTCCAAGGGAGGTAACTTGACTCTTGGTGGCAATTTCTCAATTGCTGCAGGCCCGTTGGGAAGGAATATAGAAGCAGACGTGGCTGTTAGAAGTCCAGCAGCCATTTACACTTATTCCAAAACCAAAGGAATATTTGCAGGGATTTCAATTGAGGGAAGTGGTTTGATTGAGAGAAAAGATGCAAATAAAAAGTAGGTGACAGTTCATAAACATGTTGTGCATGACATGGATTTTTTCTAGTATTCCATAAAATTGTACTTATCAAGTTTCTTATCATGAAATGTTTCTATTAACTGGAAAATTATCAATAATTCATAATACCAGTATTGTTTAAAACTGCATCCTAATTTAAGATGCATTGTGTGAAAATGAATATTTTTAGATGCATTGAGTGAAAATGAGCAGTTCATATACAACACACTATGATTACTGTATAATTGGGGTCCATCTTATCAAGAAGTCATACGTTCTAAGTCATAAGTCTTAAGTTATTTAATCTTAAGATGAAACTTAGGACCATTTTATCAACACAACCCTAACTCAAGTCTTAAGTCCTTATTTTCAAACAAGATCTTGATAGTTTATGAGTATTTTTACCTGCTACATTTACAAAGATAAATTACGACACATACAAAAACAAGTTAGGTCTGTGCACAGCCTCTGACCATTGTGAATGTGGTCCTAAGACCAAATGCAAGACTTAGGACCTTTTGTAAAACTGGCCCCTGGATATTTTTGCTGCCATCTAATTTTCGCCATTTTTGCCCTTGGATCAGAAAGGCAAATTTTAAATGAAAGCAAAATTTTCGAGCTTTATAACTGAATCATTAACATGCATGTCACCCATGGTGATTTAGGGTAAATCTTAGATGGAGTGAATATGTTTTCTGCCACAAAAGGGCAAAAATAACCAGGGGTCAAAATTTCTAGGTATACAGTATGTCTAATTATAGACTATATAAACACATGCAGAAAATTGTAGAATTAAATACCTTTTACAGGTTACAGGACTCCTTTGCCAATGCAATGGCTTGTATTTTCTCCATAAATTTGCAAGAATCCCAGTTTGGCATATCAAAATAAAGAATAAAGTACATTGCATTTTCAAACAAAAGTCTGATATAAAATTTTTCGGTTTTTCTTGAAACGTTGTGAATTTTCAAAATTTTTCAGACCCTGGACCAAGAATTTAGATGGTAGAAAAAAATCCTTGCAGCAGAAGAAATAGTTCAGTTTTTTTTTTCTATTCTAGCTGTAGTATTTTAAGGTTTAATTCCAGGAAGACACAAAACCCACCAGTGTCAGCAAAATGTGTCATTTAATATTTGACGAGGGATGTGTGTTGTCTAGCAATTTTGTTTTGACAGGTTTTATGGACGAGATATAAGAGCATATCAGATATTATCTGGAGAAGTGGCGCCGCCAGAGGAATGTGCTGCATTGTATGAGGTATTGCAGATGCACAGAGAGAGGGCTCAGAAAGCAGTCCTTAATCTGGCAAAAAAGCAAGCACTGAAACAGGCCAACTCAGAAGCTGAGAAGGGCAAGGAACGATTCCATATTCCAGTATGTAGAATGTAGCAAATCATACTACTATCACTGGGGGGGGGGGTGGTGCGGCGGTGATAATGTAGAGTTGTCGCCAAATTGCATCTGGCTGCAACTGTATACACTGGACCCAAGTCAAGACTGTATGTAGTCTTACTCCTTGCAATAAAACTCCCAAAGTCGTAGCTGCACAATATAACAATTTATTATAACAATGAATTTCCCGTTAGCTGGATCTTATCAGTATGCAAGTCTGACTCCAACTGATAAACAAAAGTTGTACAAAAGTATATGAAATGTAATGATCAGTTAATATGTCTTTTACATGTAGAGTGTGATTTACATTAAACAATTACTTTTAATCTGAAGAATAAACATATAAGGAATGTTAGATTTCTCAAAAGGAAAGTAGACAATAGGTCAATTAGTATAAGCCTTAGATAAAGACATATGTATCTCTATTGTTAAGTCTAAGTGACACCTGCTGTAACAAACAGTAAAGTAAATAAGTGTACATTAAGCTTTAAGTAATCAAATGAGAAATAAGATACATGAATATGTAATTGAAAAGTCTACTCCCATATTTCAAAATCTAGCATGATCATTTATATTTAAAACTCAAAATATATGCAGTTAGACTAACAATGATAAACTGTCCAAAAATGTTTTGGTATCACAATTTGCTTTGTGATACTACCACACAAGAAATCACGTGAATTTTTAACTCGTCAACCCTGAAAAAAATGGACTTTTCTGTAAATCAATGACTTAGACCATGTCCGAATGTGTCTTTAGGGGTCAATGGGTACATCAGTGTCTATTCATATTTCAACCACTCAGCTACGGAAATCCAGTATCATGTATATACATTGAAACAAACATTCCAAGACAGGGATCAATATCTTTTATCTAAAATTTAACTTTTTAATTTCAGAGTTTTAGTTTTAGATCTAAAGATGGAAAGACGAGTCCAAAGTCATCAGAGGTACAGAAAACACAAACTACAGTTAGAAAAGAAATATCTAGCTCTGGCAGCAAGTCTGTCGTACAGCGTACAGTTAGAGTACATACAACAAGAACCGTAACTCATTCAGGTTTGTTTCTTTGGTTTATTGAAATGTTGTTTTTGACACAAACCACAATTTTCATTTATATGGTGGCTGCCATCTTTTTAAAGATGGAGGAAACCTGGTTACAATGTACCCGAGAAGAGACCACCGACCTTCCATTTCGTAAACAGACAAATTTTCTCTGTTCAGCGTTAGTTCTGGTTGAACTTGAACCGGTGCTGACCAGTAGTGAAAGACTTCAAGGCTTTAAGCACGGTGCTCTAACAACTTCGCCACAGAGGTCCCCATTAAGGTTTGTGATCTAAATAAAAAACATGGTAGTCTTGTTACATATTTTCAAAAGATTGATATAAATATATGATCATCTTGGAAAACACATAATTCAAGTTATGTCATTGAAGTTATACATAATGACGTTTATTTCTTGTCTTTGATGATGTATTGGAGATTATTAATGCGATGGACATCAGATGGGCAGCTATTTGTTTGCAAATGATAACTTGAATAGGGGCTGAAAATTTTCTTTCAGCAGCTTGGGTCCAGGACTTTTTTGTTAAATTTTGCCTGGGTCCAGTCCTCTAACATATGGGTCCAATTACAATAAATCAGAGTCAGATTTTTAATATAATTAATACATATAATAATTATCAAAGGTGGGAACACAAAATTGTATAAACCAAAAACTGCTACAAAATCATATTAGAAAATGACGATTGAACTTTAAATAGGAAACAAATAAAAAAATAAAGAAATTGACAGAAAAGTCATTCACTGATTTACACTTAGGTCCTCGGACCCACACAGCAAGGAAACGACAGGGTCCGAAAGTAAAATATGTAGGTCCTGGACCTCGGACTTAAGGAATTTTCAGCCCCTGTTGAATTGACTCCAGCATTCTAATTCTATATGTTGTATTTGTTTAGGGGAAACTGCAACAGATTGTGTGTGGGTTTTCCCACCATTAATTTTTTTTACCAAAGTATTTGAATTTTATATTTGTCACAGGGATATTGAAACAGACAGAGTTTGATTTTTATGACAAGTTTTAAAAGATTTCTATAAATTGGGATATTATGCATGCATCACTAAAATTTGGCCAATTTGGTCATAAAAATGAAGGGTTATTTTTTTTTTTACCATTTATGTTTATATCATGTTTAAATTTGGCCTACCATCAAACCATGGTCTTACCATATCAAACACTCCAGGTGGTTGAAATATTAAAATATTAAAAAGTACTGAATGATTTGAACTGATATGTCAAATTGTACTTATAATTATGATAAACATTTACACAGTGTTGTTTTAAATATCCCTTGTTTGTTCATCAAAAACACTCAATTAGTTTTAAAAAGTAGTGGTATAAACATTATGTATATATTTTGGACAGTTCAATTTTGGGGGTGGCCAAATTGGCCAAAATTAAACACTGGCCAAAATATCCCAATTTACAGTAGGAAAGAAATGATTATTGTATAGTTGTTTAATTTCATGGGGAAAAATTATGCGTTTTTCTGAAAGGAATGTATTCACAGGTATTAAATTTCACGCAATATTGGTTATTAATTGTCTTTCTGATATTTCAAAAATGTAAGGTATTATATTCACAGGTATTTAATGTTGTGGAATTTTATTTGACTGCGAAAATAGTGAAATTTAATCCTCTGCAAATAAAAGCAACTATACAGTATTCCAGAATTTATAACTACATTTAGTCAGTTTAGTGCTTCACTAGTATTAATTACTATTTGTATATACCAGTATGTGTTCAGTGTCAAAGAAACACAATGAAAGTTATATATATATATACAAAATAAGAATAAAACATGATTGATGTTTCAGGAAAGTCAGCAGGATCTGTCGTAGATGATGTTTGGGAGCAGACAGCCAATAGGAAAGCTGTAGCAATGTTTCCATATCAAGGGGAGTTACCATGTGACCTGTCATTTAAACAAGGTATTTTGTAGTCATGGCAGTATGCCAGTTAATCTGTTTCTGTTGTAGAAGTTATCAGACCCTTCCTTTTTAGCAAGTCCAATACATTTTTTGGTCACGATTGCAACTTTTGATGTTCAATTTATAATACAAGGAAACAAATACAGTAAAACTTGCTTATAACAAATTTCAAGAGACCTTCTTTCTCAATTCGTTATGGGGACAGTTTGTTATATAGTTATAGCGAAGTGTGCTGAAGAGTTAAAATGCAGTTCGTTAAGAACAAAATCACTCTGAATTCATGCTAAACAGGAACTTTCCAGGGAAGTGAAAGGAAAACAGAAACTTTTTGTTTCTTTTCATTTACACAATTAAATTAATCAGAGAGTATGCTGCCAATTTATGCTTGGCGAAAAAGTCAAGAATTTACTTTTATTTTAATGATATTGATCACTTCGTTTCTTTGTTTGTTTGTTTATTGTTGTTTAACGTCCCACTCAAGAATATTTCACTCATATGGAGACGTCACCAAATGCCGGTGAAGGGCTTCAAATTTTGGCCTATGCTCGGCACTTACGGCCATTGAGCAGTGAGGGTTCTTTAACGTGCCAACACCTACTGCGACACGGGACCTCCAGTTTTTACTGTCTCATCCGAAAGACAGGAAACCAACCTGTCGCCGGCGGGACTCGAACTCACGACCTCACGATCCAGAGTCGAGCGCGCTACCAACTGAGCCAGGCCGGCTCATCACTTCGTTATAATACAATAAAATATGTTGGTTGGGGCTTCAAGGGACATAGAAATTTGTTTGTTATAAGCAAAAATTTGTTATATAAAATTCATTAAAAAATTGTTTTTCAACTAAGAATATATAGAGGTGCAGTTGGGGATTATTTATTGATTTGTTATGTACAAAAATTCGTACAAACTGAGTTTGTTATATTCATGTTTTACTGTATATTGTATTTCATGAAGTTGGTTTATTAGAAAAAAATTTTAACTTCATTTTATACTTAAAAAAAGTTATTTTTTGAGCTGGATATGAGATTTCTTCCTATATCATACAACATTTATTTTATTGCTCACTCAGTTTTTATAATCCAAATTTGTCTACCATTTCTTTGTCTATATGTCCCTTTATCTGTAAAATTGTCACATTTTGAATTATTCATAAAACTAATGGAATTTTTCTCCACAAAATAACTGTAAAATACCATTATTGATACAAATTTGTATTGTTTGTCAACAATGTTTATGAGAAAACACTTTTCTTCAGTGAACATGACTATACTCCCTATAATTTTCATGTACTGTATAGTTGCTTTTAATCACAGAGGATTGAATTTTGCTATATTTGCAGTCAAAGAAAATCCCACAAAATTAAAAACCTAATGCTTATGAAGTATCAGAAAGACAAAACATAACCAATCAAAATAGATAAATGGTTCCCTGATTATTTCATTAAACACAGATGTATTGTAGTTTTATTTCTGTAGTCGGACTAGCAATTCCTGGCAACTAATGACTTTTATTTGTTTTCAGGTGATGAAATTGAAATACTTCAAATGACTCACACAAACCAGGACTGGTGGGAAGGAAAGTGTCATGGCAAAATTGGCATATTTCCAGCTAATTTCACCAAAGTTGTGTAAACGCAGAGCTGAAAACAAGGATAAAAAGTGCCATTTCATTTGCAATCATATTTGTCAATTACCTTTGTGTATTTGACAACTGAAACGTAAGCTGATTTTGTGTGAAAATTTGCTGTTTACTTGCTGAAGGCAGTTGCTGTCTTCCTGGGTACATTGTATCTTGGTTCGCTTCTTCACCATTTAAAACTGGTGCTACCTGAAAAATTTATGAGTGTGGTATAAACAGCATTCAAATTCAAAATTAAAAAATGCTAGATAACATGTTCTTAAGAGACAACCTCTATAATCAGACCACCCTGAGACAGTCAGCTAGGTGGTCGTACTAGCAAGGTTCCACTGTAACACCTCTATAATCAGACCACCCTGTGACAGTCAGCTAGGTGGTGGTACTATATTCCACTGTAACACCTCTATAATCAGTGAGACAGTCAGCTAGGTGGTGGTATTAGCAAGGTTCCACTGTAACACCTCTATAATCAGACCACCCTGAGACAGTCAGCTAGGTGGTCTTACTAGCAAGGTTCCACTGTAACACCTCTATAATCAGACCACTCTGTGACAGTCAGCTAGGTGGTCTTACTAGCAAGGTTCCACTGTAACACCTCTATAACCAGACCACTCTGTGACAGTCAGCTAGGTGGTCGTACTAGCAAGGTTCCACTGTAACACCTCTATAATCAGACCACTCTGTGACAGCCAGCTAGGTGGTCGTACTAGCAAGGTTCCACTGTAACACCTCTATAATCAGACCATTCTGTGACAGTCAGCTAGGTGGTCGTACTAGCAAGGTTCCACTGTAACACCTCTATAATCAGACCACCCTGAGACAGTCAGCTAGGTGGTCGTACTAGCAAGGTTCCACTGTAACACCTCACTAATCAGACCACTCTGTGACAGTCAGCTAGGTGGTGGTACTAGCAAGGTTCCACTGTAACACCTCTATAATCAGACCACTCTGTGACAGTCAGCTAGGTGGTCGTACTAGCAGGTCCACTGTAACACCTAGACCACTCTGTGACAGTGCTAGGTGGTCGTACTAGCAAGGTTCCACTGTAACACCTCTATAATCAGACCACTCTGTGACAGTCAGCTAGGTGGTCGTACTAGCAAGGTTCCACTGTAACACCTCTATAATCAGACCACTCTGTGACAGTCAGCTAGGTGGTCGTACTAGCAAGGTTCCACTGTAACACCTCTATAATCAGACCACCCTGAGACAGTCCAGCTAGGTGGTCGTACTAGCAAGGTTCCACTGTAACACCTCACTAATCAGACCACTTCTGTGACAGTCAGCTAGGTGGTCTTACTAGCAAGGTTCCACTGTAACACCTCTATAATCAGACCACTCTGTAACAGTCAGCTAGGTGGTCTATAGCAAGGTTCCAGACACCTCTATAATCAGACCACTCTGTGACAGTCAGCTAGGTGGTTGTACTAGCAAGGTTCCACTGTAACACCTCTATAATCAGACCACTCTGTGACAGTCAGCTAGGTGGTCGTACTAGCAAGGTTCCACTGTAACACCTCACTAACCAGACCACTCTGTGACAGTCAGCTAGGTGGTCGTACTAGCAAGGTTCCACTGTAACACCTCTATAATCAGACCACCCTGAGACAGTCAGCTAGGTGGTTGTACTAGCAAGGTTCCACTGTAACACCTCTATAATCAGACCACCCTGTGACAGTCAGCTAGGTGGTGGTACTAGCAAGGTTCCACTGTAACACCTCACTAATCAGACCACTCTGTGACAGTCAGCTAGGTGGTGGTACTAGCAAGGTTCCACTGTAACACCTCTATAATCAGACCACCTCTGTGACAGTCAGCTAGGTGGTCGTACTAGCAAGGTTCCACTGTAACACCTCTATAATCAGCCACTCTGTGACAGTCAGCTAGGTACTAGCAAGGTTCCACTGTAACACCTCTATAATCAGACCACCCTGTGACAGTCAGCTAGGTGGTCGTACTAGCAAGGTTCCACTGTAACACCTCTATAATCAGACCACTCCCAGTCAGAGGTGGTCGTACTAGCAAGGTTCCACTGTAACACCTCTAGTTGTGACAGTCAGCTAGGTGGTCGTACTAGCAAGGTTCCACTGTAACACCTCTATAATCAGACCACCCTGAGACAGTCAGCTAGGTGGTCGTACTAGCAAGGTTCCACTGTAACACCTCTATAATCAGACCACTCTGTGACAGTCAGCTAGGTGGTCGTACTAGCAAGGTTCCACTGTAACACCTCTATAATCAGACCACCCTGTGACAGTCAGCTAGGTGGTGGTACTAGCAAGGTTCCACTGTAACACCTCTATAATCAGACCACCCTGAGACAGTCAGCTAGGTGGTCGTACTAGCAAGGTTCCACTGTAACACCTCTATAATCAGACCACTCTGTGACAGTCAGCAAGTTGGTTGTACTAGCAAGGTTCCACTGTAACACCTCTATAATCAGACCACTCTGTGACAGTCAGCTAGGTGGTCGTACTAGCAAGGTTCCACTGTAACACCTCTATAATCAGACCACTCTGTGACAGTCAGCTAGGTGGTCGTACTAGCAAGGTTCAACTGTAACACCTCTATAATCAGACCACTCTGTGACAGTCAGCTAGGTGGTCGTACTAGCAAGGTTCCACTGTAACACCTCTATAATCAGACCACTCTGTGACAGTCAGCTAGGTGGTCGTACTAGCAAGGTTCCACTGTAACACCTCTATAATCAGACCACTCTGTGACAGTCAGCTAGGTGGTCGTACTAGCAAGGTTCCACTGTAACACCTCTATAATCAGACCACCCTGAGACAGTCAGCTAGGTGGTCGTACTAGCAAGGTTCCACTGTAACACCTCTATAATCAGACCACTCTGTGACAGTCAGCTAGGTGGTCGTACTAGCAAGGTTCCACTGTAACTACCTCTATAATCAGACCACTCTGTGACAGACAGCTAGGTGGTCAACTAGCAAGGTTCCACTGTTCATTAATCAGACCACTCTGAGACAGTCAGCTAGGTGGTCAACTACTGATTCCACTCACCTCACTAACCAGACCACTCTGTGACAGTCAGCTAGGTGGTCGTATTAGGTTCCTGTAACACTCTATAATCAGACCACTCTGTGACAGTCAGCTAGGTGGTCGTACTAGCAAGTTTCCACTGTAACACCTCTATAATCAGAAACTCTGTGACAGTCAGCTAGTGGTCAACTAGCAAGGTTCCACTGTAACACCTCTATAATTGAGACAGTCAGCTAGGTGGTCTTACTAGCATTCCACTGTAACACCTCTATAATCAACCACTCTGGACAGTCAGCTAGGTGCTCGTACTAGCAAGGTTCCACTGTAACACCTCTATAATCAGACCACTCTGTGACAGTCAGCTATATGGACTTACTAGCAATATTTCACTTTATTATCTACAAAGGAACAATACTGATTCACCCATTCCTATTAGCCTAATACTGAATTGATTCCACTGTTTCAGTTTACTGGCTGCTTCAGAAATGAATTAGTGCAATGTGTTTCTTGAATTGAAGAATACCATTCCAGCGTTTTAAGGGTGGTGCTCACATAAGAGTACATTCCCCTGGATATTTCATTGGTTTCAGGGTTTAATATATATAATATATTGCAGACAGTGTTCACAATACTTGTAGTAATTCATTGATCTTAAAGGATGTAATTTTTCAGGGTTTGATATATATAATATATTGCAGACAGTGTTCGCAATACTTGTAGTAATTCATTGATCTTAAAGGGTGTAATTGTTAAGGGTAATGTTGATAATTAGGGGTTACCCTGTGACTCTTTTACAAAAACTGACCGGGTTACCCAATTCTAATGCCTCCACAATTCAAATTAGCATTTTAATTACATAAATGACCTGAAACATAGGCTTAAGCTGGCCCCTACCATTATCATTGACCAAATACTGTGTAAGTGGAAATGTTAGTGAGACACAAATTTAGCATTTTTTTGTCCTAAAATTATGCTTTAAATTTTAGCGAGAAATAATTTTAGCGATTTTATTATTAAAATAAGATAACTCTTTTTTATGATGAGGAATACATTGTTAGCGATATTCAATTTTAGCAATATCAACAACCTCGCTAATTAAGCCAAAAAATTTATTTACCGATTTATCATTTGTAATTTTGATAATTTCAATACCGTTTCATTCATTAACAAAATTAATGAAAAGATAATATTTCCTACGTTTTGTATTTGAAACAAGCAATTCTAGACACTGTAAAATGTTTCGAATATGCACTGTATTACAAAATTTGTAAACAGTAAAGATCAACAAGTGCATCAAGGTCAATCAACCACAAAATTTTGAAAGTCAATTACTTGGCAAGCCTCGTCATGGACAAACAAAATTATGTGCACTTGGATTGAGATTTCGCTATCCCTCCCTCAAAGTCGTGTTAAATTGTATTAATTATGTTGATGTTAAGGGATAGGATTCTACATGTTTTCAGGGTTATATTTATATTACCAGAAGAGGCAATTCATTTTCTCAAAATATCACATAAGCAAGTGAGCTTGAAGTTCAAAAATTGAGTGTGACATAATTTTGGGACACATATTAAATGGGTATTACCAAAAACATTATTTCGATTTTTTCTACTTCTAATACTTGTTCTTGATGTACAATAATGAATAAGAGCTATATGTAGACATTCCTATATATTTTGTGAAAATAAAATCAGGTCCAATGTAATATTCCTATACAAATAGGAAGGAAGGTTACCGGTAATCAATTGCAATTGAAAAAGTACCAAAATTGGGTTTCTCAAGGAATTTTTGCAAAATATATTCGAATTTAAGAATTTAAATGCCAGTGTATATCTCTTTTATGTATATGTATTATTATATAACAGTCCAAGTAGTAAAAAAGGGGAAACTTATATTTGAAAAATAACACAGCTAACGCCCCTTTCTTTAAATGACTAGACAGCCTATCATGACATGGGCATATTAGATTTAAATAACTCATAGAATGATACTTTAATCATGAGCAAAATTTTTATTTTAAATATATGGGAAACTATTGAGAACCTGCAGATTTTACTTAATTTACCATTATTCCCTCAGTAATTACCCCTATTAAATAATGTTTATTGCCATATTTACAGTCTTGTTTGTGATATAATTTAATATACGACCTTATTACAGTTACATATGCATAACCATGTTACAATGATATATGTAGGTATATATTTTACTTTTAATCATATCTATTCTTAACGGATGTAAAAATAGTCTTCCTTTTGTGCCAAACTCTTTAAACCTGAGAGAGAGAGAGAGAGAGAGAGAGAGAGAGAGAGAGAGAGAGAGAGAGAGAAAGAGAGATTTTTTAACTTTGCATTTATTTTTTTAAATCAGATACAGGAAAACTTTGATACTTGACAAATATATATACATGTACATTGTAATATACATTGTAATTCATTTTTATATCTAATTGATTGGTTTCTTTTTTTTAACTATATACAATGGGTGCCTATGTGCTTGGACTGTTAATATGTAAACAACTTGTGATATCATCCCTACTTTACATTTGTAAAACAGTTTTCAATTCGTATAGTATTTGTATTAATATTATATACCTATCAGCTTTGAGGTGCATACATGTAGTGTTTATATGTGTAATCCTAATTTGCACCTGTTACAGGTCACCTTAGTCAGTCATGTTACTTATTATTGATCTGTACCTTGACATTTATATTGTTGTATGCGTATTTGATCTTTTTCACCAAAAAACCACTGAGCCAGTCGTCTTCTTTTTATTGTATATTGGAACTTTCTGCCCCTGTAGCACTCATAAGGCTTAAGGGTATCATAAGTATTTTTTTTTAATTCACTTACAATCCATTATATATGCTGTTATAATTTGTCTATCTCTGAAGTCAAATTTAGATCTGCCCATTTTAAAGAATGGCTAAGTTCACTGTCAGAATTCAGGAGTGTTTGATTTAGAATAAAACTTTCACAACAATTTTACCTGCAGTATTAACTTGTTCACTTCTGAATCATGACAGTAAACCATGCTATTTACTGATTTGGTCAAGTCTAAATGTGACCACAGGGGTAAATTACCATAGTCATATGATATGGATGTCCTGAATCTCCATAGCTTGAAAGTGTTGCCTTCATTTTAAATTCGCCCATTCATCTCCGTTTGGAAATTGAACGAGAGCAAAAATGTCCAGGTATACAGTATATCCGACTATGTTTGATGGTCTTAGCACATTCTAATTTACTTAATACTATGTGTTATAATCCTTACTGAAAATAAACCATTTATATTCTTGACCTGTGCTTTTAATATACCGATGTCCTACATCAGAAAATTTTATCTTGCATGTCAGGTGAACTTCTCTTTCATACATTAATACTATGGAGCTGGCCTGGCTCAGTCGGTATCGCGCTCGACTCTTGATCGTGAGTTCGAGTCCAGCTGGCGACAGGTTGGTTTCCTGTCCTTTAGACCGAGACAGTAAAAATGGACAGTAAAAATCCCGTGTCACAGCCCAATGGCCGTAAGTGTCGAGCATAGGCCAAAATTTGAAGCCCTTCACCGACATTTGGTGTTGTCTCCATATAAGGGAAAGATTCTTGAGTGGAACTTTAAACAACAATAAACAAACAAACAAACATTAATACTGTGGATGAATTTTCCAGTTTGATTGAAAAGTAAAATCAAGAGCAGTGCATTTAAGATATAAACAGATTCAAAATTAGTAGGTTTCTTGGTATTTAGTTCATTTAAAGATAAAATCAATGAATCATATCTTTAAATGAAAGATCTCTTATACTTTTCTTCTGACCTAAATGTTACAATGTTCAAAGAGGGATAACTCTAATATATTTCATTTAAATTTACACGAGGACTTTCTGGTAGATTTCAAGACTGATTGCTATGATCTAAAGGTAGAACTTTCTACTTGCAACAAGAAGGTCCTGGACTTTCTGTTACCTTCATCTAAAGCTGATTACATCTCCATATGTGGAATGTAGAACAACACAGAAACAAAAAACGATTTCATTCAAGGATATTCACCGACAATTTCAGAACTTTTCGATGTCTCCATATGAGTGAAAGATTCTCGAGTGGGATGTTAAACAACAATAAACAAACAAACAAACAAACAAACAACTTTTCAAGTATTTTTCCTATGAAGATCATTTTCATGCACTACCCAAGAATTTTCAAGGTCTGGTTGTAGGGCAAAAAATGTATATTATTTTGTTCATTGTCTTACTGTAATCATTCTAATTAGTGTAATCATCAATATAAACTAATTATAGCAATGTACATGACTATGAAATTTATTTTTGTACTTGTACCATCTATTTCTCTTAAATAAAACAGTCAAACTTGAGTATTTAGAATTGCAACTCTTTTACATCTTCCGTTTTTCTCCAAGTTAATTCTCTCTCATATCTGAAGCTAGAACGTTTTGTATGAGCGCATTAAGTTCTGGGCCAGACACCATAAAACTTGAGAATTACCTAAATTTAAAAGAGTTCTCAAGTTTGGCTAATCCTGTAATCTAACTGGCTAAGCAGGCCAAGTTTAGAATATTCTCAGTTGAGTTAATTCTCAAGTTTTATGGTGGCAGGCCCTGGTCTGTTCCATTTCTCTCTCACACCAAGTCCACATCAATTTTAATTCCTTACAAACCGCTTGTGATGATGGTTTGCAACAAAATCTTAACTTAAATTTCCTTATACAGGAAGATGGCATGTTCCTCTCCTTCACAAACATGACAAAGACGCATGCATATAAATCAAAACATGAACAGTATTTCCATTAGCAATGGCATTTATTAAATCTGTAGCTGGAACTGATGGAAAAAATGATTTGATTGTAAACTGAACAGGAAACTAATCAACATGAAACAAACAAAAATAGTACTAACACTTTTCTAAATGACTTGGAAATCAAACATACTGTTTACATCACCTTAGCAATCTATTAACCCTTAGACTGCAATATAAAATTTACTACAGATGATGCTGCATTGATTTAATTTGCAGACAGGGAATTTAAATTTTAATTTCTCATATCTCAGTATTTTAAAATCAGTTATCAGTTAAAGACAGAATAAAGAGTTCCAGAGGTACAACCTAATGCTATGGGCACCTGTATACAAGGGTCATTTGTGTTACAAAAGGATTCAAGTATACAAAGGAACGTGAAATGTGAACAACCAGTCACATAAGTGTTACCATATTAGCATACATTATTTATGCTAAGTCAAAATAGCTTTCATAAATTGATTAAATAATATAGAAAAAATTTACTCCAAAAAGACTTTTGTATAATCATTATTGCTGTACCGATGTAGTTGCAACAAAGAAACATGGCATCAAAACAGAATTCTACATAGACAAATAATTTATTTTTAGGTCTGGCCCCATTACATTTAAAGTCACATTCTGGGGAGTATTGTTCATAAATGAACTTTTCTGCACACACTTTATGTTTATTTGCATATAATTTTATTGTATATTTATAGTTCTGCGCAAATTAAATGGTTAATTAATTGTGGGGAAACAGGGAGCGCAGATATCTGTTTATAAACTCTTAAAATAGTATGGTAATGAGGAGAAATTGAAAATGAGTCTGCTTGAGAGCAAAAATATGTTGATGACCATGTGAAAGTTTCAATCACGTGAGTACGATGGTTGCCAATTTCTTGTCCAATTTCATTTTCAACTTGGCCTGCTTAGTCAATCAGATTCCTGTACAGACTAAGACATAAGTAATGCCCAAGTATAACGGTAGTAGGTCGCAATTATAAAGTGTTATTACATTTCATTATTTCATATAGATTCTTATTAATGGGTTTCGGCAAAGCACATCTCAAAAGTTGCCGAAAGCATGTCTAATTTCGCCAAAATGTCATTATGTTGAATATGAACAAGAAGCATGAAGTGTTTGTTACTAAGGTGATATAATAGTATGACTGAAGTCAATAGTATCTCAATCTTGCAATGTATAAATTGTACGCAGAGGAAGAGTACAGTCAAACATCTCTGCAAATTTTAAGAGCAATCATAGACCAAGATACTAAAAATCAGACAGGTATATTGTTACTCCAGTTGGCAAGTATTAAAAAGACGTAAAATTCTAATTTCTGTTGCACCAATTTCTTTGTGGGATAAAACTTCTGAATATATAACTATTAATTTGTCAACCTACATATTCTTGGACAATCTACAACCATTCAATGATTTAAACCGGAATTGTAAAATCCAAATGTATTAAAAAAAAATGCAAAATGGGACAATGAAAAGCTGAAAATAATATTTTGGTCTTTATATCTTTATATTAGAAATAAAAGCCATGGACTTGCATATAACCCTGCATTTAAATGAAAAATAACCCTAAACTCACTTTTGTCAACATAACAATATCTGATCTCGCTAATATAAAGTCTTTCCTGTCTATTCTATGCCTATAAATTTGGCTCACGAAATGTTATTAATGAAGCAGACAGTAATCTGTCTTGGGATCGGCCTAAACTGAAGTCTTTGTATGATGTGTATGATTTATCTCCTGGCAAAAAAAAAAGAAAGAAAAGATTTACTAGTAAACGAGTGACCGATATAAGAATGTGACCCAGTTTATTATGATCACAAATTTCCAATATATGAAAAAAAAAATTATTTTAGGTTATAAATATCCCGGTAAAGTAGGCATGATTTAGATTTAATGATAATTTGCCAACAGGAAGCCAATGAAAAGCTTTGAAATATTAAGGACCAGAAGACAGTACTGATCATACATTTGTACAATAACAGATTTTAAAGTCTGGCGTGGGAAAATGCGCATTTACTGAATTTGTCGCATGATTGCTAACTTTAGTATCAAAGTTCAGAAGTCGATAACCTTGGTTGGTTCTTTAGTTAAAGTATTACAACAAATTTCATGCAATTTATAAGTTCTAATCAATTTCACTATTGCACTACTTTTAAATCATTATATTGTCAGAACAGTGACATTGTATTCTTTCCACTGCTGAGGCTGTATATTGTAAAAGTCAAAAAGTAATATAAAATACATCTGTTACAAAAGAAATTATTGTACAAACACCAATATCTCTTCTTCTCACTGTAGTTCTTAAATAATTTAAATTACATTATAACGCTTAAAGCTCACTCACCACATTTGCCACATATCAAATGTGGTGAAATAGTTACCAGTGAAATCAAGGGAGACAACTGATATCTCAGAGAGACACAATACTGGACACATTCCTCCATCTTTTATAAATCTATTAGGTTTTCTGCTTGTCCAAAGAATTAAAACATGATTTCCCTGCTACAATATAACAATAAACTGCTTTAAAAACTGCTCATTTTTTTAAATTTGTACATTGTTTTGGAAAATAATCCTCAAAATTAATTTTACAAATACTGAGTACAGGAATAATCTAAGTAAATAGTAATACAGCAATATCACATTTTCAGATATATATATATTTAAAGATATATATGTTTATGTTAAATCAACAAACCTAACCTGTATCGAAAAAAAAAATTATACCCAGATTCTATTCACCTTGAAAATGTTCAAATTTACTACTGGATCCACCCCATTTGTGATATTTCTAATGTCCATAATAAAACTCATAAATAACAAATTGTGTACGGCATATCAATATATCAGTTATGTTTGCATCAATTTGTATGCTACACACAAAACTATCAAACTTCAGCAAAAGGTTACTTGAAAGGTAATATTTTAACTGTATACAAAATCATAAAACCTTACATATATAAGTAAAAATTACCAAAGGGCTGGATCCAGAGTTTTTGATTTTGGAAGGGACACAGAATTTTACTATCATGGGCAGATGTACAGTAAGAAATGAGTTTGTTTTTACAGGGATACCTTGTATAAGGCAAAGGAATTTGACACTCGTAAAACCCATTATAAAGATACATGTACAAAAAAATCTACAAAATTCAGTTGAAATACTGGTATATCATGTTATCACCGATAATTAACTGATATAAAAACATAAATGTCAATTGCCAAGGAGTAGTGTTTCGACAAGGGGATATACCCAGAAGACTATGATTAAGATTTTTCGTATCCTACATAAGCATCTGCAGACAAGATTTTGTGGAAGGTCGGTGGTCTCTTACGGGTACATTGCAACAGGATTCACTCCTCCATCATTAAAAACTGGAAGCATGGTCCGCCACTATATGACTGAAACATTGTTGAGTGTACGCCATTCAGATTAAGAAAAAAAAAAAACCAAAATCAGATAAGATGACTTATTTTAAATACCATCTTCTTCTTAACAGAATAAATTTATGGAATAAGTTACATAAAATTTGAGACTTTATTCTAGTCTGAGAATTTCACCGACTTGTCCATTTTAAATTAATACACTAGCTGTAGTAAAATTATCAAATGACTGAGAATTATAAGGACTTATGATACCAAGTAAAGTGCTACAATACAACCTCTGGAGGATCAAGAAATGACATAACAGATATTTACTTCGTTAAGGGAATAGTTCAAGAAAGGCCACTAAACATCAAGTAAGAGAGTCAAATGACATTAATTAAAAATATTTTCATCTGGATGGCAGATTACATACATACCAAGGTTATTCACGTTTATAGAAGTTTATCTGGATGACAAGCTTATTTTATAGCAATGATTCTGTAATATAGTTGCTGTACACAAAAGAATTATATAAAAAGTTTGTCAGAATGTGGTCAGTGAATGGGTTACAATTACGGTATGTGAGCCGTTTTATCCGCAAATCCAATCTGAATATCTTGATATAAATGAACTAGGGTTCAGTGATAAAAAAAAAAGGAGAGAACACCACCACACCCTCCCTGTTCAGATGGATCAAAATGGCCAGCCCTTGATGCAAGGATGATGTCAGTTTTTGTGCCAAATGGGTAATGTGTACAACTGATGTAGATAAATATTTCAGGAATTTCACAATAAACTCTTCATATTTACTTATACATCTCAAGAAGAACTGCAAAGTGGAAACACATGAAAAAAAAAGGTTATTTCCTGAATAATTTCCTCTCCATCAACAGTGCACACATCAGCACTCAAAAGCATATCAGACCAAACACATGTATAAGTGAACTTGAGACTAATATTTGGGATTACTGTTTGATCAAGAGATGATATAATTGATTTTGTGCCGATAAACGCTGAGGAAATTTATGGTCAATTGACTTCAATGCAAATTCTCCAAAGAATATTTTTTAACTATAAAAAATGACAACTTATCTAAAACAATTACAAAGGAAAACTTGGCAACACTTGAAAAGTAAAAAGAAAACCATGCAGAAATACTTGTTCATTTTACATCAATGCATCAGTATTAGGGCAAAATATACCCCATGTGCTATAAAATATTTTCTCACTAAGCAAATGAACTTTTTAAGGACTGAAAATTTCATTTTACGTGTATAAATGTAATGCAGATAGTAAATTCAAATCAAGTTTTTATAATAGCTAGTGTTGACTCATGTCTCATTCAGAATAAGTATGAATGTGGAAACTGTAACATATCAAAATGTGGCCTCCAGTAACAATAGAAAACATATTCACCCCATCTAGAATTTGCCCTAAATCACCATGGTCTCATGGAAAGCATGTATGTCCATGCTTCGATTATTTAACTTAAAAAATTCACTTTCATTTTAAATTTGCTGTCTTATCCAAGGGTGAAAATTTCCAGGTAAACACTGTGTACAGCACTTCTCTGAAGGTCAGTTCTTCAAATCAAATCTCCTTACTCTTACGATGTCATAAAGAGACTAAGAGATGAAAATATCACAAATCTTGAAATAGAATAAGCGATAAATATACAAGAAATCATACACAATTCAATTGTTTTTTTTTATAATTTTAAACAGGATTTCAGTATGGACTGTGGATGTCCAATTCAATTAATGCTAGATTACCTTTTCCAGGTTACATTTGTACACTTTTTCTAGTTTACAACCAATATAATGGTATATATGACATGTAAATGTTGACCTTCCGGTGTAATCTACAGAAGGAGAAAGATCTTGAGATTTTTTTTTTGAAACATATTTTACCCCCCTTTTGCCTTTTATGGAGCTCATGGGCAGCCACATCCTTTTTGTTCGCAGACTTGACCCCTTCCCAAGGGAATGCTGTCTGCCAAATTTGGATAGGCCTATAGCCTAATCTAATTTGTCTAGTGGTTTATGAGAAGTTGATTGAAGATAAAATTAACAGACAGATAAAAGCAGATCCCTATAACTCACTTTGAGCTTTCATTTCAGGTGAGCCAAAATTAGTGGAATTTTGTTCTGGATTAAAAATTGTGACATTTTCCCTGATATTTTTCTAGTAGGGAAATAGTGAGTTGACTGTAATGGAATCATATATTTTATTCTCCATTCCCGACTTCTAACCTTAATCAGTATGCAATTCAATAGATTGATCTGTCAAGCAGAAGAAAGATTTTTATAAATCTTATTAAGTTCAACTGATTATTACACTGTGAATTATGCTTCTGTTAACACGTTTACTTATTCTCAACCTTCTAATTTAATGAATCATTTTTCCAAATAAATATTGAAAATCTACATCTTACAAAATGAGTCAGAAAAAAATGAATAAATGAAGATAAATTTTCTATCTCAACTTTGGTATGGTAAAAGTAATACAAATCAAATAAAAATATTTCAATACATAGTTTATCCAGCTATTATTATGAAAATTGGTGGGTGGGTGGTTACATAAAAGAATGGATTTTTATTATTATTTCAACAACAAAATGAAAGAATAAACTACAAAATTTTGTGACAAAAGATGAATATTTCATGCTTTCATGAGTTGATGCTGTCTACACGTCATATGGAAATTTGGTTTCCATTTATCTCCGTAGCTTTTCATTTTTCAATTTTTTGCGATTGCTTTGTTCAGCGAGATTAATATAACAAGACTCAAGTCAAAGCACCAACACCCATCCCACTATAAAAATTTGAAAGTTAAATTCTTTTTTTTTTTTCATGGTACATGTGGTAGTGTGCAAAACATAAATGATTGCAGCTTTCAAATAAGTGATGTCTAAAAATGTTAGTAGTTGCTTTGCAGGCTTTTACAAACTTAATAGACCATTTTAGAAAAAAAGAGGATGTCGGAAACTGACTACAGAGAAACCTGTCTTGAGATACCATTCTCATGAAAGACCACCTGTCTTATGAAACCAAATTTCGAAAACTAGTCAGTTAAATAACCTCTTCTAAAACCACATAAGACAGGTTCCACTGTATTGATAAAATACACAGAAATATTCCTAGATATTATGAACTGTAATTGCACCAATATAGTTTCTGCACCACCATGGGGTCATTTTATTACAATATAGGTCTACTATACATGACAATACCAGTATTTTGCATGGTTCTCTCCTGTTTCTGATATTTTGTACAAATCCACGGTTACAATACACAAAGACAAATGATGATCATCAATATCTATAATATTTATATATATATATACATATACATATATATATATATACATATATATATATATATACCTTGAATGCATAAAATATTTCAGCATCTCCAATAGACACACTTACACATTAAACGGTAAAGAAAAAAGAAAATCTATCAAAACATTTGGCAACTTAAATAACAGACAGCCAATGACTTCAACACTATACGACTTAAAATATTAGCAGTTTAAAACTCTTCATAAAACTCTATCTGTATAATTAATTCATGCACGGATCCCGACATTCACATCACACTTAATGTCTTCTACAGTCACTGACATGAATGCGGAATATAGACGTCATCACATATGATAATCTCATTCTTGCATTGTATGTTGTTCAGGTGATACACAAATACTATCTGTACAATGATGCTGATACCAGGTACTTGTAACAATAATGTTTTTCCGTGGTTTACAGATGTACCCAATACCAGTTTATTGGTTTTTTTTCTTCTTCTCGAAATCCTTTCACTTTATACTCCAGTTGAATCTTTACTACCAACACTTAAGTTGAAGTACCGTACACAACCTCATTGTCAATAGATTTTTCTGTCTCTCATCTTTGGAACAAATTAATACAATAAAAAAATAACAATTTAATTTGAATTAAATGTTTTTAAATTACAGCACCAATAAAATCTATTGCAAACTGTAGCCACCATAAACATGATATCTGTATCATTTGTGAAATCAACATGTCACAGTGATAACCAAAATCTATAATATTCCATGTTGATATCACTAGGGATATCAAAAGATATCAATGAAACTTTTACCATCTCATGTAAACATCACCAGTGATATTAAAATCTCAACAGGCACACCCGATATCAATCCCATCTTTTAAATACATGTATTACCAGGGATTTCAAAAGATATCGATAATATCTTTACCATCTCATGTAAACATCACCAATGATATTAAAATCTTAACAGGCACACCTGATATCCATCTCATCCTTAAAATATTACCAGGGATATCAAAAGATATCAATGAAATTTTTACCATCTCATGTAAACATCACCAGTGATATCAATGGGGAATCTTGATATCAAATGTATAAATAATATCTCATAAATATTACCAGAGAAGATATCTAAAAGATCTTTACCATCTTAATTAAACATCACCAGTGATATCAATTGGCAAACCTCAAATCCACTGTATCAATAACATGTCATAAATGTTATCAGTGATATCAGATATCTACCAAAACTTTACCACCTTAAGTAAATATTACCAGTGATATCAATGGGCAAACCTGATATTTATCATATCTTTATTATCTTTTAAATATTACAACAGATATTTGAAGTAAGTTGCTAACTACGAAATATTTACCATCAAACAAAAATAATAGTAGTATATATTGCTACAGGAGTAATTCTGATAAAAATATACTAGGAACAGCCACCTTTGGACATCAATCATCATTGACCAAAGGTTAAGATGTTGTCAAATTATGCAAAGATAACTCAGTCCTTAACACACCAGATCAAACACTACAATAGCTTAACTGTATATATTAACCTGATACTTTGGTTGGGCAAATTTACAAAACTTCAGACAAGCTATACCAACCCAAAATCCTTGACCTATCTAAGATTATATCTGAAAGTCAAACCATTAGAGAGACAGTAAACTTATCGTCGATGATATCTAAGACAATATCTGAAGATTTCAACAAACATCATCTGAAGTCAGATATAAGAGAAAATGGTTTGTCAACTATGATATCTGACATCTTTAGATAGACAAATGATTTGTCATCAATGATTTCCAAGACAAAATTTTAAGTCAATTATGAGAAAAATTGATAATTTGTTGACAATATCTGACACAATTTGTATGTCAAACATTTGAAATAAATGATATCTGAAAGTCAAATATGAGCAAAACCAATAATCTGCTACTAATAATATATAATATTTGAAAATTTAACATTATAAACCAATACCAGTAATTTGTCATGAATGATATCTGAGAGTCAAACATTAGAAAGACTGATAATCTGTCATTGATATCTACCATACTGCTTACTAATAAAACCGGCGATGTGTTGTCTATAAAAACGGAGATTGTAGATATCTATGACATGGTGATATCTGGTTATGTATACAATGACTGAGATTGTAGATATCTTTGGCATGATGATATCTGGTGATGTATATAAAGACGGAGATTGTAGATATCTATGACATGGTGATATCTGGTGGTGTATATAAAGACTGAAAGTGTAGATATCTATGACATGGTGATATCTGGTGATGTATACAATGATTGAGATTGTAGATATCTATGACATGGTGATATCTGGTGATGTATACAATGACTGAGATTGTAGATATCTATGGCATGGTGATATCTGGTAATGAATATAAAGACGGAGATTGTAGATATCTATGACATGGTGATATTACAAATGTGATCATGTTTACTTAAACCTCCTCTGTCAATATGTATCTTGTAATCAAAAAGTAACCGCAATTCATAACTTAATGTTAATTTCTTATGGATAAATCCCAGACTGATTACAATCACATGTTGAGCTTATGTTTGGCTGACTGTTACTGGTAGAGTATAACTTCATCAGATCGCAAGCATTTGAGTGAATGCATTATGCATTATTATTGAATTCCATAAGAACAGCTCTCTTTATAAGTACATCACATTCTCTAGGACAATTCAAAATTCTGCATTCAAAACAAATTATAACCCAATCTCATGTGACATATTGATTTAAGATTACTTTCTGTTCGTGACAACCACATCACACCACAGCTGAAGGATTAATCTACTTCCAAGCTCGAAAATAAGCATGTCTGCAGTGAATTCCCATCCAACAAAATAATAATCTGCATCTCGAAGCTACGGACTCTAATTTTAGAAAGCGTAGCATGAACAAAAGTCAAGGGAAGGTAATTTGACTTCAAATATTTCTGCACAAAAGAAAAAAAAAAAGAAAAAAAACTTACAAAATAAAAACATCACACATTAAACGTGAATATTACACAGTTGTTTGTAACATCTACACAGGACAATACTGAAATTCTTTGGATGTATTTTTTGTCATTGCTAGTATGCGTTGTGTATGAGTAATCCCGTCTCCAGGCAGATATCTCTGGCAAAATATCTGGTTCATGACATCAAGTGTGATAGGGTTACAACACTCCTAGTTAGTCAGCTGAACCAATACCCTTTGTGATACAATGCATATTATTATAATAGGACTCTAGTTATCACATCTGACAAAATGGACTCTGTATTCTTAGATACTGCAAAGAGAAACAAAGACAAGATCAAGCTCAATGTGATACCAAAAATACTTCCTTCAAAAGAAATTTGTTGAACAGAAAAAAAAACAACAATAGTGA
This sequence comes from Atrina japonica, assembly GCA_030159075.1. Lineage (NCBI taxonomy): Eukaryota > Metazoa > Mollusca > Bivalvia > Pterioida > Pinnidae > Atrina > Atrina japonica. The sequence continues at coordinate 410,560 of BROG01000163.1, forward strand.
ATACCTGCAAATTTTTGCCCTGGGATATTTTCCCCTCCTTTATACAACAGAAAACATATTCACTCTGTCTTAAATTGGCTCTAATCACCATTGTCTCATGGATAGCATGAACATCCATGCTTTAGTTATTTAGCTGGAGATTATTTTTTATTTGGCCCTCTCATCTATTGACGAAATCTGAACAGGACCAAAAATTTCGAAGTGTACAGTATATCATGTAAGTGTGTGTGTGTGTGTGTGTGTGTGTGGGGAGGGGTGTGCTAATGACTAATTTCACTTATTTTTAATTATCTCCCCTTTGAAGTGGTCATGGCCCTTCCATTAAATAAAACCCCCAACATCCAAGGTTTCTTAGTGCCAAGTTTGGCTGAAATTGGCCCAGTGATTTTTGTGAACAAGTTGAAGATGTTGAAAGTTTAATACAATGACAACAAACAACTTTTTATCAGAAAAGAAAAAATACTAAGGGTCAATAAAAAAAACTAACTTACCTGAATAACAAGGGAGGGTCCCTTCGCTACTATTTCAGGTGGAATTTGACTAAGGGGACAGTTTTCGATACTCATGATTTGTAGATTACTACAAAGCACCAATTCATAAGGTAGACTATGTAAATCTGGATTGTCGTTTATATATAATGACTCCAGATTTTCCAGTGTGCCTGAAATAGAGAATTTGTGGTATAATTCAGAGTCAGGCCCGCAAAAGACTACATGTAAATCATTTATTTCATTTGACTATGTAAAATTTGGATTGCCATATATATGTAATGACTCCAGTGTGCCTGAAATGAATTTGTGATAAAATTCAAACAGAGTCAGGTCAACAATAGGCTACAGTGAAATCATTTATTTCACTGGTCTATGTAAATCTGGATTGCCAAGTATACTGACCAGTAGAAGCAGGTAAACCTGACCTTAACAATAATCTTCACTGGACGCCGATGTCAGGGTGACAGAATAAGTCCCCCCTCTACAACATTATAGAGATAAGCTAAAAATAACCAACATTTCTGAACAAAATAATTTATTTAATATGTCTATACAATTTTATCATGCCGAGCAAAAATATGTATGGCTTAAAAGCTTTTTACCCTTAAATATATTAAGTTTGAACCTTTATTTGAAACTTCTGAAACCAATCTGTAACAAGTATTCTGTGAGTACTGGTGAATCAATACATGTTCCCTTACTTGCGAAATCATAATTTAGAGAATGGTGAACTATTCCAAAACTTTAACCAAAACTTTTATTGGATAGACAGATTTCAACTTGCATACAATTCCAGGTGTTAGAAAAACAATTTACTCACCTAAATCAGCAGGTAACGAAGTGAGATTGTTTTCCCCAGCACCAAGGTAATTCAGCTTTGCTAAACACCTAGAAGAAAGGTTACAGAAAGAACTGAATATGGTTCTAAATTTAATTTGAAATTTAGATTAAATGCTGTCAAAGTTTATTATGCATCATAAAGTTGAAAGCATATTTCTTTTTTTATACTCTAAAAATGATATAACATGTCAATGTCAAAGTATGTTTGCATTAAGATATCTGACTCCATTACAACTCCATATGCCATCTAGGGGGCATCCATTGAAACCAGATTCTACCATCCTATCCACCATTTCTTTCTTCTTTTCTATACCGTAAATTGGAATATTTTGGCATTGCTAAAATTTGGCCACTTTGGTCACAAAATGAAGGGTTATTTTTTAGCCAGTTAAATTATGACTATTTATCTTTATATCATGCTTAGATTTGGCCTACCATCAGATCTAAGTGTTGTCATGTCAAACATTCCGATGTTTGAAATATCAAAATATTAAAAAGTGTGTACGTATTTTGGATGGTTTAATTTTGGCCATTTTAATAGGGTGGCCAAATTGGCCAAAATTAAACAATGGCCAAAATATCCCAATTTACAATATTCCCTGTATTTACCTTTTACTTGTACTGTTATTTTATTCATCTTAAAAATTTTCCACTATCAACTCTAATACCTTAAATTGTAAATAGTCATCTCATCACATGTTACTTCTATTTATTGTTTATTGTATTAATTGGGGAAGGCCTAGTAAGATATGAAAACTTGTGACTAATCCATTTGATTATTTTCAATAAAAACTCTGTTCAAATCAAATCAGCTCCTCATGCCAACTTAAGTTATCACAGGTTTCATACTTTGGCTACAACACAAAAAAGGTTAACCAGAGATTTCTCAAGGTCATTGAACAGTAAAAATTAGGTCACAGCAACCCATTTCTAACTGGCATGTAATGCTGACCACAATGCAATTCTACTTGCCAACTATAATTAGGTCTTTTACTTTGAGTTTGTAATTCAGCCAAAAATGGTTAATTTCCAATGAATGATAGAGACCTGTCCATTTCTATTATAAGGGGGTATCAACATGCTTACCCTACAGTTCGAGGTAAACTTGTCAGCTGATTGGACTGTACCACCAATCTCGTCAGTTCTCGTAGCTGACCTACAAACGAAAAGCAAAAATATAAATATATGGATTAACTTGTTGGGGGATGATTTCATATTCCACAACAACAAAGATATTCAGAAAAATGAAAACTAATAAAATACAAGACATCCAGAACACTCTCCAAATTTTAAAGACATGCAAGGCATTCACCAGAACAGGAAAATTCATCAATGAGCAGAACAAAATCTCTATAATTTTTCATTAATGTTTTCTTGGCAGCATCTGTCTTCTTTATGGTAAGTCACTTGCATTTTTAACTCAACCCCTGAAAAACAATGGATGCTTCTGTAAATCAATGAAGTAGACTAGTCCAAATGTGTCTCTAGGGGTGAACGAGGTAAAATGAATTGCCTTGTTTCCAGTTGGTTCCATTTTTTCCTCAGACATTAGTAGGTCACATGGCAACCATATAAACTTATAAAGTCATCAAAAAGTAAGAAAAACATGTACATCCTTTGCACATCCATCAATTGCTAGATGTTGCCACAACAATCAGTAAATATTTGTTGTTTTCCTCATATTGAGTGAAATATGAACATGGATCAAAAAGAGAATTCAAAGCAATATACCATCCTTGCTGAAGATACAGAAGATACCAGTACAACTATTGTATACAGTTATGCAGTGCATTCAGTGACCTTTTATCTGATAATGCATCATCTACTACAATGACAAACCAATGGTGTCTTAATTAAATAAAATTATGTACAGTATTATCGTAAAGCATTCTCAAGATATTGAATGGACACCAGTTGTATAGGATAGTGCATTGTAGGACTACCCTGTAGCTTCTGATCTGAAATCAATTGCAGGTGGGTAGTGGTGGGGGTATCTACTACCAATGAACAACCCTGCTATGAAATATCAATTATAGGGTTCTCAAGATATTGGACAGACACCATTGTATAGAGGACAGTATTACACCCAGTGACATAAGACTCTTGATCTGAAAATCAATGAGGGCATCTAATACTTTTAGACAACCCACCTATGAAATATAATACCAATCAAGCCAAGAGTTCTATGGTACTGATCAGACAGCATGTGGTCTACCAAGTAACCTACCAACAGGTACAAAGTAATATGACCCCTTCTTTAAATACTGAATACTGCATAAAATCAGGGCTGACCACAATACAATTCTTGTCAAACCCTAACAAAACTTGTAGGTCAAGCACTTATAATATACAGTAAAACCTGTATATAGGGGCCACCCAAGGGACCAGAGAATATTGACCTTTATGTGCAGGTGACCCTTATACACAGGTTCAATTTAGTTGAAGTATGCAGTCAAGGGACTTTTCTAAAGTGGCCTTTATAGACAGGTGATCCTTATATAGAGGTGGCCACTATAGCAGGTTTTACTGTATATGAAATACTAAAGTGCAATGATGTACATGGGATTTTATGGGGAGAAGATTTGCATGACATATACAATTTTATAGCAGAATTAGGATAATCTGGTACCAATGACTGAATACAGTAAAACATGCTTTAGCAACCATCTGTGTATAAAGACCACCTGGTCATATAAAGACCATTTTTCGCTGTCCCCAATAGTACTATTTGTGTAAAATCAAACTTTATATAAAGACCACCTCCCAATAAAGACAGGTTTTGCTGTGTCCATAAGGGGGTCTTTTTATACAGGTTTCACTGTATCAGAAAATGATGCTTACCAATTTCTTGAGGTAGAGACTCCAGCTTATTTTCCTCTAAGTCTAATGTTCTCAGCCGCTTCAGATTTCCTATGCTGGGAGGTAATCTCTACAACAGGAAGTGATCCTATATTAGTTTTTATTACTTACACATTCAGATTGGTAGAATTTTACCATGCTTCAGAAGCTGAAGCAGAATTTCTATAAAAGATAATCCTTTCCCAACTCCTAATAATTGTAAATAATCTTCCCATAAGTTTAATATCTTTACCCTAACATTCACTTAAAAATGCTGGGTCTTCAACTTAAAAGCAAACTAAATACCTTATGATCTTATTACCTTAGCTTTGCTATCTTTACATGATTAGTAAAACTTGACATGTTGACTGAAAATGTGCATTTGTATCTGATTAGCATAAGCCCACTAGACTTAACTCAGAACTAGCTATACTTCAAACAGGAACATATTCCTGCTAAGCTAATATACCTTTTCACGGTAACTGTGATCCTGTGACTTTGGAAAGGAAAATGATACAAATTTCCTGAAAATTATGCCATGAAATAATCAGTTATGTGATGATGCTACCAGTTTTGCCAGTATCTGTATCAAAATTACAGGACCACAGTTATTGTGAAAAAGTATCTTATGTACCTGAATCAGACTATAGCTGAACTACAGTTGCGGGGATTCTCCAAACTCTTTTGGGAATGGGACCTGGGCCTTTTGAATAGGGAATTTTAGCAACATTTTATTGAAATTGGGAAATCTAAAACTAAACAAAGCTGTTTGAAGATACAAGAATCTCTTCAAATTAATTGTCATTTAACTTCAATTGAGAAATTTCGATTGCACATTTTGGGGAAAAAATGCATTTTTTTGGCATTGGGAATAGGGTCTTATTGATTGTCATTTACATTCATAACAAAGAGTCAATTTACAAGTAAAATGATGTTTTTTTTACCTTCAGCAAATTATTACTAAGTATTAATACTTCTAATTTTTCTAGATTCTGTATATCTTCTGGTACCCGTGTTAATTGATTTGTACCTAGATTCAACTCTACCATATTAGTCCAGCTCCCAATATCTGAAATGAACAAAATATCAATATCATTCTGTACTGGTTTAAAAGTACCACTTGAAATATGGACAAAACACATCAATGGCCCACAATAAATCATGATAAAATCCAGGGATCAAAGAAATGCATGGGTGTATGAATGGAATCTTTTATCTATTTAAGTTTCAAACCCCTCATTTAAATGTTATGGTATGAGGACTTACAATAACAGCAAATCATGCTGGTCGGTCAGTGAGCTATTTATAGTAACAAAAGCCACGGTTGGTTGAGCAATGAGTACGAAAATCATAAAATTAGATTTAAATACCCTACTGATCAGTCATGCAGTTTGGTCACAAATGATTTCAACTGTTTCACAGAAGATTTTTTAAATATCTCCAATGTACAAACAACAGATGAAGGCAAAGTGATGGCAATATCTCAAATGACCCTTTGGCTCAGGTGATCTAAAAAGGAGAACATAACCAAAAGGGAAATATTCCAGATATATAGAGTAATGTTTTTGCTCATTACATTAAATACTTTACCTAATGGCAAGAATGTGAGCTGGTTGTCTTTCATATTGAGCTTGGTGAGGCTGGAGGCTCGAGAGAATATTCCAAGTGGAATCTTGTTTATCTGATTGTGTTCCATATTAATTGACTGTAAATAAATTGTAAATATGTCTCACTGTAACAATGTAAGATCAACTGGCAATATATAACACAAAAATCAAAAACTGTATGGAATACAGTCCCACCACAAGGAGATACTGGTGAGATCAGGTGTTAGAGACTAAGATATGACCACGGCAACTAAAATCAACAAAGGGGAAATAACTCTAGAAATAATTGTGACAGGGTCAAAATTTTGTTAGAACTTTGTCAATCTCAAATGCATTGCTTCACCAAATATAGAGAACTTGGTCGAGGAAATGATTTGGTCCAGACATACAAAAGTGGAAGATTGGGACAGACATTCTGACAGATCGACAATTTTGAGTTCTGTCAATTTAAAAATAAACAATGGTTCCAAGTCCCTGATTTGAGTGTCCAAAAAAGATTTGTTAACCCCTGTATAGTCTCATGTATGACATGTATATCTATTCTCCAATTATTTAGCTTGAACATTTAACTTTCATTTTAAATTTGCTCTCTCATCTAAGGACAAAATTAGCAAAAATTAAACAGGAGTGAAGAGTTCCGGACATACAGTATTAACATTGTTTTCAGTCAATGTTATTTTATTATGCAATTATATCAACATGTTAAAGAAAAGCATAAAATGGAATTTTACATACATATACAGAGCAGAACTGAGCTGGACCTCCACTTGGATAAGACTGGAACGCATTTCGTGATAACGTTATACACCTCAAATTTGTTAAACTGGATAGTAAGCCTTCCTGTAAATCAACAAGAACATCACATGTACTTACAATCAGATGTCTTCTAGTGACTTTAAGTTGTAGCTTTTGTTTGTGAGATGGATAACGTAAATCAATTTTATTTCATGAGAGATTTTAGCATAAACTTTAACGTAAATTTTTTAATGAACATGTTTACGAATTCATATCTCATACATGTTTATTGATACTGTGTGGCTATCACAGTATTTCCAGCCACATAATTTTAAGTATTCACATATATCATATTTCTGCAAATCATTTTAACAATTACAGATCTAGTCCCAGATTATTTAACAATTTAAACTCAGAAACAAAAAGATAGACTTACTGGTAGTTGTGATATGTTATTCCCCTCCACATTAAACTCGTCCATATTAATACAGTTTGCTAGTGACTTTGGAATACTTGTTAATCTATTGTACCTGTAAAATAAAGAGATCAATGTATAACTGTGGTAGATAATTTAGTAGTCAAGGTTATGGTCAAAATCAGATATCACTAAATTTTGGGGTCTGGATTAGTATACAAGATGACAAATTGTTCAATCTACACAACATGTACATGTGGAGAAATTAGACTATTAACTCATATACCCCTTAAGACACATTTGAACTGGCCTAAATTATTGATTTAGGGAAGAGTCCATAGTTTTTCAGGGGTTAATGAGTTAAAAACCAACATTTACATCTTCGTTTTACAGTTAAACTTGTCTATAAAGGCCACTCAATGGAACAGGTAAAAGTAGCTGTTGTAGACAGATGGCCTTTATAAAAGGTTTACAATATGTATTCAGTATAAAAAAAGTCACAAAGTTTATGTTTGAATGGTTTTTATAGTCAGGTGCATTTTATACAGGTGACCTTTAACCCTTTGACTGTTTACATTACTAGAGTCAATATAGGCCCTCATTGCTGCATTAATTATTCATAATTAACAGAAACTAAGATATGCATTTTGATTTCAGATAATTGAAAGTGTACAAGATACAGAGATAAAACATACATCATAATGTTTTTCAGTATTTATACTTTATAAAGGTACTGTCATATCTTGAGTAAATCTGCAAGTTTGACTATTTACTGAAAGTTTACTCACACAAGGCAGAGTACACTTTGTATTGTGTTCATTGCCAATTAAATTATCAATAAATAGCAAAGATGTTAAAAGTTCATCCTGATAGTTTAAGTACAAAACCTTAACAACAAATTAATAAGATAAATACATTTTTCATTGTAAATAAACCTCAGCAGTTAACCGTGTATGAATTTCATCTCAAATACTTTGGTCAATGGCAACCTCCAATGACAATGGCTAAGAATACATTTAGCAAGTGGGACTGATTCAGGTGAAAACAAATCAAAACGACTGATAATCAACAAAGGTGAAGTTGAAATTTCACTGATCACAACTGTCCGTATTTAACAGGTATATCTGTCAATTTCTTCTGACAACAGTATAATGATGTTCAAATATTTATACTGTAGATGACAGGCAATTATCCCCATACTGTCGATATCCTTCCTGAAAATATTCAAGCAGCTGACTATAGAAAAGAAAGTTTTAATATGTATTATGTCATCGCGATAAATCCCCATATTTCTGAAACCGTATTCGGCCGTGACAACGATATCCATTTGCATCAAATCTCAAGCATCCGCGTTAATATTGTTGATCGTCCAATAGAAAAGTAAAGTTTGACGAATATTTATTATGTACTTGAAGATAAATATTTACCTAAACAAACACAAGATTACATACATTTTGTTGTCAAACTCAGTCTCAACGTTATTATCATTTTTTTGCATTCATTTAATTGTGTATGTAGAACAACATTTACTGAGGGGATATAATGCATGTAAAATTTTAATTAGCGGAGAGCACTTGTACACAAGCGATCTATATATCCACACTACGCTGTGACATAGTGAAACCTTCAGATCCAAGTACTCTGTTAACACTGAAATATGAGTTTTATTTTACCTTTGTGTCGTGTTATTTTTTTTTATATTTTCAATTTAAAAGCCTCCATCAGGGTTGACTGTCATGTACGAAATATATTTGACAAAACACCCAATTGTATCAATGCTGTCAAATCATTAAATTTTGACTGTTCCATTTTCATTTCTCCATGGCTGTTCGCTTCGTCTGCATTCGATTCTTGTTGAGAATCTATCAGATGATGATAAACAGTACATTGCCAAACATCGCAATGTGCTAGAGGCAATTACACCCTCTCAAGGGAATTACACAACTATGGCCTACTAGAAAACACAAGACAACAAGATTCATTTAAACAAACCATATACGCGCATTCCAGGCTTTTCTCTCGCTGTACGGAAAAAAGGGTGACATAAATCCGCCATTGAGGAGTGACATAGATATTTCAGGGTGACATGATTTTTTTAGAAATGTTGTTTAGGGGATATCATGCGTGACTGCTGTACATTTTCGGACTAATCAGAATTTTTCTTTGTGTCGTTTTTTTAAAAGATACATGATTAGATATATTTGACAACGATGTATCAATAAATTATACTGTTGTCACTCTATCGAGTAATTTTCAGTTATCTTTGTTTTCTAATACGTAACAAACCATAATTTCTGCGCACGAGGGTGACATAAATGCTGGTAATATTTCATCATGAAGAATTTTGCACAATTTTGTACAGAAGTAAAGATACAATTAGAGGTATAAAGAAAATTTTACTTTGCTTCTTTGTTTTCAAAAACCAATATTTTTTATTGGATCGAATTTTCAAATTTGGGAAATTAAAGAAAATTTTTAGCCGTCAAAAATTTTTTATGTGGGAGGTTCGATTACCGTCACAAATTTATGTAGCATTAGTATTACTTCGTCTCGATCTCTGAGAATACACATTTATATATTTTGACCGTGGCGCTATTATTTATTCAATGAAACATTGTATATTAACAGTATTTTATTGGAGAAGTGTAAAATAATGGCCAGAATGTATGTAACATGACACTAGGGGCCTATCAATGAACTGCAAATTCGTAATACGGTCTCTTGTAATTCTTCGATTTATTACCAATCCATCTACAGTATTAGGGCATAAATGAGTTCCCCGAACTTTCTGTCCCGATTTGTCTAAAAAAGCAGACTACATCATTACATACCTTAAACCTAATCTTGACAATGTTTTAAGATTTCCTATTGAATCTGGTATGTCTAAAAGTTCATTGTGCTGGAGATCTAATGAGTTCAGCATCACACACTTTCCAATTTCTGAAAGAACAGAAAAAATATATTGTCAGATATTCTCTACTTCTGTCTCATTCACTTACTACTTCTGTCTCACTCTACTCTTGTCTCACTCATTCACTGTATTACTGTCACTCACTCACTCTACTTGCCTCACCCTACTCACTCTCAGACACATTCTCTCTCTCTCACTCTCTCTCTGGTCTATTTCACCATGTATTTCAGGCATTTTAAATTTTATTTACTGAGACCCATCATCTCATGACATATTTTCTTCTGCTGCCTATTAATGTAAAATTGAAATTCAAAAAAAATAATCACCTTCTGGTAAATGCTCTAAATGGTTGTGAGAAATATCAAATGTGAGTAAATTGACTAGTTGACCTATTCCTCTAGGTAACTGTGGAATCTTGTTTTCCCGTAAACTAAATATTGTCAAATTCTGAAAATAGACAAAATAAACTTTATATTAACAAGTAAAAACAGTAGTCTGCATCTATGCAATCATTAAGACTAAGAAGTTTAAAGTGACAGTTAAGTGTAATTCTACAGTAAATTACTACAGTGGAACCTGTCTTGAGAGACCACCCATTCTGCCACAGAAATGTGGTCTCTCAAAAATGGTTTAATTTACGGTTTCAAAATGTGGTCTCAAAAGACAAATGGAGGGCTCGGGAAACCATTTGTCTGTGACGAGTGAAATTCAGATTCGGCAAGTGGTCTCAGAATTTCACTCGACCAACAGACGAGTATTTAAAATCAAAGTACTGAAATAAGGGAGACTCCCTATTGTTTATGTAAAATTCTTAAAATTTCTTCAAGAAAAATGCATATCTTCCCTTCGAAAAATTTTAATTTTCATATTAATTTTTACTTAAGTTTAGAGTCTCCCCATGAGTTTGAAAAATCCCCCCCATGAAATTTTTCCAAGGTTGGCAAAAGAGGCAAGTCTGGTGATTCAAATTTTCTTGTTTCACGGATAAATGATAATGATTAAAATCCTGTAGTCAGACATAAGCCCATACTGATTTAGGGCATGTAATATCATATGTAAACAATCCTATTTAGGGCTATTACCATGGTATGTAAACATATACTCTGCCTAGACAAAATAAACAACCAAACAACATTCTCTATCTTGTATTTATTTTTATAAATAACTTACCGGGTTAAAAAAGATAGTTTACCCAATGTTTATTGTTAAAGAAATAATTTTTCATCAACATAATTCAGGCCTAAAGTCGCAATATAGCAAAACGATCCATCATCAATTTCGCTTATAGTTTATAGACGTCAGCACTTTCAGCAATGAATAAAACTTTGTTTTCTGTTGAAGACATCGTTTTTGTTTGAAATCCCACATGAACAGAACAATTACACAAACAGTTTAGGTTTATACACCCCAATCTAATTGTGATTAACTTCAAAAGGTATGATAATTGTTGTGTAAACATCCAACAACACAATTTTCCCCAATTTTTGCGGAAACAAGAATTATAAATTGTAAAGATTGTAAAAGTTGAATTCTTGAATTGGACTGTATTTTTCAGGACGTGCAAATGCAACGTCTTTACTGCTAAAAGTCGAAGTAAAACCATAATATCTTGTTATTACATAACAACCCATAAAACTACAACTTGTCAACATTGTCTGACATGAGCAGCTCTTTTGTCGGACATAGACAATTTTCGTTGGTCTTGCCGCCAAGTCAGACAGATTTCAACAGTTCTGCAATGCTGGTGAAGGGCCTTCAAATTTTGGCCTATGCTTGGCACTTACTGCCATTGAGTAGTGAGGATCACTTAACGTTCCGACACTTACTGTACCACCTTGACATGGGGCCTTGGTTTCTACTGTCTTTGAATTTGTAAAGCAGACTTTGAAGGACCACAATTAGAGAGAATCAGGAGGCCTGTTAACAAATAACTGTAAGGCATCTTGACTGACTCAGGTGACCACGTATGAAGATTTTCCACATTCATTTTGGAACGGGGCCTGGGCCTTTTGAATTGAGAATTTCAGCAACATTTAATTGAAATTTGAAATCTAAAAACACACAAACCTATGTGAAAATACAAGAATATCAAGAATTACTCACTGTTAAATTGCTTATAGCTTCATCTACATGCTTAATTCTGTTGAATCTCAAGAACAACGTGGTAAGTGATCGTAGCTGATAAACAACTTCTGGGATCTGAAATTTGAATGATATTTTGGTTATGAAATACAGACAAGATGCATAGTATTAACATTATTAAAATATGCTAAAATTCAAAATAAATCCCTGTCAGCAAACAAATCTAATATGCTTGAGTCCAAGAATTTACTGGATTAGTCCTTCCAAGTCCAGCTATCAAACTTCAACATCAGATTAAACTAGGACAAATTGCTCCTGTGTCAGAAAATTCAAAAGTTTCATATTCCATCTTATCTGTATAACAATTTTGTGTTTGTGTCATTTTCAAATTATTAAAATCATTCAATTAGGTAGAGCTCCACTTAACTGGTAGTTGGATTCTAATACACCATATATCAAAGAGCAACTGTAAAGTTAAACTCTTATTCTCATATACTGCAAGTTCTATGATTCCATTTCTACGGTTTACAAGCTTGATCTTGCAAGAATTAATATACAACAGCCAAAAAGTTAAGAAAATATTAAAATGAAACTATCAGGCCAAAAAGTTAAGAAAATATTAAAATGAAACTATCAGGTAAGAACCTTCTTACCTCATTTAGTCTATTGTGTCGAAGGTCAAGAACACGGAGCTGTTTGAGATTCTGTAAAGAGTCTGGTAGAGTTGTCAGGGAATTTTCACTTAGCCCAAGCTTTTGTAAGTTTGTAAGACAGCCAATTTCTGGTGGCAGAGTTCCAAGTTTGTTGCCATACAAATAGAACTCTTGTAACTGGATTAACTGTAAAAAGACAATTGGAAATAACTCAAGATGACTTTCCAAATACAAAACAATAGACTATATCCACATCTCTCTGTGTATATACAATGTATATGCATGAGGTCCCCTACCAACAATATCCCTACCTAAGTGGGTAATGAATTTAATATCTTTTATACTAAAAACCATTTCAACTATGTAACCAAGATTGCATACATGGTGTATGTGACATGTGAGTTTACACAGAATAAGAAAGCCCTAGTGTGTATGGATTAAAAATCAACTATCTTTATATTCATATCCTATAAGTCCTGCAGGATACAGGGTATTGAAGGACCCCACTTTAAACACATAAGGGAAATGATGTTTTTATTTGATTTTGTGAGTGATATGCACTAAGCTATTTCTTTGACACATTTCTGATATAAGACAACTCCTTACTGTTGTTTTATGTCCACATGCAGTTTCTATGACTCTGTAAACATTTTAAAAATGTTGAGCAGGTTTGATCTATTTCCAATGTTTTTGTATCTATATCTTACATTGACTACAAAGCAATTAGGACCTACTGCAAAACTTACAAATTAAGACAGCCTCTATGTTGCCCTACCTTCTGAATTCATTACTCTTAGTAGAACGGTTGCAATTGTAAGTAATAACTTGGGCAAGAATTAAGACTTAAAAACTTTTAGCAAAATGGTCGGCAGAAGAGCGATGATTAAGAAATTCACAATCAATTTTACTGTTACCTTTCAGATGTTAAAAAAAATGATCAAGTGAAAAGTTGAACTGTTCAAACTTTTACATAAAATTGATGGCAACCAAGTGCAATAAATTCATACAGGTGATGTAAGTGACAAATCAAAGGCCTGAATGACCACAATGTCATTGGCCACTTGGAAAACTTACTAAGTCGGTTGGCCTATAACTTAATAAAACACAAAATCAAAGAGCTCCTACCTCTCTCACAGTATTTGGTATCACAGTAATCTGTAAAACAAAAAGAAGACATACAATGTATATAATTATTAAGATTTTGGTGTATCATCCACATTTATATCCTTTCAAAAATTGATATTCTATAAACACATATTTCATCAAGTCTAATTTTTCATGCACACAAAAAATAAAACAACAAATGGAATACTCTGTAGTACCTGTGGTGCAATTGAGTTGTCAGAAAAAAATAGGTTTTTGACACACAGTTTTCAGGTTTTAATTAAGCTCAAGGTAAAATATTTCAATTCCTTCAGCTTAGGTTAAAGATTTTGAAAAGTAGGTCAAAGTCCAAGGTCAAGGTCACTAGGTCCAAAATCAAGGTACCAAATGAAAGCTCTGGTCATAAGAAATCTATACATGTATGTGAAATATCAAAGCCCTATCCCTCATGGTTTAAAATATATATCCGAGATTAAAATTTTTAAAAAGTAGATCAAAGTCCAATGTCAAGGTCACTTGGTCAAAAGTCAAGGTATCAAATGAAAGCTCTGGTCATAAGAAATTTAAATGTGAAATATCGAAGCCCTATTCCTCATGGTTTAAAAGATATAGCCAAGATTAATTTTTTTTAAAGTAGGCCAAAGTTCAAGGTCTAGGTCACTAGGTTGAAGTCAAGGTACAAAATGAAAGCTCTGGTCATAAGGCATCTACCGGTATATGTGAAATATCAAAGTCATGTCCCTTGCAGTTAAAAAGGTATAGGCCATAGGAGTGGTACAGTTCAGGATTATTTTGGTTCAGTTCAGTTTTTTCGGTTCGGTTCATCTAACAGCTGACCCTGGACTCCATGTGCAACCACAGAATTATAAACACAATCTAGAATGCATGTCAGTCTAACGGCACATATTTCTAACTCAAATATGAGACCCTGTGATGCAACACAGCAGTATGCAGGCTCAAGTTCATATCTCTACCTTACACTATATTGTGAAATTATATATCTTTAAGATATAGAGATGCTAGTGGCTTATTGGCAAAATTCCTGAAATTACAAACTGAGCAAATATGGGTCGGGGGTCTGGGGGCTGCCTATGCCCCTGTAAGCTCTGAAAGTAAAGATACTCTGAGACTGATTCTAGCATATTTTGGTGTTTGACTACAATAAACGACTTAGAAAACAATGATTGTTTTGTGCTTTTTTTTAAATATAAATTTCATATTTATTTGAAGCAAGGTGAAAACCAACCACTATGTAATATATATTGAAGGCTTTTTCTGCTTAGGGAAAAGATGTTCATATAAAATGATTTGATCATTGCACACAATACATAAACACTGCCCCTTTACATCAAATTTACAGACATAATATGAAGATACCCATGCCGTCCCTTTCCTCCAGCAACTTGTTCTTAATCCCTAGCCTTGGTTAATCATTTTCATATCAGCGGATTGATCTGAAACACTCATGTTAGATTTTCAAATTTGACTCACTGCTATAAACGCGCTATAGCAATGAGTCAAAGCAACATCAATGCTAATTAGTCAATTCGGTTACAATCAACGAATGAATAAACAGATAGCAAATGTCATCAGATGAACCGGAAATGTATCTCAGTGGTCTGCCTAATTACCGAAAAGAACCAGAGAAATTCTGGTTAAACTAAATAACGGAATAGTAATCAAACTCCAGAATTTGGTTATACTAAATAATGGAATAGTAATCAAATCTGGAATGTATGGGGATGGGAATTAATAATACAGAAATACATTGTAATTTGCTTATATGGAACACTTGTGTTTAAAATATTCTCTCCATTTACATTGTAAGAGAAATATGCTGTATTGCTATGTTTAATTCACTAACAAATTTTACTCTTGACATCTTGTTTAATCCTCACTTCTTTGGAATAACATTTTGGAAAATAATATTTATGACAGGGTATAGAATACCACAGGTTGAGGTTAACGAATCAAATGTAAAGAACTTGGTCTTTCTGCCGTAGAGTAACTCCGTAGGTGTGTAGACACTACAGAGAAAACTCTGCAAGTCAAATTGTCATGTTTATTATTTGAAAGACTTGCCTATTCACTGTTGATTATGTATTGCCATATTTGTAATCGGCATCTGGTTTCAGTTGGAAATAATCACACACGAAAGTAACTTGAATTACTCAAGCCCTTTCTGTTCCCGATCCCCCTTCTTTCAAGGAATGAAGTGATCGTAGTGAGCGAGATATAACAACTGTTTAGCAACATGACAGAATAACTTCATATTAGCTGCCATTTGTAATTTATACTGATAGCACTAAACACCTAACAGACACAATGTTACGAAATAGTGCAAGTTACTGAGAGGCTGGATATATTATCACATCTACATTCAAATTATATCTATATTAATCATTTATAGATTATTTTATATTCTGATGAAGAATATTACGTTTTTTTATTAAGAAGTATTGGTGTCTGCTTCAAGTAAATGTCATGCCGTTTGGGTCATTAGAATGACCTTATTGAATAATAATTTTTGAACCGAAATCCAGAATATAAAAACCAAACCGATTAGTTCGACGTCAACAATTCGGTTCTTCGGTTTTTAATCAAACAGTTGCACCCCTATTACATTGTAAGAGAATATGCTGTATTGCTATGTTTAATTCACTAACAAATTTTACTCTTGACATCTTGTTTAATCCTTCCATCTTTGGAATTACATTTCAGAAAAAAATATTTATAAAAGGCTATAGAATACCATAGGCTGAGGTTTCATGGATCAACTGTCAAAAACCTGGCCTTTCTGCATTACTGTAGAGTAACTCCATAGATGTGTAGACAGAGTGCTGCATGTTATGTTTATTATTTGAAAGACTCATTGTTGATTATGCATATTTGACATCGGCTTCTGGTTTCAGTTGGAAATAATCCCCACACGAAAGTAACTCGAATTAGTCAAGCCCTCCCTGTTCCCGATTCCCAATTCTTTCGAGGAATGAAGTGATCATAGTGAGCGGAATATAACGACTGTTTACCAACACAAAAGAATAGCTTCATATTAGCCGCCATTTGCAATTTATACTGATAGCACTAAACACCTAACAGACACAGTATTACAAAATAGCTGCAAGTTATTCAGAGGCTGGATATATTATCACATCTACGTTAAAATTATATTCATATTTATCATTTATAGATTATTTCAAATTCTGATAAAGAATATTACTTTTTATTAGAAGTATTGACATCTGCTTCAAGTAAAAGCCATGTCGTTTGGGTCATTAGAAGGACCTTATTGAATAATAATTTTTAACCGAACTGAACCGAAATCTGGGATATAGAACTGAACCGAAATCTGGGATATAGAACCGAACCGATTCGGTCCAATGTCAGCGATTCGGTTTGACATCGGTGGTTTGTAAGTTTTTAATTGAACTGTCGCACACCTAATAGGCCAGGTTAAAGTTTTGTCTAAGGATGCTGACAACAATGATGAAAACAACAGGTGTACAACATTAGCTCTCTAGACTTTCATCCCAGCCAGCTAAAAAATATGTCACCAACACTCAAGTTTGTGTACTGTAAAATATATCATAAAAACAACTGAAGCAGGCATTTCCTTATGTAAAGAAATCTAAATGATCAGATATATCTTCTTCCTTGAATAATTGAAGATTATATAGTCTTGTTTGACTTAAATTGTCAAAAAATACATTAAACTCAATGACCCGTCTCAATGAAATCCATGATACATCCTAACTAAAGACTTCCTGAATCCTCAAAATACAATGCTCTAACTCTGTAATCTAGGAAATGATGACAAGGTCAGTCAATTTGAGAAAATTAGTGATTATATACCTCTCAAATGGGGAAAACCATACTGAATTGCATGTGCTTTAAAAAAATCTATTTCGCTGAAATTGATGGATGATAATAACCCATATTATGAGACATTATATCTACGCAAGATGTATATCTGCACCAAATATGGGAAACCTATAGCGCAGCTAAGGAAATGACTCACATATGAACCAGACAAATAAAATCAACAAAGGGGAATAATTCTAAAAAGATCAAGGGTCGTAGGTGTGCAATTTGTGTATGTGACGCTAGTACTCTTTCTACTCCAGATGCATATCTACAACAAATATGGAAAATTATGTTTTAGCAACAAACCACTAATGAGAGAAAATATAGGGCCCTGATGCATTGCACACCAGATGAGAAATACATATAACAAATAAGTAAAAAACTTGAAATGCTGGACTTACTTGAGATTTACTGAGATCTAGTCTCTTGGCATCTTCTTCTTTACATTTTTTAAATTCTTTTGATACATCCTGTAAAAGAATGAAGATAAATATCATTGAGAATAGTATGGAAAACAAGTTATGTCCTATAAGCACTATGGTCTCTTCGCTCAACAAGAGAGCCAAGTTATGTCATTCGTGAAGAATTTAAAGACCCAAAACCAGAGGCTAACAGACCCTTTTTGGGAAAGGGTCCTGTTCCCTTTCAACTGGGAATTTTACATCACTATGGACTAAATTTGGTAAAATCAATGTACTGAAAATACTCAACGATTTGACGGTAATCGTAAGTTTTAATGATGATGTATAATACACTCAGTATACTGAAAAAATATACATTGTGTACACATGCTTGAAATATATTGCAGGTTAATTTCAACAGAGGGTACCACTGTCATGTAGTAAATTTTGAATTTACTGCCTATTTACTGAGAAAATGCATGTTATTTCCAGTTTCCAATTTAGCAAAACCCTGTGAGAATCACCCAATTTTATTTCAAATAAGAACAATATTGACAATGAAAACATCACAATTTTTCTCACATTTTTACCATTGATATCACACATGAGAACCGGTAGCTTATAGGTCAAATTTTGAATTACTTTTTAATTCGGTAAAATTAGGTCTTACAAAAATGTAACTTAAAGTCAGGGCAAACATTTGGCCTAAAGTGAGTACTGATGGCTTATATCATTTATTATGCAACAAACTGCATACATGTAGATCAGCGATATGATTGTAAAATCATGTGCTTATAAACATTGTTTCATCAATATTAAATTTCAATAGGCTATACTTCCTATCAGTAGTGTAAAATTTCTAGGTCAATATTTGTGCGTGTATAACATTTTCCCAACTTCAAAGACTGCCAGGAATTTCTCATCATTAAGATCATGTAAATGAGGAATGACGCAACTTCAATGTCTAACTTCACAGCCAGATCTTGCCAATACACAGTAAGGGAAACTTGGCCAAAACTCATTTGCATATTAATCGTGTGCAAGAATTGTTAACAGTCCAGTCAATCGCTTTTAAAGTCAAATAAATCACAAGAGTATTATGGTAAAAAATAACTGAAAAGTAACATTCTAAAGCAAATTTATAATATCCTAAATTAATAAAGGACGCAGAACAGCAAATTGTTACTATATTTTCGTCATTTTAAAAAGCAAAAATATATAAATAAAAGTGTGATTTGGAAATTTCAATCTTGAAGTTGAGTTTATGTTGCTGAAATGCACATACATGTGTAATTTTCTGTTGATATAATGTGTTATTAACCCCATACTGTAAAATGTGCTTTGACTTGTTCCCAATTACCAAGTTAGCATAACATCTTCCATCAACTCGTAAAAATAGGACCAATTATGGCAATTTTATTAATAAAATAAAAAAAAGATATAAAATTTGGATTCATTTATCTCTCTATAACTGACAACATGAATTTCATCTGAAGCAATTGAAGGTATTAATCCAGCATTTTTTTTTTTTTTTTGTCATCCAGACATCAAAAGTCGGGTACTCGGTGTACATTGTTGCGAATTTTTTGTCAAAATTGGGAAAAATATACCTGATTTTACATTGGGAATGGTCCTTTTACTGGACCCACATGGTGATGATATTGATTAAATATTAAAGAAACAAATTATTCTTAAATATTTCATGAAAGGAACTTGGAAAAGAGAAGATAAAATCATGAAATTGTCTCTGCTGGACAGAAGGATATAACTATGAGATTGCCCCCCCCCCCCCCTTGACAAAAAAGATAAAACTATGAGATTGTCTCCCTAGATAGGAGATAAAACTATGAAATTATTCCCCTAGGGAGTACCTTATACTATTTAATTGTCTCCCCTCGACAAGAGAAAAAACTGTGAAATTGTCTCCCCTAAAGAGTCATAACTATAAAACTGTCTCCCCTAGACAGAATATAAAAAATAATTGTCTCCCTAGACAGGATAAAAAAAAAGAGATTGTCTCCCCTAGACAAAAGATAAAAACAATAAAGAAATTGTCTCCCCTAGATAGGAGATAAAATATAAAGACTTTGTCTCCCCTAGACAAGAGATAAAAAACAGAAATTGTCTCCCCTACACAGGAGATAAATAATAAAGAAATTGTCTCTCCTACACAGAAGATAAAACTGAAGTTGTCTCCCCTAGATAAGAGATAAAACTTTGAAATTGTCTCCCCTAGGTAGGATTAAAACTGTCCCTAATGGACAGCTGGAAAATGCTGTTATTGGGGTTCAGGTGCCAAACCTAGTAAATCATCTCAGGAATACGTTCAATAACAATTCTTCTCCCCACAACAATGTAACTATGAAATTGTCTCCCCTAGATAGGAGATAAAAGTATAAAATTATCTCCTCTAGAGAGTACCTAAAACTATTAAATTGGTCCCCTAGACAGAAGATAAAATCTATGAAACTGTCTCTCCTTGACAGGAAATAAAACTATGAAATTGTCTCCCCTAGAGAGGCAAAACTATAAAATTGTCTCTCCTATCGACAGGAGATAAAAAAAAATAAAGAAATTGTTTCCCCTGGACAGGAGATAAAAATACAGAAAATGTCTACCCTACACAGGAGATAAATAATAAAGAAACTCTCTCTCCTATACAGAAGATAAAACTGAAATTGTCTCCCCTAGATAAGAGATAAAACTTTGAAACTGTCTCCCCTAGGTAGGATTAAAACTGCCCCAATGGACAGCTGGAAAATGCTGTTATTGGGGTTCAGGTGCCAAACCTAGTAAATCAACTCAGGAATACCGGTATGTTCAACAACAACAATACAAGATTTCAATAGAAATCTTCTCCCCACAACAATGTTTGCACTGGTACTATAGTTAATCAAGGGAGGTGAAACCAATGAAATTTACAAAAATGAAAGAAAATAAATAAATAACATAGGACCTACATGTGTAAACCAACCCACAAATATCAATAACTCAAAGTTCGGTCTGTGATCGTATAGTTTTATTCTCAGCACAGCAGAGTACAGCAATGGTAACAATTATTTCAATAATCAGAGAGTATGGTGGTGTTCTCTCTAGGCGGTTTCCCGCTGGTCTCTCTCGTCTCCAGAACTCCAGTGCTTATATATGTTTGTCAGTTTTGACCAACGCAAAACATTAAAGTTCTAGAAGCTTATAGAGAGTTAAATGCATCTACAATTGGAAGAATACGGGCGCCTGCATCATCAAAATCTGTCATAATGCAACCTTTGGCAACCTTTTACATTATCATTCTTAGTACAACTTCAGTACTTTATATTCATTATCATTAACATCAAATCTTGTTTACCAAACTGATGATGACAGATATTTGACCTTTTAACATGCAGCTTCAATTGCTGCTGAATTTGTAAAGGTGTTGACAAGTTGTTTATCCAAAACAGTATATTGTAATAATGCTAAGTCATATTACTAAATATTATGCTGAGTAATTTTTGAATTTGGAATTTTATATCTAAATTAACTTTGTCAACATATTTACTTGACCGAATTAGAAATCATGTAATTTTAGCTGCCCGTATTTTCCCAAATACATATAATACACATCAACTATTTCAAGTCACACCAATTATTCACGTATATAATTTCCTAAAAGATTTATCTCCCGTACCTCATATTGTTACAAACGTCCCTATCCCTTGAAATTTTTACTAAATGGTAAAAATTTCATTCTTATAAATACTTTCCAAATTATAATTAGTAACTTTTTATAAAATTTCCCCCATTGGTGTGGCTTGAAAGTTATAACACAATTCAATAAAGTTTTTACTGTTAATCATGAAATGAATAAGTTGTGACCTGGATTTTTATCGGTAAATAATTCATATCCTGGAGTAATAACAAATTAAACTTGTGACTTAGATTTCTCAATAATCCACTATCAATTATGACCTGGATTTCAAACAATTCATAAAACTCGTGATCTGGATTAATATTAAATAAAAATGTGACCTGGATAAAAATATGTGACTTGGGTTATAATTTCAATATATATTCATGCATTATAAAGCGATATAAACCGGTTCAATAAGCAGAGAATTTATGCATAATTCAATTCAATAATCATTGTCTCAATACAAATAAAGTTCATTATTACAGTTCATAAGTAAAGTTCATTATGTTAAGGGTTCATTATAACATAATACATTTAATAATTCACTTTTTAACACTTTTAACATATTCATGGAAAATCCTCCATTCACGGAAAGTCCTCCGTCCTTATGAATATTCATGGAAAGTCCTCCATTCACGGAAAGTCCTCCGTCCTTTGCGTAAATTCTGTTTCTTTAATAATAATAAAGTTTTCGACTTCTTTAAATTATTATCGTGTTGTATTCACATTACACTGTGATTATTACTTAAGTTCTTGTATAGTCTTCAGTAGTCGAATGTTAGTGTCTTTAGTTACTGGTGAACTTAAAACTGGTAATCGGGCTTCTGGATCGAAGCCAAGTGGTCTCATCCACTTCGATGTTTTCGATCGACCGATTTATTGTTATCGTTAAATTCTTGCGGTGTCACATCGCCTGTTTCTGGGTCTTGATAGAGTTCATGATTTATTTCATGGTTATCGTGTTTGTATTCCTTTATTTCACAGGAATGTACGTCTGGATATTCACTTTTGTAGTTTTGTTGACTGTTTTTCATTTCTCCTTGACTATTTTGTTTCGTGTTTTCTGTTTCTCTTTTATCTTGACCTGTATAGTGTTCGGTTTTCAATGTTAATTCTGGTTTGATCAGTTACTGGTATTAAGTCTATGTCGTATTTATCCTTAAGGTACATACTGCAAAGTTTCATGTCTGGATATTCGTTCGGTTCTTGTTCAGTTTGAATGTCTTCTTTGTATATACTGGCTGTGTTTCTTGACCGTTGTTTCATCTTTTCTGTTATAAGATTGCGAATGTCATTATCATCTGCTGTTGACTGTGTATTTATGCATGATCGACTGTTTGTTACTTGGTGCTCCTGGTATGGCTGTTGGTTCTGGTTTCTTAGAAGTCTTGAAAGATTTGGAAGACTCAACTCCTCTTTTCCCTCACTACTTGACCACTTAACATTAGGATTATCTTTATTTTTCTTTTTGACAGAAGATTCTGAATGCCTTATTTCTACATTTTCTTATTATTCTTTTTCACATTTTATCATTATAATTATTAAGATTGTTACTACTGGCACTATTGGTATGAGAAAGTATTGACCATTCTTAACCCAAAAATCATCTTCTGGCATTGGTTGCATTTCTTCTAGTTTTAGTTCATTTATCAAATTATCTAAATTAATTTCTTTTACTGGTTTCAACGTCTTAGGAATTTTTAATTTTATCATATCGTGGGAAATTTTGTTTATATCTCCAAAACAAACTTACTTCGTCTTTTTTATACTTATCAACTAATGTTTTTAAAGGATCCTTAAAGTTAAAATTACTTTCCTTATAAATGTAAGGTGTTAAAGTCATATCCCCCGTTAGAAGCTTGACAATTTTGTTCCAAATGTAGAATGTCTAGAGGTGGCAATGTTTTCTTAATCATTGATTCTTTATCACACATGATCATGAAATTTTGTAACGTTTTAGCAATGATTAACCAATTTCCTTCTGTAACATACTGTCCTCGAGGAAGAATTGCATTATTGATCAGTGTGGTCTTACAGTTTTGTTCAATTTTAGATCGTGTTTCGAAAAATATAGAAATCACACATGTCTGTCTGTTTGAAACAGTATAGATAGGACTGTCAAAAGAACAATATCTTATTGAAGGATTTGAACATTTTTCTAACTCCTGTTGAGTTAAAAGTGCAAATTGTGTTTTCTCTTTATTTACCGCTAAGGCTTCTGACTCTAAGTCATATTTGGCGAGTACTGAGGGTTCTTTCATATGTGGTAATGCCAAGTTATGTATCTTGTAAATTTCTAAGGCATTTGTTGTGTCAACCAAAGGTACTGACACAATAACTACAATGTTTTCGTCTTTGAAATATGTAGCACAAGTCAATGTTTTGTATAGGTCCCAAAGATCTTTTTCAGGGTCAAAAAGGCAAAGCAAAACGATGGATTCAGTTTGATTTTTGATTGATAAAAGTAACTGCCGAAACTGTAAAGGTTGTATAACAGATGGTGCAAGGTGTCCCAGTGACAACATGTTCAGTTGGATTTCAAGATGTTGTAATTTGTTTTGAACCAATCTAACCCAGTTCTTAACATGATCTAAAGCTCTATCTAATTGGATATAATTATCAATGCTATTTTGTTTTTGTTCGTTTGATCTGTCACATTTTTCATTTCTTTGAACTAGTATTTTCAAGGTCGTCAAAGTGTCAGTTATGGTTTTTCGATTTTCTGAAATTTTATGTCGATTGTCTTTTTGTAATGGTCAAACTTGCATTTAAAACATGTTTCATACCCTGTTGATTTTTCATTAAAGATTTGATATTCTTTTTGAAATGGATGAGAGATCATCCTCACTTACTGTGCCAAAGAGCCAAGAAAGAGCTTTACCTACGACAGGTATAAGACTTCTTTTTTCTACGTTTTCCAGTCTGTTTTCTAAGTGTCAAAATGTCATTAAGTTCCTTTTCAAAAAGTGTCTTGTAATATTGTCAATTTGTTTATTTTCAGAGCTAACTGTCAAAACTTGCTGTCTTACATTCAGGTTTACTATTGTGAATTTTCTTAGCTTCATCTAAGTATTCATCTAAGTCTGAGATTGTTTGATTTAGTTTATTTAGTATAATTCTATATGGAGTTACAGGGATCTGAAATGCTATCGTCCATTTGGATTTTGAGGTTGTTATCTCATTAATTTTTTCGAATATGATATTTTCTCTGTTCAGCAATGTAGGCGTGGTATGCACGACGGCGAAAAATGTATATGAGTATAAGTGGCAGTATCATTTTCTTCCTCTTCCGCTGGAAGAGAATAAAGAAATTTGTTTACTTGTCTGAAGGGAAAGTAACATCTAGATAGCATGTCATGTAATTCTGTTATTAATTCCCCTATCGAAATTATTGTATGTTCCTGTGCTTCTACCCAATTCATTCTTTTTGTCATTTCTAACCAGTTTATTTGCCGAATGAGGTTCTGTGTCAATTTGTAAATATTGATATCTCCCTTTACTATCTTAATAAGAGAGGGTTGCAGATATTCATTATCTTCTAGTCCTATCATCTCTTTTATAAGAGTATCCTTTTGAATTCTCTTGAAATGGTTAAATTCTGGCACTAACGGCCTTAATTGTTTAACTGTGATTTTTATCAACTGTCTGTTTATTTCGTCGACTACTAATGAGGGTAAGTGTGATATGTTTTGACTACAAGTATCTAACTGTGTGGGTTTTATCTGTACAGTTGGCCATTTTCTTGCCTTTTACTCTTTTTGGTAAATCTAAAATCGTTTAAGCTTTTTCCATTTGTATTCTTCCCCATCCCAATAATAATCTTTATGTTTCGGTATCCATTCTATTACAAAATTCTCTACGGTCTAATTCCCAAAAATTACAGATTATTTCCTGTTCCTTTTCAATCTTTAAGTTTTAGATTCTTATCTGAAAAGTCACATAATGGAACATAGACTTTTACATTTCCAAATGTACATCCTTCGAGATGGATGTTATCCCATTCCCAGGTTGAAATCTTAAATTCTGATATAAGCTTTTGGCCAACTTCCCGGTTTTGGACAATTTCTTAGCCTCATTGTTGGAAATTTTGATATAAGTTCTATATTTCTTCTTTCTTGAGAAGGGGGGCGGAGATCTTGCCATGCCTACTTCTCACAAATAGTCTTTTCCTATCCATAATTTTATCTTCTAGTCTTAATTTTCTTTATGGTAGTTCTTATTGCTATAATTGATTTTTATTAACGAAGGTTTTACTATGTCTAATTCTTTCCTACGATGCAGTGTCTTATAAATTTTAATTATTCTTAAGAATTCTTGGTTTAAGTGGTCTTTTACTTTTAACTTGCTGTTCTGTATAGTTTTTATATATTTTACACTTTATTTCTTCTGTAGTTTACTTATTAATTCATCTAATTCTATTTCACTAATATATCTATCTACTTTCTCTAATATTTGCTCAATTATTTCCCTAACTATTTCTGCCATATAATAAGAGTTGAGTCTTCTTTCTTGTTAATTGTTTTCCTGTAATAACAATGTACGTCTTATAGTCTGAGATTTCTCATTGTGTGACACATGTTATTAAAACATATCTAAATTGTTTCTACTCATTTTGTCAAATGTTGTATTTAACGTAATTAATATCCCTTTAATAGTAGGGTCCATTTCATCTACAATTCTTTTTGAACTCTTAATTTCATTTATTTCTGTATCTTCTGTATCCTTACTTATTCTTTGTTTTCTGTCTGATTGTCTTGTTCTGTTAACTTTTCTCTATCATCTAACTTTGTGTTTCTGTATATTCTTTTTAATTCTGCTAAAGGAAATATCATCCTCACTATCTGAGTCATCTCGAATTTGCCTAGATCTCTTTACAATATCTTGACTTTATTCTTATCAATTTCGTCATCTGAAGATTCTGAATCTGGAGGTACTACATATGTTGATTTTCTTATCGGTCTATTTAATTTGTCTTGGGGTATCTCCCAATCATCTAAATTAGCTAACCTAAGATGTCGAGCATGTGTCTTAGTTGTTGTTCCTGTCAACTGATTCTTAACTATAAAACTTAGAGGTCCTTTTTCTTCAATAATTCTGTAATAAGGGTGTCCATTTATTATCTAATTTACTGGTTTTTCTTTGATTCTTAATATATACTGGATCTCCTACCTTGAAATTAATTTCTTGACTACCCCTATCTGCATATTTCTTTTGTCTTTTCTTAGCGTCTTCTAAATTTTGTGTGTACTAACGTAAAAGCTTTATGTTGCTGCTGTAATGCTACTTTATATTGATCTTCCCCATTATATTTTCTTCTAGGTTTAAGAATTGTATCTAATGGTAATACTACATCCCTATTGTATAGTAAGTAGAAGGGTGAAAACTTGGTCGATTCACTTGGATGAAATCTAATTGCTGCTAATGTCTGATTCAAATATAAATCCCATGTCTGAACATCATCAGATATTTTCTTAGCCATTACATCATGTAAAGTTCTATGAATCTTTCTACCTTGCCATTACTTTGAGGACTATAATAAGATGTTGTAATATGATCTATGTTTAACTCTTTACGTGTTTCTTGCACAGCCTTATTCACGTTTTTCTGACCCATTATCTGTTAGTATCTGAAGTGGGCAACCATATCTTGGAAATATTTCTTCTAATATAAGATGGACTATATTATCAGCTGTTTTATTTGGTACACTAAAAGCTTCTGGCCATCCAGAATATAAATCTATGAATGAGACAATGTACTTGTTGCCTGATAAGGTGGTGGGATATGGTCCTGATAAATCTAGACAATTTTTGCGAAAGGATAAGGTGGAATGTCCGTTTCTTTAAGAGGTGGATGTGTTTTCTTTTGGCTTTTGCAGTTCTAGTTTGACATGTTACACATTGATCTACATATTTATGCAACTTTTGATACATTTTTTGAAAATAGTATTTTGGTCTAATGATGTCATATGTTTTATCTACTGCCATATGTCCTACAAAGTCATGATGTTGTTTAATGACAATGTTTTCTAAATTTTCAGGTATTGTACAATCTAAGTTTTGGATCTTCTGAATCTTGTTGAGATAAAAAAATATAACAAACCATCTATTACTATTAAACTATTTTGTTCCCTTTTTGTGGCACTACCTTTGTCTAATTTTATCTTAAGTTTTGCTATCTTTTCATCATTTTCTTGTTCTGTTTTTTTATATCTATGTCCCCTGGAAGATCTAATAAACGGCTTGACTAAGTCATCTGGTGGATCTATCTTACAACTAGCGTATTTCTTTGGAGTGAACTTGTTTGAATTTAATATGCACCTACTTCTAAAAATCTATCATCTATTTCTATTTCGTCTGACTCTGACTCTGATTCAGTAATGTCAATTGTTTCTTGACTGTCTGGTATTCTTGACAACAAATCAGCACAACAGTTAAATCTACCTTCTATATACTCAATCTTACAGTTGTAACCTGCGATACTGAGAGCCCATTGTTGTATTTTCTTATTTTGCATAGGTGAATCTAATAAATACTTCAATGGTCGGTGATCTGTACGTACTACAAAACTGAGCATCATGTAAATATAAGTCTAATTTCTTGAGAGCAAAAGCTATTCCAAAACATTCTTTTTCTATTGTTGACCATTTTTTCTGAGATTTGCTTAATTTTGTGAGACAAATAATAGATAGGTTTTTTCTTCCCCAGTATCTGTAAGCTGTGTGAGACAAGCACCTACACAAGTATCACTAGCATCTGTGTATAACACATAAGGTTTGTTTGTATCAGGATAAGCTAACAAAGGTACTACTGTTAAACTGTCTTTGAGAAAATCAAAGGCTACTTGGCATTCTTTTTGACCATCTAAATCTAGCATATTTCTTAGTTAACTCAATCAAAGGTTCTGCTATCTTTGAGAAAATTTGGTATGAATCTCCTATAATAACTACACATGCCAATAAATCCCCTAATTTCTCTTACATTCTTTGGTACAGGTAATGTTCTTATAGCTTTCACTTTCTTTTCATTAGGTTTCACTCCATGTTCACTAACAATAAAACCTAAATATTCTATTTCTTTCTGAAAGAAACTACATTTCTTCAACTTCATTTTCAAATCATGTGCCTGATCTTATCAAACACTATTTGAATATGCCTAAGATGTTCTTCTGGTCTTTTGAAAATATTAAGATGTCATCTAAGTAAGCAGTGGCAAAGTCCTCACATTCTTGTAATACTATGTTCATGAGTTCTTGAAAGATAGCTGGAGGCATTACTTAACCCAAAGGGCATTACATTAAACTGAAATAACCCTTTGTGACAAGTAAATGTTGTTTTTTCTTTACTATCTTCATCCATTTGTACTTGCCAATACCCACTTTTAAGATCTAAACTAGTGAAATGTTTGGCCTTTCCCAACCTAGCTAAGATGTCATCAATCAATGGTAAGGGAAATGATATAGGTTTCACTATTTTATTTAAGGATCTAAAGTCTACACACATTCTTTTGGATCCATCTTTCTTCCCAACTACAACTAATGGAAAAGCCCATGTTGACCTTGACCTTTCTATAATACCTGCATCTAACATTTCATCTACTGCCTTGTCAATTACTTGTCGTTTGTTAAGGGTGTTCTATACGGTCTATTTCTGATTGGTGGATGGTCCCTGTATCTATTTTCATTTTCACTGTACTAGTATGACCTAACTCTGCATCAGTTTTTGCAAAAAAATCTTTGTTTTTCTTGTAACAGACTAAAAATACTTCTTTTATACTCCGAAGTGCGTCAATATCTTTTAAGAGAGTCTACATCTCCTATTGTATTTTCTGGACTTAAAGCTGTTGATGATTCTACTTGTATCTCATCTATTTCTAAAGCTCTAATTTTTCTAAACACTTGACCTCTTTTAATCTATAAAAATTTATTGTGTTTGATTAACTACTAATACTGGAATGTTTTCTATTTCCTGTTATTGTTCCTATTGATTCTTGAACTACAAGTCCTGGGTCATCTAAAAGACATCCATCATTAATACTCGAGATTTCAAAATTTTCTTTATTTCTACTGTTAAATGCTCTATTTGTCCTAACAAAACATATTGTCTTACTCTGTGGTCTTAATGTAGTTGTTTTTGATACTCTTACTATGGATGATATGTGAGTATCATCTTCAAATTTGACATAGGTTCTCCCTATTCTTAAGCAACCTAAATCAAAGTATAATCTTACTCCATTTTGTCTTAACCAGTCCTACCAGGATAAAGTTTCTATTCAAACCATCGGTGACATAAAACTTATGATTCATGGTCATTTTATTCATCGTAAATTTAATATTTACTGCACCTATTACTTTAAGTGATTGACCATTCACTGCCCTGAGATTTGGTTTTTCTTTAACAACCTTAACCTTGATCGGAAGATTTTGGAAGCACTTTTTACTAATTAATGATACTTCTGCCCTTGTATCTACTAAAGTCCTAAATTTTTTGTTTTTGAATCCATAGTACACATGAACTTGGATTTCCCGCCAATTGAATTTCATAATTTTTATCTAATTTACTACTAGAGTTATCTACCTTACTTTTTTCTTAATTTTCTACTACAACTCTTCTTATCGGCTTCCTTATAAGAAGAGCCTTCTAGTTTTCCTGGTTCCCTATGTTTCCCTATACTGAGACCATTGTTGTCCTATTCGCTGGGTGGAGTTTTCTGAAGTTTGTTCACTTACTACAGGTGGTGCAGGGAGTGCTAACTGTTTATTTGACTGAGACGTATTATCTCGCATTGGGGGTGCCGGAAGTGCTAACATCTGAGGTGGTTCTGGTAATGCTAATGTTTGATCATCTGACTGATTTTGTTGATATGTAAATTGTGGAGGTCGAAAGTTGAAGTTTTGCCTATTCCGATAAGTATTAGGTGTAAACTGCGAGGGTGGAGGATCGTAATTTTGCCTATATTGATAGTTATTATTTGTTCTACCCCTGCCACGATTCGTTGGTGGTCCTTGATTATACTGCCAATATGGTACCCAGTTACGAGGGTTAATGTTTCGATTTGGACAATTTCTTTTAAGGTGACCTATCATGTGACATACCCAACATTCTGCGCCTAATACCCAATCTGGTACAGATTGTGAATTTTGTCTATTTGGACCTACTTGGTGGTTTCTTTGTATTGGATATTGTGGTCTAAACGTTTGTTGAGTTTGTTGTTTAGTTTTCTTAGCGTTTTTTGAACCTAACCTGTTTCTTATTGTCTGCTACTGATATTTGTAAGTCATCGTCACTATCACTGTCACTGTCTGTCTCGTCAGCTGCATTTACATCTACCTTTTTAGGACAATTTTGAGTAGTGTGACCTTTTCTTAAACAATTTCTTACATAGTTTATTTCTTAAGTGATCTACTTCCATTGGTTGTATGTCTCTGTCTTCTTTTTCGGTTTTAAATCTAAACACATTTTGTGTACCGTCTAAGGTCAATGCAATTTGATCCCTAACGTTTTGTTCGCGTGTCGCTATCTTAACTGCGGCTTCTAAAGTCGTAGGTTCTTCCCTAATCAATTTCATTTTGATGTAATCAAAAGTCACCCCTTTACAAAATATGTCTATCAACTGTTGTGTCTACTAAATCTTTTGTGCTTTTGTTTTAGTCTGTTTCTGTCGTGTAAACATCCTCAGATGCTTGTATTATTCTTTCCCCAAACATTTGTACTGACTCGTCTGTCTCTTGTTTTTAGATTTCTTAACTTAATTAATGCCTGTCTTTTGTTTGTCACTTCCCCAAATTTTTCTTTTAATAATTTTCTTGAGGTCCCCCCAACTAGCTACATTTTCGTTATTTTCTTGTTCTATTAAATACCTCCTAATGAAATCCGCTACCGCCCCTGAAACATGTTACCAATGCTATACCCGGCATTTTCTGTACATTTAATTCAAACTAAATTTTGCATATCTTTCTATGTCTGATATCCATGCCTTAAGGTCTGCCGGTTTACCCGAAAAGTTCTTAATTACCTGATGTACAGGTACTGCCATTGCACTTGCCATGTTAGAGAATTGTCTCAAAAATGTTATCAAACATCTCTTTTTCATCATTATCACCTTTGTTTTCAGGTATCCCAGACACTCTACAAAATGGTGGTTCTCTATTTCCTACTCCCCCCGATATACTGTAGTACCTGTTACTACTACTTTCGGTTTTGTTTGGTACGTCTGACTGACCTGATGCTTTTGTTTTATTTCTATTTTCAGTTTCATTTTGCATGTCTGTCTGATCTGACGTGGTTGGTCTATTTTTATTTACTTCTTCTAAAATTAAATTATCCTCAATTTCTCCTAAAGCCGTAGCCATACTACTGAATTTTAGTCTACTATTTTCTTCTGCCATTATTAATTCTGTTTTTAATTTTGTATTTTATTTCAAATGTTAAATTTGTGTTTAACTAATTTTGTTAAAGTTTCAAAATAAGTTTTTATATTATTGCCTAAATAAATTAAAGTTGTAGATTTTGTTTAAAATAGAGTTTTGGTTAATTTTAAATTTTATTAAATTAAGTTTTAAGTTTTAGAGTTTGTCAAAAAAGAATGTTCACAATTTGTGGTCAAAATAATAAGGTACTAAGAAAAGTAAAAAGTCTACCTTTTCGTTTCAAGTCTTGTGTTGTTCCCAGGTCTTTTATCCAGGGCAAAAGGCACCAAATCGATATTTGTAAACCAGCCCACAAATATCAATAACTCAAAGTCCGGTCTGTGATCGTATAGTTGATTTTAATTCAGCAGAGTACAGCAATGGTAACAATTATTTCAATAATCAGAGAGTATGGTGGTGTTCTCTCTAGGCGGTTTCCCGCTGGTCTCTCTCGTCTCCAGAACTCCAGTGCTTATATATGTTTGTCAGTTTTGACCAACGCAAAACATTAAAGTTCTAGAAGCTTATAGAGAGTTAAATGCATCTACAATTGGAAGAATACGGGCGCCTGCATCATCAAAATCTGTCATAATGCAACCTTTGGCAACCTTTTACATTATCATTCTTAGTACAACTTCAGTACTTTATATTCATTATCATTAACATCAAATCTTGTTTACCAAAACTGATGATGACAGATATTTGACCTTTTAACATGCAGCTTCAATTGCTGCTGAATTTGTAAAGGTGTTGACAAGTTGTTTATCCAAAACAGTATATTGTAATAATGCTAAGTCATTGTACATTGTAATAATGCTGAGTAATTTTGGAATTTGGAATTTTCATGTCTAAATTAACTTTGTCAACATAATTTACTTGACCGAATTAGAAATCATGTAATTTTAGCTGCCCGTATTTTCCCAAATACATATAATACACATCAACTATTTCAAGTCACACCAATTATTCACGTATATAATTTCCTAAAAGATTTATCTCCCGTACCTCATATTGTTACACATGAAGGGTAGCAATATTTCCATTAAAATTCTCTTTTTTTCATTTATATTTGCTTTTCACTAATTTTTATATTCTTTTATTGTCAAGCTGTGGTATTTCAAGAAAAACAATGATTGAAAAATATCAGCATTAAATGAAAAATAATGCAAAGGCCATGCTTAGTCTTATGTTAAAGGACTACACCTGTCACTGAACTTTTTTCTAAATTTTGTTGTGTATATTTTTAAACTTAACAATAGAATTAACAATTACCAAACATCATTTTTTAGGATACAGTTTCCAAAACACAAATAAATACTGATGAAAACCAAAGACAAGATAATTTATTAACAACTATTATTTTGCACATTAAAAAAGGAATAAAATGTAAATTTGGTTGAAAATATATACATTTGGGTCAAACGAATTTAAGATCAAGACTCTCCTGTTAACCTAACTAAGCGATGACCCACATAAAAACTGAAAAAAATAATTTAAAACTACTTCGCTAGTCTTAAACACATTTTAATTGGTGCAAATCCTGTCATCTCTAGCTGCATTGAAGAATATTCCATCCGATTAGAAGCACTATATAGTAAACGCATCTTTAATTCTTTCAAGAATGAACAGCTATTAATCCACACTAGGAGTTCATGCTACTCGCTGTCAGCCATGACAGGTTTAACCACGTGGTAGTCACATTTTTTTCTGCAGGCAGATGTAAAATTTTCCGCAGTGGTTTAAAGTTAACAAACATTGTGCGTGAATAAACAAGATCTGTGTCCTGATGAAATTAATTTTAGCAGGAAAGTCACCATGATGTTTTATTTTGGGCCAGTAGCTTTATCAACTTCAAGTCGCACTGATATTAAAGTGGTTGTCTCTGGTGTGTAAGCGAACTGTCAGAGTTCAGAGTGGAATACCTTGATTGAATAACAACAAGTGTGGCTTGCAATTTTCCCATTTTTTCCCATTGTAATGGATCGTAGATTTTATGGTGATGACAATCTAACAACATTCTAGCTAAATTCTTGCTGTTTGGCATTTTTAATTATGTACATGATTGGGAATTTTTGGCTTAAAATTGGGGGGAAAAGGTACGATCTGTGATTGGGAATAGCCGAATATTGCCATAAATTTGGAAGGAAAAAAGCTCTTGCAGTCGGCAAGATTTGCCACTCGCCCATAGAAAATTAATTGGGCAATTGTCAAGTGCATTTCTCTGCGATCTGGGTTGCCCAGATCTGATTTCAGTCGAAATTGGCAACTGTCATGCCAAGCGCATCAATTTGCTTTATTTTCCATTTTATAAGAAAATAACAAACTTGAATCATACATCTATGTTGATCACTCAGAAGCAATTAGTTTTTCAATCCATGCAGTGGTTCTGGAGGAGAAGAATTTCAAAAAGAGGTACTACTATCTGGACCTATTTTGCCTAACCCTGGTGCCAAAGATCCTTTGGTTCATGTGAGCTTAAAAGGGAATCCCACAAAAAAAAATAAAATTATTATTTATTTTCTTTGAAACAAATATATTTAGAATCATTTGCTATACTAATATTTAGTTTATCCAAACTAAATGTAACAACGTTACGTAATCTAATTGGGAATTTTTTTTAAAAGATAAACCAAAATTTCATGGACTTATCAGTGTTATTAAAAAACAAAACAAAAAAAACCCCAAATCATTGTTGATTAGAAAGGAAAGTTAAAATTTTTAACATTGTTTTTAATTCGACTTCTTTCAACTATGACTTCCTGTAGGTGTCTAGGCTGTATTCCATCCATTCGTCAACTTTCATGTATTTCATAGAAACTCTAGAATTTCCCTCTACTTCCTTTGACTCAATATCCTACTTGTTTCTACTTGAATCCAAACCAATAATATGTAAATGTTCATGTAGAAAATGGGTAAATCCAACGATCTACACATACATTGTATGTTTTACTATGGTTTCAAGGATTTTTTTATATATTTTTTGAGAACGCTAGATAATGACGAAATTAATGTTGACAGTTTCCTGATCGTTAATATAACACCCTTTGAATTCTACCACAACACCACACCACTGGCCCTTCTTAGTCACTCAAATTTCATTAATGTAGTCTAACTATTACAACATCAAACCAAATGATATAATAAACATGTTAAGTTACATAATGACTTCCTGGTTTATTATCTCTACATTTCAGACTAGTGACAGATGTATAAACAAATCTAGTGCATCTGCAACTTTCTAAAAATTGTTTGATACGCTGGTGATATCAGGGCATGAAGTTAAGGGCTAGTCAGTTGCCCAGGGCAAGTTTAAGCTGGGACCGGGCAATTATTTCATTCTAGTCATATTGTTAAGAAAAATTTAACCTGCACTTAATGGAGATGCCCCGAGTCTTCTATTTCTAGGGCATAAAAATATTTCATACACATAATACAACACAGCACACATGCAGGGATTTTCCACACTGCTTTGGAAATGGGGCCTGTGCCTTTTGATTGGGAATTTTAGCAACATTTTATTGAAATTGGGAAATATAAAAATACACAAAACTTTTTGAAAATACAAGAATCTGTTCAAATTCATTGCCATTTTGATTTCAATTGAACTGCATTGGGAATGGGGCCTTATTTGAGCCCTCTATGATAGGGTGGAATATCCCTGACATGTCATTGATGTTAATCTACCAAGTAAAAGTGTCTAACACATATAATGATACAACCGAGGATTTTCCACATTCTTTTGGGAATGGGGCCTGGGCCTTTGGAATTGGGAATTTTAGCAACATTTTATTGAAATTGGGAAAATTAAAAATACATAAAGCTGTTTGAAAATAAAACTATTTTCATTGACCTCATTTTGACTGCAAATTGGGTAAAAATGCTTTTTTCACTGTGAATGGGCCCTTATTTCAGAGGCCTACAATAGGGATGAAAATCACTGACAACACACAGAAAACATGTCAAAATTACCAAGTCAGCTTTGTGAGTTAGCTTTTTGGGTGCTGGCGGTCTTGCATTTTTGTCTCCTGGGGTTTTCAGTGTGACTCCTTTCGGTCTGGAAGGATCAGGTGTTGCTATCATACCTTGACTTCCCTTTTTCTCCTGTAAAAATATAATTGTAAGACATGTACATTGTTTATAATATTTTGCTATCTGTGGTCAAGCCTTTTTCTGTAAATTTTGGGAAAGTGCCATTTGCGAGACAATTTGGAATTTTAACTTGAATTTATTTCAATTTGGGAAAAACTTTTTGCACACATGGAAGTCTAAATGCAATGGAATCTCTCTCTCTCTTCTTTTTTTTTTTCATTTTGGTTATGACCTGAAAACCAAATTGGGATTTTTTCATCAAATTGGGAAAAAAATACATACATTTTGCATAGGGAATGGGGCTAAATTTTGGCCCTGTGGAAGGTAAAGAAAAAGGCCTGGTGGTGTGCAATCCAATTTTAAATGTACTGGTTAGAATAAAACAAATTACAAAATGTAAATTTACATTTGTATACCAGTACATGTATATTACACAGTATACTTGTACATGTACATACTCAGGGTTAAATATATAATAGATCCTTAAGGGCTTTTTGGGACAGGGTCTTGTACCCTTTCATTTGGGAATTTTGCATCGCAATGAGCTAATTTGGTAAAATAGAAAGTAACTATGGTAATTTTACTAATAAAAATAAAGATATTAAATTAATTTTTTAATTCATTTAACTTTATTTATCAAACTGATAACATGGATTTCATCTGAAGATATTGAGGTTCTAATCGAGTGGTACATATACATGTACTTTAAGTTGTAAATTTTTACTTTCTCTAGATCTATGCACCAACAGCTACACTGTACAAGGTGAACATATTAATTGGGAGATTTTGGCTCAAAATTTAGAAAAATAAGCAGAATTTGCATTGGAAATGGAGCCTTTTACTAAATCCACACAGTGCTCCAGATAACTTTCTGAGCACTTGGGTATGATAACCATCATTTCCAAATCCATTGGGTATTTCTACTCACCAAATTTCTATCAAGTGGGTATATTCCAATTATGTTGCCATATTACCATTGCCATTGCTTTTACAATAAAGTTTTGGTTGCTAAATTACCATTAATTAATCTGTATTTAACTGTCTGTACAATGTAAGTCCACAATTTTTAAATTCAAAAAAGTTTGATCACTACAATAATCAACACATTTTTTTTAGTATCGATACATTTCATAATGCATTTCACAGCATGTATTTTTTTTTTTACAATTTCAAAAAATTTTCCATTTGTTTTGCTTTATGTTCTTAAACTATGTTATATTCATTCTAACTGTTCAATTTGTTCAAATAAACAATGTTTTCCTTCCAACTATTTCTTTTTAATCATCAGATGGTATAATACACAATAAAACACCTAATATTAATATAATGAATCTACGGTATATATTTTGAATGCATGTTATAGAAGAACCAAATTATTTGATTCATCAATACATCAATATTTTTTACTTACGGTATCGATATAGAATGTCTCATCAATGACAGCCCTAATATTTGATCTCTCAGCAGGTTTCAGATCCAATGTGTTTATTTTTACACTTCAGTTTTGGTTTGCACTGGTTATCTTATGCATGGATTTTAATTATTCTGCTTGCTTATCCATCAGGGTTTTCCCTGGGATTTTCAAATGAGGAGTCCATGGACTCCCACAACTACAAAATTAGGAGTCTGTTTGGTAATTTGGGAGTCCATTTGCAGTCCAATTCAATTTGATCAGAATTAAACTGAATGTCAAATGTGCACTTTTGTTGATAATTACAGACATCCCTATAGGGAAAATATCAAAAGTACATGTGGAGCATTTATTTTCTGATCATAACTTAATCATGTCGGGAGAGTGAGTAATTTTTCTCGCACACATGTGTGAAACAAAACTTCAGTGCCATTTTTATATATGTACTGTAACACCATCGTAATTTCCTGGTTTGTTCTTGAACCCTCAAAGTTCCCTTAATTCAATATATATAATATAATTATTGTATACATACATGTACTTTAGATTAAAGGTTTATAAGAAATTAAATAAAATATAGTTGTTTTAACTACATTTGAAATCATATGGAAATTTATATATGTTTTTAGAAATACAGATGCAAAACTGAAAAGTTACTAAATACATGTAGCCTACTAATTGATGCCTCAAATTCATTTATTTGAAAATTATATCTATTTTATCCATTTCAAGTATTAAAGTACTTTATCATATGTTAGATTTACATAAACATTCATGTAAATAAATCATTTTATATAACTATCATTAGTACTTTCATTATTATTTTTTAATTTCCAAAATTCAAATGAAAGTCGGGTTTGGTATCCCTTCTATAATTTATATTCCGGAAGTACTCATAAAGTGATGAACGATGTTGTCTTGTTGATTCTAGATCTATATTAGAGGTAAAGATTTCCTGTTTTATTATAAATAAAATGAGGAATTCAGTTTCGTGGTTTTCTTGTGGAATTGCACTAGAACATAAGAATTAAAAATGGACATGAAAAAGGAAACGAACTGGTAGAAATAGGTCGCATGCTTGGTTTAAAATTATTTACACAAACGATCTCGAAAGACATCAAGTATTTACGCGTCCACTAGGATGCAATAGATCTTATTTTAGGCGTCATTTAGGATTTTTACGCGTAAATACGCAGGATTTTTGCGTCAGGGAAAACCCTGTCCGTGTATCTTTATGCGTAAAATACGCAAATACGCAGCTTATCTGGAGCACTGGTAACCATATAATGATGAAATTAATCACTGATGCTGTATGTATAAATAAAAATAACTTCATGTAAATCAAATGATGTGCATGTATTTGTGAACTATATGTTCAACTTGACATTTCATTTTTTCCAGATGTGACCAATACATGTGTGTAACTGTAAGGTTATACCTACATGTACATTGTACATGTAACAACAATAGGCCCATGGGATCTTTACAATCATTTGCCCTTTAAATAGAAGCCAACAAATGACAGGCTGCCTGTTACTTTTCATGAAATTGAAAAGAAGTGTAACTTGTATGTCTATGGCTACATTTGTACTTTCTTTTCTACTCAGAATGAACTTTACATGTCTCTATGCCTTCTTCAAAAACTTTTGAAAGGACTGGTCACCTGATTAAAATTGTCTGTACAGATGAAATTCCAATTAATTTATATGATTTTTTGAATTTATATGAATGTACAATGTACAAAGAGTCATTGGTTTGGGGGTTGTTTGTTTTTCTTTAGATGACTAGCATAAATTTCCAATCTTCTGATAGTCATGACCTTTGATCCTGGCCAAAAATTTTCTCATGTATGTATGTATGTATGTAAATATATATATATATATATATAGATATATAGATAGATAGATCGATAGATAGTTCAATGAAAAATGAACATGTACATCCAGAAGCTCTCAAAAAACTGAATCGCTCACGTGGAAATTTATATCATCAAAAGACATGGAAATTCTACTCAGGCCTTTTTCTATAGTTTCCACAGAGCAAAAATTTGACCCCATTCTCAATACAAAATACACATAGTCATATTTTTTATTTGATGTTGAGACAACGGTTGTAATGAAAAATACATTAATATAAGGGGAAAGGCATTAAAAAAACAAATTCTATTACATAAGACTTCCATGTGCATAAACAATTTTTCCTAATTTGACACAAATTCCTATAGAAATTCCCAACTGTGTTGCCATGGGTATTTTCCAAAAATTGACAGAAGGCGGCCTGCTACTTAAAGGTATCCATTGTACAAGTACATGCTGTA
Organism: Atrina japonica; assembly: GCA_030159075.1. Taxonomy (NCBI): domain Eukaryota; kingdom Metazoa; phylum Mollusca; class Bivalvia; order Pterioida; family Pinnidae; genus Atrina; species Atrina japonica. Next base: position 450,392 of record BROG01000163.1, read on the forward strand.
TAAAAGGTCAAAATTTGGTACCTGGCAAGGTATAGTACTGTAATTATTATATTTTATGATACATATGATATAGATCCGAATGTATGTATGTGTATGTCCCATACACAGATGTAAGGTTTTTACATTTTGTAGGTTTTCAAATACCAGAGAACAAATATTGCATGACAAAGTTGTCAGTTACTTGTCACAACACTAATATCAGAGTTACTAACTAATCATTTACTTGTGTATTGTGTAACTAATCATTTACTTGTGTATTGTGGTTATACATTTCAGGTATCAGTCATCCTTGTAATTAAAGATTAAACTTGGACGATGTTGATTCTCATTTATGACTGATACTCAACTAACAGCTTAAAGAAAGTGAACTTATCAATATGCTAGTTCTACGGTGCCCTATAGATGGCTGTGACTGGGAATCCCAGGACCTGGATGCAGCATTTGCAGCTGCCTTAACCACTGCTCTTCAGATTCATGATAGAAACGTTCACCCACCTCAACCAGCAAAGCACAAATTGAAGTTGGACCCACAATCCATAGCTGCAGGATGTGATCCAGATCAATGGTCGGCATTCACCAGGCAGTGGGATATGTATAAAACAGGAATGGCAATTGCAAACAATGTCTTGTCAACTGCCTTGTTCTACTGCTGTGACACCGACCTTCGTATGGACATCATGCGTGACCTTCAATGTGATGTCGCCAACATGATAGAAGCAGATCTTCAGACTGGCTGTTAAAGAGGAGAGCACACTAGTCCAGCGCATCAAATTGAACAGGATGACACAACCCCCTGGGTCAAATATCCGGACATTCCTGGCCAGTCTCAGGGGCCAGGGTTCTCTTTGCCAGTATAGAGCAGCGTGCAAAGAACCAGGTTGCACCCACACTTTTGATTACAGTGATGAAATAATCAAAGACAATTTAGTGAGGGGTATTGCAGACCCTGAAATTTTGTCTGACCTGTTGGGTGACCCAAAAACAGACAGGACCCTAGAAGAGACTGTTTCATTTATCGCCCAAAAAGAACAGGGCAAAGTCACTAGAAGTGCAGTAGGGGACTCAGCTGGTGCCATGAGTGCCGCACAGCAAAATCTGAAGCAACAAGTAAATCAAGCACCGGGAGTGAAATGCTGGGCATGTGGTGGTCCAGCTCATGGACAAAGGAATGATCGCAAGACCAGTTCTAAATATTGTGAGGCTTGGACATTCACATGTGCGAAATGCACAATTAAAGGCCATTACACCAAATCATGTAGCAAGTGCTCGACCTGTGGAGCATGGGGCCACCGTGACGCATCTTCTAGAGTATGTCCTCAGGGTAAGGGCTATAGGAACCGGTCGAATCAAGGGACTCCTTTGACATCAACTAAAGACTAAAGGTGGCTCGACCCTCAAAACCCCACCCAATGCTTCTGGTGAGCATGACACCCCTGCCTGAAGACCATGAATCATTTGGACATCCAATGTAAGACACCTCCAAGCTTAAGACAATCACTATTTCCATGGTGGCTGACACAGGATGCCAAAGTACAATCATACCCTTAAGATCAGCAAACAGCCTTGGTATAGCTGAAAAAGATCCTGATGCCAGGCCAGTAGCCGTCCACAAGCCGGCACTTGTTCCAATCCACTGGCAGGATAAAGTTTATGCAGATCTTGAGAGGGATGTCCACATTGGCGTACTCGAAAAAGTAAGTCCAAACACACCTACAACTTGGTGCTCACGTATGGTAGTAACTAGTAAAGCCGATGGCACTCCAAGGCGGACAATAGACTTACAACCACAAAACTGACATTCTGTACGCCAAACACATCATGTTCCAAGTCCCTTTCACCTGGCTGACCGCGTCCCTCAAGGCATGAAAAAAACAGTGACTGACGCTTGGAATGGATACCACTCAAAGCCTATTCATGAAGAAGAATTTCACGACATTCATCACACCATGGGGTTGCTACAGGTACAAGGTGGCTCCACAGGGATTCATGGCCAGTGGTGATGCTTACAACCAACGCTTTGATGCTATTATATCAAATTTCAAGGACAAGGTTAAATGTGTGGATGACACATGCATGTGGGCACCCTCTATTGAAGCAGCATTTTTTCAAGCATGTGAATGGCTTGACCTGTGTGCTCACAACGGCATCACTCTAAACCCAAAGAAGTTTCAATTTGCTCAAGACACTGTCGATTTTGCAGGACTCACAATCACCCAAACAAACATACGACCAAGTACCAAGTTTTTGGATGCCATTAGCAGCTTCCCAACTCCTACTGACATTACTGGTGCAAGAGCTTGGTTTGGGCTTATAAACTAGGGGGCATATGCATTTGCCATGGCAAAACAGATGAAACCTTTTCGTGCTCTTCTGAAACCATCAACAACATTTATATGGACAAATGAACTAGATGAGATATTTCAACAGTCCAAAGAGATCATCATACGGGAGATGAAGGAAGGTGTACGTCTGTTTGACCCTGCCCGTCTGACATGCCTGGCTACCGACTGGTCTGTTGATGGAATTGGATTCTTCTTGATGCAAAAGTACTGTCATTGTTCCAGTAAAACCCCTACCTGTTGTAATGATGGCTGGAAACTGTGCCTGGTAGGTAGCAGATTCACACACCCAGCTGAGAGCAGGTATGCACCTATTGAAGGCGAGGCATTAGCTGTTGTGTATGCACTCCACCAAACACGCTACTATGTTCTAGGGTGCAAAGACCTCCTTGTTGCAACTGATCATAAATCATTACTCCAAATTCTGAATGATAGATCACTCACAGATATCGATAACAGACGACTTCTCAACCTCAAAGAGAAAACTCTAGGATACAGATTCACAATCATACATGTGCCAGGCAGAAAAAACCTTGGACCTGATGCAGCTTCAAGGCACCCAGTTGGGCCACTAAATCGTCTTCAGTTGCCAGGTGAATTCCCTTGTTAACATGACTGATTATTATCATGACACAATCACCAGTCTATGTGTACATACAGAGGATTATGACACAGCTAATGCCACCTCAACAGTCGCTGCTGCCACTAGTGCACTGAATGCTGTCATCACAGTTGTTACTTGGGACATGGTCCGTGAGGCCACTGCATCAGACTCCAAATTTGTAAATCTCATCAGACAGCTGGAGAAAGGGTTTCCAAAAGATTGCAAAGAACTACCAACAGACTTGCGTCCTTACCATCGTTTTGCAGCCAGTTTATGCACTGTGGATGGCGTAGTTCTCATGGGCCAACGAATTGTAATACCGCCTGTTCTTCGCAAACCAATACTCAATGCATTCCATGCAGCCCACCAAGCGGTCAGCGCAATGTGTGCAAGGGCCATGGACTCTGTATATTGGCCAGAGATCACAGTAGATATCGCCAAGGTGAGAGACCAGTGTCTTCACTGCCATCAAATGGCCAAATCAAACCCTATGCAACCCCCCTCTGACATAACACCTCCAGACTACCCGTTTCAAATGATTTGCAGTGACTACTTTACATATAACAATAAAGACAACGTAGTTATTGTTGACAGGTATTCAAACTGGCCAATGGTATACAAGTCTGAATCAGGTGCAGAGGGACTTGTTAAGCGATTGCGTGAGACGTTTGTAACCTTTGGCATATCAGAGGAATTGACATCTGATGGAGGCCCACAGTTCACAGCAGGGAAGACACAAGAGTTTGTAAAGTCCTGGGGTGTTCATCATACAATTTCATCAGTCGCAAACCCACATGCAAACTGTAGAGCTGAGATGGCTGTGAAAAATGTGAAACGCATGCTTGTGGACAACATCAGTGCAGTTGGATCACTGGATATTGACAAGTTTCAGAGGGCACTACTTCTGTACAGAAATTCTATTGACCTAGAGACAAAAACATCCCCAGCATTGATCCTGTTTGGACGACCTATTCGTGATGCCATTCCCATACTGATGGGTAGATACTCTCCTCACGAAACATGGACTGAGTTGATGTCTCATCGAGAGATGGCACTTGCCAAACGACATTCAAGGGAACACGAACGGTGGAATGAACACACTCATCGCCTGCCACCATTACAGGTTGGGGATCATGTATACATACAAAACTTAGTAGGCAACCACCCCAGGAGATGGGATCGCACTGGAATTGTTGTTGAAGTACGGCAGTACCACCAGTATGTTATACGGGTAGATGGCACAGGCAGAGTAACTATCCGTAACCGCCAGCACCTTCGAAAATTCACTCCATTTCAAAGCGATCAAACACTCAGCCATTTGATGGTACCCACTATGGTACAAACTCAGAAGGTCATCTCAAATACCCCAACTTCTTCCAAAACGACACTACCACAGGCACCCAAGATTCCTGTCTTGTCTTCGCCACCAAGAAGTGAAAGTTTGACAGCTGCATCAAGCGATTCACCTACCGCAGCCCCCACTCTGACACCAGTGACCGATATGAGTCAACATCCTTTACACGCGGATTTGGACCAGTCGCACCATCACAGCCCTGAACCAGATGGGCCTGTTATGACTTGCTTACCACGTGCTCTTACCCGCCTTCTGCCCCACAATAAACCTGGGGAAAAGGAACTATTGACACCTCGCAGACGCAGCCACCGTGACGGAACTGAATCAGTGTCTAATATATAAACTAAAGTAATACTTAATTAGTGATTTCAGAGACTCTATTGATACACTACGTGTATAGACATTCAGTTTTTCTATGTTAGATACCGGGTGGACTTATTTTTCTGAAAGACTATTCTTCATTTGTTTTAAGTTTTTTTCGTTCCCTTAAAAACTTGTCCCCTGGGGAGGAGATAACTAATCATTTACTTGTGTATTGTGTAACTAATCATTTACTTGTGTACTGTGTTTATACATTTCAGGTATCAGTCATACTTGTAATTAAAGACTAAACTTGGACGATGTTGATTCTCATTTAGTTACTAGTCTCTATTGAGTTAAAACAGATTTGTTATATCTCCAAGTTAATAGTCTATGATATAAATCATTTGTTACACTGCCAAGTAACTAGTCTCCATGAGATATAAAACATATTTGTTAAACCTCTAGGTTTCTAGTCTCTATAAGACAAAACATATTTGTTACATCTCTGAGTTACTAGCCTCTGAAATATAAAACATTTTGTTACATCTCTGAGTTAACAGTCTATGATACAAAACATGTTACATCTCCAAGTTACTAGCCTGAGATATAAAACATATTTGTTACATCTCTGAGTTACTAGTCTTTGAGATAAAAAATATTTGTTACATCTCCAACTTACTAGCCTCTGAGATATAAAACATATTTGATACATCTCTGAGTTACTAGTCCGAGATATAAAACACTTGTTACATCTCCGAGTTACTAGTCTCTATGAGTAATGACTGTATGAGATATAAAAAATATTTGTTATACCTCAGAGTTACTAGTATCTACGAGATACATGTATAAAACATACTTGTTGTAACTGTTTGATGATTCCTGTATAATAATCATTAAAATATTTTATTAAAACCAAATACAAGTCTGCTATTTAAAGGAAACTCATTTTACAATATTACTATGAAATTTACATTTTTTTTCGAATTTACCGTAATGATGCCGTTGAAAACATTCATATCCATTACATGTACACTGATACCTTACCACAAGGCCTAAAATAAAATTTGAATTGTTTGATGTTCCCTGCCTACCCACCTGAAATGCTAAATTATTTTCTTCACATTTTTTGTATCCAAATTTTTTTCTGGTCCAGATCCATCAACCAATCTTTATTTACCAATACATGTTTCTTTAAAATATTGTTAACATGCTTCAGCTTGAATCCTAAACTTGAAGGTCCTTCCTAGACCAGGTGAGCTAATATTATATACATGGATACACATATCAATCTTTCTTCAAATTAACTGTATATGCCAGAAATTACATTGTATTAAAGATGTATACATAGAATGATGCAGGTATTACAGCATACCTTTCTTGCTTTATTTGATTTCCTTTTCTTGAAAAAGAAAAAAGAGAGAAAACCTACCAACCTACCAACAGCTAAAAGGCATGGACAGGCAACAAAAAAAAAAGAAAATTATTAGTAATGGCCAAAAGGATATTTCCTGTAAGGGGGCCATCTAACATTACTAAATAAAAAAGTCAAATAATCAATTGTTACATGGAATTCATTGCTTGTCATAATTTGAGAAAAAGAAAATTGAAGAAAACTCGCGATCAAAGGTCAAGATATATCAATAAATACAACTCACCTGTTTCCCAACGTCTTTTCCGTCACCAAGATCATCAAAATTAGTTTCTTGAACATCAGCTACGGACACAACTTCTTCTGAATCAAAGTGACCTCCTGTAAGGCTAGTTCCAGTAGGACTTGAAAGTACGCTATCCATCAAATCATGATTTGCCATTCTTGCTGCAGCAGTTGAATTTCCAGGCTTTGGTTTACGCGACGACATTGTTACACACAGACCAACTAGGATAAAGCTTTCCCGACATATGAAGTTTAATACAAGCGTCAGATGTGTTATATGCAAATGTATTGTCAAACTTGATCATTCCATGTTTAATATCTGCAACATAATTTTGGGATGAGGTACAAAACATCTTCACTGTTAGGTAGATAAAAATATAACTTTTTTTCTCAGAAACTATTTTTCTGTCGCAATATTCCAGTCTGTTTCAGGAATGTACATAACATGTATTATGTCTTGCTATTCTATTGGCTCTGCAAGTAATTTTTCCCAATTTGCAATCAACCAATTGTTAATTTCTCAACTTCAGTTTAATGTTCGACTGTGAAATCAAACAAATTAGTCACCTACAAGTTTGCTCTTCAGTTACAAAAATCTAATCAGTAAATACGTAGTTTTTTATCAGTGTTCATCTATAATTAATAAACAAGGAACATTATTTGCACGTAATGCTATCTTTGCATATATAGAGGATTTATGTTGAGGTATTTTCAGTTCCTGTATCAATGGGTGTTACTTAAACCCCGTTTTGCAATGTTTGGTGAACACATTCGTATTACATGTTTTCCACAGCAAATCAGCAAAAACTCACACCTTCCAATTGCAGCTCTGTTATATCAATATTTTATGTTAGTATTCATAAATTTAACGAAAAATGACAGTTGTCTCTTCGTAGTGGATCTTCGTTTACTCCAAAAACTGATTCAGTCCCATATCTTCGGTCACTTCAGGTAATTAAATGAAAGTCACGATTGGGTCCACTTGCTCGAATACGAAACTATCGCATTCATTCAGATTCAAAATGAATGAAATGAAACTATATTAAGCAAAATATCACGCAATTATTAGTCTATGATCCACATGATGGATTCTCACGATGTCATCCATAGATTATGAAACCGAGGCGCTGACATACTTTTGTCTAACCCAAAAGAAACTGAAAACAGACTGTCAGTGACGTTTTCTATGATTGGAATTCTATTTCTGACAGCTCAGTTTTTTGTGGATAATGCATTTGCGTATTCTATGTTATATATTGAAGCGATGTAAGTTTGCATTAACCACAAATTTTGCTTGTTGCTGAAATAGACTTGTAGAAAATTTTACTGTCACTTCGCTTGTTGCTGCACAAAAATATACATGGGTTCCAGATGCGCCAAAGAGATGCGTGGTGTTAAGGTCGGCTCTATTTACCGAAAATATACAGCTTATTTGTTCCCTGGAGGATTATTCAAAATCATATAGGATTTTTGTGAAAATTATATTGTACATTGATATGTAAATCTAATAGCTTATTATATTTTTTGTGTTGTAATTTTGTATAGTTCTGCGGATTCAAATTAACGATACATATAAAGCTACAAAAGAACATAAATTTCGAGATCCTAAATAAGATATATCAAATCAAATTGTTTATTACCAATTAAGGTGCCCCATTGAGCAGAACTATGTACAATAGATGAACATAAATATGAAATAAAAATTAAAATCAGAGACATATATAACATATTTGTATTGTATTGTATACATACAAACAAAAAATAAGATTATATTAATTTAGAGTCGGTATAAGGTTAATGGCAACACAGCTATTTGAAGGCCAGGACATCGAATGATGGTGATATGTAACATTAGCCTTGAAAATCATTTGAATGTTTTACCAGATGACGTATATAAAAAAAAATGCGATATAGAAAGAAGATTTTCGAAAGATAAAATATTGAATAATTTTGGAATCAAGTTGTTGAATTTATGCAAAGGTGCTGATATTCTTATTTTGAACTGAGGACATGGATCAGATAAATCTGTTGGAGAATTTATATTCAAATCAACAGACGGATGTAGCGATGTTGATTACGTACTCACGAATATATCCAATATTGTCAATATAGATACTTTTGATGTATTGGGTACCTTTGAATATTCTGATCATACTCCTGTTGTATACAGTTTTTCTTCTAATATGTTATCACCTGATGATTATATTGTAGTTAATGATAAATTAAAGTCAGTTGGGATGATGCAAAGGAAGGTAAAATAAGAGAGTCTATTGATTGTTTCACAGAAAATATGCAATCTCTTATTAATGGAGAAGAAAATGTTAATACTTTTTCTGAACAGTTGTATGAAATTGTCTTAGAGAAATGTGGTAAAAAGGTAGAAATTTGTTTGAGAGGAAGAAATGAAAATAAGAAATCATTGTGGTATAATCGTTATTGTTATGAAACTAAAATGGACATAGAGCTAGTTGTATTTACAATAGAGATAACCCCCACACACACACACACAGACACACACACAGACACACACACACACACACACACACAATAATTTTGACAGAGAACTAATTGCCAAGGTAAATTACAATAAAGTAAAACGGAAAGCAAAACTACGTATAAAGCAAAACAACAGAAAGAGTTTCAGACGATGACTAAAATTAATCCAAAGGATTTCTGAAGAAAAATAAGAAAAGAAACAAAAAAAATATGAAAGAAAGAAAACAACGACAACAACAACAAAAAACAAAACTAAACAAAAAAAAGAAAGAAAGAAAAAAAAAGAAACTAAATCAACCGAGACTTCCGTGTATCTATGAATGATTTTGTTAAGTATTTTAAAGATTTTTTTTACAAATGATGAATTAAATGTCAATTTTGTCGATGATTTAGATGGCATTGAAATGATTGAATTGGATGGTGAAATTGTTAAAACGAAATTTTACAAGCTATTGATAGTCTAAAAAAGGTAAAGCAGCTGAACTAGATGGTGTACCTACAGAGTTATTCATTTCATATTATGAACTAATTGCTCCACACCTAACTGTTCTTTTTTATCATATTTTGATAGACAAATTTATACTACATCCTGGACAAAAACCATTTTTGTTCCAGTTCCCAAAAAGGCGATTTGTCTGATGTAAATCATTATAGAGGAATAACACTTGTCAATTGTATTGTAAAGATTTTTAGTACAATATTAAGGCTTGGAAAATTTGCTGATGACAAAAAATAATTATTATCAGTTTTCCAATTTGGATTTACAAAGAAGGAAAAAACTGTTGATTATATTCAAATTCTAAACATGATTATAAATAAACAATTTTTGAAGAAACAGAAATTATATGTTGCATTTTAGAAAGGCTTTTGATCTTATAGACAGAAACGCACTGATTTTCAAATTACTACAGCCTGGTTATAGCTCAAAATGTGTAACTATGATTTAAGCTATTTATAAAAATGTAAAGTCATGTGATCGATCTTGCAACAGCACAATGGAATCTCGTTATATCGAAATCGGTTGAGTCGAAATTCCGGACATGTCAAAGTTGAGAGTCCGGTCCCGATTTTTTTTATAGATTTAATAATATTTCAATTAAAAGTTCAGTTATCTCGAATTCCAGGTATCTCGAAGTAATAACGGCGGTCCCATGATTTTCGACATAACGAGATTCCACTGTATATCAAACTTCTTCGATATAGATTCTGGAGCAAAATCAGGGGAACCTTGTCATCTTTTTTATTTTTGTCATTTATAAACGATATTGAACAAACTTTGAAGCCAACTTATACGGAATCCTATTTCAATATTGACAATATTTCTATTTTATGTTATTATTTGGTGAGGATACAATCTTGAAGGTCACAGGAAATGATTTTTATGAAAATTTTGTAAAATTTAAAAATATTAGGAAAATGTATGTTAAAAAACATCTGTGCGGTTTTTTGAAAATATTTTATCGTAAAGCGTAGTTTAACTGACTTTTATTTCACCGATTCCTCCGACTAAGAGTAACGCGATACGGATTATTGTTCCTTATTCGTGATGTCACACGGAAATAGTTTTCGGCAGATGACCGACAAGCCTTATTGTACAAATTAAATCTATATTGTAATGAATGGGGTATACATGTTAATACAAACAAAACCGAAGTACATGTGTGTATTTTTTGTGTAAAGAACAAGAAATCAACCAAAATTCAAATATGACAATAAATTTTTGATAATGGTGGATAATTTTATATATGTTGAAGTTACATTGTGTTACAATAGTAAAATGAAACTTACTGTTAAAGTATTGCTGGCCAGGCAAATAAAGCTGTTTTCTTATTGAAAGACGTATTTTCGAAACTGAATTTTAAAGTGTCGTCTAAATTGTCTTTATTTAATAAGTTAATAACACCTATTCTTATGTATGGTTCAGAAATATGGGGAACGAGCGATGTTGCTCCGATAAATAAGATTTTATACAAATTCTGTAGAGAAATATTAAAAGTTATACCAAGCACCCCGAATTGCTCTATTGTAGGGGAACTTTTGATGTAATATGTACAATTCGTTCTATTAAGTACTGGTTTGACATTGTTTCTAATGATACTATGTTAATTTATCAAATCTATCAAAGAGAGAAATATAATGTTGCACATGATAATCTTACAAATTGTTGGTCATATAAGATTAAGAGATTATTCGACGATCTTGGCTTTTCAGAATTATGGTTCTTTGAAAATGTTGAAACTAAAAGAATTCTTATTGTAAAGCAAAGATTAACTGATGCTAATGTACAAAAATGGAGAAATGATATTGACAGTATGTCACGTTTAGATTTTTATTGGAATGCTAAAAAGAAATTTGAATTTGAACCTTATTTAGATTATATAGATAATGTTAAACGTAGATATTCTTTGACTCGATTACGTTCTTCTGCTCACCCACTATTTATTGAAACAGGAAGACATCGAAATATACCAAGGCATAACCGAATTTGTAAATATTGTTCGCACAGTAATATCGAAACTGAATCTCATTTTATGTTATCTTGTCCTACCTACAGAGATTTACGACTTAAGTATTTACCAAAATTTGCTCACTCTTGGCCTACAATACAAAAATGATCAAATTATTCACTAGTCAAAAAAAAACAAACATTGTATTGATGTTTAAAATTTCATTTTTGCCGCATTGAAATTAAGAGATGACACATAAATACTTATATAAGTGTCAATAAGGTACATTATTCCTTTTCATGGATGTCTGTGTACGTATTATGTAATGCTATAAGCATGTGTGGGCTTTTGAGCTTCAATAAACTATATATCAACATTAGCTCTGTAGAGCTAATTTGAACGACTATCACACATGCAAATTAAATCATAGATATACATAAGTTAAATAAAATCAGGCACAGTAGATCTAGTAACATATGTTTATGCAGATCATGCAAGCAAATAGGGGTGATACTAAATGAAGAACTTTAGATTTTTTTCGGGGGAGGGAAGTTGTATTTACTTAGAATATATATATTTTGCGTTTTGTTTTATCTTTGAGCAAACGCTTGTTCCGAATTATTTTTAAACAATTTTTCTATTTATTCATTTTTTTTAAACAAATTATTACATGTATTTGAATTCATTTATCATTTTATACCAGCCGTTTTACGGACGAGTTGTCGTTACAACACGGCGTAGACTGCTAATACGATTCTAGTGGATCGTGAATATGAAAACCTCTATAACTCGATCACATTAATCCCGTAAAATTTGTAGTACATGTATTTCAATTGCCTGTGTTCTGAAGATTCTTTTATTTTTACATAGATATACTCACGAATAGTGAAAATAAATCTATAGCTATTTAGGGTTCTTTACAGTTCTTCATTTAGGGTCGCCGAGCAAATAGAACAAATTAAATACAAAACAATGGGTAAAAGGAAAGGAAATTTACATATTAGAATACAAAATACAACAACTAATAAAACCACAACACTGAAAAAAAGAAAATTACATATTACAACAGTAAACTGTAAATAAGTCATTAACCTTTACTGTACCTAAACAGCTCTATTGCCATACCATATTAACATTATATTTTATACGAATTCAGAAAGGAACTTTTATGTTCCCAGGGAGCTCTGTTGCCATACTATATTAACAATATAATTTATACGAAGTCAGAAACGAACCTTTACTGTACCTAGAGAGCTTTATTTCATACCATATTAGCATTATAATTTATATGAAGCCATAATCGAACTTTTGGTATGTACCTAAATAGTTCTGTTTTATACCATATTAACACTATACAAAATCAGAAACGAATCTCTATGTACCTAAAGAGTTCTATTCTAATATAGAATGGAAAAATGTCTATATAACAACTTTTTTTTATCATATAGACTTTTCCATGTTAGACTAGAGTATTTGTTTATTTATCCAAAGAAACAGAATTAGTACATTGTATAAGCTTTTTAGCTTTTTAAAACCCCATTCATGTATCCTGAATGTTGGTTATATACATGCGTGTGTATGCTTATGACAAAATAAGTTTTTAAACAAAAGAATTCTATTTTATACCATTTTAACATTATACGAAGTCAGAAGTGAACTTTTATATACCTATAAAGAGCTCTATTTTATACCATTTTAACAATATACCAAGTCAGAAGTGAACTTCTATATACCTATAAAGAGCTCTATTTTATATCATTTTAACATTATACGAAGTCAGAAGCGAACTGTTATATACCTATGCAGAGCTCTGTTTTTAAATATTAGTATTCGCATCTGTACAGAAATTTGTCATTCAAAGTAGCCCTGTATACTTCAATAGAAGTAGCTCATTGTTTATTTTACTATTATCTCTCTCAGAAAATTTAGATATTACATTTGTCTTATACATGTACCACTTTCTTTACACGCAGATGGAATTTCCTTTGATCTAAAATCTGCAAGTTCTACCCCCCTTTTTGTTTATAATTAAAATATCAGTTAAATAACCAATACATAGATAACATATTACACCGTGGAGTAACCGATATGTCGGTCTTTGAATGTTATTGCAAATATTGTCCTTATATTATACAGAAGTAAACTACTTACTGATCAGTTATTGACACAGGAATATCAAGAATCGTGTCAACATTCCGCAAATTTTACGGTTGGTGTGGTATCCTTGTTTGCGGTTACTCTTTCACTACATGAAATGTAGAGTTCCCTGTTCGATGGCGGTTATTGAGTCGTCTGTACCAGTTGTGACGAGGATTCGTTCCTCATTTATCCCGATATGCCAGGGCGTGCACAACATATGAAGATTTCATATACAGAGGTAAACTACTCACTGACAAATTATTGACACAGGGATATCGAAAACCGCGTTTAATGTGAACGTTCCGCAAATTTTACGGTCGGTATAATAGTCTTGTTTGCGAGTACTCTGTTTCACTAAGTGAAATGTTGAGTTGCCTTTTCGTTGGCTGTTGTTGAGACGTCTGTACCAAATGTGACGAGGATACACTCCTCACTTGTTTCGTTGGACTTGACTGTGGACTCACGGGCGTGTGACCGGTCGACAGGGGATGCTTACTCCTCCATGGCACCTGATCCCACCTTTTGGTTTCCAGAGGTCCGTGTTTGTCCATTTTTACCGGATTTGTATCTGTGTCCTGGACATTCTATTGATTTATACTTTGGTATTTGAAATTTTTATATTATGTCATTTGAATTTGACTGTGGAATCGCGGTGGGTGTGATTGGTCATCAGGGGATGCTTACTCCTCCATGGCACCTGATCCCATCTCTGGATTTCCAGATGTCCGTGTTTGTCCAATATTCACCAGATCTGTATGTGTATCCTGGATTTATACTTCGGTATTTGTGATTTTTATATACATATTTTTGTTTACAGTTTTGTACTCACTGGTAAAAAAGAAATAAAACATACCACTGTCTTTATGGGATACCGACTCGAGCCACTTGTGTATATGACCAGAAGTCACCAATACCACTCAATACCAAAGCTCAATATATATTTTTATTTTTCATCATTCACGTTAAATCTTTGAGTCGCCGTACGGAAATTTTCAACAATCATGTAGAAATACGCCAACGATTGATAGATCTTGCATCCATGTAAGATATTCAATTTTAATTCGGACATTGTTCATATTCTATTTCTTTTCACAAATTACAACTTAATAAATAGTTTTGCAACATTTTATTTGTACAAGACATCGATATTTGAAATATTAATACAAACAAAACTGAATCCATTTTGACAGCTTGTAAATGTGCAGTATTGTGTTTGATTGTCGCTTACATGCATTATAGCATTTTATATTATGTAATATATTGTAATATTTACATACCAGCTGTTATTTCCTTCATTGCAAGTACACAGATCGGTTGCATTGTATATTCAATGATGGATACACAGCTGTTCATCTGTTCTGTCATAGGAAACACCCCACCCACCCACCCCCAAACACACACCCGCAAAGTCAATAACATGTATATAGAATAAATTTCGTATCTAGCTGACTGCAGTTTCACAGACAATGGTAACATATAACAATATAAGGATTGTTTTTCATTTTGGGGGAAAAACATGAAATGTACATAAACTGCTGCACATCGAATTTTTTTTCCGATGAGCCAGTGCATGTTAATTTTTTTTTTCAAAAATGAAAAACAGTCCTTAATTTCCATGCATATAAACCATTCTAAATTATAGTTTAATGAATGATTTTTTTAAATAAGATTTTTGCAAATTTTGATGTATCAAGACTAAGTGTATCAATAATGTTTTATGTTTAATTTATAAGAAATGAAAATCAATAACAAGTAGGCAACACCCCTTCCGGTTTTATACGCCTATATGTATATAAATTGTCAATGTTATGTTTGATAGCACATTATAAAAAATAAATAAACAAAAAATGTTTTCTTATTTGTTTTATTTCTTATCTTCAAATGATACTAAATGAAAAACTCGACTAAAGAACTCGGAAGAACTCCAGAGGTTTTTTTTTGGTGGGGGGGGGGTTGGGGTGGTTAGTGGATGTTATTAAGTTGTATTTACTTAGAATCAATGAATTCATTACAACTTACCTACATATATGCACTGAAAAGTCTTTTATAGATCAAAATTTTTTTTATAGATTTATAATAGAAATAATACCAAAAAAAAAAAAAAAAAACCAAACAAACAAACAAAAACGCTTCTGATGTTCTCGGTGGCATTTTCCCTTGGCGTTTTGTTTGCTTTGATCAGACTCTTGTTCCGAATTATTCTTAAACGATACTCATTCCCGTTTAAAAAATTACATGACTTGTACAAATCTACGATGACAGTATGTTTTACCGATGCTGGTTCTCCAGAGTATCGACTTCATGGTATCATTTTGGACATTTCATACAACAGATTATTCAAAGCTGTCAGGACTAATGAACATAAAGAAACGAGTAATCGCCCGTTCCTCAAGGTCAAATTTGCTAATAAGGGCATTGACGCTTTGAATATAAGCAATGTTTTGAACCAAAAATCCGTCCAAAGTAAGATCCCGCCATACTTCCAATACAAAGATTCACCATGTATTTCCTATAGCTATACGCGTTCAGTTTATCCAGCCTTTCCCAGAATATTTCGCCTTGTACCTGTACTACATCTGAATTCATGTACTCCCCATGTGACCATGTTGTGACAGGTGATCTCAACATTACTGAGAAATCTTTTATGCAAAGGCTGAAAATATAGGGAACCTGTATCGTTTACATGGCGCCAAAACTTTGAAATTATTATGGACGCATGTGAAGAGTACGCCATACGCTGTGCTAAGAAAGAAGATGTCGAACCTGATACTCTTTCGGAGTGGATTAAGTCAATCAGTAATGTTCTTAAACGAAGAATTCGACGACTTAAACATTGTGTCAACACAAAACACAATTCAATTTTTTGTGACCCTGATGTTGTCAGAGAACTTTCCCGTCTCCATGAAAATTTTATCATCGTTCCTGCTGACAAAGCATCTAACAACTTCACATTTGTCTGCAGGCGATACTACTTCAGCATCCTACAAGAGGAACTTGCACTAAACACACTTCCTGGAAATCCTACATACTCTCTAACCGATTTCTATACCTCTGAAATTTTAGATAATCATAAATCCGTTCTCGCTTCGTTTGGAATACCCACAAGTGACACGGAGCTTGAATTGCCATATATTTATTGGATTCCAAAGATGCACAAAATTCCCTATCAACACCGCTTCATTGCGGGGTCATCTAAGTGTTCCACCAAGCCTTTATCTATTTTGCTTACCAAACTTCTAACACATAGTAAACAAGGTCTTCAGAAATACTGTATAACAGCCTACTCAAGAAATGGATTCAATCAGATGTGGATCCTAAAGAATTCAAAGGAATTGTTGGAACATTTAAAATCTCCAAATTTCGAACATATTACAAGCATCAAGTCTTTTGATATTTCGACTCTTTACACAACAATCCCTCATCAAAAACTCAAAAACAGATTAACATCTATTATACAAAACTGTTTTGTATACAAAAATGGAAATCGCAGATATAAATATTTGGTGTTAGGTCATGAAGAACCTTATTTTGTCAAGGAACACTCTGATTCCAATAACAAGTACACTGAAGACGATATTATCAAGATGCTGGTTTTTCTAGTAGACAATACCTTCGTGGTTTTTGCGAGAAAAGTTTTCCAACGGATTGTTGGCATTCCAATGGGTACTAATTGTGCACCTCTCTTGGTTGACATATTTTTGTATTCATATGAAGCGGAATTTATACAGTCTCTGCTCTCCAAAGGAAACAAACAGTTAGCATCTCGGTTCAATTTTACTTACAGGTATATCGACGATGTTCTGTCCATAAATAATTCAGAATTTCTCTGACAACATCAGGGTCACGAAAATTTGAATTGTCTTTTGTGTTGACACAATGTATAATTAAGAAATTACCTCGGTCAGATGTATCCTGTTGAGCTAGAGATCAATGAGACGACAGAGAGCAACACATCTGCTTCTTATCTAGATTTACTCCTGTCGATTGGAAAAGACGTTCAACTTCACACATCCCTCTATGACAAACGAGACGATTTCAATTTCCATATCACAAACTTCCAGTTTTTAAGTAGTAATATTCCATCTTCTCCTGCCTATGGCGTTTTCATTTCACAACTTATACCTTATGCCAGGGCATGCTCTAATTATGAATGTTTTATTCTAAGAGCTAAACGACTAGCCAATAAACTACTTACACAAGGTTAAGTTGTTGAACGCTTGGAGTCGTCGTTTAAGATGTTTTATGGTCGATACGGGGATCTTGTTAAACATTATGAAGTACCCCTCTCAGAGATATTAGATAGTATTCTGGATCACGGCCACAGACAGTGACTCCGTTTCACCAATCATGCTTTTCACCGAACTTGACCTCATCACCAAACTTGACCTTTTCACCGAATTTGGCCCGTTCATCGAACTAGAAAGGTTTCCATGGAACATTTGTGACGGGTGTGGCATGCCAGCAGAAGACGCTGACTCCTTCCGGACACCTGGTCTTATCCCGTTTTGGATTCGTAATTGTTCTTCATATTGAGACCATTTGCATATCTAATTCGTCGTGTTATAATGGACTTGAGTTTTGATTATTGATTGGTACTTCTTCAATTTTACTATTTATTCTTTTTTTTTTTTGTTACATTATTATTTATAATTTCATACCAGTCGTTTACGAGCTTTGCTGCCGAGTTGACATTTCAACATGGCGTCTGTTACTGCGATTCTACTGAAATGTAAATATATACATGTTTATATAAACTGTATAATTAGATTGTTATACACATTAATCCTGTAAAATTTGTAATATTTGAATTGTCTGTGTTCTAAAGATTACGCTTCTGCTATTTCACACAGACATAATCTCGAACAGAGAAAATAAAGCTAGAGTTCATTAGAGTTATTTATCAAGTTAGGGTCACCGTTCATATAACCCTGAAATGAATTACTACATTACAAAAATAAAGACACCTTATTTAGGTTTAGTTTATTTTCACTAGACACTACATACAAAGAACACTATTTTCATGAATGAAAAATAAAAATGTGGAGAATGAGGATTTGTTCCAATCTCTTACACAGAGTTGTTGGTCCTTGCATTCTTGATCAATTAAATATGCTCTTTAATTTTGCTCATTATCTGACAGTTGCAGTGAGTTTAGTGGAAAGAAGCAGCATTTATCTGACGTTTGCAGTCAGATTACGAGCCAAATACTCGATGTCTAGTGGTAAGAAGCAGCATTTATCTGACGTTTGCAGTCAGATTACGAGCCAAATACTCGAAGTCTTACCAATGTATTTTAGTGGTAAGAAGCAGCATTTATCTGAATCGGTAATATATTTTTTTCAGAAATATTTGTTTTGTTGACCTAATTATTGTGTTTTATTTTCATGAGAAAATTCAGTCGAAACATCAACAGCTTTTCTTCTGTTCAATATCACGATGCCTGATCAAAAATACTTAAACATAGCAGAGTATTTTCTGTAAAAAAAAAAAAAAAGAAAATCACGCCTGCGCAACTCTATTGGATGCGCAAATCAACCAAACTCATCCTATTGTTTTTTTTAAAAAAAAGGAGACGTCAAAACTAGAAGTGAGCGTAATCACCTCAAAACAATTAAATATATGCTCCTGTCTACTTCACATTGAACATGAAATTCCAAAGAACTCTCATTTGTTTTAGATTTATGTTGCATCTGCTTTCTGTAACATTGTTATCAAGTAAATTGATAATGATATTAAAAAGAATGCAAAAAGAAAAACTATTTGTTGTTTTCCTGGTTTTAGTCAGGTCATTTATTAAGGATAAAAGATTACTCTGTCATACCGAGCCCGATCAGTAATACAGCTAACGCACAATTTTATCTTTTAGACCTTTCGTAATGATGAAATTTTCAATCTACTACACATATACTTCAGCATTGGAACAGATGAAATTGAAAATATTTCTCCTGGCAAAAAATGAAAATAAAATAGATCGCTTATAACTGTATACCTATTCAAATATGAATCGGTGAAAATGTCCATTTGTAGCCTTTTACTGATTCAGTTTAAAAATATTGTTTTTAAAAACTTAAATTTAAATTATTGATATACATGTATTTATAAAAGTGCTTATCATTATGAATAAACATTAAATTTTAACAAAATCTAGATATATTTCCAATCTTCAAAATTATGCGTAACGTTTGCGATATACTCCGCTTTGTACATTTTATATAACCGGAAAATACTACAAAATAATGTGTTAGCATCAATTATTTAGGTTTTGACACTTGAAACAACTTAAAAGTTGCTCCAAGTGTCTACTGATCCTTTAAAGAAATGCATCCAACAATTTGAAAAATATATGCAGCCAGGTATATATATTGTATAACAAATTTAAATACATTTTATTAACCCATTTGATATATTTCTTAGATAAATCACTGCAGTTTGTTCTTTGCCGATGGACACCAAATATCTAATCCCTGCGTTACTGTTATTGCCCAGTGACAGATCAAGAATTTTTTTCAAAGGGGTTGCGGGGTAACATGATTATTGAAATCCAAATTATCACATAATACATAAATTGCTGTACAGATTGTTCTGTTAAACTGACTCGAATTCATGAGATTTCCAACAGATATAGGCCTATCGCACTGCCTTTCTTCCTAGAAGAAGGTTGTTTCAGCAAACGTTAGCTATATAAAAGACAAATTCTAGCCCAATTTACAAGAGACAAGTGTGAGAGGATCTAGATCTAGGGCATAGGCTGAATGCCAAGGCGTAGGAAGCAAATCAAAAGTTGGAGGGCCATTTTTTTATGAAAATGTTTTTCCCTGTAAAAAAAATGTTTTCATATGCCTTTTGATAAGGTTATAATCTAAACATATTAAACAGTGACGGATCTAGAAAATTTTAAATGGAAGGTAGGTGTTGAGGCTGGTGACATAAAATTATACTATTAAAACTGTTTATGCAATGCATACCTCATCAAAGTCTGGGTGGGGATTTAAAGTTGGAGGGGTGCAAACTCAAAATATATTCGTCGAGCGGCGCCAGGCGCAAAAATTTTAGGAAATTTGTTTTTTATTTTCCGACTTTTTATCGAAAAATAAAAGGATTTACATCTCTCTCTCTCTCTTTCTCTCTCTCTCTCTCTCTCTCTCTCTCTCTCTCTCTCTCTCTCTCTCTCTCTCTCTCTCTCTATATATATATATATATATATATATATTATCCACGCTGTCCTTGGTTATTGCACATATTTCTAAATGTTGGATTAATTGTGAGGCAATATTTCATTAGGGATCGGGTTTTACGCAGTTCAGATATATATATTTTTAATTTGGAAGCCCGTACACGCATTTTTCTGCGCCCAGATGCGAAAATGCGCCTAGCAATCTACTAATAAATCATATTATCCTTCTTAAAAAAGGTGGATCAGCAAAATAAAAGTTACTCAAATCGGCCTAGTATTCTCCAGACAATGAATTACGACCTCTTTATCATTAAAATTATTTCGTAGATTAATTTGAAAGCCCGATGAGGTATTCTCTAGCTTCCAGACACAAAATCACGTTTCCCCGTGTTCCGGCCGGCCGGTATGCTTCCCAGAAATGTTCAATTTTAAAAGCCCAAAATGTTAATTACCACATTGCGATTCCTTTTTATCCCGGCCAAATATTGCATTAAATTGACAGACTTATCATTTACCCAAAATAAACTGAGTTTCAGCAAACACAAATGCATGAGCATGATGAGGGAGTCCAGAAATATTTTTGATTTTTAAAAGCTCTGGAAAGCCTTTTTCTGGATTCCAGACATTTTGATAATACAAAAAATATATAAATATATTGTATGTAAAAAAGAAGAAGAAAAAAAGAAAGAAAGAAAGTGGGGGCATGCCGAACTGCGTCCTCCACCGGTTCCTACGTCTATGCATATCATGAGTATGCCAATTTTCAACTCCCGAGAGGGACCTGATTCTAGTTTATCTAAAACGCATAAGTCTATCGATAGGCTTTATCGATCGCTGGTTTCAAGCAAACAACATTTATAGCAATGCATGAAGGATGAAATTTCAACAGATACTAAACAAAATGCCAAATTCCAAGGGGTATCGTACAACCCCATAACCTCCTCTTCATCCAGAGACACTTCTAACACAATGTAAGCCTATGTGAAGCAATGTGCTCCCAGAGTAGTAGGAATTCAATATGCGCAAAGAAAAAAATTAACACTTCCGGTAATTTACAAGGCTATTTCCTTTTCCTGTTAATAATCAACAAGAGCGAAGGTCTGCGAATCACATTATTTCTATCTCATCACATCACCCCAAATATCCATACTCTAAGAGGCAAATGTTGTTATAGAATAAAAAATATTTATTTTGAACCATATAGATATTGTATTATTACTGCTATATGATAAATTAACGAGGAAATCGAGATCTCGATACAGTACCCCTGCTGTCCACTGATATTTTTTAAATTCATCTTTCTAGTTCGGATCAAATTAATGACACTGGGTATCAAAATTTAAATACAATTCTGCTTCTAAGACACTAATTTCCAGTTAAAAATGCGGTCTGGGTCAGTCAATCTTTCTCCTGACCCATCTCCCAATTCATCATTCAGCGATTTTCCCGTATCGTGGTGGTCTAGACCACAGCAAATCTGTCCGATGTGCTAGATCTACCCAATAAATGAGACAATAACATATCTACATTATGTGTTTTACAAGACTACACAAATAATACTGAGATCAAAGATAAAGTATGAAAGTTAATAGGCCTAGCCATATAAATTTTTGCCTCCCCCCCCCCCCCACACACTGACACAGTATACTAATTTCCGTGGAAACGCTGGGTAAAATCAGAGAATTTTATATGTCTTAGCCAACCTGTTTACTGCCTCTTTGAAGTGATTTGAAACTTATCTTCAAATTTCATGTAAGTTCTTGCCTGGTTTACGGGCTTAAAATATCCATGTCAACATAAAATATTTTAAGTACCAACTATTTAACATATCTTCTGTAACATCCAACTCAAAAAAGTTTTTCTCTCGCATTGAATATTAATCCTGAAGCTGTTTAAAAATCCTCTCAACATTTTCAATTTTTTTGTCTGCCATACTATTTTGAAATATGGCACACGCGCATACTAAAGTCTGTCCCATGTTAGGTCATGATTTTCAAAATGAATTTGTAAAGCAACCAATAGTCAAAATAAAAATATTTAACTGATATAATTAAAAAAGAAAAAAGTTTATCCAATATCTTTTCTACATACTTTTTTCTTTGTTTGGTCGCTTCTATTTTTGAAAATACTCTTCCTACGGGAATCTGTGTTATCCATGTGATGTCAAATAATTGGGTCATGTGAGTAATCATTAATATTCTCGCGCCTCTCTTGACAAGAGTTATATGAAGGGGAATAACTCCCAATATATATTATTGTCGTAAGGAATCGGTGATTGTGTATTAACAGATCAGTGAGCCAGGCTAAATCAGTATGACCAATAAACGTTCCCTTTCCTTTTCTTTTGCTCTGAAACTTCGAAAGATGGCTGCCATTACATACGTAAAAATCCCACGGGATAATTTGAGTGTGAATATCTAGTACAAAACGGATTAATTTTTATTTGTCATGGACATGGATAATTAATTAAGTATGTATAGGATACCGCTATGTTAAATTTAAGTGGTATGTATCAACCATTTTACTTTAATCAGCCAAAATCAACAGACAAAAATGACTTAGGACAGACTATAGTGGAAACTGTTCTGTGATTTCGAGCATGGGGCAATTTGCAAATATACTACAAACGGAAATGGAACATTTTGAGTGTCTTTACAAATCCCCACAGGCACTTGTTTCTATCATTGGGGGGGGGATTTCGTACTGTGTAGGGAAAGGTATAATCCCTTTGAGGATTCTGTCATGTTGCCCCTACCAGAATCCCTTGTCAAGCCTTCATAGTTTTATTTGGGAAAATCTGGGCTTCGGTGATCGGCTCACTTCAAGAGAACTTTAAATAATAATAAATGCCTGGGTGGCAGTTAATTAGTAGGTCATCTGTCATTTCTAGATATATTTTTCTTTGAATACAAACATGTTTTTATTTAAAATCTCAAATAGAAATTGAAATATCACAGACTATAGCCTCTAACATAAATAACCCGCCATTCAGAGTCGGGCAAAAAATATGTGTGTCAGAGTAAACATGACGGACAATGAAATTGAAGATGTGAAAACAGTGACACCCATTTTCAGTCTCAGATTCAAAAGCATTTTAAATTTATACAGAGTTATAGTGTGCCCTTATGAACTCGGTTTTATTAATTTTGTGTGGTCTGAAAAGATTTTTTGTTGGACACAGAAATCTTTCATATGGGAAAACCCTGCAAAAATTTGAAAAAAAGTTATATTGAGAAACAAACATTTATAAATTTTCAACTTCTGTCATTTCAGGTAGACCATAACCACAATGGCTCTCCGACCCCTTGTTAAACAAAAGATCGTCAAAAAGAGGACGAAGAAATTCATCCGCCACCAGTCTGATCGTTATGATAAACTAAAGGTACAGTGGAAATAAACAGATTCTTTTCTCATTATTTTGCAGACCTAGAGTGTTTTGTATACTGTAGAGAAAACTTGTAAGAATAAAATGGGGCTTCAAGTTTGACTGTTATCTTGACAACTATAGGGACAACAAACAGTTGTAGAAATAAAAGAAGATCAGGGGTTGTGCTGATTGAAGAATTTTTGTTGCCAAAAAAAATTGCCAGTTGTCAAAATGTGTCACCAGTTTCCAATTTTTGGAGCCAGATTCAAAGTCAATAAAAAAGATTATTAATGTTATACAAATGTGTTCACTGCAATTTCTATCAATTTATTTAATTAAATTCCATGAGTTACATTAAGACGTTATTTATTGTCTGTGTTTAAAATATTATGTAAATGAAAAAAAAACATCGTTTTTTATTGAAATCATCACAATTTGAAAAGATGCATCCATTACACTGAATAGATTATAGTGCGGATGTCATAGAAGACACCACGATCTTGCTTCGATGTTTCTCTGTTAGATATAATTGAGGATTGATATACAAGCTGCATGAATTTAATATAATTAATGATGTTGATATTTTAAGTCTGCATATTGGACAGAACATATAAATAGTGATTATAGATGTTGGGGTTTAAATATACAGGTAATCACTTTATCAGTACAATCATGTACCTGACCACTACAGGTTGTTGTGTCTGTAATCACCCCCAGCACTCGTATGATAGTTATACCTCAATGGTCTATGTTTAATCAAAGGACTCAACTTTCATTATTTGATACATATATAGCATGTATTCTTAATTAGTCCCTGATGACCATTTGGAAGATATAATTGACTTATGTAACCTAAATGAAGACGCAAGAAATATTGCCAGAAGCGATTTTTTGTTGCCAGTTCGGGGGTTGCGCTGGGGTTTGCCAATGTCGCGATTGGCGATTTTTTATTTCAACTGGCAACAAAAAATTTCTTTCGGCGATATTTCTGGTGCCTCCATCTAGGTTACATAAGTCAATTATATCTTCCAAATGGTAATCAGGAACAGGGACTGATAACCCAGTTTATTAATTAATGTCATTAGACTATACTGAGGTGTAATTATCGGACGCGTGCTGAGGGTAATTACTAGAGGTGGGACGGTTCAGGATTTTTTCTGTTTGTTTTTTTCTGTTTCGGTTCAGTTCATCTAACAACCGACTCTTGGACTCCAAGTGCAACCACAGAAGTATAAACACATTCTAGAACGAATGGCAGTCGAATGACACATTTTAAACCCAAATGAGACCCTGTGGTGCAACACAGCAGTATGTGGGTTCTAGTTCATATCTCTAGCCTACCATACACTATATTGTGAAATTATATATCTTTAAGATAAATCTGTGCATGGCTCAGTAGCATTTCTAACAAGCTACTGATCATTGATACAGAAATACATTGTAATTTGCTTATATGGAACACTTGCATTTAAAATATTCTCTCCATTTACATTGTAAGAGAAATATGCTGTATTGTTATGTTTAATTCACTAACAAATTTTACTCTTGACATCTTGTTTAATCCCTACTTGTTTGGAATTGCATTTTGGAAAAAAAAATTATGAGAGGGTATAGAATACCACAGGGTGAGGTTAACAGATCAACTACCAAAAACCAAGGCCTTTCTGCAGTAAAGTAACTCCGATGTAGACAGTACAGAGTAAATGCTGCATGTCAAATTGTCATGTTCATTATTTGAAAGACTTGCCTATTCACTGTTGATTATGCATTGCCATATTTGTCATCGGCATCTGGTTTCAGTTGGAAATAATCCCACACGAAAGTAACTAAAATTACTCAATCTTTTCTGTTCCCGACCCCCCTTCTTTCGAGGAATGAAGTGATCGTAGTGAGCCTCCACACCTATAATCACTATCTATATGTTATGTTATGTCTTATATGCAGACATAAAATTTATGATTTTATCAACATCATGAAAGCTATATTAAATCCATGCAGCTTGTATCGAAGCGAAATCGTGGTGTCTTCTACAACGTCCGTACTCCACAATATAAACTATACAGTGTAATGAATGGATGCATCTTTGAAAATTGTGATGATTTCAATACAAAACAGATGTTTTATTTTAATTACATATTATTTCAAACACAGACAATAATGTCTTAATGTAATTCATTGAACTGAATTAAATAAATTGACATTAATGGCAATTAACACAATCATATAACCTCAATAATTTTTTTTTTTTTTTTGGACTTTGAATCTGGCTCCAAAAATTGGAAACTGGCAACAGATTTTGACAACTGATGATTTTGTTTTTGAGCCACAAATTTTTTCAACCAGCGCAACCCCTTAGGAAAAATTAGACTATTCACAATTGATCTTCTTCACATTTTTACAGGGTTTTTTCTACACATGTACATGGTATTGGATTGGCTCCAAAAATTTTAAACTGGGGACAAAAAGTTTCAACTGGCAACAGAAAATCACAACTGGCGATTTTTCTGGCGACAAGATTTTTTGAGCCAGAGCAACCCCTGCAGTTGAAAGACAAAATTGCTAATTGCAACATTGGCGAAGCCCAGTGCGACCCCATAAGTTTTATCAGGGTATTTTGGGGTTTTGTCTTTGGATCCATTTCCAATGTAAAACTGCTAAATTTGACAATATTTTCCCGAATTTGCTGCCACTAATTTCCAAATCTTCTCTAAAGTTTTATTCTATAAACAAAGAAAAATACATGAAGCTAATAAATGTGTTAACATGTTTAAGGGTTTATTGGGTAGGATGGAATTTTCATTTCCATGCCATAATTTTCTATTACCTATTGTACCTTCATGTCTCTTATTGGAATGGAATGCGTCATGACTTAAGGTTACTTCCATCATATAAACGTCTCTGTGGTAGAATAAACTGCCAATGCAGTGAACCAAGATCCTCTAAATTTGTCTTTTATTATGTAAACCCTCCAAAAGACAAACATGGTGGACTTATAAATTTTGTATTTGGTCCTTTTGTTTATGTAAGGGCTTATTGGTAGAGGCCAAGTGGTTAGGTCATCAGGCTTTTTAACTATGACATCACTCACTGCTGATCAACACAGCTTCAAGTCCTACTGGAACCCAAGCTGATTTTTGTGAGGAAGTTTGCCAGTTTACTTGTGGAAGGCTGGTGGTCTCTTCCTGGGTACATTGTAACCAGGTTCTCTCCTCCACCATTAAAAACTGGCTGCTACCATATAACTGAAAAATTGTTGAGTGTGGTGTAAAACACTATTCAAAATTCAAATTAAGGGGTTATTGGTAAAAATGTATATTGAATTAATGACTTATACTTTGCAGACCAACTGGAGAAAACCAAAAGGTATTGACAACAGAGTACGTAGACGATTCAAGGGCCAATTCTTGATGCCAAACATTGGTTATGGCTCCAACAAACAAACCAGACACGTTTTACCTGACGGTTTCAAGAAGTTCCTTGTTCACAATGCTAAGGTAACATTCTTTTTATAGGAGTCTGTATACTGAAATGACATACCGTATTCCCCCATTAAATGCCAGGTGCACTTCAGAAATAGGGTGAAAATGGTGGATCCTAATTGGGACCAAATTATAGTCAAATTGACTTAAACCGGTTAATTTTTTATAAGGCATGGTGGTAAAGTTGTTGCAGTTATTACCGAGACACATGTTGACATTCTTTTGTTGCTGGGGGCTACAGATAAACCATACTTAGTGTTTTTTTGGTCCACATTTTTCCATCAACCATCTGGAAAAGATGCCCTATCGTATGAACTCAAGGGTAGGGATGCTTCTATGGACATCATGAGCTCTTAATGTGGTTGATTACGATAACAAATATTTTATTGTCTCGCAAGTAAAGCTAAAGAATAATTAACATTTGCTTGGGGTTTAAGTTGCAGAAGTCAAGACTTTTATGTGGGTCATGTGACGTACTGTTACTGTAAATCCGGTTTTATTCTTGAGAATTTTATTTAAACGTAATTATGCGAGATACCTTGCTCGCAAAAATAAAATTATCAGGTAATGAAGTATTTTGATAATATGAGGATACGGTCATTCCAAATTTGTGAAAATATGTTGCAAATTAATTTAGAATTTGTGTATCGCGATAAGAACAGACTTGCCAACCCACCCGTTTTTAATGGAAACCTTCCGATTTTAACTCTCTCTCATTCCACCTGTAAATTTTTAATTATAATCCATACATTCTTTTAGAAATCCAGAATGTATCAAAAGTTTTGGCCCAGATTTCTTTCAATGCTTATATTAGAATCGCCTTCAACTTTGCACCCAGTCATTTGAGTGTTTGGAATGGACTATTGTTTTCCCTAATGTCAAGCATTTTATTACCTGTTAACCGCTTGGTTTGAAAATGGCTTCCAATAGAAATGGAGCACGAGTGAAGGGTCCACTAGTTGTGGACTAAAAAGAAAAAGAAATGGGATCAAACATTTTTATCAAAGTACACTGCAGTTGAAACATTTAATTGCATAGTGAAAAGTAAGAGCTGAGTGTTGCTTTATTTCACACATTATAGAGAAAAATATACCTCTCAACACTGCTGAAAAATCAGCAGTTTTTTGAAGTATGTTTCCAGATTCAAAGATTACTGCTAAGTTCATGTGTGGCTGGGCAGAAATTCTGCCCCGATGTTAAGAGATTTTCCTTTTTGGTAAAATCATTTAGTACATCAATGACAACAAATTATACCCAATAGTTTCGAGGGATTTCAATTGTGCAACAAAAAGTTGTGAAAAATATGCCACCTCACTCCGCTCAGCATTGTTTTCCATTTTTTTCCATTTCAAAAGGTTGGCAAATCTAAGAAAATCTCACAAAAATTTCCGGATTTACAATACATTTATAGTTTCTTCGCTCTCCATTAAAACTGGGGTTTTGTTAAATTTCTGAAATTTCACTTAATCATCAAAATTGAATTTTACAGCAATGTTTTTAATTATACCATACGTAACTGAATTGTGAATATGCAAATTTTTTGTTTGCTAACAAAAATTTTTACCCATTTACTGCAATACAAATTTTTTTTAAAAATTGTGTGGGTAAATGTAGAGTGGATAAAACAGCACCCATAATTCTTTCTGATTAATGCATAAGTAGGTCGTATGCAAATCAGAAACTCTGGGCCATATGACAGTAGACATGGGATTGTATCATAAATTCATAATTATTTTTTGAAATATCAGAAGTCTGCATCATTTTTTATATAATGCACAAACCATGTTACTGAAATAATTTCATCTTATTGGTAGTATTCTTGGTGTGCTGGATGTAACACAACATGAAAACAAAGGAAAAATGTTAACTTGAAACTTACATTGACTTGCAATCGTGAGATGATCCCTTATTCACAAATTTTATCCAGGCTATAACTTTCCAATCCTTGCATGGAATGCACTCAAACTTAATTATGATATTGGTGTCACAAAGTGTGGTCTTTCAGGACAGGTTTCACTGTACATGTATATAATAAATATCCTCATACTTTCTTTTTCAGGAATTGGAAGTCCTTCTGATGCAGAACCGCACATTCTCTGCAGAGATTGCACACAATGTTTCTAGTAGAAAAAGGAAAGAAATTGTAGAGCGGGCACAGCAACTGGCCATTAAAGTAACTAATCCAAACGCTCGTCTCAGATCAGAGGATAATGAATAGACAAAGATGTATAAATAAAAAGAAAAACGAGGAGATATGATTTTGATTTGTTCATTTTATTTGTCACTGATGATGAAGTACCGTAAATGTGGTTTTATTGACTGGAGGGAATGAAAATTTTGAGATTTTCCCATGCAAAACCTTGCATTTGGGATTAATTTATATCATGATAAAGTGTAGTAACATATCTACATTTTGACGTTGTTAGGGAAATTGCTAGATACTTTTCATTAAAATTTCATTTATTTTTTTTACAGTATTTAATATCAAGTTAGGCATAGCAGGAAAAAGAACCCTCACAGCATTTATGGCTATCCATAGAACAGGCCATAATTTGTAGCACTTCACCCAAAGCTGGTGACATATTCATATAAGTGTGAATTCTTTGTTGGATGTAAAACAAATGACAAAACTCATGATCATTTATTAGTAATTTTGTGAAAACAATTGGATTTTGAATTTTTTTATATCTCGAATATTTAGTCTAACCATTATGATGATTACATATTCTGGTTGTTCACTTTGTCCCCATGTAAAGATTGGTAATTTCTATCAATAGTTCATGTAACATTTAAGTTTGACATTTTTGTTTCATTTGAACACCTTAGAAACGTCCATGTTTACAGAGTGCAGTTTATTGTCAGAGCAAGTTCGAGTCCCACTGAAAGCTAGGCTGATATTCTGAAAAAAGTTGTCGGTTTAATTTTGGAATGCTGGTGGTGTCTGCCTGGGTACCTGGTTCTCTCCTCCACAATTAAAAACTTTCCACCACCATAAAAGTGAAACTTATATGAGTGTGACATAAAAACTAAAAAGCAAACAAAGTGCAGTTGTACTTATTAATGGATTGATCCACATTGGAGGGTTTTGTGGATTTTATTAAACATTTTGTAATGTCAACACTGTCTGACCATTGCTTTGGACAAAATGCTGTGATGTTACAAGTCTTGGAATGGTCTGTAGAAGTTTCAAGGTTGTTTGGTATTTGGACGACAAACGGTTATGGTGTAGCGTGTCATTTGAAATGGTGGAGGAGAAATCTGATAACAATGACCTCTGGTAAACTTAGCGACATAATTGGTACAATTTGAATATACACTGACTTGAGGTGATGAGCTTTGTACTTTGATGTGAGTATTCTAATGACTTGTCCATGGAGTCCTCTAAGATTTGCCAGAAGTTGCTAAACCGCTGAAGAGTGTTTATTGTCAAATGGATGACGGATGAATAGATCTCTCGCCCAAACACATCGATACTAAATACATCAGTATAGCAGTCAATATTTTTCATATCAAAGTTTTTTATATTGCAAAACAAAATGATGAAATTTGAATATTCAGCCTGAAATGGGATCATTCTCAACTTTATGGAACTGCAAAGTCGACCTGATACTAGTAAACACAATCCAATGACTCCAGCAGTTATATGTAAAAAAATATTTTCAGTTGTAACAGTGGGTGATAATGACGCTCAAAAATGTGCTTTTAATAATTTTATATGATGTTAAATTTAAAATCTTAAAATCAAAAAATGTTTTGAGATTAATGAAAAAAATGTTATCTGAAAAAGTAGTACATGGATTTATCCTAGTATGTGAGGATGATGAATTAATGGTAAGTGAAAATCACAAATGGTTGATCTGAACAGTCGAGGTTTATATTTGGTTGCAACCCAAATATGAGCTGAGCTGTGC
The DNA here is from genome assembly GCA_030159075.1 of Atrina japonica. NCBI lineage: Eukaryota > Metazoa > Mollusca > Bivalvia > Pterioida > Pinnidae > Atrina > Atrina japonica. The sequence continues at coordinate 481,659 of BROG01000163.1, forward strand.
TGGCTCAATTGGTAGTGTGCTTGACTCTTGATCGTGAGTTTGAGTCCAGTGGGCCACAGGTCGGATTCTATCATGATTTAAACTTCTAAACTTAAGATTTTCGGGTATAGAATAAATACTAAATTCAGTACAATAATTCTCTGACGCAAACGTAATATGGTAAAACACTCGGATGACCTTTATCATGCATGTTCAAATATTTGTTGAAACTGAAACAATGTTGGCAAATGCGGTCAATATTTTTCACATACTTTATCTTTTTACATGATTATGAAAGAAATACAAGTACTTTTGTCCGATTCTGTCTTTCAATAGCACGTGCTTACTTGACACTTATCCTCGTAAAAACGCTGTTGGATCAATTGTTGATGGCGGATTCAAATAAAAGAGTTACAGCGGGATACATTTGGCAGGTTTATGTTAATATTATGCTTGCATTTGTTCTTTTAACAACATGGAGATATCTTTCGATGTGGATGTAGATCTATATGAAAGAAAATCTGATGTAAAATCCCCGTCTACGACAGCTTATATTGCTCTAAATCATTACAGACTTGAAGAAGATCAATATGTACTGGTGATGTGTTTCTGTACTTCGAACCATGCCTCATCGGCTCCAGATTCTTTTTACCTGGAAGTAGAAATGGGCTCTGTTTCCATAAAATTTTAAAATAATAATCCACCGTAAAATATACTGATATGTGTGAAAAGAGCCAAATAATCGGTATACATTAATGTCCTGGAATGATTCTGTTATAAGGTCTTTATTCCCCAAAATGGCTGCCGTTCAATGATTTATTAAAACATCAATGAAATAATAAACTTTGGATTTTGTCTAAAGGAAATATGTTACCGCTATGTCTCAGAAAGGACTGAAGGGATCTCCTTGAAATTAGGCATGAATATTCCCCTTGAGGATTAGTCGTGCAATTTACATTTTTAGATAGATTGGAATCCAACATGACCGACAGGCGTCCATCTTGGATTTTGACAATGGAAGTATGTTACTCCTATTTCCCAGTAAATACTGAAGGGATTTTGTTTAAATTTAACACGAAGTTTCCCTTTGAGGTCTAGTTGGGCATATCACATTTTCAGAGAAATCAGAATCCAACATGGCGTACAGGCTGCCATTTTGGATTTTGACCAAAGGAGATTTGTTACCATTTATATTTCTCAAAAAGTACTGTAAGGATCTCAATGAAATTTGACGTAAGGGTTGCCTTTGAAGTTTGAGGTCTTCCCCCCCTGCTGTCTAGATGTGCATATTACATTTTCAAAGAGATCAAAATCCAAGATGGACACCTGTCGGTCATATTGAATTCCATTCTTTCCGAAAATGTAATATGTTCAGTTTTGCTATAATCTTGTGAAAAAAGTATTTCACAGAAATATGGATTTAAGTTCAAATTCAATGTTGAGACACAAAATAAGAGTAAATAACAGTATGTCATAGATCAGACATAGACAATTCCATGGTGGGCGCCAAGATCCCTCTGGGATCTCTTATTAGAAAGTGTGATATTTAATCCTCTCGGTTGCCACGGTAATGAACTATTGAAACCTCCTTGACGACGAAGGCCGGATGTGATTATCATTGCAAAACGTTGCAAAAGTTGTAAAAAGAATTTAAATGAAGAATGATACAAACTTTGTATTCACAGATCAAGATTTTTTTTTCTGAAAAGCAACATCGGTCTGCGAGGCCAACAACAACAACGAGTATGGCGTGATGGACATCAGCTGGCATGATGAATAATCTATTATAAACATAATACCAAAGCCACAACGCCCAAGACGCTTAGACTTCTTCGGCTGAGCTGCAATTGAAAATAAATCTTCTAGAGGGAAAGTGGTATCATACAAGGCAAAAAAACAAAAACAAAACAAAACTTTTATACATTTTTAATGAATGTAAATCTGTAAACATCACCGCCGCCAACAAATTTCAACCAAACTGATATGTAACGTGTATGTGAGGAATACATTGATCAAGTTTGACCAGCGCTGTTGGATTTTTTTGTGGGAGAAACTGACCTTGACTTTGTTTTCCCCTATCAAGTTCTTATTAGCACTCGTACACTTATCTACGGAATTTATCCAAAATATATCGAAGGACTATATGGGAAATGCCTTGATGAAGAAAGAGCGCCAATATTTCCCCGATCTTTCAAGAATTTCGAAGCCGCATTAAGTTATTACCTGCAAAAAATAATGTCGACTTCGGACGTTGTAGAATTCCTTTTGAAATGCAAGGTGTCAGACTCGACTTTAATTTGGTGGTGTTTCTTATTTAAATAGTCGGTATAAAGCTATATTTCTTATGGCAGAAGTATTACTAAAAAAAACTCTAGTTGTCCATGACTCGTCATTACTACATCCTGGACATAAGTTCATTTTCCTCTTAGTGATCCGATATAAAATCAAGGTATTGGGACAATCTTTGATATTGACGAGGCATTGGAATAGCTATGAAATTGTGATTTTATTATTTTATTTTACTTAATGATTTTTTTGAAGAAACATTTTAAATTTATTAGCACATGTTATTTACTAAATGAACTAAATTGTTCTTATAGTATGCAGACCAATTCTAAATGGAGTGGTTAGAGCATCGCACTTCGAACCATTAAGTCTAACACTTCTGGTCTGCGCAGGTTTGACTCCGACTGAAACTATTTGTGAGAAATTTTACCAGTTTAGTTATTGAAGGCCGGTGGTCTCTTCCCAGGTACATTTTAACCGGGTTCTCTCGTCCACCATATAACTGTACTCCCGGTTTGAAAACTAATGTAAGTTTGCATAATGGTAGCCACGCAGAATTGGGCCATTCCAAGTTTTTTTCTATGTTAAGCGTCCACCCTGAATTCAGAATCCAAACTACCTACCCGGAAAACACACACACACACACACTCACACACACACACAACCCGATGAGAGACACACAACACGAAACTTCAATTATAATTGATATCATTTAGATATATCGACGACGTTTTGTCAATTAATAATGACAATTTTCATACATATGTCAATGCGATATATCCCAGCGAACTAGAAATTAAAGATACAACAGAATCAAGCACACACGCTTCATACTTAGACATTTTACTTAATATAAACACAGACGGGAAATTAGCAACTAAGCTATACGATAAACGCGACGATTTCGGCTTTCCCATCGTAAATTTTCCACATTTAAGTAGTAATATCCCTCAGTCACCCGCATATGGAGTTTATATTTCACAAATGATCCGATATGCCAGGGCGTGCACAACATATAAAAATTTCATAATCAGAGGTAAACTACTCACTGACAAATTATTGACACAGGGATATCGAAAACCGCGTTTAATGTCAACGTTTCGCAAATTTTACGGTCGGTATAATAGTCTTGTTTGCGACTACTCTGTTTCACTAAGTGAAATGTTGAGTTGCCTTTTCGTTGGCGGTTGTTGAGACGTCTGTACCAATTGTGACGAGGATACACTCCTCACTTGTTTCATTGGACTTGACTGTGGACTCACGGCGGGTGTGACCGGTCGACAGGGGATGCTTACTCCTCCATGGCACCTGATCCCACCTCTTGGTTTCCAAAGGTCCGTGTTTGTCCATTTTTACCGGATTTGTATCTATGTCCTGGACATTCTATTGATTTATACTTTGGTATCGGAAATTTTTATATATTAATAGAAATGTGTTATCAGATTATAGAGTATGTTACAGTACCCTGAGTATGCTCGAGTACTTTAGATATTTGATTGTAGATCTATATTAGCTTTATTGTATGTGAACACTATGTCTACACCAAACCAGTTGCAAAATAAATGTTATCAGATGATAGAGTATGTTAAAGTACCCTGAGTATGCTAGAGTACTTTAGATATTTGATTGTAGATCTATATTAGCTTTATTTTATGTGAACACTATGTCTACACCAAACCAATTGCAACAATAAAACACATATTCAATGTGCTTATGAAAGAACAAGTCATACATTTCAAGATTACCAAGTGTGTGTGTGCGTGTGTGTGTGTGTGTGTGCGTGCGTGCGTGCGTGCGTGCGTGCGTGTGTGTGTGTGTTTTACAAATATGATGTCCTAAACAAAAGTGCACGCAGACGCTTAATTGGATTGTCCTTAACAGAACCTGTATTTGTTACGAAGCGATGATGTCGAAGCCATTTTCTCATTTTCCATTATTTGCAATCGTAAAATGAATTTATTATGGTGTCTTACTTCGAGCTTCTTGATATTTTAGAAATACATAGTGAAAAAAACAACAGAGTAACTGAAAATTGCCAAAATGTTATATAATGTTTAAATTACCAATATCTGAACACTAGTAACACAATTATGTTATTTTTATTTGAATTTGACTGCCATGGCACCTGATCCCAACTCTGGATTTCTGGAGGTCCATGTTTTTACAACGTTTTGCAGATTTGTATATTTGTCTCCAGGACATTCTGAAGATTAATACTTTGGTATCCGAGATTTTTATGTATTAAATTTTAAACATTAATAAATTGAGTTTTATTATTTGCTTATGTTTCTTGTACCCCTGCTCGATGTAAACATTGCCATGGTAATGAATTAAAATTTTCATTTTTGCATTTATATTTTTCATTACAATTGACGTCATGTCGTTAATTTTGGACTGATCTATCCAGAGCAATTCTAGATTACTTTGTAAAATAATGTGATTGTTTCACCAATATGGCATTAATTTAGATATTTTCAATTTAATTAATATCTTTATCTTTGAATCTTTTGAAAACCTTAACACGAGTGCTGGAACAAAATAAATTCTTCATTAAAGGTCTTATCATTGATACACGATATTTGATCAGCTAAAATTGTTTCCCATTTCATTTCTCGTATCTTTCACTTGATACATTTTATCTCCAGTTTCACAAATGCAGTATCGCACACTTTAATGTTTTAGTATCCAAATCGTTTATCATATTATGTAATACACCATATCATCTATTTAGTCGGATATTTCGAGAGATCACAAATCTAAGAATTCAATCTACATTAGGGTCTATCCTGTTAGGGGTACCAACAAAAATGTAAAATATGACAGTATGTATAGTCGAGATACATCTTTGTGTAGAAACTCTTTGTTGAGTCGCCTGTACCGATTATGAGGAGGATTTGTTCCTCAGTTATTTAATCTGAATTTGACTGTGGACTCAAGGCGGATTTGACCGGTCAACAGGGGATTCTAACTCCTCCATGGCACCTGGTCCCATCTCTGGATTTCTATTGGTCCATGTTTGTGCAATATTCATCAGATTTATGTATGTATCCTGGACATCCTGAATATTTATACTTTGGTGTCTGAGAGTTTCATATTTAAACAAAAATCCTCATTTTCTGTCCAAGCCTAGAAGACATTATCACTGTATTTAGTTACCGATATTATTAAACCGATCTTGTCTTCAACACGATACCCACTTGAAGTATTGTTTTCATTCTCATAGAATTATCTCGTTGATGGCAGAAACGGTGACATATCTCGAAGGAATCAAATTTCAAGACTATTTCTGTGAGCATATTACGACAGCAGGTCTACCAAAGTAAATTAACACATGTTTACAAACACAACGAATCTAAATCAAATCATAATAGGGGTGAAAAGCTACTTGTTGTCACAAAAATATTAGAGATTCAGTGATGCATAGAGTCCGTGCAAGGCAATGTTTTATCTTTGCAACCTATTTTTGGAAATTAAGACTATACTGTTCCGGTTTTTGTCTGAACTCTGATATGCCACTTTACCTTGGTAGACCTATACTTTGCAATTTTGGACGAATTGGATTGTACGTCCTTATCCTATTAGTCAACAAAAGGTGTATGTAGATTTCATGGAAACTTTAAAAATAAAACAAAAAACGACTCATTTGGAATGAAAGACCCAGAGCGGAGTTACTTCATATGCGTAAGATACAACAATATTAGTAAATGATGTACTACATTGGCTCTTTACTTTTGTTTGTTTGAATGTTTTTTACGCCACATTTAAAGGGTCATTAGCTGGTTTTACCAAAATAAGAAACAAAAATCGATATTTTTCTACTTTTATTACTTATACTTGATGTACAATATCAAATAGAAGCTATACACAGGGAGCATAAAAATATTTCTATGTATTTTGTGAAAAAAGGCCAGGTCTAGTGTGGTATTCATATACAAATACAATGTAGTAAGGTTCAGTTAATTAACTGCAATTGAAAAGGTGCCAAACCTAGGTTTCTCAAGCAATTTTCACAAAAAATACGTGAATTTAAGAATTTTTATGTCGGTGTATATCTCTTTTTTTTGTTACTGTAAATGTCAGGTTATTTATGTTAACATTATTTTGACTTTGGATAATATTGGATTTACAAAGTCTGGTTTTCTTTAAAATTGTAATAAAATTAATATACTCTTCCCCCTTAACCCATTCACCCCTGAAAATCAAGATGATATGCTCTTTTATATTGTTAAGACCAGTCTATTATGGCTTGTAGTTTTGAAAGAGTTAAATATGTTATGTATAGATATGTTTGCCCACTGAAATAACAATAGCAACTACCTGGCTACAAAAGGTGCTTACATCAAATATGTCTGAGAAATAACAAAGTGAAAATATCTATTGTTTTTTTTCTATTGCCTAAAGTAAAAATAAAGAAGTAACAATTGATAATCGAAACTCAAGCCCGTTAGAACACGACGAATTAGATGTGTAAATGGTCTCAACATGAAGAACAATTACGAATCATAAACAAATACAATTCATTGCATTGGAAGTTTACCTGTTGTTTTGATACTGTATAGATAAGCTGATACCTGTTGTTTTGATACTGTATATAGATAAGCTTATACCTATTGTTTTATCTCAGTATTTGCACAAAATATTTTCTATAATTAAACTGATATAAACATGTATTTTGTGTCATTTCCAACATTTCATATGCATTGCAAATATGGCACACAGTAACAGAAAAAATCCTAGGTCTTTGTATGAAAAGGTGTGTAAACACAACCAGTGGAGAGGTAGTACATATATTTGAACAATTAATTGAGGGTAAAGAGTAGAAGGACCTGGTTATATAGTAGACTAAGGAACACAGTAGAAGGACCAGGGCATACAGTAGAAGGACCTGAGTATATAGTAGAAGGATCAAGTACAGTAGAAGGTGTATGTAATATAAAGTGTATAAGATTAAGAACGGCCAGTGGAAAAGGACGAAGTACATGTATTTGAACGATTAATTGAGGGTATACAGTAGAAGGACCAGTGCTCCTTCCCCGATAGAAACATCATTAAGGACTGTACTGTAATTTAACATAATATTAGTATATTATACAGCAGAAGGACTAGGGTATATAGAAGCAGGACTAGGACATAGAGTAGAAGGACCAGGGTATACAGTAGAAGGACCAGGGTATACAGTACAAGGTCTATGCAATAGAAAGTGTATAATTAAGATCAAGCATAGCCAGTGGAAAAGAGGATGACGTATATGTATTTGAACAAGTAATTGAGCGTATGCAGTAGAAACACCAAGGTATACAGCAGAAGGACTTTTGTATACAGTAGAAGCACCATGGTATACAGTAAAAGGACCATGGTATACAATAGAAGAACCATAGTATACAGTAGAAGGACTAGGGTATACAGTAGAAGCATCATGGTATACAGTAGAAGGACTTCGGTATACAGTAGAAGGACTAGGGTATATAAAAAAGGACCAAGGTATACAGTAAAGGACTAGGGTAAACAGTAGAAGGATCATGGTATACAGTAGAAGGACCAGTGTATACAATAGAAGGACTAGGGTATATAGTAGAAGGACTAGGGTATATAGTAGAAGGACCAAGGTATATAGTAGAAGGACAAGGGTATATAGTAGAAGAACCACAGTATACAGTAGAAGGACTAGGGTATACAGTAGAAGGAACATGGTGTACATGCAGTTCAAGGTCTCTGTAATATACAGAGTATAAGACAAAACACGACAAGTAAAGAAGGATGAAGTACATATGATTGGACAATAATTGAGGATATACAGTAGAAGTACCATGGTATACAGTAGAAAGACCAAGTTATACAGTAGGAGGACCGGCATATACAGTAGAAGGACCAAGGTATACAGTAGAAGGTCTATGTAAAATAAAGTATATTTAAGATGAAACACGACCAGTTAAGAAGGATGCAGTGCATATACATGAACAATTAATTGAGGGTATACAATAGAAGGACCAAGGTATACAGTAAAAGGACCAGGGTATACAGTATAAGGACCAAGGTATAGGCCTACAGGCCTATGTAAAATGAAGTGTATTTAGGACAAAACACGACCAGTGGAGAAGGATGGAGTACATATATTTGAACAATTAATTGAGGGTATACAGTAGAAGGACCTGGGTATACAGTAGGAGGACCGGGGTATACAGTAGGAGGACCTAGGTATACAGTAGGAGGACCGGGGTATACAGTAGGAGGACCGGGGTATACAGTAGGAGGACCGGGATATACAGTAGGAGGACCGAGGTATACAGTAGGAGGACCGGGGTATACAGTAGGAGGACCGGGATATACAGAAGGAGGACCGGGGTATACAGTAGGAGGACCGGGGTATACAGTAGTAAAATAAAGTGTATTTAAGACAAAACACGACCAGTTAAGAAGGATGCAGTGCATATACATGAAAAATTAATTGAGGGTATACAGTAGAAGGACCAGTGCCCTCTCCCCGATAGAAACATTATAGTATGTTTATCGATAGGGAGTAAAAAATTGATGGAAGAGATTGACGAAAGATATTATTTACTTGTTATGAAATTAAATTTATAGTAATAGTTTCTTTATTGATCTAGTCTAGTATATTTGTGTCCATATGACATATATCAACTTACAAAAGCACAATAGATTTAATCCATACGCAGTGATAACCAAGAGAAAATTTTAGTTTCGATTTGCAGTCGATCAGTCGTGTTGTACACTATTTATAAATCGGGGGAAGTATGAATATTTATGAGGATCACATGATAGACCTTCTACCTACTACCTTCTAGTGCTTCCCTATTGAAATTGGTTAAACCACAACAAGTAAAATGAAGAAGTACCAATGTATATTCAAAACTCAATTAAAAACCGATAGATTGGGTATATTAACGGTCTCAACATGAAGAGCAATTGCGATTCACAAACGGGATAGGACCAGGTATCCGGAAAGAGTCAACGTCCCATGTTAGCATGCATCCTCTGTCTCAAATGTAAAATGGAAAACTCTCTAGTTCGATGGAAAGGTCAAGCTCGGTGAAAAGTCATAAGTTAGTTTTAGGTCTGATCGACGAAAGGGAGTTTGTTTATTTGTTTGTTTATTGTGGTTTTATGTTCCACTCAAAAATCTTTCACTCATATGGAGAGGTCACCAAATGCCGGTGAAGGGCTTCAAATTTTACACTGCTCTTCACTTACAGCCATTGAGCAGTGAGGGTTCTTTATGGTGCCGACAACTACTGTGACACAAGACCTCGGTTTTTACCGTCTCTTCCGAAGGACAGGAAATCGACCTGCACCGGCTGGACTCGCGACCTCGCGATCAAAAGTCGAGCGTGCTACCGGCTGAGCCTGGTCGGCTCACGAAAGGGAATCACTGTATATGGTATACATGTATTTAGACAGACATTTTGTATGTGCATTATATAACTGACATTGGACATGATCAGCTAATATTAGCTTTCTATATCGCCGGTTTTATAAAACCTAGACTACATTGATTGCCATGTATGTAATTACAAAACAGAAATATCAACGTTACTAAAATTAAATTGTGTAAATTGGTAATTTGTAGTCACTGTAAGATTTAATATTAATGAAGAAAACGTAGAAATTAGCTTAAAGGTCAACGGGCACGAAAATTCAGTGTTGATTTAATTTAGTTTTTGTTAAGATACACATCAAAGCTTTCTTTTAAGTACAATGAATTTTTTACACCCCCAATCAGCGATACCAGCTGAAAAAATGTAGCCAGTTGCAGGGTTATAAAGAGTTGCTGCCCTTTACCAAATATCCCGCTAGGTGCGATAAACCGGAAATGACGTACATTTGGTCATGTTTTCTAGTACATGTACCACTGATGTATTAAGCTTTATACATGACCCTTATACTAAGTTAAATAGGCCTATCGTTTACAGTAAAATAAATGTAGAAAGGCCTAGATCTACTGTTTTAATTATCAGAATTTGTACAATTTATTTTCTATCAATATACTAATTATGTTGTCATAATTACTTGTATTGTAAATTATAACTAGATCTATAGAGCTTTACCGTTTTACGATATTTTGCCAGTTAGGCCTAAAATCAAGTAGCATGTTGTTTTTACACTTCTCGGTTATTGGTGAGAATATATACATGACGTATTGGTAGGGGTCTTCCGGACGCCACTCTGCTCTTTGAAGTGAACCCTGAGACCGACATATGTTCCGAAGGTATTAACGGGTAATAAAACATACTGCCATTGATGCGCCGTCTGTGTGTAATATTTATGTGTAGACATATGTAGCTGTACGAAGAGGATGGCAATATCCCGACTGGAATGTGTCATCCAGAACTTAAAATTTCGCTGGTAATCATGATAAACGACACCAATAAAAATACATATTCATTTTAAATGAATATACACATGGAAAATTTATGGTTTATTTGATGTAATATTGATGTATATCAGTTCAAAATATAAAATCAGCAAACCATTTATAACTGTCTTACACATAAAATCTATGAAACTGTTACTTTTTAATCATGTAGATCCACACACACACACACACACACAACAACAACAACAACAACAACAACAACAAAAAACCCACTGATTTTGATGGAAGACGATGTTCATGCTCATAATAATCCCCATTTTATCTCTGGTTCGCATTTTATTTTTAGAAAATATTGCGAGTTTGAATAATTTCAAAATAACATATATCTAAATACTTTCTTATAGACATGAGCTAAATATATTCTAAAACAACTCATATAGATCTATGTCATGAAGAAATGCATTTTATTAAAGATATAAAAAGATTATTTTGACATGAAATAAATGGATTCGATGTCCAAAACACTCGTGACACATACTCCAAACCAAACCGTATTTTTCTTTGACACAGATATCGGCGGCGTAAATTTTACTTAATATTCCAAACCCGTAGAAATACTTGATAACATATCAGATAAAAAGTAATTTTCTTGAACGATACCTACCTATATAATAATTATATAGACAATGTAATTTTGACGTAAAATAATAAATTTGATGATGATGATGATGATGATGATGATGATGATGATCAGGTGTCCTTACTAACCAGTACAGTTGTATATCTCTGTCAGATATTATCTTTAATAAATTCAACTAATTTAATCCATTGATATATTAAATCAACGATATGTTTATTTATGATCATTATCGATAATTTACTTACGTACCAAAAATGCACACATATTTATATTCGTGACGAACCTGCCTAGCCTGGCTAGTATTTTTCTTTGCTCTATCCTTTAGTTTATCATCATTTTATTCACTAATTACCTCCATTTGGCGGCGCTGGCGTCGTGTAAATTAGGTCATATAGCAAGATCTACCAGGTTCCGTTTGAATACATTAATTCTCCAAAGGTCAATGTTCAAAGAATTTTATTTGTTCATTAATTTTTTCGGGTACTTCCGAAAAGTGTTACCTTATAAAACACGTGTGATGCAGTGTTCTTTATTATTTTGCCTGTATATATCTCGGTTGTTCTTTATTATTTGGCCTGTATATATCTCGGTTGTTCTTTATTATCGTCCCTGCATTTATCTCAGTTCCTCTTTATTTTATCTTGCCTCTATATATCTCAGTTGTTCTTTATTATCTTGCCTGCACATGTCTTAGTTGCTCCTTTTTATCTTGCCTGTATATATCTCGGTTATTCTTTATTATCTTGCCTATATATATCTCGGTTGCTCTTTATTATCTTGCCTGTACATATCTCATTTGCTCTTTATTATCTTGCCTGCATACATCTCAGTTGTTCTTTATTATCTTGCCTGTACATATATCAGTTGCTCTTTATTATCTTGCCTGCATACATCTCAGTTGTTCTTTATTATCTTGCGTGTACATATATCAGTTGCTCTTTATTATATTGCCTGCATACATCTCAGTTGTTCTTTACTATCTTGCCTGTATATATCTCGATTGTTCTTTATTATCTTGCCTGCTTACATCTCAGTGGTTCTTTATTGTCTTGCCTGTATATATCTCAGTTGTTCTTTATTGTCTTGTCTGTACATATCTCAGTTGCTCTTTATTATCTTGTCTGTACATATCTCAGTTGTTCTTTATTATCTTGCCTGTATATATCTCAGTTGCTCTTTATTATCTTGCCTGCATATATTTCAGTTGCTCTTTATTATCTTGCCTGTACATATATCAGTTGTTCTTTATTATCTTACCTGCAAACACCTCAGTTGTTCTTTATTATCTTGCCTGTACATATCTCAGTTGCTCTTTATTATCTTGCCTGCATACGTCTCAGTTGTTCTTTATTATAATGTCTGTACATATCTCAGTTGCTCTTTATTTCATCTTGCCTGTACATATCTCGATTGCTCTTTATTATCTTGCCTGCACATGTCTAGGTTGCCTTCTTTTATATTACCTGCACTTGTTTCAGTTGTACGTTATTATCTTGCCTTTGTATGCTTCAGTTGCACTATATTATCTTGTCTTCACGTTCTAGCCGCACTTTTATATTGACTGCACGTCTCACTTGTACTTTTATCTTGATTGCTTCATTTTCCTTTTTATATTGTCTGCATAGGTTTCTCAATCTTGATGTAGAAACTACAAAAAGAAAATAAGATAAAATCATTATGTTCAATTTCCATCACAATAAAACAAACTTTGTTATAATTGTGATGGTGGAAGTTATTCTATGTATATTTATATTAAGTGCATTGCATGCATTCTTATTCTATATGTCCGTCCCGGGACCCAGGTCCGCCGCTTTCAGTTTCCGGTACGTGTTTCTGCTCTCAGGCACCACCGGGCTGCCGGGTCCACCGGGGTTGCTAAGTTCGTATAAAAACACCGCACACGTTGGTAGTTAAGTCCGACACCTTTGAAGGGCGGCTACCATATATCATCACGTATTACATTTATCAGCGAACAACATCTATATTTAACTAGGAGTTACATATCCTAGCAAACTTAGAAGCTGTTAGGTAAGCATCCACCATCTTCTCCAACCGCCGAATCAAATGGATCATAAATAATCGTGTATTTATTGAACTTTAAAAGCAAGTTCTGTTATCTTTTAAATCGTCTGTTACATTTAATCTTGTTACAATATGCCCGACTTATTTGAGTTTTGATTTTGTTTTGGATTATCACGTGGGTCTTATATCTATTCTGAATCTTCACTGAAATTGTAATTTATCTTAACATCTCTATATTTTCATACAAATATTACAAAAATCTCAAAACTGATCAATATGATTGTTCGACTGTAAAACTTTGTCCACAATATTATGTTAAAAACCTCTGATAAACAAATATTTTTTTCTCTTTATTTCAGATTAAAAGTATTTTCCTAATCGTGGTGATATCAGATGCATTGGATGAGAGATCAAAACACGCGGGAAAACGCTTCCGGAGCCTACACTATTCACTTTATGTGTACAATAAATATTTTTCATTAAAAGCCTGAAGGAAAATACATTAGCATAATTCTATTCTCAGCAAAAACCATAAAAGACAAGTCGCACTGAATTTCTTAGCCATTTTTATAGGACGTAGTGTGATTTTAAGATGAAAATCATCATTATTTTGGTTTTCATTCCCTTAGAACTTTCATATTGCTTCATAAGATCCATGTTGGTAGAACAGAAAATTGGTCTGAGAGGGGTTGCATTTCAAGATTATTTCCACGAACGATTTACGACAGGTTTAATGCAATGTACTGTTCAATGTGTGAATGAAATGGATTGCAAGTCCTTTTCTTATCAGTCCTTAAAAGGTGTTTGCAGACTTCATAATAAGTATTTTACTAACGAGTCCTTTGGAATCGAAGACTTTACATGGAACTATTATGTATGCATCATGGGTGAGTATGGTGTGGCGTAGGGCATGACCTAGTCTTGTTGATGGAGCGAAAATCGTTTCATACATACGTAATGTAAATTGAATAATTATTTTATTTATTATTTTTATTACTTTTCAAATCTGGGAAATTTTATTTCAATCACAGAATTTCGAAAAAAGACTGTGCACTAGTATGTCTTTTATCTATTTTATTTAGGATACTTAAAATATTAATAACATCTTTAGTAAAGACACATGACATCTATCTAACTATCAATCTTTCTATCAATCTATCGATGTATCGGTCTGTCTGTCTGTCAGTCTGTCTGTCTGTCTGTCTGTCTTTGAGGGCCTCCGTTGCCGGATGGATACAATATCGCGCTTTAATCCATGGAGTATCTTACTTTGCCAGGGCACGTTTGAGCCCCGCTGGAACCTAAGCTAATATTTTTAGAAAATTTGCCAATTTACTTGTGGAAGGCCGATGGTCTCTTTCCGGGTACATTGTAACCAAGTTCTCTCCATTAAAACTGGCCACCACCACATAAATGAAAAATTATTCTAAGTCGTACAAGACACCAATAAACAAACAAATATGCAAAAAAGTCTAGCTTTGGGCAAAGTAAATTGAGTAAGTTCGGACGGATTACTCGCTATACAATCTGATAAAAGACCGATCTCTCACAGCTGATAGAGGATATAACGCAATCCGCTATAGGGTCACATGTGTATAACCTATCGTAGGTGTGTAATGTTCGACCAATAAAATTGTGACTTACACAATTTTAACTCTTTATCGAATGGAAAAGAGATGTAATTTATTTTTCAATAGAGAATAGTAAAGAATTCATTCGGAATATCTTCAGTGATTCGATCCTATCCAAGGTTATGAAAAAAGTCTCTTCTCCGTATTTTGTGTGTTCAGTGTTCATTAAAATGTAAAAATGTTTACACCGCTTTAACATTTGATCAACTTACAAGGTCGCGTAAGTCGCATTTTCATTGGTCGAAAATGACACACCTGAAGTGATTCGTACGTGACCTCATAACGGATTACATTAGATCCTATACGCGACATATAGAAAAAAAACGGGAGCGATGAGAAATCGGTTTTAATTAGATTGCTGGCCACACACACACACACACACACACACACACACACACACACACACACAGACACACACACACACACACACACACACACACACACACACTAAATGGAAGATTTCAACTATCAACTTTACACGAGAGATGAATGTCTAAGATTTCATAGTATATATATATATATATATATATATATATATATATATATATATATATATATATATATATATATATAATGTATATCCCATATACATTATTAGAAATATACTTTATGTATTTACAGAAACGTGTCATAAAGAAGGATATGAATTGTTTCCAGACCAAAAAATATGTATCAAATTTTTCTTTGTGGGATTGATTCTGCGTGAGGCGATGAAATTTTGCAAGAATGATGGTGCTAGAATGATAACGATAAACTCGACATCAAAGAATAAGCTCATACGAAATTATATTGGTAAGTAGTTATGTTGAATTGTGTATCGGCTTTATAGTCACTTTGGATTGTGTATCAGATATTTCTGTATCGCTTATATATTCATGTTAATTTTATATCGGGTATATATTAGTTTTTCTATAAATGTAGTGCATGGATGTATGCATTCATGTTTGATTGTGTATTAGGCATGTAATCATGTTTGATTGTGTATCGGGTATGTATTTATGTTTGATTGTGTATCGCTCATGTTTTCATGTTTGATTGTCTATCGAGTATATTGTGCATCGGGTATGTTCTCATGTTTGATTGTGTATCGGGTATATATGTGTTTGATTGTATATCTGGTATGTACTCATGTATGATTGTGTATCCGGTATGTTCTCATGTTTGATTGTGTATCGGGTATACATTCATGGATGATTGTGTATCGGGTATGTTCTCATGTTTGATTGTGTATCGGGTGTACATTCATGGATGATTGTGTATCGGATATGTTCTCATGTTTTATTGTATATTGGGTATGTTCTCATGTTTGATTGTGTATCGGTTATGTTCTCATGTTTGATTCTGTAGCGTGTATGTATTCATAATTGATTGGGTACCGGGTATGTATCAATGTTTGATTGTGTATCGGGTATGTAATCATGTTTGATGGGGTACTAGTATGTATTCATGTTTGATTGTATGTGGCGTATGTGACCGAATTATATTCGAATATTTTGCCGTTTAATGTCTGAATATTCGTCCAGCTTTAGTAATGTTTTCATTATCAATACATTACTAATACATACGTATACTGTATTCCTGGGTTTAGGGGTTTGAGCATCGCGCTTTAAACTATGAAATCTCTCACATCTGGTCAGCGGAGGTTCGTGTCTCGCTGGAACCTAAGCAGATTTTTGCGAAAAAGTTTGCCAGTTTACTTGCGAAAGGTGTGTGGTCCCTTCCTGTTTACATGAACCCGGATTCTCTCCCCACCAATAAAATACTGACCGCCACCATATAACTGAAAGATTGTTGAGTGTGGCGTACAACATCATAAAAACAAACAAGCAAACAAACTGTATTCAATTCGATGCAGGAAAATCTCGTGCACCGTGTTGGCGACGGATTCCACGAGACGTAAATATTTATGGATTACTGTTACATAGAAGTGCTCTTCATAAAATTGTATTTATCGTTTTTTCATATATAATTTTCTTTCGGAAATGTACAATTACATTGAATTCGATGAAGTCTTATTGATAGAAACGATCGTCTTGGACATTTTTGTCTCTTATTTGATACTATAACTTAGGTATTGTTAATAATATATATCTAATGTTGCATTTGGATGAAACTGAGCCATTGTGTCCAAGACCATAGGTGGAAAGCTGTTCATGTATATTATGTAAACTCATGCAAAAATAATATACTGATTTAAATGCATTCCAAGTTTCATATCACTTCAGATATATATATATATATCTATATATATATATATATATATATATATATATATATATATATATATATATATTTATATATATAGATACAGTAGCCAGCACGTGCCCTTTATCACATACCTTGTATCATCCCTCCCTTTATCACACCCCTGTAACCTTTTATCGCACCCCATTTGGAACGCTTCTTGTATTTTTATTATTTGGAACACCTCGAATGTTTTCCGTTTCAGACACTGCATAAACACCAGGTTAAGCACATTTTGTGAAATATTAGGCCTGATTGTGAACATTGTTGAATGAAAATGTGAAGAAATCGTTTGACACAAGTGTAATGATATTCCGTAGGTGGGTTCAACACACCGCAAAGTTGTGCATTTCATATTTTTAGATCTAGATTCGAGTGTACACGGAGTACTAGGTACCGTAGGCTATTCCCTTCAACACAATGTTCTGCCATGTTCTGCCGTGAACAGTCTCACAACAGGGTTTCTTGAATGTTCTTTTCAAAGTTTCTGTAGGGCCCTACCGTTATATAAATCTATCCTAATAAAATATTTACTCTAAAATACAAATTATTTCAGCAAAAAAACTTGAGGAATGCTAATTTTTATGTTTTGTAAACAGTTTGTGTACTTCGTAATTTTACCGAGATCTGCCCTCATCCCCATATATAGGCCTACTGTACTGTAGGAATTTCCATGGACGGAAGCAAGTCGCGATTATAACACAGCAAATTTAAAACAATTAAAAAATGATTTTTTATCGTTTATATTATAGTATTTGTCTATTTACCAGAGTTTTAAATATGCCTACGGCCCTCGGGTTGATATGGCATGCGATACAGATTTTGCCATGTGTTATATATATATATATATGTTTACTTCATCAAATTATTACCAAAAGCATAAGTTTACGAGAAAATAAAATTCTGTAGATATTTCTGACAATCTATAAAAAGGATTTCAAATCTTAGTCATTATTTTTTCAGACATGCTTCAGGATCGACAATCTTATGAATATTTCATACACTTAAATGGGAAATACGACAGGGAAACCAACAAATGGATCACTGATGCAAACAAAGAGTTGTCGTTCTTTCCGTGGGCTAGTGACGAACCAAGTCAACCTGCCGAACACAAATACATTAGATATTCTGATAAAAATAACAGCTTATGGGAAACATCAACAGGATATAGAGCACGGTATTTCATTTGTGAAATTGATATGTCATAATAATACTAAGGAGATTGACAAAGAAATACCAAGACCATACAAAGAGTTGTCGTTCTTTTCTTAATTAATCAAACAGCCCTGGCGATGAAAGACATGCAAAGAGAAAGTAAGGACTAAAGATACCAAAAATGATTTTATAGATGTTATCATGAAAGTAATAACAGTTTGGACAATTACTTCCCCAACCCATTTAGATTTATTATGACTTACAAAGAAAATATTTTGAAAATAACAGACACCCTTTTAGTGATGGGATGTGGTGTATAACTAGAAGATGAAATAAATCAATGATGTATTCTTTTTTATTTGTATCAATAAATGAACCAAAATGAAATAATATAAAACACCTCAGATACCAAAGTATAAATCCCTTGGATGTCCAGGACACAGATACAAATCCGGCAAAAAATGGACAAACACGGACCTCTGGAAACCAAGAGGTTGGATCAGGTGCCAAGGAGGAGTAGACATCCCCTGTCGACCGGTCACACCCGCCGTGAGTCCACAGTCCAAATGAAATACGTCATGAACGAATCCTCGTAACAATTGATACAGACGTCTCAACAACCACTAACGAAAAGGCAACTGAACATTTCACCACAGAGTAATCGCAAACAAGACTATTATACCGACCGTACAATTTGCGGAACGTTGACATCAAACGCAGTTTTTGATATCCCTGTGTCAATAATTTGTCAGTGAGTAGTTTACATCTGTATATGAAATATTCATATGGTGAACTAGCCCTTCATTTAGTTATTTTATAAGAATGCAAATATATACAAAGACAAACATGGAAACATTAGACCGAATTTGGACAAAAATAGGATAATTGATTGATGATTAAAGTGGCATTAGCTGTGGATTTATTAATTATTTTTTTATTTAACTACTTTGATTGATATACAATAACAAAAAAGATATATACACAGACATAAAAACTCCTAAAAATTCCTATATATGTTGTGGACATTGCTTTGGGAAACCCAGTTTGGCAATTGATTAATTCAACCTCACTATTTGAATATGAATACTACACTGGACCCGACCTTATGTTCACAAAATATATCGGAATATAAGATATTTTATGCCCTTGTTTAGCCCTTATCTATTATTGTACAACAGGTACAATTGGTAAAAGTAAAAAAATTAAAATACTAAATAGTTATGGTCAATAACAAGATCTATAAATACAAATCAGCATACATATTGAATAAATAGTAACACAAAAATTCACCAAAACTACATTTGCTATTATATAACAGAGCATCTGAAACTACATTTGTACATTTGCTCTGCACATCAAGACTACAAACTAATACTGTATTATTTGAAGTTTTCGTTCCTTTTAAAGTTTTGCTATTTTCGTACTTAGATGAGAGAGCGATTTTAAGATGAAACCTAAATTTGAAAGTAAAAAAGTTCAAGTATGGACATATATGGCATCCATGAGTGATTTGAGGTGAATTTAAGAATGAAAATGACCAGAGGAGAACATTTTATTTTCGTACTTTGATGAGAGAGCGATTTTAAGATGAACCGAAATTTTCAAGGAAATTAATTCAAGTACGGGCATATATGGCATCCATGGGTGATTTGGGGCGAATTTAAGAACGAAAATAACCAGAGGCGAACATTTTATTTTCGTACTTAGATGAGAGAGCGATTTTAAGATGAAACCGAAATTTTCAAGGAAATTAATTCAAGTACGGAGATATATGGCATCCATGGGTGATTTGGGGCGAATTTAAGAACGAAAATAACCAGAGGCGAACATTTTATTTTGGTACTTAGATGATTTTAAGATGAAACCGAAATTATCAAGCAAATTAATTCAAGTACGGACATATATGGCATCCATGGGTGATTTGGGGCGAATTTAAGAACGAAAATAACCAGAGGCGAACATTTTATTTTCGTATTTAGATGAGAGAGCGATTTTAAGATGAAACCGAAATTATCAAGCAAATTAATTCAAGTACGGACATATATGGCATCCATGGGTGATTTGGGGCGAATTTAAGAACGAAAATAACCAGAGGCGAACATTTTCTTGTATACAGTATGTAGTATAGGAGAGTCATAAACCCTTTCAACCCTAAATATCTCGATGGTATGATATTTTCTATTGTTTAGACCAGTCTATTATATCTTAGGGTTTAAAGGGTTAAGGACAAATGTCTCCAGAAAAAAATCAAGATCGATCCTGTATCTTTGGCAATTTCAAAATACTGTGAGTGATCCGTTAGAGGGTCCTTTCGATAGTTCTACACAACCAAACACAAGTAAATGGCATGTCTGTGTTTGGAAACTTGGGAACTCCTACTTGTATTATTTTCCTCTAACACATCAAACAAAATCAATAACTATGTCGTTGTAACACTAACAATCAATGTCTCGGAGTAATCAAGGTGGTTTTGATGAAAACTATTAGGATTTACGACTGACTTCTACTTAGGCTCTGATTGATAAGGTTCATGAAATGGTCAGTTATCGTTTTATTGGATTTGTTAACTAGCCTCCCTCCCCCGCGTTTTACAATTTTTTTATGAAATTGTACCAATGTATCATATTAAAAGGACAGTGGAGGCAATGCATGTTTAATTAATTCGGAAACGAAGTTTTTAAACACGTAATCATAAATAAATGTATTAATCAAATAAATTTTCTTCGAATAAGCAATGCAACCTAAAAATATTTTAGCACATTCTAATCAATTACTTATCTTTATAAACGTCAAAAGAAATATGATTTTAATGGGATACTCTTGGAAAATTTAAATGAAACTGTGCAATATATAGGGGGATTCGAGGAAATCACAGATACCACAGTACTGATCATTAGGGGGTAACGGAGACCATATATAAATCAAACATAGACGTCTGAAAATCCAGAGGTGGAATCACGTGTCTTGGAGGAGTAAGCAACACCCGTTGACCGGACACATACAGTACACCGTCAAATTAAATAAGTGGTGAACGAATCCTCGTCACAGACTATTCAACAACCACTCTGGAAGGAGTAAGTCAGCATTTCATGTTGTTAACCATACTAATGGCACACAAGATTATTATTTCGTCCGTAAAATTTGCGAAATGTTGATATCAAACGCGATTCTTGTGACAATAACTTTGTCTCTGTCTGTGAAATGTTTATATGTTAAAGACGCCCTGATATAGAAGTTCATCTGCAAGATATAAACACCATATGCAGCAGAAAGAGGTGTCGGTACTTAATTGTGGGAAATTGACTATAGGGAAGTCGAAACCATCACATTTATTGTATAGTTTGGTTGTTAATTTCCCGTCTATGTCTATCATAAGTAAAAAGTACAAGTAGGAAGTATATGTGCTTGCTTCTGTGGTGTCATTAATTTCTGGTTCGTTGTGATATATTGAATTCAAATACCTATGGAAATTATCATTATTAATTGACAAAACGTCGTTAATGTATATATATGTCAAATTAAATTCCACAGCTAGATTTTTCTGCCTTTGATTCAGAAGGTTCTGAATGAATAGACTATTCCGGAAGAATAAAAGAACAGATTGGCAAATAAAGGCACAATTGTTTCCAGCGGTAACACTGACGCTTGCTATAATATTTTCTCTGCAAATACTACATATTTATTGTCTATTAGAAATTCCAGCATCTTTCAGCATCAACGTCACTCTATTTATGTGTTGAATGAGAGTGTGGTATTGGACTAATAGCGCAAATGACTCTGTGAGCTAATAATTTTACATCTGAAGTATGCTGTAAATGAAATGTTTCTTAACATTTCGAGATATACTATTTGTATTAATTACCACCTTAGGTTTTCTTCCTCACCCACTTTAAATGTATCTAAATCAATATCTCAATATCAAAAGATTTGAACATTACCTTGTTTCATGTTTAATTGTTAATTATTGTAATATTTCAATAATCAAATGTAACTCTGGTAATTGATATTAAATTAACATAAACTGTATTTGCCATTGGTAGTGCTCATTTAGACGTATTGAAATATTCAACGAATGCAATAAAACTTTTAAGTGACTTATATCCACAGGTTTTACAGTATCTGGTAGAAGTGCTACAAATATTACAGATTATGATTTGTGGTCTTAAAGGTGTTTGTGTATCTGACTGATGAAAATATGATCTTCGTAAAATTATGTAAGGCTGCATCATTTGTTACTTTGGTACTCCTTCATTATACTTTCCGTGGAGATGGATTTGATTTAAGTCAGAAGTGTGCTTATATTTTCAATGTTTTAAATTTTAAGACATACAAAATTTACACTGATGTAAATTTGTAGTTGTCAGTACAAATTGTGACCCTTTAATCTTTATAAAAGAAACATATGCAAGAAATGTTGAGGCGTCGAGTTAATATGACGATCGGCAAGTATAAAATTATTTAAATTTTCATTTTAAAAGCTTATTAATTTGTTTTTCTTGTGATTTATACCACATTCAACAATTATTCATATAGTGGCAGCCAGATGTTTATGGTAGGGGAGAGAACCTGGTACATGGGAAGAGACCACCGGCCATATATATTGACAATATCCTCAAAGAATCAACCTGTGTTCCAGTGAAGCCGACCGGATTGTAGGTGGGATACCTCATGGTTTAATGTTGAATGTTTAACCACTCGAACACGAAGTACTCCCATGTAAAGCGATATGTCATATCTTTTAATCAAGGTCTGGATTTGCTGCTTCGTGTAAGTTCCTGAAATATGAAAAATCTCAAATACCAAGGTATAAATCTTTAGGATGGCCAGGATATAGGTACAATCTGGTAAAAAATGGACAAACACGGACCTCTTCAAATCAAGAGGTGGTATGAGATGCCATGGAGGAGTAAGCTTCCCTTGTCGAACGGTCATACCCGCCATGAGTCCACAGTCAAATTAAAATGAAATACGTGAGGAACGAATCCTCGTCATAATTGGTACAGACGTCTCGACAATCGCCATGAACAGGTAACTCAGTGAAATAGAGTAGTGGCAAACAAAACTATTATACCGACAGTAAAAATTGCGGAACGTTGACATCAAACGCGGTTTTCAATATCCCTGAACTAATACAATAATAAATGCTTGGAATTACTGTCTGTTTAAAAATGTTTGAATTTATAATTACTGTTATCAACAACTGACGTAAAAGGGTTCTTGCTTGGTAATTAATCATATTGATAACATGTTAAAATGTCTTCAATTATCATTGCTCAGTAATTAATGCTATTTATAATTTATAAACAAGGTCTGGAATTATCATATATAAGTATTTAGCAAAACTGTTAGCTAGTAAATAAGGTCTAAAGTTATCATTCCTTAGTAATTAGTGATATTGATAACTGGTAAACAAGGTTTAGAGTCATCGTTCCAGATGTTCAGGTTTTACAGTAATTACCAAATTGAAATTGCATTACCTTTCATCATGATACAGAAAACGTCAGACGTCCGACAATAAAGATTCTTATTACCCATAATAATTTACCGTTTGATTGTATTAAACATTAGTAACTAGTTGTAAGTTATATGTTATATAACGTAACAAGTTAAAACTGCATTTAGATAAACAATATAGTCATGTCTGATATGCTTTAATTGCGCTGTAATAGAAATTCTAATAGTCTTTTAGACACCAATAACCCCTTTTCCCACCAAGGGGGAATATTGAAGGTTATGATTTTCTGAAAGCTTATAAAAATGCTACAAAATGAGCCATGTTAGCACTATGGCCGTTGGGGTATTTAGAAGTTTGGGGGTAAAAACCATAGAAAATTAACAACAATCACTAAAAACTGGAAAACCTCAATTAATCCCCCATTTATGGCCTCTATTTGCAATGAAAGTACTGGTTGTATGGTAGATATCTTAAGTGACACGTATGGACCCATTGAACAACCATTAATTATCAAATTTGGTGTTTTGGGGTAAAATATCATTTTTTTAAACAGAAATCTGTGAAAAAAGTACTATACCTTAAGCCACTTATAACCCATGTTTTTACCAATTTGTGTTTTGGAGGATATGTTTTTCAATAAGTCTATCAAAAATGCTACAAACTGAGTTTTGTTAGCACTCTGGTCACTTAGGGGGTTTCAATTGTCAGTGTATGCCCACTGTGCCTATTGTCACTGTTTATAAAGTAACAGATAACTTATAATACTACAGTTTCGATGTATGTTACATTTTGATTACGGGTGGATCTCAGTCATTTGGATTGCCGCCTTCATGTGGAGATCTGTCTGGGATTTATTTCGATGGAATGTGCTTTTGGTTAACATCAACCTATCAAAACTTTACTGAAAGGGTAGATAATTGTAAACACGTTTCAGGTCAACCTGTTGATGATTTGTCGTATTCAAATTGGTCCTTTATAGCATACCGTCTGATGGACTATTTTGTTTGCTACTCGTTAGATAACGAAATAATTTACCGTTGAGATGGCCATGTATTTACATCTTTAGAAAATATATATCTATTTTGGTTACATTGGATTGCGGTTACTGGTGATGGATCCGGATGCGGTGGTTATGGATCCAATGGTTTTACTCTTTACAGATGCACAGAAGAAAAACAAATGTTGTGTGTTTCAAATAGGATACGTATGTATATTTTAAAACATGTCAAATTAATGTAGAATAATCTAACGAGATTATTGAAATATCATTCTCACATTTCATATATAATAAACGATTCTTGCTTTGTGTCATATATTTGTTAGCGTTGTTGCTGAATATGATCTATAGTCTCTTTAGTTGTTATAACATGAATTATGACAAAGAGCAAGTAGTTTTCGACCTCATATATCGACTCTTACATTCTAGTCTTTAATAATGCTGGTCTTTTGTTTCGGAGCTCTGTACATCTGTATTAATATAAAAATCTCAGATACCAAAGTATAAATCAATAGGATGTCCAGGACATAGATACAAATCCGGTAAAAATGGACAAACACGGACCTCTGGAAACCAAGAGGTGGGATCAGGTGCCATGGAGGAGTAAGCATCCCCTGTCGACCGGTCACTATTAAATAAGAGTTTAACCGACGATTCTCCTGAGCATATCTTTGCAAACGTATAACACACACACACACACACTCTCTCTCTCTCTCTCTCTCTCTCTCTCTCTCTCTCTCTCTCTCTCTCTCTCTCTCTCTCTCTCTCTCTCTCTCTCTCTCTCTCTTAAGGTGTAGCTGAACGTGGCGGTCTGGATGAAATGATCTATGAAATAAGAAATGAATTGGTAATTGACAAACAGACACTTTCGTCAGATGTTCGTATGAAAAACTCCGCCACAGATTCACGCCAATCCTCTGCTGCTATTGGCTACCTCGGCATCATTGTGATTTCCGTTCTTTGTGGAATTATAATACTTTTTGATATAATGACATTCATTCCGTGTTTTGGAGTACACACGAGGGGGAAGTAAAAAAGTCTTATGGGTAATGATTTTCATTAATTATGTATAATTGTAAGAACTGAATATACAAAAATATCCTGTTACAGCATAATGTGCGTTTTTATTCTGAGAAAAAATAATTAAAGCTGGATTATTGAGTGAATATGTTTATTATTTGTTTTTTCGATGGCACAAACTTTAGGTTGGAACCACAGGTCCCGCTCATGTATAGACAATAACAGCTGATAGCTTTTGTCTGTGATTAACATTAGTAAGACGCAACTTAAGGATCAAATTCTCTAAACAAAAGTTTGAGTCAGTGTCAGATAGTTGCTAAAGTTTGTTGCTTTACATCAAACACCTTTTCAGCCATATGATACAGGTCATGTTTTGGAGGATAGAACCGGTTATATGTTTCATAATCGGGTACCCCGATATACCCTGGTATGTCATTGAAATGTGAAGGTGCTATGAAATTCCACATTATATTTAGGACAAAAACAAAAGGTCAGATGAACTAAATATCACGTCACGACGTATGGCACGCCAAATTCTCATTAATGAGTTCAACCAAGGTTTTCTCAGTTAAGCCTTGTTTTTCTCCAGTCAATCCTAGTTTTTCTAAGCAACCCAAATTAACTAGAGAAAAACTAGATTTAACTAGAAAATAGGTCTAACCTCGCCAAAATCAAGAAAATTAGTTAAACCTAGGCTTTCAAGAGGAAAACCTAGTTTAACTGAGAAAACCTAGGTTTAACTGCGTCAGTGTCACATTATTGATTATTGATATCAATTTTTTCTCAGATGAATCTAGTATTTCTCCAATTAATGTGGGTTACGAGAAAAACTAGCATTAACTGGAGAAAAACGAGGTTTAATTTTTAACCCACATTAACTGGATAAAAACTAGGTTTAACTGATTTATTTATGTGTGTTTTATCAGATAAACCTAGTTTTTCTCTAGTTAAACCTAGATTTTCTCAGTAACCTTCATTAAATGGAGAAAAACTTAGTTTAATAGGAAAAACTAGGTCTAACTGCGCCAAAATCACAAAAATGAGTCGAACCTGGTCTTTCTCGAGAAAACCCTAGTTTAATTGAAAACACAGGTTTATATGCGCCACAATTACATAATTGATGATTAATATAATTTTTCTCTTATGGACCTATTTTCCCCAGTTAATGTGGGTTACGAGAAATACTAGAGAAAGATTAGGTTTAACTCATAACCCACATTGACTGGATAAAAACTAGGTTTAACTTAGAAAATAAGGCTAACTTGATGAAACCTAGGAGTAACTCATTGTAATTTAGGCGTGTTATATTAGTTAAACCTAGTTTTTCGCCAGTTAAACCTAGTTTTTCTCAGTGGGTTAAACTGGGAAAACCTACGTCTACGTTTGATTATTAATTTCCCGTTCGTGTCTGTGGTTAATAAATATACAAATAGGAAGCGTTTGTGCTTCTTTGTTGCTTTATTTTCTGGTTCGTTGCTACATATATCATTATTACATATATTACATAGCAACAATGTGAATTGCCATTATTAATGGACAAATCATCGTCGATATATAAATGTCAAATTAAATTCCACAGCTAGCTTTTTCTTCTTTTGATTCAGAAGCTTCTGAATGAATAAACTATTCTTCTATGTGAATAAAGACAGGCCAGCTAAGACAGAGGCACAACTGGTTCCCATCGGAATGCCGACGGTTTGCCGAAACCGAAAGACATTGTCTCTAAACAATATTTATATTGTCTATTTGAAATTCCGGCATGTTTTTTATCAACCTCAGTGTATTTATGTGTTTAATTAAAGTGATATTGAACGAAATAATGATATCATGATAACCAGTGACAAGGTATATTCTGGTACCACGTTCACAACTGAATTATTAATTTGGGTGAATCTAACTGTGATCATAGGAGTTGACAATCCGGTGGTTCAAAGGAGTCTGAATCGTTCACCTGTACAAAAACAGAGATTTTACTTAAACCAGCACCAGAGTAACAAAATTTCGTCAGTACCCTGTAAGGAACATTCATACCATGTTTTGATTCACTCGATTTAGTGGTTCAAAATTTGAAATTTATATGAACGAATAGACAGAACGACGGACGGACGGACGGACTCACTACCAACACAAAAGCATGGCAATAGCGCACATGACCATGTGAGCTATTAATTTTACAACTGTAGTATATTGTAAATGAAATGTTTGTCAATATTTCAAGATATTCTGTTTGTATTTATTGTCACGATATCTTCTCTTCCTCACCCACTTTTAGTGTAAGTAAATCAATATTTCTGAGTGAAATATGTCTCCTCTTGAATTGACTTGAACATTACCGTATATAGTTTTACGTTTAATGGTTAATTATTATAGTATTTCAATAATCACGTGTAACTTTGGCATTTGACATTAACCTTGGCATGCTCATTTACACGTATTAAAATATTCAATGATAACGAATGTAATAAAACTCTTAAGTGACTTATATCGACAGGTTTACAGTATGTGGTAGAAGTGCTAATGTTACAGTTCTACAGATATTACAGATTACGATTTGTGGTCTTAAAAGTGTTTGTGTTTCGTAAGACCTGACTGATGAAAATATGATCTTCGTGAAATTATGTAAGGCTGCATTATTTGTTACTTTGGTACTCCTTCATTATACTTTCCGTGGCGCTGGATTTGGTTTAAGTAAGTAGTGTGCTTATATTTTCAATGTTAAGAAATTAACACTGATGTCAATTTGTAGCTGTCAATACAAATAGTAATGCCTTAATCTTTTTAAAAGGAACAGAGGCAAGAAATATTGAGGCGTTGAGTTAATATGGCGATCGGCCTGTCTAAAATATTCTAAATTGCAATTTTTTTTAAAGCTTATTCATTTTTTTTTTTTGGGGGGGGGAGTTTATACCACACTCAACAATTTGTCATATGGTGGTGGCCAGTAACTTATTGTGGAGGAGAGAATCTGGTTACAATGTACATGAGAAGAGACCATCGGCCATGTGCAAGTACATTGACAAATGTTCTCTCAGAATCAGCTTAGGTTCCAGTGAACCCGAACTGTCTAGAGGTGAGAGACCTCATGGTTTAATGTTGAATGTTCTAACAACTGAAATACAGAGGACTCCCGTGTAAAGTGATTTATCTTATATTTCAATCAAGGTCTGATATTCACCATCTCGTAATAGTTTCTGATAATAAATGCCTAGAGTTACTGTATGTTTGATAAGGTCTGGATTTATAATTACTTCTATTGACAACAGGCCTAAAACAGTTAAGCTCTTGCTTGTTAATTAGAAATATTGATAACAAATTAAAATGTCTTCAGTTATCATTTCTCAGTAATTAGTGATATTGATAACTGATCAATACGTTCTATAATTATTCTTAGTAATCAGTAGACATAATCTGGTATTAGAATTTCTTTGTAAATGTTTATATTACAGCCCAATTAAACATATCACACTTGACTATATTGTTTATCCAAATGCAATTTTAACTCCTAATATTATATAACATGTAGATTTAATACAAATAATAAATAAACCTACAACTAGCATTGGATTACCTAATGTTTAATACAATCAAACGGTAAATTATTATGGGTAATAAGAATCTTTATTCTCGGACGTCTGGCGTTTTCTGTATCATGTTAAAAGGTAACGCAATTTCAATTTGGTAATTACTGCAAAACCTGAACACCTGGAATTATTAATGGTGTTGTACGCAAGTTTACAAGTTTTAGTCATATGGTGGTGACCGGTGTTTTATGGTAGCGGAGAGAACACGGTTACAATGTACCCTGAAAGAGACCATATACCTTCCACAAGCAAACTAGCAAAATTATGCTGATTCAGCCTTCGGTATTTTGGAATTGTTCAATTGTTCCGGACGCAAGAGGGTAGTGTTGATTTGATTACAGCGGTTGTGATCGTTCTGAAAATAATACACACTCTTCCATGACACTTGGTTCCATCTGATGATTTCCAATTTCAGAGTATGACCACTGTGCCCTGTATATTGGGTAACAGATAACTTATAGTACTACAGTGTCGATCCCTGCTACTTTCTGCTTACAGGTGGATCTCAATCATTTGGATTGCCGCCTTCATGTGGAGATCTGTCTGGGATTTATTTCGATGGAATGTGCTTTTGGTTAACATCAACCTATCAAAACTTTCCCGAAGGGGTAGATAATTGTAAACACGTTTCAGGTCAACCTGTTGATGATTTATCGTATTCAAATTGGTCCTTTATAGCATACCGTCTGAGCCAACGCATGGACTTTTTTATTGGCTACTCGTCACAAAACAATGTAATTTACCGTTGGGATGGCTATGCTGACACAATTCGCAATATGTATCTTATGTGGTTAGATATGATTGCGCTTACTAATGCTGAATCCGGATGTGCTGGTTATGGATCCAATGGTTTCACTCTTTACAGATGCACAGAAGAAAAACAAATGTTGTGTGTTTCAAATACGATACGTATGTATATTTTGAAATATGTCGAATAAATGTAGCGTAGAACAATCAAACGATTTAATTGAAATATTACTTCTCACATTACATAGATAGTAAACGATTCTTGCTTTGCAATGCCATATATTTGTTAATGTCGTTGATGAATATGATATATGGTGTCTTTTGATATTTTAACAGGAATTATCACACTGCCATTCAGATGAAATAAATTGCGACATGCTAATCTTTCATACCACTTTTTTTATCGGAACTCTGTATATCTGTAAATCTGAGTTCAACCGACGAAAGAAACTTATCGAAAGAAACGATAGTCTTGAGCATCTGTTTGCAAAACTATAAGTGAAACACACACGCACACACACACACACACACACACACACACACACACACACACACACACACACACACACACACACACACACACACACACACACACACACACTCTCTCTCATTATTCCTGTCATATTTTAAAGCTTCTTTACTTTTTCGTTAAGGTGTAGCTGAACGTGGCGATCTGCATGAAATGATTTCTGAAATGAAAAATGAACTTATAATTGACAAGCATACGCTTTCTTCAGATGTTCGTAGGAAAACCTCCGCCACAGATTCACGCCAATCCTCTGCTGCTATTGGCTACCTGGGCATCATTGTGATTTCCGTTGTTTGTGGAATAATACTACTTTTTGATATAATGACATTCATTTCGTGTTTTGGAGTACACAGAAAGGGGAAGTGAAAAAGTTTCTGAAGTATTCGTCATATGAGCAATAACGTCCATCTTTATCGATAATTTTAAGAGGTTCATATACAAAAATATCATGTTATACCGTCTGTGCGATTTTATTTGAAAATAAAAATTGATTTAAGCTGAATTATTAAGTAAATATGGTTATCATTGTTTTTTTTACGGTGGAACATTAGTGTCTTTTTTTACAGATGGCACAAACTTTTGGTTAGAACCACTGTTCCAGTCCATGTAAAGACAAAATAAATGATAGCTTTCGTCTGTGATCAATATTCGTAAGAAACAATTTGATGGATCAAATTGCCAAAAAATGTCAGTGTCAGAAAGTTACTAACTGTTTTGAATTTGAATGTTGTTTTACGTCACACTCAACACTTTTTAGTCATATGATAGCGGCCAGATTTTATTGGCAGAGGAGTGAACCCAGTTAGGTTTGTACCAGGGAAGAGACCACCGAACTTCGGAAGTAAACTGGCACATTTTGAATTTTAGCTAGGAAATTCCTTTGTAATTATGTACTAAACAGAGACCATTGTAGTATAACAAAATAAACGTTTATTACAAAATAAAACAATATAACATATATATACAATTCACATATGTACAGACACAGAACACTTTAAAAACTCAAGTATACGAAATACCACACACGCACAATTCACACTTACAGTACAATGCTAATGTGTTGGTGACCACCTATAAAACAGTTTAACTACGTCACATTAGATAAGTATAATTCAGCTCATGTGTTTCACTTTGTAATTGTTCAGTTTATACTGCGTATCTCCTTTAACACTGTGCCTATAACACGTGTAGTTGGTGACGCTGGTTGACTGCGTTGGCACACAATGGTTACTATAATATTCTCTCGACGCACACAGCAAAATTCATTCCGTCAGTCCTTTTTCACTTTAATTAGCACGAAGCGTTTCACTTGAATTTACACACAGCAAGTCACTAGATTGGCACACAGCAAGTCACTAAACTGGCACACAGCAAGTCACTAAATTGGCACACAGCAATTAACATTTTAGTCTTTTATCACACAGTAATACTATTCGGCAACCCAGTTTCATATCGTACGCAGCCCATTTTACTTTTCCACACAGGTGCTGGTTAAAAACCGAGCCTCTCGCCACGAGGTCTACAGGTAATCTGATTGTTGTTAACAAGGTACAAGTAACAGATAGAGAATACCCGAAATGTATGTCGTATTAATACAGGTAACACCCCGAGAATACAAACAGTGACCACTCAACCAAAAGCAACAAAAAAGCAACTGGACATTTAAAGTATAGTCCATCATTGCTGTCAAAACAATTAAGTCTATGGTGGCGACAAATTGTCGTCATGTCTATATACAAAATTGTGACAATACACCATGCCTTTATACAACGTTTTGACCATGTACAACATGTTTTATTGTCGCGTACCCGATTATACCCCGGTATCTTATCATAAATGTGAGGTCTCTATGAGTTTCCACATTTTATGTAAAACAAAAACAAAAGGTCAAATGAACCAAAATTCAGGTCAAGACGATCCTTTTATCCTCTGGAGTTGATGCCACTGTTGAATTTTCACAATGAGATATTCAATACCTCTACAATATTATATTGATATTTGAGTATATGATGAAGATAATTTCTTTTATTTCTTTTGTCTTACTAGACAATGGCGTAATGGGACCAATTTAGGTAGTTGGAGTTCGAAAAGGGTGGCAAATGATTTATTATATCACCCCAAACTTGCAATTTAAAGGGACTGATTCATGTATCACGTGACTACCGATAACGTTTGTGCGGTACTTGTATTTCCAATGGTGATGGAACATGATTCTGCCTAATCTTCCAGCTGAAATGACGTCAGCGCGGGATATAGTCTTCTAGCGTCATTCTATTGCTAATAGAAACAACAAACGTTATCGGGTATCACGTGGTACATGGATTAGTCCCATTTTCCCCATTTGTATTATCATACTGTTTCACACAAATTAACGGACCGTCATACGAAAACTTATTTTGGTAAATACATAATTATCAGTTCGACCGTTGCAAATATTTGATCCGTACGCCATTCGTATTTACACTCACAATGTGTTTCTTCATCTCATTGTTTTCATTCATTGATAATGGGAATTGACGTAACTGGATATACTCTAATCATCCTGTTCATTTTATTCTATGTTCAATCATACTTAGCCAAGAATAATACTATTTAGGTAATTATATGCAGTTAACATTTTTCATCTTGCGGTAGTTTTATACGAAAAGATTTACTTCATGTGGATCATCCACGTTTGCCTCACAAGCGGGAGGGTCCCTTTTCGATTCCTGGTCCGGATAATATTCTAGACGTCTTGAGAATATGAAAGGACTGTTCTTTACAGGGTGTGGGAGTCACGGGTCTATTGTGTATGACTTTCAACCCAGTTTCCCTGTTTTTGGTTGGCGTGGAAAACACTTACATCGTTGTCACCTTTTATAGAAAAATTGAAATGTTGTGACATCTTCATATAAATGGAAATTTGTGGCTAATTTGTGATTCAGTATTAAAAGAAAATATTGAAGAAATTAATCCTAATCGTTATGATGACGGTAGAGATCTGCCTCTTTTATATTATTTTTGCAGTATGCTGTAGATGTAATTGCTTCTAAAACGTTCTGATATCTGTACGGGTTATCACCATAGTTATATGTAATGCATCTAATCAATACATCGGAGTGGCATTTGTCTCATTTTGAAACAATTTAAATGGTAACTTATATTGTTTCCTGCTTAATGGTTAATTACTGTATTATCTCCACAACTCTGTCAGTGTTACGTAAGGTTACTCATTCACTTACCGCGATCATTACAAGTTACGAAATATTCAATGATATCGAGTGAAACAAACCTTAAAGTGACTGATATTGACACGCAACCACGGGTAGAAATACTAATTCTACAGATTATATAGATTGTGACTTTTGAACTTAACGGTGAAACTTTGGTTTTGAGAAAAAATGAGCTCCTTGATATGGATTATGATTGCGACATTTGTTAATTTCTGTGGATATGATCTTATTTCAAGTAAGCTGTATTCATTCATCTTTTTTACTTTGGTATTATATTTATAATATTTATGAATACTTGGTCGTTGCTACTGCTGGTGGATAGTACCTAAACCTGGTACCTGGTATTTCGGTATCAGTTGATAATTTCATACTACAGTAATATTTCGCGCTGATAACACCATTTAAATTCTAACATTTTTTTTTAAGCTAAGATAGTCATCTTTTTACAGTGGTTACCCTAAGACGGATTTTGGTTATACATATAGAGTTATTATTTGGCCTTGTATGATACCACTTTCTCTTTGGTATTATGTTTATAATATTTTAATACTTCATATGTTTACAACATTTGACAAAAATGTATAGTCCTGCCAACATAAAGTTTCATTAGTTTAAAAGCACAAATAGTCTAAATTAGATCATAACAGGCATGACAGACCACTTGTCGAGACAAAAATGGTATAGCTACAAAAATGCGTTGAATCAGAGCAGCGCAAAATGTTTTGTCTGCATGTCCCTATTTCTGGATAATAGAGTGTTGTTTGGCTTTCGAAAGTAACCCGGATGTGCCACTTTGTCCTGGTAGACCGATGTAGTTATTAATGCATAAATCACCGGAAGTATGAAATGTTTTAAATTTCGATATTTCGGTAACTGGTACACATGGTCAAGCTACATACCATCTACTGGTAATTATTTATTATTAATAGCTGATTAATAACGTCTGATATTTGCCAGCTTGTGGTAATTCTTGACATTAATAAAAATATGAATGACTAATTAGCATTTTATTGCAGTTAGTAATTACAAATTGAAAACTGGTTCAAAGAATCATTATTTTCTTGTTATCATGATCTTAATAA
Organism: Atrina japonica; assembly: GCA_030159075.1. Lineage (NCBI taxonomy): Eukaryota > Metazoa > Mollusca > Bivalvia > Pterioida > Pinnidae > Atrina > Atrina japonica. Next base: position 516,571 of record BROG01000163.1, read on the forward strand.
CTGGTTAAAAAGACTGGAATTATTATTTGATTGTAATTGCTGATATTGTAGATAATCACTGATATAGAACTGGTTGTAAAACATAGTTATTCAGTGGCTATTATGATATTGATAACCGGTTTAAATGTCAGATGTTATTTTTTTGTAATTAGTGCACTGGTGACAAGTAAACATCAATTTTGATTTCGAAAATAGGTTATTTTTTAGTTTGATACAAATGAAACGCCTATTGAATGAAGATAGAGATTGTTTATTATAGTGTAACATTTCATATTATATACAAATTTTAAAAAAGTAAAGTATAACCCCATAACTAGAACCCTGCCTTAGGGGCATACGTGACACTTAAAATCAGTTGTACTGGAATATTATTTCCCTCAAATGCCTTGCGTCACATCAGTATGTTTTTATATACACCTATATAACTTAGGTTGCAAAACGTCTGTGCTCATATTGTTTATTGTTGTTTACGTCCCACTCAAGAATATTTTACTCATATGGAGACGTCACCAAATGCCGGTGAAGGGCTTCAAATTTTGGCCTATGCTCGGCACTTACGGCCATTGACCAGTGAGGTTTCTTTAACGTGCCTTCTGTGACACGGGACCTCGGATTTTACTGTCTCATACGAAGGACAGGAAACCAACCTGCCGCCGGCTGGACTCGAACTCACGACCTCACGATCAAGAGTCGAGCGCGCTACCGATTGAGCCAGACCGGCTCGTCTGTGCTTATATTAAGGTAAGTGTTACTGTATCCTCTCACTGAATAAAAATCAATATAACTGATAGATGTTTCAATACGACAATAAAGTTTGAATCTAATGCGCATGTGTAAAACGTGGGTTTCATCTTCTTAAACATGAGCTGTATATAATATGCAAACTCTATTCTTTAGAGGAGTTTTGGTAAAGCGTATCTACGAGTTTCAATAGACTCGACCACGGAGACCACTAGTTCGGTAAGAACAGGCGCTGATAGTTGTTTGATAAAGGTATAGTGGATAGTGTATTTTGATTCACTGATATTCTTGTAATTTTTTCTTTTTAAGGTGGTAAAATCCCCACATCATTTACATTAAAGATGCGTTCTTTAATAGATTCTTATTAAAATAAAAAATTCATTTGGGGGGGGGGGGGGCAGGGTAAATGTTTGTTTTGGTTAATACCGGTACTTGAAGAGATGAATAGATTTACATCGACTTTAAACAATATATGAAAAATACAAAGTCTATAAATTCGGTAGGTTAAGAAAAAACGTTCCCGAAAGCTTAACCCATCTTATTTGGTAATGCACTTGTTTGAACGATACATTGAATAATATTTTGTCAGGTAGTATTAATACATATATACTGTACTGAACCCTATCACATTGCGAATTTCCTTTTATTTGAAATGATTTTGATTTTCCTGCCATATTTCTTTATTAGTATTACAATACGTTTATTTTTAAACCTCTATTTATTTGTTTCGGTTCGACTGTATATCGAAAACAATCTAGATGATGTGGACTTAAAATTGCCAATACTATTTTCACTTTTTGAAATGTTGTAATGAATGATTTCCAGACTTAAAGACTCGATTAGATTACAGGCTCATAGTGGTTGTGATCGGTCAGCAAGGAATACCCACTCGTCTGTGACACTTGGTTCCACCCCTTGATTTTTAATGTTCAGTGTATTACCATTGTTCCTTTCATTACTGTATTTTGTGTAACGGGTTACTGTAAACACTGCGATATGTATACATTTCACATTTTACAGGCCAATCTACATCATTAAAATTGCCCTCATGTGGAGATCTGTCTGGATTCTATTTCGATGGCATTTGCTATTGGATAACACCAACCTATCAAGATTTTACTCACGGAACGGAATCTTGCAAAACTTACTTAGGCCACCCTGTTGATGATTTGACACATTCAAATTGGTCCTGTATAGCATCCCGCCTGAGTCGACAAATGAACTTTTTTATTGGCTACTGGTCTTACAACGCTGGGCTTTTCCGTTGGGATGGCAATGAAATTATATACATTGATAATATGCATTTAATGTGGTTACGATCGTTCCCTGGTAACGGATGCGCTGGTTACGGATCCAATGGTTTCAGCATTTACGATTGCACCAATGAAAGACAGATGCTCTGTGTTTCCACAAATATAAGTATGTATACATTAGACAGCTATTATTTTAATTTGATTTTTTTTTTTAAATTTATTGTTCATATTGTTATATGATGCCGGCCAATTTCAATGGTGGAGGAGAGACAACCGACCTTCCGCAAGTAAACTGGCAGAATTTCTCACAACATCATCTTAGGATCCAGCGGGGCTCGAACCTGCGCCGATCAGAAGTGAGAGATTTCATGATTAAAAGCGTGATATTCTAACTACTTGGAAATGGAGGCCCCACTATCATTTTAACATGTCAAAGTATTGTAGAACACGTCCAACACTTTAAAGATACCACAATATTCTCTCCTTGTCATGTCATGTTTTGTTAACGTTGTGAATATGGTATCATGAATAGGGTCGCTTTTGGTTTTTGTTTGACTGAAATATATTTTATTGTCTAAACACAAAGGAATTTGTGTCATTTGGCACAATTTTTGTCACCTATTATAAAATAGAATAGCAGACAAACCAACTATATCATTGTTCTCAATCATTATCTGTAAAATTGTCATCAAAACTCTTCACAAACCAACCAATTATTTCAAATAATTTGACTAAATGCCAAGAAGACAAATTATTTGAAAAGAGGAGAGAGAGAGAGAGAGAGAGAGAGAGAGAGAGAGAGAGAGAGAGAGAGAGAGAGAGAGAGAGAGAGAGAGAGAGAGAGAGAGAGAGAGAGAGAGAGAGAGAGAGAGAGATTTCTTTTCGAATTACTTATATCTGTATTTAAATCTGCTTTACTTTTGCCTTAAGGTTTCGATGAACCTGCAGATTTGGATGAAATCATCTCTGAAATAAGAAATGAATTGGTAATTGACAAGCAGACACTTTCGTCAGATGTTCGTAGGAAAACCTCCGCCACGGATTCACGCCAATCCTCTGCTGCTATTGGCTACCTCGGCATCATTTTGATTTCCGTTGTTTGTGGAATTATAATACTTTTTGATATAATGACATTCATTCAGTGTTTTTGAGTACACAGAAAGGGGAAGTGAAACTTGATGGTGTTCTTGTGAAGTTTGACATAAATTTTAAGAAAGTGTCTTTATACCATTGTCTGCGGTATAGGCATTGCATCAATCTTTGTGATTATGTGAGATTTTTTGTAATGAAAATATACGTTTTGTACAAATATTTTATTAAAAATAATCAAATTCGCCTTATTCTATCAAACATTAAGTCAGTATGTATTTATAATCCTGTTTACTTGCCGAAAGCAGGTTGCGTATTGCAGAGTGCCATACCATGGCGGTTTAGTCCTGATTGTTCCACTTCTTGAAATTCCGTTATCCTGATTGTCCCACATACCTTGTCCAGATTGTTGTGATATATTTAATGAGTTTTTTTCTATAAATATCTTACTGTAAAATTTAAAAAGGCTGACTCAATTTTTTAGAAAATTGACCGTTGACATTAACTCATTGAAAAGAAAATAATAATAGTAACCATTTATTGAAATTAATTCAAAACATTGTTTAAAATTTGTTAAATCTACTGTGGGCTGGAGGCCTTTGAAGTTTGAATAAACAAATTATTATTTTTTTTTAAAAAATGTTTATGTATTTGTTTATATTTTGTTTTATTTATGCGTTTGTAAGCATATTTATTTATCTAATTTATTGTTCTTTTTTCTTTTTGCAATCATTGATTGGACCTAATTAGGCTTATGTTTATTTTGATAATATATCTGTAATTTGATATATGGTTGCTTGAAAATAGATAATGATAGTGTTCTTAATTAATGTAGAAATTACCTATACACACAAGCTCTGATTTTTAAAATTCAAATTAGAAAATTTCTTGATTCTACTGCTATGTAAGCCATACTTTTACCAAGTTTGGACATAATCAGTTTTCCAGCACAATTTTGTATTTGTAAACAGAACCAATCAACAATTGTGTTTATTTGTAATTAGTGCTTTTAAATGTGTGTTATATACCGTGAATTTGAATTATTATAATAACTGTGATATGTTTTTGCACGAAAAAGTCAATTATGTTTTCCTTATTTTAATTTTCTGAAGCATTGTTATCAAAGCATTATACTTAATGACATGTAATTTGTTTATACAGGCAGCATTTGTTGTTTTACAATCCCAACATTTCCAGATTGTCCCACATTTGAAAGTCTTGATTGTCCCACAATTTTGTTTACCTCTTTTACTTCTATATACAAAAAGTGGGACAATCAAGATGACACACACAAGCGCGCGCTCGGCATTGCTTTAACAGTTTCACTCCCAAATATCTAAACGGAATGCTGAAATCTATTGTTTAGACAAGTCTATTATGGTCTGTAGGGTTGAAAGGGTTAATGTTGTTAAAGCAATATGAATATAAAACTGGAGCGTAATTTATTTTTACCCAACAGATATCCTCCGAACTTAGTTTCTATGTATACAAAAAAAAAATCACAGATACCAAAGTATTTGTAAGACGGTGTAGGAGACACTACATAAATCTGGTCAACATTGGACAAACACGGACCTTTGAAAATCAAGAGGTGGGATTAGGTGTCATGGAGGAGTAAGTATCCCCTGCTTACTAGTCACAACCGCCGTGAGTCCACCTATAAGTTAAATAAGTATGCAAAAATCAAGAAAATATTTGATCAGTTTTTATATACCACAGGGTATCCTTCTCCTTAGGAATGAATCTTCGTCATACTCGGTGAGATCGCTGAGAGATGACACAGTTTAGACTAAGGGAAAACAAGAGGGTAGCGTACTTGGTCCAATAACCTTGCAGTGAACAAAAGGTAGAACAGAAATCGACATTGCTTTATTTAAATAAATAACACAAACAAATGTCTTGTGTTATAACGGATCTAGTAATAAGCATAATCATTGTACCTAAAAAGAAGATTAATATCGATCAATGCTTGTAATCGAAAATTAAATATACGAAAGAGTAAATAATTCAGCAATGGTTTTTAATATTTTCGAAAACAATTGTATGTATTATTTGAATGAATTTACTATTGGGTAAATACTAATTATAAATTAATTGAACTTTGTATTCAAGTTTTACAGGAAAGAGCCGTAACATGATGTGGAAATTAAGCTCGTTGATCTTTCTGTCTTTTATACACATATGCATATCAGGTAAGTTTATGTTTAGTACAAAGTTTAATTTTACATTTGTTAAAATACTGTATATATTGTTATTGGAACTGCTTCACATTGAGATCTTTGATTAATACCCATTTTCATACCAGAAATAAGTGGGGAGAGATTATATGACCGAGTGGTGACAGTACCGTGTTTTATATCAGAAGTGTCAGTGTGAGTTCGAGTTCACTGGAATTCAGACTACTTTGTGAGGAAGTTTGTCGGGTATATTGTAATTGTGTTTTCTCACCCTCCTACTCCTCCTTCATTAGCGACATCCGCCACTGAATAAATAATAAGAATAAAACGTTGAATACATGTATAGCGTAAAATGTCATTCAGTAAACACAAAGTTTTTGTTTGTTTCGTTTTTAAATGGTATTTTATGCAATATTTCACAATTTGCTAATTCCACTATGGTGGTAAATTGCAATGAGGAAGAAGAACACCTGGTATCAATGTACCCGGAAGTGACCAAATATTCTCTCAAAATCATCTTAGGTTCCAGCAGGGTTCGAACCACCTTAAAGAAAACATAACAGAATAAACTTAGAGTTTCGTTTTGTATTTTTGTGGATCTAAGAGGATAAATAAAGCGGTTAATATTATTTGAAATACATTTCGAAACCAAAAATTTTAATATTTTCGGGTTTTATATGTTAGATATATTAAAAATATTAAATATTTTTATATGTTATGGTCTTGTGAAACTAAATTCCGGAGCTACATGAGTAGCTCCGGCCTGTGGTAAGCGCTTTGAGTAGTCACACTGCACATAAAATCATCTCTTATCTATGAATGCTGATTCGGGATATCGTAATATCGCTTCGTTTAATACAACGGGATATTACGATACGATATCACGATGTTACACCACGATACTATACGAATTGACGATACTACGGTACAAAATGACGATGTTACGATACGAAATGACGATATTACGATATCATCACTACCATGTCTAAGCATGCGTCGCTTCAGACCGAGGTCCATCCGCCATTTGCAAGGTTAGGGTTAGAAGGCACAACCTGGGTCTAGGTAATATGCAGAGCATGTAATAGAAAAAATACCGGACAGAACGGATATTTCAGAAAGAAAAAAATGAATGTTATTAGAGTATTTGTGTCATATATGATTACAGATTTATGTCATTACTTGAAATATCCCAGATACCGATAGCTTAAAATAATAATATTTAAAAAATGTTTTTTATTTTCGAGAAGTTAAGCTATTTTAGGATTGCTGTCTAGGATTTTTATTACGGTCACGTGTATAATTGTACAGAAAAATTAGCTTAACTTCTCAAAAATAAAAAAACACTATTACATTTTTAAATATTATTATTTTAGCTATCGGTATTTGCGAGATTTCAAGTTATGAACTAAAACTATAATTTACGTAAATATTTAATTCAAATAAATCTGTTATTATATATGACACAACTATTCTAATAACATTCAATTTTTCTTTCTGAAATATCCGTTCTGTCCGGTATGGTTTACATGTTATGCAAATCACCTAACCCCAGGTTGTGTCTTCTAACCCCAACCTTGCAAATGGCGGATGAACCTCGGTTTGAAGCGACGCATGCGTAGACATGGTAGTTATGATATCGTAATATCATCCTAATATCGCCATTTCGTATCGTAATATCGTCATTTTGTATCGTAACATCTTATCGTAGTATCGTTATTTCGCCTCGTAGTATCTTCATTTCGTATCGTATCGTAATATTGTAATTTCGCGTTGAATTAAACTAGGCGATATTACGTCCTGAATCAGCCACCATACTTATTGGATCGTATCGTCTTGTGAGCAAATTACATAGATTTCCATTGATCTTAGCCTTTATTTATAAGACAATGGGCTATTATTACACTTTTACATTATTCTAACATGCTAAATCGAACTTTGGTAAGCATGCTATTTAAACAAAAAATTCTATTCTAATTAGCAAATATCGTACAACAAGAATACAGGTTTCTTATAGTCAATCAATTTTCATTTGTAAGTTCGATGAGGTAATGAGACATTCAAATACTTTCATTTGATATAAAAATCCACACACTTACCATCAAAGTGCATAGGAAAAGTGAATTATTATAAATAAATGAATTAAATAATTTACCTTATTTGACCATGTAATCATGAAATTGCATGATTTCTCAATTCAATCTAAACCACAGACGTGTGGAAAAGGTAATGGTTGGATCAGGTGTCATGGAGGAGAACATCGACCGACCGATCACATTCGGCCTTGGGTCATAGTCAAATATATATACTAAGAAATGAGGAACAAATCTAACCAATGTTTACATTAATTACATACTAGTAGTAATAACTATATTATAAAAATCGTACCAGGCGATATCTTATATAAAGATTCCACAACAAGTGTTAGTTGAGTATCATGTTTATCTAACTCGAGTTAGTTAATTTTCAACATTTGAAAAGACACGAAGAGTTCAATATATATATGTAAAAATTTTTTCGGGCAAAAGCAGAAAAATTGTATGCAATAGTGATTTTAAAAAGTAAATAGAGTATAAATTTAACAAATCGTTTTACCTATTTATTTTAAGATATTTACATACCGACAGCAATCCCCTTCATTGCAAGTATATATAGAGCAATGTAACGCATACTCAAGTAATTGTAGTCACGTGACCGGAGTGTTAGGAATACATGAACAAATCAATAAAGAATAGAATATTACATATTTATTTCTTATTTGTTCAATCGTAAAGACTATACATTACCACAAAACAAACAAAGATCATAGAAAAAACGTGAACACAAGTATAGATCTATATCTGTAGCACAATGTACAGCTTACAGGCCCATATCGAGATATATCTAGGTCATGCTATGACCAGAACCACAGACCACAGAAATGAAAGTTCGCTTAGTAGATGCAATTTTTACTTTTCAAAATTTATAGCAATTTTCCTAGAGCATCTCACTATAAGTGAAAAGTACTTGACGGGATGTAAAACAACAAACAAACAGACGTAAATAGGCATCTACATTATAGAATGGAGTTTGTTAACAGATATCTAAATCGGAGTCTGTTGACAGACGTCAAAATAAGAGTTTTTTAACAGTTTATTTACCGAAAATTGAATAAAAATTTGTTCACAGGCATCTAAATTAGAATTATTTTTATGGTTTCTTCGAGCTTATTCATAAACATCTAAATTCAAGTTTATTCACAGACATCTATATTAAAGTTTTATGTATTCAAAGCAATTTCCCATGCGTGTTTGTTCAATTTTAACAAAACGTAATATACAGAAAGTTGAGGTTTTGGTACTTATTTGAAAGAAATTATTATTGTTAAAATTAGACCCAGACTCCCAGGGTTAAACTTGCCATATTTCATTTATTTTGGATGTCCACTAAATTGCGAGGAAAAAATCAAACAAACACAGAATTACTTAGAATATATGGTGAAATACATTTTCAAACCACGTTTGTCATACTACTGATCGTATTTTAAGATTATTATCTTTTCTATGTATATAAAGAGTGTTGTAAACGTCTAGATCCATTACTGATGTTGGTCGGTATCAACGTATATACCAGCACAATGATTGTTGAAATCTGAATTACTGAATGATATAATTTTAGAGATGTAAGATTGTAAATGTATTTTTCATCCTGTCTTAGAATGCAAGTAATAAAATTCGGTTTATTTTGAAAATTAAAAACAAATAAGTATACTTTGTTCAAATTAATCAAACGAAGTATTTTTTTATCCGGACATGCGGAATGATACAGCTGAATCAGTCTTCCAATACTGACTTTTTATATTTAAATTTCATTCATATATATGTATGTAGTCTATTAGTGTGGTTACTTACTAAATTGATAAATTCAAGCCTACAGCTAGATAAGTCAGTTCACCAACTTAGCCGCCTTATTCCCTTTATCCCTGAATATTTGAGTGGTATGCTCTTTCCAGATATATTGATTAAAACATTCTATTATGGCCTGTAGGGTAAAAAGGTTTAAGAACGAAGCTGAAGTCAATCGCCTCAGCATTGGATACCCTTGTTTGATCCACTCTTACCCTATGTTTAAAAGTATTTTTTCTATGTTAAGGTTATTTTCTATGTTAAGGTTATTTTCTATATTAAGGTTATTTTCTATGTTAAAGTTGTTTACTAGGTTGAGGTTGTGTTCTTTGTTTACGCTGTTTTCTGTGTTAAAGTTGTTTTGTATGTTATGGGTATTTTCTTTGTTAAGGATTAGAGATTGCCTAATGAAGAGTGGCAGTTAAACACATTTCATTTGATGTACTTGTACAACACATATAACGAACAATTAATAATTATGGTTCCATATAAGAGAAATTTAAGGGTGTATAGTAAGTTAAATGTTATTGTATTTTATTTGTTATTTAATAAAAAATTTTACATATAAAAATATAATATATATATATATATATATATATATATATATATATATATATATATATATATATATATATATATATATATATATATATATATCCGATCCAACAAAACTGAGCTACTACTAGTAGAAATTATTAGTATTTATTAGCCTTCTAGTAGTAGGCATAAAGGACGCTTTTAGCCTGTAGGAGCTTAGTTTCCGAGATCATGAACGGTTCAGAAATTACATTGGACTGATCATGTGACTTTAAGAACATTAATCACACCCTGGTCGAGGTGAATATGAATTAACAATGGAGGGTAGAGGAAACCAATATAAATCAAAAAACAAGTGCAGATATGTGGTGTCATCGGATTCCAGAATAAAAATAAATCAGATGAATATCCATGGATGGACGACATTTCAACGAATTTCCCAGTAAAAATATGAACCTACAACGGAGGCGTATTCAGGTTTATGGTACGCCGTCACTGACACTGATGTGAACTTTGAGTCAGATTAGGAGTATACACCTAGCCAACAACTTTAAGATAAAGGAGAATGTTTATAAGTAAAAAAAAATATTGTAGGACCTTTTGTATCAATTTATCAGCTGATACGAAGACAACTGTAGGTGCCCGCCATTTTGTCCAAAATATGCCTTAAATTTTGTCACGTGGTGATGAAAGTCACATGACAGAGAGTGGTCTGTCGAGGGATCTCGGAAACGACGTATTCCTTTAATAACAGCTAATAACATATATATATATATAGGTCAATATGTAGATCTGATAATATCGGGATATAGCGGTTATTCCGAGTTCAATCCGTTTTGATTTTCTACTCTAGTCATTACCTTTAATAACAGCTAATAACACACACACACACACACACACACACATATATATATATATATATATATATATATATATATATATATATATATATATATATATATATATATATACATGCGCCTACGATTACTAGATGTCCAAAAATTGAAAATTACAAAGCTTGCGAAAGATTTACCATGAAGAAACGACTGAGTGGCACAAAATACAGATCAATAGTTTATTCCACCAAAACAATTCAAAGTACGATAACATTCACTTAATTTCGGTACAATTATCGAAATTTCGGCGGTCGATGACTGGTCGGATTGGACAGAGGGTCATACGGCGGCCTATAACTATTTCATTTTATAGCCTTTTAGAATTTATTTTAATTACGAACAGTAATTGATGTAGTAAAGGTTAATTACTTCATAAACTGTTGATTGTGAGGTTTTGGGGTTTGTAGATAGGAATTATTGCTTCATTTCTACTCCCTTTTGGCGCTCGGTTGAGGGGCCGTTTTGAGCGACGAAAAACGAAGCAGATTAGAAAATAGGTTGCATTAATTATTAAATGGTCGAGGTAGAATAATAAATAATCGAATGCAATGTGATTTAGTGGCAAAAATGCTTCATTTCCGTCATCACCATACCCCGACATTATCAGATCTATATATAGGCCTATATATAGATAAAATTATAACACACACACACACACACACACACACACACACACACACACACACACACATATTTGTGTATGTGTGTATACAGGAGCATATGCATGAATTGTCTGAAAGTATATTTACGTATGCATTTGTATGACACCCATCAAAGTACAAAATCTGAAAACTTTTGATCAATCCTTTCATAGGCGTCGGAACCGGGGGGCGAGGGGGCCCCCACTTTTTTGCAAAGATAGACATAGGTGTTAAAAATTGGACGTTACTGGCGTGTGTATGTGTTTTAGGTTGGTTTAGCCCCCCGCCCCCACTTTCAATTTGCTTCCGACGCTGATGCCTTTAGTTTTTTTCTGATGGATTCACTATCTAGAGGTTCTATGCATAGCAATTAAACATTTCATCAATACTCTTATATATGTCTGCTGCGATGGTCAATGTACATCGACATAAAATAATTCATGATTGTATACTAAAATAAAATTATTTGAAGGTAAAATGCTGTCACAACTGTTTCCTTGTTTTCCATGGTCTATTTATTTTCATTTTAGTGACATGCACAGATTTGAATGGCGCTTACTCCAATGGTTTCTGTTTTTGGCTGACGCCATCAGTGCAGAACTATTCGGCAGGAGTAGATGTATGTTTACAACTAGATGCCAACCCATCGGAACCCCTTCTTCATCCAGATTGGTTTTGTACCGCACAGAGGGCAGCAGAACAACTAGGTACAGGACTCAGAACTTTCGTTGGGTACCACATTGATGAGAGCAATGTATACACCTGGAAAGGAAACCATATTCAGTATACCAATATATATTCGTCTATGTATTCCTCCAACCTGAGCTGCTTTGGTGCGGATATAACAGGTGTTGGTCTCTACAATTGCGCAGAAGACAGGCGGATGCTTTGTAATTTTCAGAATTCAAGTACGTGAGTGTTAAAATGTGTAAAATTTCTACTAGTTGGTCGTCTAATATACAATAACCTTTATTAAAGGTTTTCCCACTTTTTTACTACTCAGATTAATATACATTAACAAAAAAGAGATATATACAGGCATAAACATTCTTAAATTCATATATATATTGTGAAAATTGCTTGAGAAACCCAGGTCTAGCATTTTTTGAATTGCAATTGATTAACTTGACTTTACTATTTGTATATGAATACAACACTGGACCTGACCTTCGTTTAACAAAATATGTAAGAATATAACAATTTTTGTACCTGTATATAGCTCTTTTTGCTTATTGTACATCAAGTACAAATAGTAAAAGTAGAAAAAATCAAAATATTTTTATTTTGGTAAACATCGCTAAAACCGCACTTCCGCAAGTAAACTGGCAAACCTCTTCACAAATATCAGCGTAAGTTCCAGCTGGGCTCGAACCTGCGCTGACCAGAATTGAGAGACTCCAATCATGGTACTAAGCCCAATGCTCTACAACTCAGCCACAGAGGCCCCACAAATACCAGTTAAGGCTTCCAAATTATTGAAATGGGATAGCATGTCATATTCCTAAGGGTTCCTTATCATAATATTGCCTCACAATAATCCAATGTGCAGTGAGGTTTGTATTTTATAGCACTTTTGAATAGTATTTACCTATGTTACGCCCTCAATCCCCCCTTGAAAATTTTCTAGATCCACCACTGCAAAATATTACATTTCTGACCTCATGACAATAGCGAAAAAAATAAGAAAATAAATAATCTGTCCCTAGTGTGCTTGAAAATAAATATTAAAGACGGTACGATAAGAAATAATCTGACTCGACAAAATTTGCCAGCCCCCTCAGAATCGTATGGTCGTCCCCTAAGATATTTTATTGAGAATTTGTTTAACTTTAAGGAGTCCGTTTATCATATTTCAATATTGTTTTTCAGCTTCACTGATATATTTGAAAGTAAAGAAAGTTTCAGATTAATTTGTCTTCAGCTATATGTGGATTGTATTTTCTATTTCTATAACAAGTGATTAACCGCGTTCAGAAAGAATAGACCTAATGAGCATGATATCTTAGAATAAATCATGTTAAGTTGATGCATACCTTAAGATACCCGTGGATAATAATACTTTATTAGATCTTTGTAATCACAACGCAAGCTTTTGTATTTTAGGTGGTTTTGGATCATCGAATCCCTTTGTTCTTGAAGATCTGCTCCTAGATAAGCGCACACTGTCTTCTTTTATCCGTACAAAGACGTCAGCATCGGATCCAAGGACATCTGCCACTGTGGTTGGTTCTGTCGGAGTTATAATCATTGTTATATTCTGTGCCGGACTGCTAATTGTAGATATCCCCAATATTGTTGAAGCAGCATGTATGGCGCGAAAAAGAATTGGTTTATTGAAGGATATGATGTTTCGATAACTTAAGATAATGTTGGAGTAATAATATATTTGGTGTAAGGATATAAGGATGTCAGATTAAGACTACATTTATGGTTTGGTTAATATTTGACGGATAAATTTGCATCGATATATATATATATATATATATATATATATATATATATATATATATATATATATATATATATATCTGTGTGTATGTATGTTTGTGTGTGTCTGTGTGTGTATCTGTGTGTGTGTGTCTGTGTGTGTCTTTGTGTATGTGTCTTTTTCTGTGTGACTGTGGTCTTGTATTTGTCTGGGTCTATATCTATCTTTGTGTATTTGGGCATGTTTGTTTCTGTTTACCTGCGTGTCTCTCTCTCTCTCTCTCTCTCTCTCTCTCTCTCTCTCTCTCTCTCTCTCTCTCTCTCTGTGAAAGACAATTTGCATTGCTGTTAACTAGAATTAATTACATGATTACACCGTAAACTGCTGTCATTACAGACAAAGCGAAAACAACAGGTAGCTACACTTTCGCATGTATTGCACTGATAACTGATGTACCTGGATTAATATTTTAATCTCGATGATATCATCATAATAACGTGCCAAAGTATATTATTTTCTGAGTTAACAAAAGAACTGAATATAAAATTTTTAACAAAGAAATGTTGTTTGTTACTTTTTATAGCATGTTTTGTACAACGTCTTTCAAAAGCAATCTTTGCAGGGAACTATTCTCCTCACATGACTATTGCACGTCGATATTTACCTGTGATAAGTACCCGCGTAGTTCATAGTTCATAGTTCTTTATTGCCTTTGGGTCATACGACTCATCGGAAATATAATACAACACAATATATACATAATTCACACATGGAGAGTACATGCAAATAAATAAATAAATAAATAAATAAATACAAACATTTCCCTAAGTTTGCCAATTCTTTTACATTTTGCACACTAAGTAATTGTACTAATTTGAATACACTAGCACGATTATAATAATATCTTTTTATGTTTTTTGATCTTAGTTCCCTATAGTATGGACATTCTAGTATAAAGTGAAATATAAAAATCTCAGATACCAAAGTATAAATCAATAGGATGTCCAAGACATAGATACAAATCCGGTAAAAATGGACAAACACGGACCTCTGGAAACCAAGAGGTGGGATCAGGTGCCATGGGAGGAGTAAGCATCCCCTGTCGACCGGTCACACCCGCCGTGAGTCCACAGTCAAGTCCAATGAAACACGTGAGGAGTGTATCCTCGTCACAATTGGTACAGACGTCTCAACAACCGCCAACGAAAAGGCAACTCAACATTTCACTTAGTGAAACAGAGTAGTCGCAAACAAGACTATTATCCCGACCATAAAATTTGCGGAACGTTGTTTTCGATATCCCTGTGTCAATAATTTGTCAGTGAGTAGTTTACCTCTGTATATGAAATCTTCATATGTTGTGCACGCCCTGGCATATCGGATCATTTGTGAAATATAAACTCCATATGCAGGTGAGTGAGGGACATTACTACTTAAATGTGGAAAATTTATCGTATAGCTTGGTTGCTAATTTCCCGTCTGTGCTGATATTAAGTAAAATGTCTAAGTATGAAGCGTGTGTACTTGATTCTGTTGTATCTTTAATTTCTAGTTCGCTGGGATATATCGCATTGACATATGTATGAATATTAGTACCGTGAAGATCGGTTCTACTTTCACCACAGTGTCTACTTTTTTTCAATATTTAATGAATGAGAGGAAATTCAAAATTTTGTTAAATATTTTCTGCATCTGAACTCAATTTGTTTAATAAGATAGTATTGTACACAAAAATTATCAATTAGATGTTGGTATGTTACACATTTAGACATCGTCGATATATTTGCAAAGAATTGCTGCTTTGTAATATCAAAAAGTTTTTGTTCAAAAATAGAGTACAGAACCTTATCTGACAATTCACATTCCAATAAGTAATTCAGACCAAGATTATATAGTTCATTCTTAATTCTTAATATCCATTCATCATCATTCAACACCATTTCATTATAGCAAGATTTAATAATACAATTTTGATTATTTGTTACTTTAATCCAATATTTGAAAATTCCTTAACGTCTTTATATTCTCAATGGGAACCGCCCTAGTTCACAATACACCAAGAGGTTACTAGTAGTACTTGTATTAAGAACGACGTAGTAGATTCGTGTGTATCTATATTTCAAGATTAATATTTTTTATCTAAAACAGTACAGCTTAGGTGAGCATCGCATTAGAAAGTTCATTTAATTTTCTTTATTTTGGTTTGTTTGTTTATTGTTGTTTATCGTCCCACTCAAGAATATTTCACTCATTTGGAGACATCACCAATAAAGGTGACACGGGACCTCCAGTTTTTACTGTCTCATCCGAAAGGCAGGAAACCAACCTGTCGCCGGCGGGACTCGAACTCACGACCTCATGATCCAGAGTCGAGCGCGCTACCGACTGAGCCAGGCCGTCTCTCTTTATTTTGGTATCAGAGTCGAGCGCGCTACCGACTGAGCCAGGCCGTCTCTCTTTATTTTGGTATAAAATATGATATGCTATGGTTACATATTGTTGCTTCAAAATTTTATTGAAAATTTGATATGTGATTTCATGACACCTATGATTTCATGACAAAGCACACGTACATGTTTACATATATTAAATTTATATTCTTGCTTCAAAATTTTATTGAAAATTTGATATGTAATTTCATGACACCTTACATGCATATGCATAAGCATATAAAAATTTCAGATACCAAAGTATAAATCAATAGAATGTCCAGGACATAGATACAAATCCGATAAAAATGGACAAACACGGGCCTCTGGAAACCAAGAGGTGGGATCAGGTGCCATAATGAGTTTAAATCAGCCCTATATAAAGTTACATAATTGATTTATTTAAAACAATATAGCTTGAGTAAGCATCACATTAAAAAATTCATTTAATTACCTTTATTTTGGTATAAACTATGAAACGATACGATTTTATTTTTTATAAAATACCTAATATAAATGTATCACGGTTTGCTTCCTTTTATAAAATTCATATGCATCTCACAACATGAAAATGGATAAACGGTAAAGTGGACATTGGATACATACATTTAGACCCCCATAGTTACTGTTGTTTTGACTCTGTAAGATTGTGTAATGGGTCTTAGGTATTATGGTGGAAAGTAAACAAATGATAAACATAAGACTCACTAATGAATGAAGTCCAAATGAAGTCAATGTTGCAAATGTATTAAATGTATACGTCAACTTTACTAACATGTTGAACTTGCCAGAAGACCCCTCCATCCGATCGACACCGGAAGTAGAGAAGTCAAAACCTGCCAAAGTCATCCAGATCAACCGCTCAAGGCTACTCCTTAGAGGCGAGCACGTGAAACATACACCACCATGGTTGCAAGATAAACACAGGGAGCCTCTCCGGAGCTATAGGGGTAGCTTCGTCGTATAGCAAGGGCTTTTATTAATCACACCACACTTGAAATCACCACTTACCGTACCGTGCTAACATAGAAGTGATTATTAAAGCATTTGTTTACGTCCATGTATCAGCCCTGTTAACCATGTATTTTATACATTGTATACAATTACAATAATGTCTGCCTCTATTTTGGTCTGTAAATATTCTCTTTCAACAGCTGTCGCTTCCCATAATTTAACATACTTACCTAAACACCGTTATGATGAAATATTTTCAAAACTACAAAGTATTTTTTACCGGTTTCGATGCATTTACTTTTAGTACAAGTATATGCTTCGTTTTAACACAGTAGGGCAATTTACACTAGCGTGTATTATTTGTTCTCTAAACACAAAAGCGTATGCCAGTGCATTTATATCAGTGTGCATTGGCCGAATTTTAAATGATTGAAAATGATTTATGTTAAAGGACTTGAAAAAAAAACAAGAGCAATTTGTTAAACAGTTATGCTCTCTCCCCATAAACGGAAATTGTGAATTATTGGAATTTTTCAAAGTTCAAAAGCCAAAATTGTTTGATAGTAAACAAATAAAAACTCGACCTTCTATGATATTCTCATATGTATCTGTATGCCAAATTTTATTTCACTATGTGACCCATTGCAGAGATATTTTACGAAAACTGATTTATTAGAAAATTTTAAGGAGCTTACCTAAAAAATCAAAAATTGTTTGATGGTAACCAAATAAAAGCTTGACCTAGATATTCTTATGATTTATCTGTATGTCAAATTTTATTTCAATATGTGCAACTGTTGAAGAGATATTGAACGGAAACTGTTAATTATTGTGAGTTTTCTAAATCCAAGGGGCATAACTCAATCAAAATTGTTTGATGGTAACCAAATAAGAACTTGACCTAGATATATTCATGATGTATCTGTATGCCAAATTTATTTCAATATGTGTACCCGCTGCAGAGATGAACGGAAATTATTTGTGTATGGACAGACCGACCGACTGACCTAGCGACCGACCGACAGCGGAAAATCAATATGCCCCTTCTTCTACGAATGGCGGCATAAAAAGGTGGGAAAAGGGGTATCTTGTTTATTTTTAAGAATTTCTGGTAGAAGAGATATATTTTTGACAGCTCCGTATTAATAAGAAAAGGAGTGTTTATAAATACAATGTCCATATGACATTAGAGCCATATAAAATACCATGATACTACAGATATTATTTTCTATATGTTGAAGCATGCAGTGTACTATTTCTCCAAAAAGAAATACATATAGAATCTACATGGATCACTGAAATCATCATACATTTTATCTACGTTTTTTATTGACCGCCAACTATCTTTGAGCGCATCGTGGTTTTCATAAATTTCCGATTCTGCATTTAAAACCAAACAAATATTTCGATCGTGGTTTTATGATAGAACTTTGAACACGTCGTGGTTTTCAAGTATTCGTCCGATTCTGCATTTAAAACAAATAAATATCTCGATCACCTGAGCGACAAGATAGCTTAGATAAAGAAATGATATTTGTACAATGCAGACTGAAATACATGGGCTCTTATAGTCACATATGCACTGGTATAAATATAGACATAGACGGGCGGGTTTTAAAATGTTTACACAAAGTGACGTCTGAAAGAACTCAGTGATGAGGAACTTGGTCAATTAATGTTCTCATACAGCATAATGAAAGACTAGGTACTTTATGACAGAGATCAATTATTAATCGTAATTTCTTTAGAAAACTAATTATACCATGTATAACATGCATAGGATTTAAACACAAGGCGCATAACCGTCACACATACGGTGCGTAACTGTTTACATTGATTTATTCAAAATGGCTGAATCGAACGTACCTGAGAATGATATAATCCAGGATTTAAAACTGATGTGTGAGTGTGGCATCTGCTTTAATGTTTATAACGAGGACTCGAGGATACCGCGTTTACTTCCATGCCAACACACATTTTGCAGCATTTGTTTGAAACAGCACGCAAAAACAAGTAAACTTGTCTGTCCGTTATGCAGGGACGAACATAAGGTAAAAAACAAAGAAATACAGATTTTTCCAAAGGACCTTAAGACTTCTGAACTGTTAAATTTTCTAATGCAAGACAAAACTCACAACGTGTGTTTTATGTGTAAGACAACGAAAGTAGTTCAATACCATTGTAAAAGATGCAAAAAGAGCATGTGTCAAAACTGTATGAAAACTCATTTTACTTCTACTGGACATGATATTATATTACGTGGAAAAAGTGAGATATTAGCTGATGCGTCTCCAGAGTCATTCACCTACAAAATAGATAGATGCCAAATGAAAGGACACAGTGGCTCCGCTTTGAAATACTTTTGTTCCTCAAATGAATGTGGTTTACCTGTTTGTGCCGAGTGCATTTTCAAGTCTCATAGAAACCATATCGTTCTGGAGGTACAAAGTGTGTATGAGGAACGTAAAGCTATTATGATACAGAGACTCAGCTCATTGAAGGATCAAGTGTCTTCGCAAAAGGCAGATCTGGAAGAAATTGAAAATAATTTGACAGCACTGACTCAATGCAAAGAGGCAATATTAAGCGAAATAAGGTGTATTCATGAAAGGGGTACATCATTCCTGGAGACACGTATGAATCTTTTAGTAAATACAATAGAAGAAAAATCAATAAAAGCATCTCAAAAACTTCAGATTCGACGGGACACGATGTCAGCTTTTATCAACGCAGCAGACGACACTTGTTCAATATCTGAACAGGTTTTGAGAACTGAAAATATGACAACATTTCTGCAGGTACAAACAGCATGTTTAAATGAAATAAACCAACATGAAAAAGCCAACTTAGATGAAAAACTTCAGAATCCAATATTGAATTTTGAAGAGAAAATCAAACAATTTGATAATTTCATAGACGCAATGATAAACCAAGAAAAAAATGAAGAAGGCAATAGAATACTGTCACAGAATTCCATATCTCTGGACGGTAAGAATTCAATGAATGTTTTACAATACTTGTCATTGTGGTATGTGTATTTGTACAGCCAATACGGTATTTAGCGTAATGTAGACCTTGATCAGATTCCTATTTGTTTGCGGCATGCCACGCCACGATCTCATTGTTGAGTTCAACCAAGATATTCTCCCCCATTCCATGTTGCTCTCCTTTTAAACCCATTACTGATTCAATTCAATTACAGTTAAACCAGATTTCTATTCTAACCTTGATATTTGTAGGATATATCTTTGTCAGTTAAATCCAGTTTTGATCCGGTTGTTGAGACGTCTGTACCAATTGTGACGAGGATACACTCCTCACTTATTTCATTGGTCTTGACTGTGGACTCACGGCGGTTGTGATCGGTCGACAGGGGATGCTTACTCCTCCATGTCACCTGATCCCACCTCTTGGTTTCCAGAGGTCCGTGATTGTCCATTTTTACCGGATTTGTGTCTATGTCCTGGACATTCTATTGATTTTTGATACTTTGGTATCTGAAAATTTTATATTTTTTTAGAAAGTGCATAATTCACTGAGAAAATATATTTAACCCACTAACGTAGAACCGGTGCAATTCCTTCCTGATTAAGTCTAATTGACAGAAACGATCGTGTTGAACATTATAAATTTGTTATTATGTTTATAATGTTTATATTCCATAAAACCAAGTTTTCAGATATTCTCAGATTTAAACGCAGAGAGTTATATTTGGGATAAACTAATGTATTTCAATAATGATAAATATTTATTTTGATCCGATATATTTTGTAATATGATGTCAAATTATTCTGGTAGTAGTGATGAAGATGTAGATAAATTGTAGACGAAACAATCCATGTACTGCAGTAATTCATAAAGATTTCCTTATAATACATAAACTCAGCATGGAGAATAGATTAACGACAAAATATTCTTTTAACTATAAACGATACATCATTCTTTTAACTATTAGCGATACAAACTTTGTTTTAACTATAATGAATACAAACATTCTTTTAACTTTTAACGATACAACATTCTTTAACCTATAAACGATACAACATTCATTTACCTATAAACGATACAAATTGTTTTACCTATAAACGATACAGCATTCTTTTACCTATAAACGATACAACATTCTTTTACCTATAAACGATACAACATTCACCAAGTTTGTATTCGAATTAGAATTATTTGAATTAAGCAAACAGGTTACTTCCATCGTTATTATTATATTCATACACGTCAACACAAAGTTCTACATCAAATGTGTGCATGGCAGGCACTCCAACTTCTACTCTAGACCAGTCGAATACATCTGTACAAACTGATGGAGCAGAAGTATCATGTTTCCACTTTTTGATTTACCAGGGGTTTTACCAAATTGTTTCTGTTTCAATTGGGTTGCTTGGCTTGTGCTATTAAGGGTCACACTGAGTTTTAGTATACCAGGAAATGTCCTGCAGGATTGCCAATGGGCAGATACCTGTGAAAGAATAGAAAAACACAAAAATGTGGTTAACGTCTGTATTCTGAATGGTACTAGAAACAGCGCAACCCTGTGTTTTATAGCCTAAAAATGGCGTCTCTTCACAGTAGCCAATGAAAGTTAGCATTTTGATTTTACTTCGGAGTAACTATGGTTCTCGCGTAGTAATAAATAAAAACATGTAAAATAACTAACTTTTTATGTGGAGGGTTTTACTATCCTTTGGTCAGAACAGGTGTTCAACAAAATACCTGATGCCATTCGTATGACAATATATTGTGTCAAAGCCGACTCTTTAATTATTTACCCTTATTGTTAATTAATCCCTAAATGATCCCTAATCATTGTGAAGGGAGATATACCTTTAAATTCATTAGCAAATCCTATCTGAGTCCATTTACAAGGAATTAGCCAAAATGTGTCGAAACCTGAATTTAACTGTTTTGTTTTTCTTTAGGAAAAACAAGGCAGAATTAACCAAAGGAGATAAGATTTACAGAAAAACAAATTAAATCCTTATATTCTCTTTATGTTTAAAGAAGAATTTTCACTAAGTTGTAGCAGAATTTGAGAATAAAAATAATAAAAATGTATACTTTCTGCTATGTATTTGATAATAAACTATCTTATTTTTAAAAATGAGTATATCAAATAAAAAGATTTAAAATTTAACTTAAAAATTGTTTGTAACTTTAGCAAACTATACTGATAAAATGCTTTTTGATTTACCAGGGGTTTTACCAAAAAGTGGAAACATGATAATTCCATCAACCCCTAAATGGATTTGGACCCCAAATCCGTTGATTAAAAAAAAACAAAAAAACATTACTTTATAAAATCAAAAGAAATTTGCTCATACTCTAGTTAAGCATATTCTAATCTAATTAAATTTAATAAAAACACACAAAATAATAAGCATCAACATAATGATGAATTCAATGTAACATGCTTTCACAATAAAACAATATTTCTATGTAACCCATACCTATGAAGGTCTCATTCAAAATGAATTCATCTTCAAGGAAAAAAAAAATTCTCAGAATTTCTGAAAGTTATGGTACAAATGTCATTGGTTAATGTACAATGATGACATAAAATGAATTCATATACTAAAAAGACATCCTTTATGAAGAATGAGTGTTCACAACTGCTTCACCTATATGATATAACCGTTTGGTCAAAGTTGTTGGGACTTTAAAAACATAGATATAACGTGAAGAGTTGCAACTGTTACACATTAGTTGCCAATCCGACTGCTATTTTACATGCAGTAACACATATACACCATACATATAATTTCCAATATTTCAAATTTGGCAATAAAATGAAAACTAGTTACAATGTATTTATAATCGATGAACATATTCAATGTTTATAAATGTGCTGCAACAACTAGATCTTGTAAATACAATTCATTTGTTTTGCAAAAGTAAACATTTCAACACATTTATAAAATGTGGTAGGTCACTCTAATCTTCTAATATTCGATACATATGCTGATGACCTACTAAAATATAGGCACTAAATGGTTGCCTCAAAATTTGGGAGAGTTTTATATGAGTAAACAAACTAGTAGTTATGGAACATGGGACTATAATTGATTGATGAGTCAGCTTGTTCGTGACTGAAAAATTATGGCACACTAGATAAAGTTTGCATGTTGGTAGTTTAGAGATAGTGATATCTTTAATGTTTGGGACTGTGATATGCCAATAGGATGGACGTAAAGGCAATTTCAAAATCGGAACTATGGCACAATTGCCACCTGAAGAAATCTCCAAATACAAACATGTACCTGAATGTTTACGATTATAACAATATACTAGAGTAACAATAACAATCAAAACAATAAGTGCTAGTGCACTAAGAATGACTGAAACATGAATCCATGTTAATTCTGACATAAATGATATATTGGATGATTCTGGTGTTTCAACATCAGAGTTAAGATTTTTGTATATAAATTTAGGGACATCTTGTGAATGTACCTTATTTGTTTGTTGAAGAACCAGTAGAGCAACACTCAATTTTCTAATTTTGCATACTGACCAAGTACATAAAATTAATGCTATTCCTGCTATAGCCATAGTAACAAAAGTTAAAATAGCATTCAGATCAGGCCAGTCAAGATCAAATGGAATTTGTCCATCTAATAATGGTTCAGATAGTGACTTAAAAACAGTTTCATCTCTTTTTGCTGCAGCAGCAATTCTCTTTAAACTCAGATGTTGTTGCTGGTCAACAGCTAAAAAGTGACTGAAGGAATGATTATATATCTTGAATTTGGGAACAATTAAGTCAACTGGCTTTAAAAAGGTGGTGTCCAAAAAAATATGATTCAATTCTTTTTCTTCAAAGAATTCTTGCAACAGTGCAAGATTAACGGGGTATAAAACTGAAATGTTTGAGATATTATTTTGACATTGTACTAGTCTTGGTGAAAAGTACAAAGTACTTGTAGAGATTGAGCATTGACATGGTAAATTATATACACAAAAACTACAACCCTTTTTCATAGTCTTTAGCACTGGACAATCAAGTGCTAGATTGTCTATGTTATAAAGAAGTACGGATGTGGGTGAAAGTTCTATAATGTTAGGTCTTAGTAAGTTGGTGACAAAACGAAAATTGCAGATTTTATTAATTTGTGGCTTGTTATTTGAGAAAATAGCAACTATGCAATTTTCAGCAGTAATTGGGTGTAAAACAATGTTAAAAGGACAAGATAGATGTGTGGTTCGTTGACATGATGTCAGATCATCAGAATTGAGTAATGCATAGTGATCATGGTTATAAGAAATAGCGAAATAATCAGGGTTATCAAGGAGATGAGTTGCATGATTTGAGGTGTTATTGATGGGTACAGGAAGTAAGATGACTTTATATAGAGTAAGCGGATATGAAAAGGTGGAAATAGGGAATCTTATAGAAATGAACAAAGATGAGTGATGCCGAGCATAAATAAATTCAGCATGTTCATAATAATAAGCAACATCATGATGAATTAATGAAAATTGTGGGTATGACTTTGCCATTAGTTGTTTAATACTGTGAATGTTATGAGCTAGAGTGTCTTTTGGAATGAGAAAAGGAGTTAGTTTTCCATGGGTAAGAGTTTGCAGTGCAAATTGTAAGTTTTGGAGGTTATTAATCAATTGTGAGGCTTGGAAGACTTGACTCATTAAAACTTCAGTAGAGTTAGCAAATGTTTGCTGAACCTGTCTAAACTTGGTTTGAAAATTATCAGCTATAATATTAATACGCTGTGAATTTTTCTTAATACCCAATAAAAGATTTGTTGTCCTATTATCTACAATATCTATAAATGATGCCATATGTGAACCATGTTGTCTCAAAATGGCAGTCATACTATTAGAAACCCTAGTTAGTGTGTTTATTTTATTTTTCAATATGTTTACATCATCCATTGTGGCCGTACCAAATAGACCTCTAGACAATGTGCCTATGAATGGTAAAAGTGAACGAGATACTCTATTCCTATTTAACCCAGTTACTGGAGTATGTGGAATAAGATAATGATACATTTGTACTGTTTGATTGACTAGAATGGAAACCTCTTTCTGCATGGCATGAATATAAGTGGTTAAACCATTGTAAAGGTAACAATTTATGTGCTCTCTGCTGCAAGGAGGAATATCCTCTAAATGTGTGTACACAGGAAGATCTATACGGAAGGTATGTAACCAATGTTCCTGAGCTAAATAAATCTTTGAGTCCTCTTTGAATACTACTCCATAGTTAATCCTTGGTATGATGGTTTTAAGGTCTTGGGATTTAGCTTTTCCTGCTGCTGTAGCCATGGAGATTCAACATCAATACCAAGAAGAAGGATAACTGACTTGCCCCTAATTTGCCTACAAAGAAACCAAAATAACCCATGAGAATCAGTGAAATCTGTGAACGGATGATTGGTCTGGCCATAACCTTTCATCTATCACTAAAATTACAGTTTGCTGTAAAGATGATATCACATATATCTCAGAAATTTTAAACTAAAATTACGACTAAATTAATCCCATGAAAATCTCGAATGATGTCTAAATACACAAAAGTGGGATCCCAAGAGCAAGCAAGTGAACACCATAACTAAATAAATAGATTCTAAAAGACTTTAGTGAGCATTAACATCAAATGTACTTAAACCATAATAGTCAATGTTAGGACCAAAAAAAAAAAAAAACATATCTACTGTGCAAAGTGCACAAAACTGTGTCAAAACAAATATGACAGGGAAAAAAAATAAGCCTTTAGATCTTTGCTCAGATCAACTAGTATCTGTGTAACTATGATGACAACAGATGTAAAACAAATATAACTTAACCATCATGTGTGAGACATGATATATCTGTGTGACAATGGTCACGACAGATGTGAGACACATACAACATAACCATCATGTGTGAAACATGATATATCTGTGTGACAATGGTCACGACAATAGCCACGGCAAATGTGAGACATAGCATAACGATCATGTGTGAGACATGATATATCTGTGTGACAATGGTCACAACAGATGTGAGACATAACATAACCATCATGTGTGAGACATGATATATCTGTGTGACAATGGTCACGACAGATGTGATACAAAAGAGTTGTTCAATATTAACAAAATAAGTTAATCTGTGAAACAAGTGATATTACTGCTAAACTATTAATCAATGTCCTAAACCTTAATTATATGACCGACATATAATTTAATTGTAAGAAAAAAAATATAGACAATAACATTGAACAAGTATAAAAGTGCTTTTTACTGGAAGAATTTTCTTCTTTTGCCTCTCAGTGTAAATTCTCTATTAATACCTATTAGCTGGTCATCATCAAATACAGATTCTGGCTCCCAGGTGCGTTCTCCTGTTTGCCATTGGATTCTAAATTCTCTCTGACCATTTTTAAAGCGACCTTTCAATATTTTCTTGAATAAATATCTTTTCTCCGGTTCTTGTGAAGATGCAGCCGAACCTTGAGAATTGACTCTGGACTGATGAGTTGGAGACTTAATACCACATCTGTGACATTTTAAATCTTTTGCAAAACAAACAGAACGAGAAATACAAGACCTACCGCAGCCTGAGCAGTTCCCTCGTTGATGGGTTTTAGGTGGTTGTATGGTCTGCATTTGAGACACCTGCGCTTCTAACTTGGATATCAGTTTCCCCTATAGCGTGTTGACAGCAGCTAAAACAGTGGCTTCTAAAGATCTGGATAAATCATCCATTGGCCTGCTGGCAATCTGTAAGGCTTTTTCTGCTGTTGTGGCGGCTTCTCTGAGCTGATCCAAAGTCCTAGGCTTGTCTTTGTACACAGAGGCATGGATATCTGGTTTCAGGCCCTTCACTGCCAGCCTGACAATGACATCTTCTGGCAGTGAGGTGTCCATTGTTGTTAGTTGCACCCTATATAAATAGTCTGCAACCTGCTCTTGTGAGGATTGCTTTAGATCAAATGCCTCTGTGTCATAGGTGTCAGTGACCTTGAATCTCTGGATAAAGGCCTTTTTGAATTGTCCCAGGCTTTGTCTGGTCTCCTCTGACACAGAATAAAACCAGTGCCTAACTGGCTCTGCCACATTGAAAGGGAAGTGACTTATGGCTTCCTCTTCATTTTTAAAGGTAAACATTTTTATGTATGTCATAAATAGGTACCACCACTGCACTGGAGAGGATCTTCCATCAAAGATTGGCACCCTGACATTGTGTGGTCTATGATACACTGGCGCTGGAGTTGGTGGTGCTTGATCTTGCACCTGTGGCATTGCAGTATTCTGGACGAGATTTATTTCTCCTGTTGTTGCTGATGCTGATTGGCTTGTGGATGGGCCTTCTGTGCTTGCATTATTTGAAGCCATACTGGTTTTACTCCTTGTCTGTACAGCTGCCTCTGGTCTTGCGTTCTGCGGTTTCATATGAAGTGTTTAGAAGATCTTTGGATTCTCCACCAGTTTATAAATACGCTTTGATTGTTTCTGTTTCAATTGGGTTGCTTGGCTTGTGCTATTAAGGGTCACACTGAGTTTTAGTATACCCGGAAATGTCCTGCAGGATTGCCAATGGGCAGATACCTGTGAAAGAATAGAAAAACACAAAAATGTGGTTAACGTCTGTATTCTGAATGGTACTAGAAACAGCGCAACCCTGTGTTTTATAGCCTAAAAATGGCGTCTCTTCACAGTAGCCAATGAAAGTTAGCATTATTTTTAAAAATGAGTATATCAAATAAAAAGATTTAAAATTTAACTTAAAAATTGTTTGTAACTTTACCAAACTATACTGATAAAATGCTTTTTGATTTACCAGGGGTTTTACCAAAAAGTGGAAACATGATAGAAGTATCTATGGCATCAACACAAACTGCTGAATCGGATACGTCCATGGTATCTACACAGACTACAGAACCAGACTTCTTCAATTTTATGAGAATTCTGTCATTCAGCGTTTTAGCAGCACTAGGTCTTACATTTTTCATTGGGGCAGTTCTGTTTTCACAATCCGGAAATACAAATTACTGTTTGGATAAAGATATGAGGATACTCTATTGTTACGCTCACTATCCAGGTATGTGGTTATTCCTTAGATTTAATATTTCAACATTTGAAATTATTTCAATGTGTAGTAATATCCATACTCTTCTCTAATCCATTGGGTTCTGTTTATGGTTGCAAAATTAAATTGCAAACACTGAAGTGAATACATTTATATTGATTAAGATTCAAACTAATATCTCAATCCAATCTAAGATGAATATAAAACATTTCAGATACCAAAGTAAATTTTTAGGATATCCAGGATACACATCCGGTAAAAATGAACAAACAGGGACCTCTGGAAACCAAGAGGTTGGATCAGGTGCCATGGAGGAGTAAGCATCATCTGTCGACCGGTCACACCCGCCGTCAGTCCACAGTGAAGGCCAAATGAAATACGTGACGAACGAATCCTCGTCACAGTTGGTACAACGAAAAGGCAACCCAACATATCACTTAGTGAAACAGAGTAATCGCAAACAAGACTATTGTACCGTAAAATTTGCGGAACGTTCACATCAAACGCGGTTTTCGATAACCCTGTGTCAATAATTTGTCAGTCATGAACCAATACGTAATTACTTCCATTTTACTAGTCCAAATGTCGAACAAAATCTTCATTCTTTTGTATCATTATTTCAATCAATGTATTCCAGGACCGTGTTTTTCAAAACAAAGACTGAGAGTAGATTTACATAAACACACGGTAGTTATAACATAATATAGTTTGACCGCCGACCTGGCAAACTTTCTCACAAAAAAAGCAGTGAGAGACGTCATGATTCAAAGAGCTATATTCTTACGACTCGGCCACCGAGACCCCCATGGTATAATAACATAATATTAGGCTCCTTTTGAATCTTTCCTCTACAACCATCTCATGCAGTCTATTCATACGGAAAGAAACATATGCGTAGTCTTGTCTATTTAAACATTTACATTGCTGTATATTCATTTTGAGAAATTTAACTTGTACAGAATTTACAGTCACTTTGCATCATCTTTGAAATAGCTACTTGCTAATTCATAACTCCATAACGAAAATCACTATAGTAACTATAAATTGATGTAATATATTAAAACTTTGATATACTATGTTCAGTCTTTGATTTACTTAAAAACTTAAATATACTACAGTAAAAACAAATATTTACTACAATAAAAATATTAAAATTTATTAGTTTACTATTGCTAGTAAACTAAACTTGTAGAGCATTCGATCGGCAAACAATCCGATGAAAGGTCATTCGTAGAACTAATTTTTTCACAGGTGGGTACCTTTTTCAACAGTAGGCAATTGAAGGGCACAAATTAGATGAGACTTCAAGTGATTTCTCTTGAATTTAACGGTAAAGTTGCTTATTTCAGAAGCGATGTAAATCAGTTGTAGATACTAAAAAAATCCAAACAGCTTTTAGAAAATATAAAGACAGATCATTTTTCTAACATTCATATTATCAAAACATACGGAAAATCAGTATCGGTTGTTGGTACATCAAAAGAGCGTAATACTTATACATAATACTGAAAAATTGCGTCGATTTATCATAATTAGTTCTTCTTTTTGAATGTTCTTTTTGTGTGTTTGGATGTTGTTTTAAGCCACACCCAGTTTCCTTTCAGTTAGTGTTGGGGAAAGTACCCAGTTACCATATATCTGGGAAGAGACCACAGGTCATAGTCCTTTTAAAAGAGAATAAAAATCTCAGATACCAAAGTATATAAATCAATAGAAGCGTACAAATGAAAACCAAGATTTACAAACCCCAATACTAAATTTGCGGAACTATCGATATCCCTGTGTCTAATTTGTCAGTGAGGGGCATTGTCTGTTGTATAGCTTAGTTGCTAATTTCCCGTCTGTGTTTATATTAAGTAAAATGTCTAAGTATGAAGCGTGTGTACTTGATTCTGTTGTATCTTTAAAATTGACCATTAGTACAGTATTTTTGAAGTTTCTCCTTTAACAGCTGTCAATAACTTGGTAAGGAGTAAAGATAAAGGTTTGGTAGAACATTTGCTGGATCCTGCTATGTATCTTTGCTTATATGGGTTTTTATGAAGTTTAGGTATCCAGTATAAATGTGGTAGCTCGAAATCGGTCTCCGTTGTAGGTATATCAAATGAGTGTAATTACGGACACGTAATTTTGAAGGATCTCGTCCTTTGAAAGTGAGCTACGTGTGTATGTAGGATTTCCAGAATTCGTATTAAACCCAAGTTCTTCTAATAAACAATTATAGTAATGTGCCTTACAAATAAAAAACTATAATATATGAGGCTTTGGTCTGCTGGTACCAGTATATATTGGTCATGTAATCCAGTTCATTTTCTACTTCTGGATCATTAAATACAGAGGGATAACGTGTTTTCATAGTCCCTTTAAGTTTTCGAATACGAGATTTTATCAACATTCGTATGGGCTTTCAGCCATTCAGACAAAGTGTCTGGTTCTACGTCTTCATGTTTTGGCCCATCGTCTGGCATAATCTTCGACAGAATCCATAACTAAACTAAAATTCTGACGCCAATTAAAGGAACGGGCTTCCCGGTATTTAGAGCCCCTTAAAATAAGATTTTTGAGGCTTTCATTTTCAACAATAGAAACGTCGCCGGTAATGACATGACAAACCAATACTAAACTATCTGGGGCCTTGTCTGTTGAAACCATTAGATATTGGTCATGTAACCTTTTCAGCTCGGAATCACTTCTGGGTCACTAAACACAGACGGTTAGAGTATTTACATTGTCCATTGTTCGTTTTCTTATTCGAGATTTTATAAACCATCATACGATTTTCAACCATTTAGACATAGTGTCATGTCAGCGTCTTCATATTTGGTCCAAACAAGAGTCACAATTATACACATGATTAAAAAGAACTACGAGATAAGGGCTAGGTGCTAAGCATCAACGTTTTGTCAGTTATTAATGTTAATTTTCATACACATGTCAATGCGATATATTCGAGCGAACTAAAAATTAAAGATACGACAGAATCAAACACACAGGCTTCTTACTCAGAGATTTTACTTACTATAAACACAAAGGGGAAATGAACAACTAAGTTAAACGACAAACGCGACGATTTCTGCTTTTCCATCGTAAATTTTTACATTTAAATAGTAATATCCCACAATCGCTTCCATATGAAGTTTATATTTCACAAATGATCCGATATGCCAAGACGTGTTTAACATATAAACACTTCATATATTTATATATATATATATATATATATATATATATATATATATATATATATATATATATATATATACAGTGAAACCTGTATATAGGGGCCACCCAAGGGACCAGAAAATGTTGACCTTTATGTGCAGGTGACCCTTATACACAGGTTCAATTTAGTTGAAATATGCAGTAAAGGGACTTTTCAAAACTGGCCTTTATAGACAGGTGATCCTTATATAGAGGTGGCCGCTATAGCAGGTTTTACTGTATATATATATATATATATATATATATATATATATATATATATATATATATATATATATATATATATATATATATATATATATATCATCATCATCATCATCATCATCATCATCCGGCCTTGGATGATTGTTTCGATAGTGGTGTGTAGGGGTACCTGAGAACTCTGTAGAATGTATCAACTGATGTAAATGAAATTTTGTAGTGAAACTTGTATATATATATATATATACTTTATATATACTTTATATTTATTTGCAGAAATCAGATTTACATCATCTCATGGAAACCTTGATACATTTGTGTCAGACGACAATTTGTCACTATCAACAACACCATTTCTGTGGGAATTTATGTGGGAAAAACAAAAACATGTGTCATTTCCCAGTCGTTATAAATACAGTGGATATTTTGGAAATAAAAAGCTGTCATTCAGCTTCGAAAATTATTTCAATGTCACTATAACAGTTGGAAATCTATGCGGTATTCCCCTGACTGGTTCACACTTGCTGTTTGAATTCGGTTTATCCTATTGGACTATGCATGATCCAGGTTGGACTGGGGGATGGTTGGGTAAAACATTCCGTCATTCGCTTAAACTGAGCAATCGGCGGCGTGAGAGAGTTCACGATTATCCATTACAAACTATTTCCGACAATGTCTTAAAGTACAGAATTCAACTGAATAAAGACAATACAGTGTCCTTGTTTTTAACAAATGGAAACATTAAGATAGATACTATGCAATTTCTTGGACATATTGATGTTGTTCATCCAGTAATTGCAATTTTCCCATCCAGTTCACACTCAGTAAAAGTAAATATTTCTTCCGATGTAGATCTTATCCTAGTCAGAAACAGAAAGTATTCTTCTTCACATTTAGCAGAAAATAACCGTGAAGTCTACACCAATGTTGCCGCATCCCTGCTTCAAGATATGGAATATAAGAACAGTACAGAAATTAAACATTTTCATGTTTCGAATGATTTCGTGTGTGATTCCGTCTGTGTTTATCAAATGCAAATAAAAAGTTCAGTTTTGAAACTGGATGAAAATGCATCGTTTGGAATTGGAATTACTGGATCAAACAATGAAATAGACAAAAACAGCATGCCTCTCCTGCACTTTACACCGTGTCAAGATGTACGTGTAACGTACAATCGAGAAGGAGGAGTAAAAGTGATTTGCTTTAATATGACTGTCAGTCAAAACTCTTTAACTAGGCAAATTCTCTTTCCAGCCGATGAATGGATCGACATTGTGATACAACTAGACGTAGTACAAGACAAAGTCACTCTCTACGTAGACTACCATCATTTCACAGTCGATATTTCGATTGATCCAAAATACCAAAAGAGACTCTATGTAGGGTTATTTTCAGACTTTGATTTTCAGGCAAGGATTATCCTGAAATCTGGATTATATACTGAAGTGAAAAATATCGTTCTATGCATTTTGTGTTTACTTATACCTTTTGTCTTATTTTATTTCAGAAAAAATATCAATTTGATTTGGGTGTCATTTCTTAATTGTTTTTGGAATTAGAGTCAAACCTAATTATATTGAACCCTGTTACATTGAAACCCTGTTTATTTGAAATGATTTTGATTCTCTTTCAAGTTCAATATATACGGGTTTGACTGCATCTCTGCAATGTTTAAATAACACAAATTTAGCTTCAATGCACTTTATCACAGACATCGTGTTCTGAATAACTGTGTTATATAACGTTACTTATACACAATTGATGATCCGAACTTTTATGAGTCGAATCCCTCGATATTTCGAATGATTATATTTCCTACAAAAAATTACAAGTCAAAATTTACATATGAAAGCATGGATTTAATAAAATATAAAAAAGGTAAATGATCCTGGTTTTCCCCTTAGTGGGTAAAATATAATGAAATATACGTGAAACATTTCACATTCGATACAATATAAATTTAACGTGATTTTAGTGAACAGATTTTATGGTTTTTCTTATTAGTTTCTTGCTAGTTACACAATTTTGTTTATTCAATTCACATTTGTTGATTTTATTCACATTTCGTTATGTCGTTGTAGCTTAGTTTCATACTAACACTTGTTTGATTTCGATCTGTGATCATCATTAGCTGTGATCATCATTAGACATGTAGCTTTTCGTATGTATTCAAATTGTGAGTGTCGGTGCGTGCTTGTGTGTGTTTGTATGTAATACCTTTATAGTGAAGAAGAAGAGTTCCGATATATATATTCACTATCACAGCACCTGTATTCATGTATTACCCCTTTCAAATCTGACACCGTTTAGATGTGAGTAATTATATAGTTGTCTATAATAAATATATCATAATATACATTGATCTCTTCTATTATAATCCAGTTTTTATCCTGCAGGTATCACAAAAAACATTTTATTTACATTTTTTATTTCTGAATTAACTTCATCAGCACGTTGAGAATTCCAACAGCCTGAGAAATCCAACACTTTTATTTGTTCCGGATGGCTGTCGGATAAGACATGTTACAATGTATATGCCTTTGTCTTTGCTGTGTTTTCATAATAAATTTATATAAATCCTTTCTGCCTCTTTTCCTTACTTTATTTTCAATGGCTGAAAATTGTTCGTAGAATGGAATACCAAATGTTGGTCTGTAGATACAAAATTGAAAGCTGCACATGTAAAATCATTTTATCATTATGACCAGTGTAACAGTAAATAATAATTCGCTCTTACACAGAAATAAACATTTTTACTTTCCCTTTATTCATAATGTAAAAATTGAAATGTTTTGCGTTAATTAAACGTAGTACGCTATTTCATAGCAATAATTGATGTATGCTCCTTTGTATAACCCTTTAATATTAAAGCATCTATATGATATTAACTATATAGTTGTTTCTGCTAAAACATCTGGCTAAAACATATGGCTCTAGGCATAAGAGGGCATTCAAATCCCAAGATACACATTAACCCTTTCAACCCTACAGACCATTATAAACGGGTCTAAACAATAGAAAAGGCCATACCATTTAGATACGTAGGGGCGAAAGGGCTAAATACTAAAACACATGTGGCTGTAATTACGCTGTGCAGCACTTTAGGTTCTTGGATTCTGAACTATGAAAATTCAAGGAGAGTTAACGCCCAGATTTGTCATGGACCAGAAGAAGAACTCGGTACCACAGATTGCGGAACAAAGTCCCACCACTGAGCCATAGAGAGTGACGCGTGACAATTTTTATTACATTTGAATCTACCTGTTTTACTGCCCAGTAGTCACACATGTATCACGCATCTGTTACTTTTGTATATTTCATGATTTAAAAGCAATTTTGTGAAAGTAACAAGACGAATAGAACAATTACAAATAGAAAATATCGTCATAATCACAAACGATACAGTGTTGTGGTATTTGAATTTTGTAAAATAAGAACTCTCATAATCCATAAATTCATATGTTATGACGATATGGTTTGTGTAGCCGTATAAGTATGCGTTGTGCGTCAACTTGTGAATATGTCAAATCCACTTGAACAGTTGTAACGGAAGTTAGTGTGTAATACTCCAGAAGAAGGGAACAAGCAACCATTTGTTGTTGTTTCATTCGTTTTTCTTATTTGTCTGTTTGTTTTATTAGTTTCAGTGTATTGAAATATTATCAAATTTATAAAAGAAATTAATTATATATTGAAATGAAAAAATAAAAGTCCAGACCAGTTAATATCGTCATCTCTAAATGTATTCATTTTTTAAATTGTCTTCTTTATAATGGATAGATAGATAGACAGACAGGCAGATAGACAGACAGACAAATAAACAGACAGACAGACAAACAGATAGATAGATAGATAGATAGATAGATAGATAGATAGATAGATAGATAGATTGATTGATTTGATATAACAACACGGCAATGTTAACACGCATAATTTACACGCAAGAACTATCATATTTATTCAACAACAAAATTACAAGTCTCGATCTCGCACCATATCTAACATCCAGTTTTGCAGAATTGTGATAAGCAAATCGAAACCTTTGACCTGAAATTGAAAACGAAAAACCAATAAAAACATCTACTAGTTAATAATTAGCAAGAATTAGATGTAACAAATTTATAGAATTAGTTGATCGAACTTTCGATTCCAGTGGGACATGATTCCTCTCACAGAACCAATAGTTTGATTATGTTGATATGCACGTGACCAATGGAATCAGTTTCAAGGGTTAATGCTGGAATAAGAGGATGTTAATATGTGCTAGCATCAGTTTATAAAGTCTACTTCCTGTTTTAAGATCTAACTTCCAGTATGCACATGCATCTGTAATATCGAATATCAGAACTTATACGCAATTGTCACATCTAAAACGGTTGAGCATTTTACACTTATTCTTGCTTTGCAAAAAAAAACTTAGATGTATCTAAATTTTATAATTACTGTATATAATGCATATATGGATAGAAAAAAGATCTAAATCCAAGTGACTACCATAAGATGTATTAATTGACATGAAAAGCAATGACTGAATTCTGTTCAGTAATACTTAGTTATACTGTACATATATTTAAATCGAAATGAGAAATGATCCCCGTATGTAACACTCATATTCCAAGAAATGACTTTGCACTCTGTGTTTATATTGCAATACTGTAAATCATTAATATTTTGCGTGCTCACACGTTTAGGGATATTCCCTATTACATGAAGTCGCGATCTAAATTTAAAAAGGGCATAAAAGGGGGAATTTATTTATTGATACCTTTAGAAGTTTATTTCTTTCCGCAAATAATGCCGCTTTGATGTTATGCATACTGATATTTTTTTAAAAATTGTCGTCAGCCTTAAGTTTGAAAAATGCATTAACGTGAATATTTAATATAATTTTTTAGAAATTTGGTACTGTATGAAATGAATTTTTATTTAAGGAATGAATCATAAACCATGAAGTCTATCATCTCTAATCAGCGCAAGTTTAAGTCTTGCTGGAACCAAAGCTGGTTTTTGTGAGAAAGTTTGCCAGTTTACTTGCGGATGTCCGGTGGTCTATTCCCGGGCACATTGTAAACGGGTTCTGTCTTCCAATACTTAAAAATGGCCGCCACCTTATAACTGAAAAATTGTTTGGTGTATCGTCAAATAACATTTAAAATTAAAGAAAAAATAAATATAAAATAATTGAATTCTAATTTACTATTTACGACAATTTTACGATTATGAACTTCGTAAAACTGTGCCTTCAGGTCCATGAGCGATTTACGAACCTAGTTTCAATATACTCACCCGAGAAGAAAACTACAACCCCTCTACAAATAAAACTGGCAAACGTTGTCATGTAGTCAGCATAAGTTCCAGCAGGGATCGAACCCAAAGTGAACTGTACAACTGGAATTGCCACTAGATTTAATTTTAAAAATAACTGTCCAAATTCTGTTTGATAACGGTAAGCACCTGCTCACATGCAAGTTGTAATCAAAACGATTGGAATGTGTGAAGCACGGGCAATTACAAAGTCTTTAGATTATACTGATTAATGGTTGAAATCAATTCAACGAAACTTTGACATAAGACAGAAAGTAATAAAGTATTACCATTTAATATATGTTCTTCTTCATTGGCTTCCATTTTGGTTTGATTGGTGGCCATATTGGTTTGAACGGAATATACTTTGGTTTCATTGGAGGCCAGATTGGATATTTCCAGCACACGTCTTTTGGACAACCAAGGCAGAAAATTCCATGCCACCAGAACGTTGTCATTTTGTAACACCATTTTGGTTTAAAGCATGGAGGACAGTGAAGTTTTGGACATTTTATTTGTGGTTTCCAGTAACCTGAAAACAAAAAATATATACCATTGTACAAATTTAATGAAACCCCTGTCGATTGTCACAGTTTGTTATTATAATTATAATTCAGTTATTTTGGATAACGGCCGAGGTAGTATCCTTATATATATAATATATATCTATAATATATATATATATATATTTTAAATATATATAAAAATTTATAATATAATAACTATAATTAATTATATATTAAAATATAAATATATAATATAAATATAATATATATAAGTAAAATATTATAAAATAATTAATATATTATATCATATAACTCATATATATTTTCAATATATTAATATTAATTTATATAAAAATTATAATAAAATTAATATTTATTTATATATATAAATCTAATTTATTATTTATAATTAAAAAAAAAATATAAATTATTAATTCTAATTATATATAATATATACTAAAATAATAAATATTTAATATATATGTTAATTATTATACAAAATATTATAATATATATATATATATATATATATATATATATATATATATATATATATATATATATATATATATATATATATATATATATGATAACTTGTTATAGAAATAAAAAATAGTTATATTATATAATATATATATTATATATATATATCATAACTTGTTATACCACTCTCAACCGGTTGTATAAACAGTAAGTTAAACATGTAAAAATAACCAACAAAGCTGAGTAAATCTCACTGGCCAAGCCCGTACTACTACTGAATTGTACATCAGTAGGCCAGATGTCGGCGGTAAAGTTGGCGATAAAAGTAATTGTAAGGAAACTGGTCCGTTATTGGAGTCTCTAACAATGTTTGTTTTCCTAACTTAGACATATTGATATATGATTATGAGAGTCCAAGCTCGATGGTGTTTAGACGTGATCTAGGCTTATATACCATACTATACAAGTTATCAATAATGGTAGAAACAGATTTAACAACTCGTGTAAGTTGATTATCATGTTGTTTATTTAAAACTCGGTAAACCTGATGTTTTTTTCAAATTTTGAAAATTATTTAACTCGAGTTAGATAGAAAAAAAAAACAACCACTTCACTTGTATTCAGATCTCCAGGTGCATACAAAGTGATTTTGCACCTAAAGATCTGAATACAAGTGACATTCTAAGTGCAAAACATTTTGTTTTTGGTTGTTTTACTTTTTTACAATATTCATGTATATATACTTACTGTCTTGATATTTAAATTCTAAATTCTTCAAAAACTAAGATCATCTTTTTACAGTGGTTACTCTCCGACGGATTTTGTTGTGCTTTAGATTTATTATTTAGCCTTATAGGGTACCACTTTTTCTTTAGAAAATATTATTTTAAATTGGAGCTCAACTAATGAAGTCTAATTGACAAAAATTATCGTCTTGAGCATTATAACATTGGTATTATGTTTATAATATTTATTTTAACTTACCAAGTGCAGCATCAGCAAGGATACACGCTGACAGGAGAACTAGTACGTATTTCATGTTTACTATATCAGCACTGTTTCGTATTCACTGTCTCGTTTGTCTAACATTGGGAATCCCGTGTCAGTTATATAGGACTTACGAAACGGAAATGTCCTTCTCATAAATGTCTTTTTCCAGGTGAATCGAGTTTAACGAGTTATCAAATTGTGTAATCATATATCATTTTCTCTACTTTGTTACGATTTCTTTATTATAAACAATGATTAATATCCGTAATGGGCAATATTAATCAACCATATGATGCATATTTTCTCGTTAATTATTTCAAATGCTTTAAATAGCACTTTTTAGTTGAAGGTTTTCCTGGAAAATTCAATATGTAGTAAGTTGCGGTCACATTTATGTCTTTGTTTAGAAACAAACATAAAAGCAATTATAATAACTGCTGAATGTTTAATAGTTTAAAAATATTTTAGTTCTTAGTTCTTCAAATAAAACTTTTAAAATATGTAGCAAGAGTGAAAAACCATGATACCTTTATCTTTATATTATAAGGTTGAAAACATGAAATGAATGAAATAAATAAAGTTTAATTTTGTGTTGTAAATGTATTTATACAGCAACTTAAAAGATAAGGCTCAACATTGTTTTACGTTTATGATTGGTATGGTATGCTATCTGCAGGTGGATAGTATTGTTACCAAAGAAACGTACACCTGTTAGTGACGGTAGTAAACTAAGCAAATATGTATACCACTTTTTCTTTAGGAAATATACATTTATATCAAATTGGAGCTCAACTGATGAAGTCTTATTCACAGAAACGACCGTCAAATTTGCGGCTCTTTTGTAAATCCATAACTTTGGTATTGTTAATAATATTTGTAAGGATAATTTGACTGGGAATCATTGCGATACTTTAAATTGTTAATTGATTTTCAGAATTGGAACGTTTGCGTTTCTGGTAATTACTTATTATTTAACATATTATTTCTATTGACTTTAAAAACAATTTGAATAAGCATAATACCTAACATTTGATATTTTTCTGCGTGCATCAAAATTATTTTTTATATAAGAAACTTAGAAAGCGTGTTAGACATTAAAGCTCTGTTTACCTGCGTGTCTCAATTGATTATGCAATTGTAACACAATACATTAATTGACATTTTCCCTGTAAATCGAAACATTTTTTAAATTGAATTTGTAAATTAAACTAGTTTTTATTAGTTAATACTCATTTTCTCTAGTTAATTCGAGTTTAGAGTAAAAGTAGGTTTTACGTGTCATTTGTGATTTTTAATTATATATTAAAAGTTCAGATACCAAAGTGTAAATCTTCAGGATGCCCAAGATATGTATATATATATATATATATATATATATATATATATATATATATATATATATATATATATATATATATATGTACAGATCTAATAACCAATTGGCAAACACTGACTTCTGGAAATCA
Organism: Atrina japonica; assembly: GCA_030159075.1. Lineage (NCBI taxonomy): Eukaryota > Metazoa > Mollusca > Bivalvia > Pterioida > Pinnidae > Atrina > Atrina japonica. The sequence goes on from BROG01000163.1 coordinate 556,812, forward strand.
AGAGATGGGATTAGGTGCCATGGAGGAGTAAGCATCCCTTGTTGACTGAGTCAAAATAACATTAATATCCGCTAATGTGATTTTGGCTTAATTAACCTTAGTTTTTCTCGTGAAAAATTTATGATTTTGGCGCAGTCAAACACTCATCAGTGGACAAACTTGGGATTTATCATTGTTTATATATTGTTTTTTTATATTATTTAAATCTTTATTTGTCTACTGTAATGGCATATTGTATTTATATCTTATAACCAAACAAAAAAATCACTTCTACCTTACTTAGCTTCACTATAGACTGTGCCAATAAAATACGGATTTCTCTTAAAGGGGCAATAGCTGTGATATTTCCAAAATATTTTTTTATCTACTTAGATTGAGGTACAATAACAAAAAAGATATATACACAGGCATAAAAATTCTTAGCTTCCTATATATTTTGTGAAAAATGCTTATGAAACCCAGTTTGGCAATTATTCGTTAGCAATTGATTAACTCGACCTTCTTTTTTGTATATACATACAACACTGGACCTTACCTTATTTTCACAAAACATATATAGGGATATAATAATTGTTCTGCCTGTGTATATCTCTTATTTGTTAATGTATATCTATGTAAGTAGTGAAAAACAAAAAAATACTTGTGGAAAACACACATAGTGCCCCTTAACGGATTTGTATTTATTCCTACTTACGCAATTTCAGATACTTAGAAGTGAAATATTGTTCTCAGCAATTTTTTGTATACATATTACAGTTGTGTCATTCATATTATTTGGTTACTCCTTGCGCACTCTCGACCGGAAATGTATTGAACAGCATATTTACAAAATACATTGTGCTATTTATAGACAGACATACTAAATACTACAATTAGTTAAATCAACATTTACGCGCCGTTGCAATATAGTTTACATGTAGATTTATTTCATTTAAACGATTATATTGATTAAGTATGTAAATGAATGCATCTGTTTTGGCCTAAGACCAAAATATTTGAATAACAAGCTGGTATCAAGCATCCAGTCTTAATATGATTGACCTGCCGCCGGGTCTCTCTCTCTCTCTCTCTCTCTCTCTCTCTCTCTCTCTCTCTCTCTCTCTCTCTCTCTCTCTCTCTCTCTCTCTCTCTCTCTCTCTCTCTCTCTCTCTCTCTCTCTCTCTCAGTCCACATTCCATTATTAGGACATTAATATATTAGAGGTAATAATTTCAAAATAATCTTTTGTTTACATTTTCTTTATTTCATTTCCAAATAACAACTTCTTCGTTATACAGTAATGACTGTGTAGTTCGTCTCTTATATTCCACTGCAAAGTCCTGTAATAAAGGGAAATTAACTAAATTTGAGAGAGACGAACATAAAATGATTACCATAACAATTACGCGAACTTGATGTAAATTGTGATGTATGAGTGTAATTGTCAGTTTTCTATGAGATAATTTCGTCGTCCTTCACACACATACGCGTCCACACACACACACACACACACACACACACACACACACACACACACACACACACACACACATATTTTTTCTTCTAAATATTGTTTTTATCGAAGCTATAATAAAGCCAAGATAATATACAGTGATACGGCATCTATTCCCGGACGTTACCCATTTTCGGACATATTTTCGCTGGGTGTGAATAAACAAAACTTTGTCAGATTTCATGGATATGTCGTCTATATTTATACAAATATCAAATATGCGAGAAAATGAGGATTGATACTTCCAGTACATACGTGAAATTACTCATCTTTCTATCGGATTGACCAACATTTTCTTTTCACAAGCCAGGGGTGGGGGCTCAACAAAAATAGAATTTGTTGTCCGGATTCCCTGCACTCACGATTACGATGTTGAGTTTTAAAGTGGGCTAAATTATTCAACAATACCAAAGTATCTTCAGGATCTCCAGCATAAGATATACAAATCTGGCGAATATTATAGAAATTCGGACCTCTTGAAATCCAAAGGTGGGATCAGGTCCCATGGAAGAGTAAGAATTCTTTTATGACCCGGATGTACCTGATTGCCAGGAAACCAAAATAAATGTGTACCTTTTATCACAAATACCACTTTCTTTTACAAACGTTGCAGCATTGTTTCCCCTCTTTCCTACAGAATTCCTTCGGCGACCCGGAGTCAAAAAGTCGGTCTATGCATACACTTTCTACTTTTTCATCGTCGTCTATGCATCCTCGTTGATGAAGAACCTCTTCCTCTTCATCGGTATCCTCGCCGCTAAAGTCGATTTCTTAAGACAAAATATTAAGTACTTAATTCTATACGAAAAACATCAGTCATGTTATATTAGTTTTAGTGGCTTAAGATGTTTTAATATCTCTCTCTCTCTCTCTCTCTCACACACTCTCTCTCTCTCTCTCTCTCTCTCTCTCTCTCTCTCTCTCTCTCTCTCTCTCTCTCTCTCTCTCTCTCTCTCTCTCTCTCTCTCTCTCTCTCTCTCTCTCTGTTGAAAAAGAATTGTGTTCCCATCCCATCTCATCGAATACATCATTGAGTATTCATATTAATTTCTTTTTAGCTTAGTGAACTAACATTTTTTAAATTCAATTATTTGTTCATTTTGTCGGACATTGGTTAAAATATTTCTGTCGTATAGATGCAATAAATCTGAGTAGAACTTACATTCCGCATTTTCATTTATCATTCTATATTCTAAATTCTATTTTTTATCTTCTTATGATAGGAATCATATTACAGAATTTGATTGTCTTTGATCAAATTTGAAAATAAATCGGTCAGCTGATTCACACAAATAGAACCCAAAGGCTGTTCTCTTTGGTAAAAATAAGATAAGAATCCATATAATAACTCATCAACCCCTGTGGTCACATTTAGATTCAGTCGATACAGTAACTGTAAAGTCTATTGTCAAAATTGAGGGGTGAACAAATTAATATTGAATGTAAAATCGTTTTTGTAATAGCCTGTCTCCCGAAGTCACAGAATCCAAGATATATGCAATGATTGGGATGCAAAACACTGATAATTATTGTTTTCTATCACGCACAGTTATCACGATTACAAACCGGAAGTTGTTTATGAAGTTAATAAAGGTTGGAATAATATCTTGTTGCAATAATTAAGAGACTAGGGTGGAGAGACCGAGAAAGAAAAGGACTAATTTGTAAATGTCTGACATGTAAAACTAATTGTAATATCAAAGGAAAGTATTATGAAATTTACATTTTGCGTGTATATACTAAAAGTGGTATTAAATTTATATTAGCCTTTAATATGAAAGATATTGTGCTGTGTCTGGACATCATCTATCTCTGATGGAATTCGTTACAAAGTAATATTTTGTAATAATCCTCATATGTCCCCAAATTTAAGAACTTGCTGAGAAAATAACTTACCTGCAAAATTCTTTTCAAATGTGATAAATAGGAAGAAGAACACGGTCAAATATTGAAACTTCATCATTTTGTTCTTTTGTCAAACTTAAAGTGAATAAAACGTGTCGAAATCTGATGTTCCTAGATTAAAAATACGTCCTGAATCAATATTTTGTTTGCTTTTATATGTGGCGATAGATCGATACAGTAAAACCATGAGCAAGCAGAGCGCTTGTCAGAATTGGCGGCCAGTTTTTAATGGTGGAGGAGAGAACTCGATTACCCGGGAAGAGACCACCGGCCTTCCGCAAATAAACTTGCAAACATTCTCACAAAAATTAGCTTAGGTTCCAGTGGGGCACGAACCTGCGATGCTTCAACCAGTCGACCACGGAGGCACCGTATTTTGGTTCGATATTACACTAATAACGTGAATATTGCGTGATATTAACATAGTTATAAGATATTGCGCACTGTGACAATACTTTGCTTACAAGTTTTAACAAGTAAAACAAACAACAAAGAAATTTATACTACACTAGATTCTGCCGATTGTGATCCTTGTTATGTCTGATTTCTCCTGATGTTAAAAAATGTTGGACAAGAAGGAAAATGTCCTTACAAGTTTTAGAACTTGTACAGATAAAAAGGATATCAATACTTCTGATTTAACACACTTATGACACAACGAAGAATTATTTCTAACATCCTCCTAAAATATTAAATGAAGAAATAATCTTGATGGCTTTCAATAATTATCATTCGGAACACAATTCTTTTTCAACAGAGAGAGAGAGAGAGAGAGAGAGACAGACAGACAGACAGAGACAGAGAGAGAGAGAGCGAGAGAGAGAGGGAGAGAGAGAGAGAGAGAGAGAGAGAGAGAGAGAGAGAGAGAGAGAGAGAGAGAGAGAGAGAGAGAGAGAGATGTAAACACTTAGTTTACACTGGAAATGTTAGAGAGTCACACAAAAGGGGTATATATACAGTGAATATGATGCAAAAATTACAGGACGCATTTCTAAATAATGAGTATGTTCGCAAACTGCAATTATGTTATGTCAGTACTTATTGATTCCGGTTAACTATGTTTTGACTATAGATCTGCCCGTAGAAAAAATATCTATGTAAAGGCTGCAAATCGCAGATCAATCACAAATTTGCCCTCAAAGTGTCCATATGTCGCGAATATAAAGAAAGTAAATGACAGGTATTGGTCAATAAAATGCGACTCAGTATAACTTTTATACAGATTATCTTAGGGCTCGTAACTTATGCAAATTTAAACTTAAAAATTCAGAATTTCAAACGAACATCTAACGATACCTTCAGCAAGAGAAATGTGACGCAATTACAATCATGACTTACGAGATTGGTGAACTCTTATATTTGTTAATATCAGCTTCCAGGGTTTAGCATATGCTGTGGAGTCAATGATGTAAGCTTACGATATCAGTTATAATATTATGTCAATTCTCAATGAATGGTATTAATTGAAAATATAATTGAAATGTTATTGTTTAATAAATGGCAGACCAAGCGATAACGGCTCAGAAAATAACCTGGCTTTTGATTGGTTGTTTTTATATTGTGAATTGCGGTGCTGTTTCCTATTCTCATTAAATTTGGTACATTTCACCAGTATACTTCATAATGTAAGTGTTTGACCCGCGTGAATATGCATTTTTGTTAAATGTTATTAACAATACCAGAGTTATAGTTTTACAAAAGAGACCAAAACAAATGTTTACAACAAGAAGGATGATGAAGTTAGCACCCTTATCCAAGTACAGGTCGTTGCTTATATTTTCCTCAAATCGAGCTCTGTCAATGATTTACTCGTTTTATATATCGCTGTCTGCTTAACATAAACATTAAGAATGCTATTGGACAATCGAAACTCCAAGTCCAATAAAATATGTCAAATTGAATATAGAAATGGTATTAACATGAAGGACAGTAACGAATTCCAAACGGGATGGGACCAAGTGTCCGGAAGGAGTCAGCGTCTCCTGTTAGAATGCGACATGGAAACGTCTCGAGTTCGATGAAAACTACAAAGTCAATGGAAATGTCAGCAGTTAGTGTCAGATCTGATTGGTGTAAAGTGTCACTCTAAATGGTCGTGCTCCAGTACACTATCTATCATTCATGAGAGGGGGATTTCATATTCTTTGAAATACAAGGGTTGACAATTTACATGAACACGGTTTGATTTCTCTTGACATTAGAACACTTTAACGACTAATTAGGTTTTCAGCTTTATATATCGTTGGTTACATCTATCCGGATGCACCCCATCATATTCCTAATCATATTGTTGCTGGATTACATTTATATAATGTTTAGTATGCAACAATATATAAGGAAAATAAATGTGCTTTAAATCCAGATTCAATTGCATTAAGTTTGCACCCCATTTCGATATATATATATATATCCTTTTCCGTTGTCCTAAGACCCGTCGTGGCATTTGACGTTGGTTCTCTGTGTCTGGATTCGATGGACCACATAGAAACTACTAAGAGGATAAACCTTAATGATTAAGAGGAAATCTTTATAGAGTGATTGAACAGTCTGATTGGTTAAAAAACTGTGCCATTTCCTAAGCATAGATGGCAGAGTGTAGTGGAAACGAACTCTATGAGACAATATACAAATAACCAGGAATAACCAGTAATATATATTACCTATAGGGCCACTGGAAAACATAAAAGTAGGATCAAGTGTCATCGTGGCGGGCCGCAATTATTTCCGATTGACCAATCATAGTCCAAAAAGGGGTATATCTCCTCTAACTGTGGAGAAGTTTAAAACCACAAGCTAAAGATAGTTTTAACAGGTTACAGATCGTGTTACATGGTAATAGACCCTTTAAATGTAACTGCAGTCTTTTAACTTTGAGTGGCAAAATGATACAGATACCCGCAATCACATAGACGTCGTTATAGTTACTGATTGTTTCTTGACATCATTTTTCGGGAATCTGTATCATTTTGCCATCCACAGTTACAGGATCGCAGTTACAGTTAAAGGGTGTATAATACACAAAATTATCATGTTGACTGTAAAGTTTATTCAAATTATTCATATATTCAAGCCAGTGCAATTTTCTCTGAGAGCGGTATTATGAAAAATATTTTTGAAATGTATCATATCATACATTCAATACCACTGATGAATTTTTGAATGTATTTTTTACTATAAAACAATCACTGCTGAACATACAATATAAAATGTCTTATATTGAAACATGGCAATATTTTTGGCTTACATTATGTGATTCCGAATTCTGGACGGATTGCGAGGCACAAATCGATCAATGAATTAAATATATTTGTACGTCCGTCAGTCTTTCTCTCTCTCTGTAAACAATTGGTGTAACCATTGTGTTTAGCTCTGATGTGGGAAAACTGTTTGTAACTTTATGTGATGTGATCATAAGACAGGATAACACTAGTTGAACATCACCTCACATATTTGTCCACACGGTAGTCTTTCTTGAGAATTTACTATATTTGTACTTATGACATAATTCTTTAATGAGTGATATACAGATACGTAGTATCTTCATATTATTATACAGAGGCAAACTACTAACTGATTAGTTGTTGTTACAGGGTTATTGGGAATCGCGCTTGATGTCAATGTTCCACCAATTTAACAGTCGGTATAATAACCTTGTTTGCAATTACTATATATCACTAATTAAAATGTTGAGTGTTCGGCAGTGGTTGTGGAGTCGTCTGTACCGATTGTGACAAGGATTGTTCTTCATATTAAGACCATTTGTATATATTATTTGTCGTGATATAATGGACTTTGAGTTTCGATTATCAATTGGTATTTCTTTCTTTTTATTTCTTTCATTTTGGATCTGACGGTGCACGCACGGGAGGTGTGACCGCTCAAGAGAGTATTCTTACTCCTCCACGACACCTGATCCCACCTCTGTATTTCCAGTGGTCCGTGTTTGTCCAATATTCACCAAATTTGTATATTGTATCATGGACATCCTGAAGATTAATACTGTAGTATCTGTGATTTTATATCATTCAAACAAAAATAACTTGACTGTTGACGATAGAAACGTGTCACAAAAAGAACTATTAAAGCATATATATGTAATTGCCACAATCACTATCACTAAACATATATGCATATTATACTTGTTCATATATCGTAACTTCATCAACAATAACAACAATATTTTCTTACATTTATGTCATAAATAGTGCATTTTAATACATTATTTCCATTTTACTATATACATAATCTTTAAATATCGATAAATTGTCTAGATATTTACGATCACATCAAATATGTAGAAAATAGCCTTAAATATTAGAACATTCCTTAATCGCTCACAAATATAAATATTGATTGGCAGTGAATTATATTTGAAAAAGAAATAGTTATTAATGTTCTACTAGACTTATATAATAAAACACGCAAAAAGTTCATTTGTACTATTTTTGAATCACTGTCACTTTTAAATCAACTAGTGTTTTCCGACAGAATCCTCACGGGCATTACTTTCTGCTGTATAATTATTTACAATTGTACGTCTTTTTTGTTTTCCACAAACTTGTTCATTCTTGTTTCCGTATATTTTCTCCAATATTGGTTTATCTAAGATATATGTTGTTTCCGTGTCATTATTATTTACTATTGTTGGCTTTCTTTCCACAAACTTCTTCGTATTTGTTACCATACAATTTCTCCAGTATTGGATCATCAAGGATATCTATTTCCTCTTTTACTTGAGCAGGTTTGGTTGATTCATAAGCATCAAGGTTATCGCCCATTACTTCTCTGATTTCGCATTCTAGAGCATCTTCTTCATTCTCGGAATCGTCCCAAAGAATTATATCCATCTTCTTGTACAAATTCCACCTCTTTTGATTCTCTTTCATCCCACTGAAAACGGAATGATGTTTTTGCAAATACATCTTCTTTTTCTGATTCATCCCATGAGTTATAACCACCTTCACTTATAAATTCAACAGTTTTCTCTTTCGTATCACAATCACCACTATATTTAGTTTTTGAAGTCGAATTCAATTTGATTTCTGTATGGGGTGTACTGAACGATTTCTTCTGCGTTCCCGTGACGTTTATCGGTTGATTTGGTTTAAACGTTTCAACCTTTTCATCTGAAGATTCCTTCTCCCAAGATTTCGGTTTCAATTTTGGCTCTTCGCGTTTTCCATTAGATTTTATTTGTGGGGGTTCTCTCGGAGTTTTGACAATTCTTTGTATCACAGCAATATCAGTTTCTTTATATTCTTTTGCAGTATACTCCATCTTCGGAGTCTCCCTAGCAGAATTGGTAGCTACTTGTTTCACAACACTATTCTCTTTATAGTCTTTTTCTTTCTCGACTATTCTTGAATGATCACTGTTATCCGTCTTTGTGATTTCTATGTTATTTTTGACACATCTTGCGCCACTTTCATTTACACTATCAGTTTCAATTACTCGAATATTTCGTTTCTGCATCTCTCTTATCAGGTTGAGTTTACTTTCCTTTTTCTGTTGTTTTTGTTGATAATCTGTATCACCTACATGTTTTTGTTGATAATCTGTATCACCTACATATCTTGCGCCACTTTCATTGACGCCTTCAGTCTCTATTACTCGGATAGATCGTTTATCCATCTCTTTGACCAGGTTGATTTTACTTCCTTTTTCCTCTTGTTTTTGTTGATAAAATGTATCATCTGATTCTTTGTCATCGACGTTAAATATTTTCTGAAACTTTTGCACCTCATCATCATGTGTATTCGCGACAGAAATGTTTTCTAAAACATTGTTCAAGCTATCCGATTCATTTGAGATACTAGCTGTATCCATTCCATATATATCTGTATTTATGACATCAGAATATTTGTTCTCTCCATCTGTTTTTGTTGATGTTTTCTTTTCCGTTTCTTTTGCTGTAACTGATTTCCTCTCTGTTTGACATTTATTTGCCACCACTAGTTTATCATTTAACATTCCCCGTTTAGCCTTTTGTACTAATTCCTTCTTTTGACGCTTGAGTTCCTCCTTTTTCTTAGTTTGCTCTTTTTTCAGTACAAATCTATCACGTTTTTCTATTAGTTTCCATCGTTCTTTTTCAAGTTTTCGTTCTTTCTTTATTTGTTTCATCTCCTCTTTTCTAATGACATTTTCCTCAGTTTTTTGCCATTTCTTTTCATCTTTTTCCAGCTGTTTCAAAGCTTTTTCTCTCATTGCCTCTAATTTCTTTTCGTGTTTCATTTTTTGGGATTCTAATTTCATTGCTTCTTTTTCTTTTTTCTTGTTCAACTTGGCTTCTTTAGACTGTTCCTTGTGTTCAAGCTTCTTCTTTAACTTTTCCAGTTTCTTATCTCTCTTTTCTTCCTTCTTTTCTGCTTGTGATAGTCTTTTTTCCACTTTCTTCTGTTCATTTCTTTGTAGTTTTTCCAACTTCTTTTCTTCCTTTTCTAAGGCCTTCTCGGCCTTTTTTGTCTCTGATTGCACTTTCTTTTCCTCCTTTTTTGCTTTCTTTTCTGCTTTCTTTGCTTCCTTCTTTTTCTTTGATTCTGTTGCTTTTTCTTTCTTTAACTGCATCTTTTCTAATTTTCTCTCTGATTTAAATTCTTCTTCAAGATCTTTCAAAACACTATTTTCTTCCTTTTTCAGGAGTTTTCTTTCTTTCCGCTCATACTCTTTATCGATTTTTTCCAATTTTTTCTTTTCTTTCGCAATTTCTTTTTCTAACGCCTTTAATTCCTTTTGTTTTTGCTTTTCTTTTCTCTTGGCATCTCTTTCCTTTTTATTCGTCTTTTTCTTTGCTTTTCTCAATCTTAATTTAAAAGGAAAACTGCTTTTCCTTTTCATATCTTTGTCCGTCGACGCTGACACGTCCGACAATGTACACTCATTGTAATCATCAAACTGCTCCTTGATGTTATCTACATTTTCGCTTAACAGAGCATCTGATATTCCCTCACAAGATATTTCGTCACCAGAGGTGTTCGTTTGTGTTTCAGGCATTGATGCGATGTCGGTTGATTCAAACTGTGACTTTTTATCATCTTCTCCAGATAAATCTGGCCAATGTTCTGGTATATCTGTAGGTTGTCTATAGCATATGTCTTCTTTTTCAGCTGTAATATTTGCATGAATGTCGTCCTGTACATCGCTTTTGATTGTTTTCTTTTTCTTTATTTTTCTTTCGTCTTGAAATTTATCCTGTGACATACAACGCCAGCAATCAGACAAATCACGATGTTCCTCAGATTCACATGAAAGATGCTTGACATTTCCCGAAGATGTACTCTTAACTGACAGATTTTCTTCCGATTTGCACTGGGTTTCTTCTTCATTTTCGGATAAATTGTAAATCTTTGTTTGCCTCTTAAATTCATATTCCTCTCTCAGGCTTTGGTCTTTTGATTTTTCTTTACTTATACGATCTTCAACGTCCTCATGCTCTAGTGTTATATTACTAGCTCCTTCATTATTTCTCACTTTCTTTTTAGCTTTCGTGATAGATTCGGTGTATTTTTCTGCCTGAAAATTGCCTAGAGATGTTGAGGAATCTGATGGTTCGTCTAAATCCTCTTTTGGCAACATATTTGATAAACGTTTGGTTCTTGTTTCAGATTTTTTATTGTTAAGCTCTTCATTATTCTTATCTGTATCTAAAATGTTCAAAGCATCTGGGTCCGATTGTCTTTCCGAAACTGGTATCACTTTTTTGCTACGAGTTTTGGCCTTTTTCTTTTGTATTTGTTTCTCTTGTCCACATTTATCGTAAGTTGATCGCTCAAATACATGATCAGATTCATACATTTCATTCTGTTGATTTGCTTCTTTTACATCAGACTGTAGTAGAACATTGCGATCAGTATTTTTGTGATACATTTCTTGTACTTTCCTTTCAATGTCAGCTTCTACAGTATCACTAACATTTTCTTTCATGCGGACCGGTTTTCTTTTTCTCATAGATTTCTTTTCCCGACCATCACTGTACTGTAACGTACTGGCTCTGTCAAAAACTTCATGGATGCTTGACCTAGGACTGTCGCTTGATCTAGGACTGTCGGCTGTTGAAGAGTTGGTGTCAGACAAGATATAATCTTCCACCACTTTTGATGTTTTCTGCTGATGTGACTTAGTATCAGATACATGTAGTACTTTTTTCTTTCTTGATTCCGACGAATGTTTTGTCGTTTTCTTGTCTTGTTGAGCGAACTGAGTTATTCCCCATTCATTTGTGCAACTTTCATCTGATACTTTTGCATCAGACTGCCTACGTACTATTTCAGAAGCTTTCGATGTTATCTTATTTGCTACTCGAGATACAATAGCTCGCTCGTTTTCGAGTTTTATATCCATATCCAATATTGATGTTTCTTCAGAATCAGATATACTTTCAGGATATCTTCTTTTATCCTCTCTGCAAAGCAATTTTACTTTTTCTTTTTCTCTATCTGGATCAAGCTTAGTGTTTGAGCTTGAATACTGCTGACCAGTTTTTTGCGATTCTTTTCCCAAACATTTCACCCTTTGTTTTCCGCCAGAGGTATGTTTGGTGCCTTTTACATCTCTGGCAATGCTATTTTCTTTTTCTGTGACAATATTAGTAAGAGACTGTCTTAGTTTATCAACAGAGGTATTATCTATCAATTCCGTTTCTATGGCGGTTTGTAACTCAGTACCAGAATTAACAGGTGTTTGCCTACTAAACTTAATGTCTCTGTCTGTGTTAACTGCAGATGATGTAAGAACAGTTTCCGTGCTCATCTCGTCGAGGTCACTTTCTTCAAATTTTTCGTTTTCATCTTCATCGATTGTCCTATCTGATACTTCACTTTGAATGATACTCTCTTCTTTAATATCGTCTGGATGTGTTTGGTGACATTTTCTTCCCAGTAGTTTATTTGACTCATATGGACTTGTTGGTGATTGTTCTGGTTTTCGTTCGACTAAATGTTTCGTGTTTTTCTCCCTTTTTTCCGCTGTTGTACTTGATCCAGATATGTATGATTTATTCTTGACTTTCATATCAGTCTTTTCCTTACATGATCCATCTTTATATTTGATATCCCTTATTGGTTGACTTTGTAACATTCTTGTTCTGTTGTTTTGATCATCTGATATTTCGTTTTCAGTCGACGTTTTGAAGCATTTTCTTGATTTCCCAGGTTTTCCTTCACTCTCTAGAACTTTGGTAGATTTTGATAAATTAACGTCTTTTTTCCCAACCTTCTGCTGTTTTGCAACTTGCCCTTCAATTTTGTTATTTTCAGCCATACTTCTGTACTCAGTTAGTATTTGAGTTCGATGAGCATCAGTACATACATCAGATAAGAGAGTGTTTTGCTGAAAATCTTCTGAACTATTCCATGACTCATTCAATGTTGAATCTTCATAAATTATTGGGGCGGACAAAGATTCAGATTTCTCGGATTCATATGATAATACACTGTCTTCTTCCTCCTGAAATATGTCTGAAAATTCAGTTTTATTTGCCTTTACTTGTTTTATATTTGGTCTTTTCGGCCGATTCATCGAAGGATTTATATGCTCTTCATTTTCAGATTTAACAGTGTATTTATGTTTCCTCTTTTTATACTTCAACCAATGTTGTTTTAGCTTTTGAATTTTGATACCATTATCATCTTTGTGTTTCATTTCGTGGGGGTGATTAATACTGAATTTCTTATCTTTTGCAACTGTATTTATTTGATTTGAGCTTTGTGTTCCAGCATTCTGCTTAGTGTATGCATGCGAAGGAATACTCTTTTCCCTTACTTCCTGTATATCGAACTTCATGTTGTAAGGACTTGTTTGATCAAGAAATCGAGGTTGTGATGACGTTAGTATTAGACGGGCACTCTGTATCCTGTCCTGATCTTGCATAGTTGGAATTAAAAATCGTGGACTTCTAGGTGATACAAATGTTCTCGATGTTGAATTTTCAGAATGGAATTCTACATCGCTTGTTTGATCTGCTAAGAATTGTTCTGGGGTTTGATGGAAAGTCGTTTTCGTGTGTAATTTATTTTCGGTAGGCGCTGGCATTACCTGGCATGAGTTGTTAATCGTTACGTGACGACAGTTGACAGTTTGGCAGTGTACCACTATATTTTCATTTTCTAATTTCAAAGCTTTGTCTGATTTAATTCCTCTTTGATCTGCTTTAAGTTTATCCATAAACTCCTCCAGTTGTTTCATCACCCTTTCAAATACGGGGGTCTCCTGTTCATGTCTGGATTTTGCTTCACTATTGATGCATTCTTCGTCTTCTTTTCTCAGCTTTTTCTCAATTTCCTTTAATTCTTCGGCAACATTGTCTCTCATATGTTGCAACAGTATTTCTGTTTCGTTTCGAAATTCATGTTTTGTTCCTTCAATTTTCTTTCTAGTTTCCATGATTATTTCATCTGTCATGACCTCTAGATTTATTTTCGACTGAGATATATCTTTGTTTGAATCCCTGGTAATATCGGGAACATGAGCTTTAAATATTGGAGAAGAACGGTTTTCAATATTTCCAAGTCGGGGAAAATTTCGTTTTACTGTGCTTTCGCTGTCATTCGACCAGAAGTTACTGGCGTAATAAGTTATACTTTTGTGACTACCTCTAGAAGTGTCATCAGAAAAAGATAAATCCAGAATGTTGATGTTATGGTCCTCAGCCCTATACACATCTCCGGTATTCTGTTGCTTTCGTTGTAAATCTATTCGGCTACTCTTTTGAGAGTGACTGCTGCCTCCAGGATGAAAAGTATTTCCTGGTCTAGGGTCTGCTGTAAATAATGCTCTAGATTTTAGTTCCTTTATGTTTTTGCCACTCTGTAATCTTTTACTTTCATTACGAGTATTTATAGTGATTCTTTTTTCAGGTTGAACTGGGGGGTCTTCTTGTGGTTTAGAATTTACGGAACAACATTTCAAACTTGTTTCAGATTGGCGATTAACTTTTGATACTTGTTCTTTCTCATTGGATGGTGATCCCAGAGTGTTCCTGTCGCTGTCAATTCCGGGTTCGTTTACAGTGGTTTCAAAAAATGATACAGTTTGGGTTTTCTCTACGGATGTTATACTTCCCTTCTGTAGTTCATCGTCCATTTCTAATTTATCAGACGCAAATGTTATGCTGACCGATGTATGGTAAGACTCTGAAATTGAAGTGTTTATGTCATAAGAACTCTTATCATCACAGCTATCATAACATATCATATCATGCAGGTTATTAATCTGTGACTCTTCATTCACTGCTTCACCATGTTGACTCTCAATCTTTTGAACTTCAGTGGTTGCTTCAGAGAGACTATTGTTAGACTGCCTATCCAAACCATCAGATGTATGATTCGTTTGTGCGTCATCTGTGGACAGCCTTTGTTCTCTGGTTAACTGTGACAGTGACGGGTCGGTAACAAAGTCCGAGTTGTCATCAAATACTCTTGATGTCTCTACATCAGATTCACTTTCCACCAAAGAACCAACAGTTCCACCATTGAATTGTGGCAAATTCCCCGTCTCTGTCGGTGGTTCTGCAGTTAGATAAGAAAAATACGATATATGATACTTGTATAGAATTAGCAATTAAATACTATTATTATATTTATTCTATATTAATTGTTTTACTGAAAACTTTTCTTTAGATTCTTTAAATAAGTAGTTTGATAATCGCTTCAAACATAATTAGGCGTTCGAAATCTTACCATTTAATATGTGCATCGACTTTGTTGTACTTGTTTTAGTATTACCCATGTCTGCTGAATAAACTGTCTTTGCAACACATGGTTCTAGTTAAAATAGAAAAAAAAAAACATTTTCACTTTCACAAAATTCGACCACAGAGATAAAATTAAAATGTGCAGAGATACGTAAAAAAAATAAAAATGGTCTTTACAACTATTAGAAGACTCATTAGCACTTTTGTAGCACGTGCTCTAGAGTTTCATGGAGATACAGTGATGTCGAGAAACAAATTTATACAATAAGTCTAAGGGAGAAATTTCAAATAAAAACATTTCTTTAAATTAGCATTAAAAGTGTTTTTATATCTAGTATGCTAGTTATATGATATAACTGCCTCCTCCTGTAACATACCGTGAATTTGTAAGTTTCTTTGACAAGTTCTACTTTCATTATCAAGAGGAAATGTCGTCTGGTTTCGGTTTTCCGTTATATCTGTCAAGGTTCTCATTCCTCTTTTTACAGCATCATCTATGATAGTGTTTATTGTAGTACTACTGAGTCGCTGCAGATACCGCTCATTGGGTGTAACTGTTGGTAGTTCTGATTCGATATAAAAAGACCAAAAGTTACTAGTGCAACGTAAATGTACTAAATACAGTCACTGCTAAACGACAAAATAAATCAACAGAAATTAAATGCTTTTTTTTTTATATTAGATGAAACTTGAATGTTCATTTGTGAAAAAAATTTAATTGCAAGCGGAATCGTAATATACATGCATTAGGAAGGCAATTAAATTTTATCATTTGAATATCCGTGTTGTTGACCTATAGCTTGTATTTCAAAACATAAACCTCTAAAACTGATGATGACTTAAAGACCCATGAACGCTCAAACTGCCTGACAAAGTATATCGTAAAAAGTTCTCCGATTCACACATTATACAATTTAATGATATACTAATCAAAACTAGCGCACACATGCACTGCAATTGTTCAGGAAATAATAATAATAAAAAAACATGATACAGACATCCCTAATTAGCGATCGCCAATGTACAGTTCACGGCTGTTACGTCGATACGGAAGTACGTAAAACATGAATGCACGTAAAATTGTGGTAGGTATTTCATCGAAAACTGCATTTTGACATTTTTGGATATACAAATATTGCATTGCTGTGCATGTACATGAACCTCTTTCCAGTGAAAATTATCAAAACAAACGCGAGTATTAGTATTCTCCGACAGGTTTGACCCCACGATAGAACAGAAGCTAGAGCCTTGACTGAATGAGATCTTTTGAAGGGAATAAAAAGTATGGTGACTCAGTATAAGTGTGCTTGTAGCTTCATTTCCTTCCCCAAAGCATTTCTAATCCTATTTGCACAGTTCAATGTCTTTATTGATTCTATCTCTCTTCTTTTTTGTATGTGGTATAACCTCAAACCTCAAACACCAAACGGCATTATGGTAACTACCTAATTGGTAAGTACAATGTAGGATATATATTGATAAATAATTTACAATCAAACAGGCGATGTGTACTATTCAGCTAAAAACATGGTTACGAGTCAGTTCATTCACTTAGGTACGAGTTGTGATGTGTACGAATTGACCGTAATACATATTTATGAATATTACGCAATGCCATCACAATTATTGTTTGTCAAAATGTTTTTTTTTTTCATCTTCAAATTCGAATTACTTGCAAACAGAGTATCATCCTGAAGTGTAATTAATGGGAAGGTTAAAACATTCATAGGCGTCAGAAGCAAATTGAAAGTGGGGGGGCTAAACCAACTTAAAACACACACACGCCAGAAGTGGGGGCTAACTTAATGGAAACGTCTTGGGGCTAAGCCCCAATTTTCAACACCTATGCCTATCTTTGCAAAAAGCCCCACCCCCCCCCCCACCCCCGGCTCCGATGCCTATGACATTATATAAGCATGATGCAATGAACATTATCAGTTAAAACGAAATTGACACCCTAGCTGAGCGTAAACTATTGCATTAAACATTTTCGTACAAATATCTGACGCACGCGTACTTTATCAATATTCGTTATTTAGTCGCTAACAGATGATCTATAAATTAAAATTAGTCTATGAAACTTATAGATTTTAATAAAAATAATTGTCCTCCAAAGGGAAGTATCGTTATGCGGAAAAACAGTAAACACGTTCAATTTCACAAATTTTCGGCCCCTTGGCCTTTATCAAGTGAAAGACGACAATATCTATATTAGTTACATAGTATCAAGCTTCATTGTAAGTCATATAGAACTCGTATAGATATTGTCACCTTTCATTTGATAAAGGCCGAGGAGTTATAGATTTTAAACATATGAATACTTAGTTTGATAGGTGTTTTTTTTAAATTGAATAAGTACTGAGAATAAAGCGATTTAATTGTTCATAATTTAAAAAAATAAAACCACGAAAGAAACCAAGTAAATAAACATCTAAATACTGTATACCTGGAAATGTTTGCACCCTGTCTTAAATTCCTCATTAATCACCATGGTCTCATGGGTGACATGTATGTCCGCGTTTTATTTATTTAAGCTTGAAAATTTCACTTTCATATTAAATTTGCCCTCTCATCTAAGTGCGAAATTGCGAAAATTAAACGGCAGTGAAAATTCCAAGGTATATAGTACATTGAAACATACCATGTGCGTGCGACTCATTTGTTCCTGTGGAGATGCGATCATTATTGACAGGTGTGTTTTTTATTTCATCCGTTCTGTAAGTGAGGGAATCTGTTTGAACCGCGTGGTCTACTAGAGAAGTTACACCTATGGTTTCGGCTTGTTGTGAAGTGCCTTCATTCAGTGGTGTTATTCTTAGTTGCGGTTCCGATTCTGAAATGAAAACAGATGAAAATTACATCTATGATCAATGCATATGTATAGTATCAACGAAAAACCAAGTAAATCTATATTACATAGTGCATGTATTTTAAAAATATATATAAATCGCGGCCAAGACACTGTTACGTTTTGATAGGAGTGTTTGTAAAAACGAAGAACGCTGTAAACAGAACATACCCGTAGCAGATTGGACAGATCCTCTTTCAATGATTTGTTGCCTCACTTTCCTTTCTGTATCAGTGAACCGGGTTTTTATCTTTCGAATCATGTCCGCCTCCCATTTGTGTTTTTCTGCCCTCATATCGGTGACAAAATCCCTGTCCATTTTGTCTATAGTTCTGTCGAACCATGCCTCATAGGCTCTATACCGAAGGTCGTCAAATGAATCTACGGAGTATATCAATAGAAATTACATTTATTTAATATTTCATATATTACTTTAAAACGTGCACCCTTTTTTTGTGTTACAAAAGTCAAATTAACATTACGATTATTTTATCTATTTGTTAACTGGCTTATTTTATTTCGTTTAGTTTGAATTTTCCACCATTTTCTCATTCCATACAACCATACTACTGAAAAAATATATATACAGTTAGAAACCGGGGCGCCATTAGAAACCGGGTTGCCATATAAGTCAAGTGAGAAATAGACCCTAATGTGCATTATAAAATTGTTGAAACTAAGTCTTATCTTTTGGTATTTTACTTAAATTTATTTAAATTTGAGATTTGGCGCCGATTTGATATTCATTACAGTATTTTAGATTTTGCCGTCGAGTTTCTTAAGATTTTAAATTCATCATATAAATGAGAACATGTTATGAATACAATGCGCCATTTATTACTATTGGTTCACTTGTGATGGTACTGAAAACATAAAGCTCATTTTGTTTCTACTAAAACTATTTTTCAACTCTAAAATCGACTTACCCATTACATGAAAACCTATACAAATCTAATTTGCGCAGGTTTCAAACGTTTATTCTTTTGTTTTTGTTACAAATATCTCTGGGCTTTGTTACGTGCCGTTTTGTTGTGGACTATGGCCAACGTTGTTACGGGAAAGTTTACGCTATTGTGACGTCAGCGGAAGGAAGTAACGTCACGCCAGAATAAAACTGGTAACCTTTTATCGTTTGGAAATGTGTGGTTTTAGGGTACCAGTTCATGTCATCGTTCGATGTGTAAGACTGAAGGGTTATCTTTAACCCGAATAATTCAGTCGTTATATTCCGCTCACTACGATCACTACATTAGAGGGCGCAGAATCATTCGAGTTAGGTTATCTTCCATAGTCTTCCGCTAGGATTATGGAAGCCCATATCTGTTAGTTATATATTTATATTTAACTAATAACATTTTCAACTGACGCAGACAAACAAAATACATTTTAAAAATACATTTTATTTCAAAAAATGAATGAAAGAAAAGAAAAGAAGTCCGTTGGACGTAAAAAAATCAGTAAATACAGTCAACTATATAGTTTTCCCTGTTTTGTTTTAGGGGTATTTTTTTCACCCAATCATTCGAGGAATCTGACTCCGATCATGTGGCGATACTTTCAAAATAGTGGTAACCTAGTAGGATATGACTTTTAAATCTACTTCTCAAACATTGGGTCCGTGAAAAAAGGGAGTTTTCGAACAGTTTACATTTGTAATGTTCGAATCACAACCATTGTTGTCAAGATATGGCCACAATAGAGATGCGCTTTATTACAGGAGACCATGGCAAATTAATCCCCCTGGTGATGAAAAATATACCTATGACAATTTTTTATGCGGAGTAGTAAATAAGTAATTTTCTTTTATTTATTAAAAAGGCTAAAAATATCTATTGCCATAGAATTTTTTAACATAGCATGTATATTTTGCGGACGATTGATATTCCTGTCATCCATGTAAAAATACAAATATTTTTTCCAACCCGGCATTTTTAAAAATAATTTATTTGTATAAAATGTCCAATATTTGAAACTTTTGCGACAAAAAGAAATCCATTTTGACAGCATGGGTGCCTTTAAATAGGCACCCGGTCAACAATGTGGAGTATAATTTCCCATGTATGCCGTACCGGTAATTTGACAATAATAATAATTTGAAAGTTGCTTAACAGTGTATTTGAGAAAACTTATATTATTTTGTCCCCTGCCAACTCCATTTTGTAGGAAGTTAAAAAAGATTATTACCTTTCAGTACAATTTTGCTTTCATAAATTGAAATTCTAACTAGGCTCATATATATATATATATATATATATTATATATATATATATATATATATATATATATATATATATATATATATATATATATATATATATATATATATCCAGTCGACTACAGTTAGAACAATTAAAAACAAATTTATTCCACCCTGCCACGTGCGAATCTGTTTCTAAGTTACAAATAAAATTTTACTGTAAACTTTTACTCACCCATTTGGAAAACTATGATTGCCCTGCTATGACAGAAACAATACCAATTCCCCTAATGTTGACCAAAATTATTTCTCAGCTATGTTACGTGCTTGCTGTACCATTATAGTCAACAACGTTGTCACGGGAAATCTACGTTATTGTGACGTCACCGGAAACAACGTAATGATGCCGAATGGCCTGGTTTCCGTCATATCACATTACATCGTTACTTAAAAAATCTTATAAAACATGATCGACGTTTTAATTTTGTATTTAAACAAAACAAACTCACTGTCATATTCACATGCATTTACATATTTTTTTAAAGAAAACTACATTAATATATCTTGCTATCATATGTTACAAACTGAATTTCGTTTTCTTTGAAAATAGCCATGTGACATTTCCCACCGTACACCAAGGAATTTCCGGCTTGATATTAAACAGCTTGCTTTTATCTTTCTTTTTATCTAATAAATGATACAGATACCCGCAAAAATATAGACGTCGTTATAGTAACTGATTGTTTCTTGACGTCATTTTCCGGGAATCTGTATCCGATTCATTCCCTCAAATTTACAGGACCGCAGTTATGGTGAAAGAGTCTATAGATCCCACTAGACGGATAAAATAAAATCAACGATATATAAAGATAGTATCGTTAGCTTTATTTATCGCTGATAAAATAAAATAAAATAAAATATGTTGATAAAAAAATTGATCACGATAAATAAATATTATTTGAAAAACGATAAAATAAGAATAATTACGGGAAAATAAGTAAGTATTGAAAGAATGATAGTACAAGCCGTTGGGAAACTTTTGCTTAAGTCTTAATATTATTCTTTTCTAATATAAAGAATTCATTTTCTAATATTAAAAAAATAATTTTATTAATAGTACAAATTCCTACTGGGTTTTTTTATATTTACAAACTATTTTCTAATATTGAAAAATCATTTTCTATTATTAAGAAGTCATTTGTAATATTGAAAAATGGGACCTAATATTAAAAACTCTGATTCATTGATATTAGAAATTCCTACCGATTTTTTATATACCAAAAAATCATTTTCTAATATTGAAAAATCATTTTCTAGTCATTATTAAAAAATCACTTTTTTGAACATTGAAAAATGGGACCTAATGTTAGCGATATATAAAGCTAATTGTTTTATATATCGCTGCTAATATATATATATATATATATATATATATATATATATATATATATATATATATATATATATATATATATATATATATAATATATATATATATATATATATATATATATATTTATGAAAACTGAATTCGATTGATTATTATAGAAAATAGGCAATAAATTATCGAACGGTTTGCAAGCCAAACTGAAATTTGTTCCCCCTTTTTATTTATAAAAATACCTATAAATACCCGATAAATAGAAAATAGGCGATAAATTCCCTAAGGACTCGGGATAAAAATTAATAAATAGTTACGAACATCTGAACTCCCAAAGAACGAAAACAAATGTGACAAAAGCGGGGACATTATATATGAGAGAAATTATAAATGTATTGTTAACTAGTTTCCCAGTGAGAATCTATTTATCTGACCTGAACAAATCTTTTTCAGGAGCTGGACATTCTATTGATTTATACTTTGGTATCTGAAATTTTTATATTCAAAGTGAAACTAGAGTTCTACCAAATCTCACGGCGGAAACTGTTCAAAATCGAGAAAGAGGACAGGACTTACCATACAAATCTTACGCTTTATCGAATACAAGCTCATGTAATAAATTGAAGAGAGAAAATCACATAGTTTCAAATGAGAAAGACTTTTGTCTAAGACACATTTAACTATGTAGCCAAACAAACCTGCAGAATTATTTACATGTGTGAATATATTACATCATGAAATCCGCACACGAAACCGGAAA
Source organism: Atrina japonica (assembly GCA_030159075.1). Taxonomy (NCBI): domain Eukaryota; kingdom Metazoa; phylum Mollusca; class Bivalvia; order Pterioida; family Pinnidae; genus Atrina; species Atrina japonica. The sequence continues at coordinate 579,084 of BROG01000163.1, forward strand.
CGGACACTACTTCATTCATCTCATACCATAACAAAAGGAAGCGCACATGTTGGAACATTCGTCTTTGGTATGTAAAACTACAGGCCTACTTAACTGAGAATATCAGTTTGACGAGTTGAACTGTAAATGGCAAGTTAATCTGAATCGTCGCTGTTGTAATATAATTCAGCATAAAAGGCTAAAGATTGGGCCTAGGTATCTAAAACTGCTAGTGGAGTAGTGTGGTGATAACGGGAATTAGAGCCAACCCGTTATCACTTGTAAATAGAGTGCGCATTGAGTTCCCGGGCATTTTATCAACCCAGACAGCTATAGATCACCTGACGAAGATTCCACTAACAGTTATATTCAATTATATATATATAGATATAACTGTCAGAAGCCAAGTTGGTAAGTATAAATTTACTATAGTAGTGCTAAATCATTTAGCATCATATCAAAAACCATAACCATGGAGACTGGGTGGGGTCGACTTAATTTCTGTTGAAACGTCGAGGGTAGTAGATGTATGACCTCGACCTCTCAATAGAAATTAGGGTCGAGTATATCCCCACAATTGCCTGTGCTAAACTACCTGGCCCCATGTATAAATTATCCATTCTAAATATAGCCTACTTGGATACAGGACCCCTCTTACCTGTATCTAACTCCTTTTGCATATTCCCCATTTTTTTAGTCTGGAGTCAGGAATTTTTTATTCCTTTCTTGAAAACATGGTAATTTTTAGATACATTTGAACTAGGAAACGTGGTCAAACAACACTCCATGCAAATAGGTTGCATTTAATATGCAATATACATGTATGGTCCCACATTCCCTAGTGAGATAGTATATATATGTCAGGGGTCAACATTAAAGAAAATTTTCACTTGTTTCCAGAGGTAGTGTTGAAATCTACTTGTCCAAATGACATTATATATTAAGGTATTATCTGCATTGAAATAAAGATATTATTTTGTGTATAAACAAGAATAATCTTAATTGAATTAATTTTTGTCTTCAGCAATTTCACATCTGGGCCTACTTGTCTGAACACAAAATGGACTTTTCCCGGACAATTGAATGCACAAACCTTAATGTTGCACCCTGCATGTATCTCAAAATTATCGTGTTTTGAAAGAAAAGAATAAAAAAAATCCAGACTAGAAAAATATGGGGGATACATGTAATTGACAAGGGCCCTAGGAGGGTCTGACGAGGCCATATTTTTTGCAAAAATTATTGTTATGAACTGCATCTATTTCAAATGCTATATGGTTTGGTTGAGGTCAGTTAATAGATCCTTTAACTGTAACTGCGGTCCTGTAACTATGAGTGGCAAAAGAATACAGATACCCGGAAAATTACATCGAGAAACAAATCGGTAACTATAACCACATCTTCTTTTTTTTTTTTTGGGGGGGGGGGGGGGGGGGGGGGGGGGGGGTCCCTTCCAGGACCGCAGTTAGAGTTCAAGGGTCTATTAGGGAATGTGCTGATGTGAGATACAATGTATGAGCTTTGTAATCTTTGATTACATAATATATTAATATGAGCTATGTAATGCCCTTGAATATTTATGCCCTGGTCAGATATCCCCACCATGTGTAGATTTTCACTTCTACAATGTACCACCCATACAAATTCCAATTTCACTGCTTTTCCTTATTAAACTCATCAACCCCTGAAAAACAATCGACTCTTCTTTTAAAGAATGACTTAGACAAGTCCAAACGTGTCTTTAGGGATGAAAGAGTTAAATAACACTGTATGTTGTTTTAATGTTGATAACAATCATCTGTTTATGTTTATGATGAAATGTAAAAAATATTTTTTTCACAGCTTTAATTAATTTCCTCTTACAGAAATTGTGAACGACTAAGATGTATTGATGAGGCCAAAGTACAGGATGATCTTCAAAGTAGGACTTACTGTCATCATATTTGTGGCAATATACATGTACAATGCCCTTAATAAAGAAAACGAGCTGAATACAGGGGACAAACAATCTGATATTGCTACAGATGACAGTGGAAACACCATTGAACTAGAGCAACAGGAGAAAGAAGCAAAAAGGAAAGAAGAGGAGAGAATTCTCATGTACATACATTTTATTCTGTCATGTGTCTGCCACCGTCTCATGGTCACTAGTTTTACACTGCATTGTTAGCAGTTTTTACATATGCCGTGGGTGTGTTGGTCACAGTGTTCACTTAAGCTTGAATCTGTCATGTGTCTGTCACCGTCTAGTGGTCACTAGTTTTACACTGCATTGTTAGCAGTTTTTACATATGCAGTGGGTGTGTTAAAACAGCGTTCACTTAAGCTTGAATCTGTCATGTGTCTGTCACCGTCTTTTTTGTCACTAGTTTTACACTGCATTGTTAGCAGTTTTTACATATGCAGTGGGTGTGTTGGTCACAGCGTTCACTTAAGCTTGAATCTGTCATGTGTCTGTCACCGTCTAGTGGTCACTAGTTTTACACTGCATTGTTAGCAGTTTTTACATATGCAGTGGGTGTATTGGTCACAGCGTTCACTTAAGCTTGAATCTGTCATGTGTCCGTCACCGTCTAGTGGACACTAGTTTTACACTGCATTGTTAGCAGTTTTTACATATGCTGTGGGTGTATTGGTCACAGCGTTCACTTAAGCTTGAATCTGTCATGTGTCCGTCACCGTCTAGTGGTCACTAGTTTAACACTGCAATGTTAGCAGTTTTCACATATGCCGTGGGTGTGTTGGTCAAAGCGTTCACTTAAGCTTGAAGCAGTCATGTGTCTGCCACTGTTTAGTGGTCACTAGTTTGAGACATGCAGTGGGTGTGCTGGTCAGAGTGTTCACTTTAATCTGTCATGTGTCCACCACTGTTTACACACAGTAGGTCTGTTTGGCCTTTCCTTACAAGCAAAAGGTCCCAAGTAAGAATCCCATTTCTTGCTTAAACCTTAGAATTTACATATTCAGTACTTGGCCATACTAGGGGTGTTACAATATATATCAATACATATTGATATTTGATTTTATATCGATACTCAATACTTGGACCGTCGATACAAGTCATAAAGTGTCAGGTTCGGGGTGATGTCAAATCAATTGTGATTGTGTGCATTTCGGCAAGGTTGTTGAATTTCAAAATGGAAAGTTGTCTGCTTGAAAAAGCAAAGTATGGGAACATTTTGTAAAAAGTATAACACTGAATATGTTTGCTACTTCATTACTAGTTCTAGGACTACCACTAATTTAGAACCCTGGTAAAATTCCTAAACATACTTAGTCATCAGTATTTATTGAGCTGCCTAATCAAAATGTTAATGTACAAAAATAAATACATGTATTAATTGTCTGATGTTTTGGATCACAGTATGAGTTTACTTGGACAATGCAAGCCATGGCAGTTTTTTTTTTCTGCTCTCCAGAAACAGCAGCCTGTACAAAATGTACCTTTCCAATTGAGAATTTTGTGATATTTTCCCACAAAAAATTCAACAATATTACTTTTGTTACTTTTGTCAAGGGGAATGGGCCTTATACCAGACTTGCACTGACGGTTTGCCCCCTCCCCCTACCTCACCTGGTCCTATATGTAATTATTTTTGTTGATAATATCCTTGATTAATAAATATTTTTATCTTTGGTGATATATTCCTAAACATTTCTCTAATTTGATTTCCAGAGAAAAAACAAGATGGACAGAGAGTATTCATTTAGCAGTCGTAGCGTGTGGAGATAGAGGCAATGAGACCATTATAATGCTCAAATCTGCAGTAATGTTTACAAAATCTAACCTGATCTTCCATATATTTACTGAAGATGAATTGAAGCAGGACTTTAAAAATCAGGTAAATAAATAAACACAAAACAGAAATATAGTAGTAGTAAGATTTCAGACAAAAAAAAACTTTTCCTTGTTCCACAGAATCTTGTAAACTGGCCAAGACATATTATAGTTTTAGCGGTATTGTTGGGAGGGAGATATGAAGATTATTTTGTTCAACACAGAAAAATCATGTGGCTCATGGGTGACATAATTTTTGTGTGTTGAACAAATCTACAGATCTCCCTCCTAACTGCGCAATAAATTGTTTATTATATACCAAAAGCTGAACAAATAGGCAACTGTTGTCAAGGAAAACATGTGTTGCCTGCAGTAGCTATTATAGTAGAGAATCCTACAAGACAGACACTGGACAAAGTGTTACCTTGCAGACATGTAATTAAGAAATGCTCAATTTTCAGTGATTTATTTTTTGACAAAACATGTATTCAGGCCTTTTTCTCTCAATTTTGGGAAAATGCCATTTGGAAATAGCATTTGGAATTGGAAAAAAGCTCATGTATTTGCATTGGGAATGGGGTCGAAATTCAGCCCTGTGGAAACTATAGGAAAAGGCCTAGTATTTCATAAACATCAACAGGAAAATAAATTCCAAATTTCACAGCCACATTTGTGGCCTGTTTTGTATTTTTTTGGCATCCTTTTTTTTTTTGCAGGATTGCTGTGAAATCCACGTCTGTGACACATGCAAACCTGCTGGATGCATCCATGTTTGTTTATTGCCTACATATTACATTACATGTCTGCATATTATGTCACATTCTACAGTTAGATGTTAACCCATACTCCAGATTAGGGTTCTGAGTAGGGTATACTTGATTGTGAGACATGGAGATTTTTCATCCACCCGTGTAATTTCTCGAGAATAATCATATTCCTATCCATGTCCATTATTTAAGGTATGATAACATTTATTACTCCCCTTTGGTGAAACCAGGGGTGTGGCAAACTAAATACCCTGGGTCAGACTGCCTCTACCACGTCAATGAGACAAACCAAATACCCTGGGTCAGACTGTGTCTACCATGTCTGTGAAACAAACCAAATACCCTGGGTCAAATTGTGTCTACCATGTCTGTGAAACAAACCAAATACCCTGGGTCAAATTGTGTCTACCATGTCTGTGAAACAAACCAAATACCCTGGGTCAGACTGTGTCTACCACGTCAATGAGACAAACCAAATACCCTGGGTCAGACTGTGTCTACCATGTCTGTGAAACAAACCAAATACCCTGGGTCAGACTGTGTCTACCATGTCTGTGAAACAAACCAAATACCCTGGGTCAGACTGTGTCTACCACGTCAATGAGACAAACCAAATACCCTGGGTCAGATTGTGTCAACCATGTCTGTGAAACAAACCAAATACCCTGGGTCAAACTGTGTCTACCATGTCTGTGGGACAAACCAAAAACCCTGGGTCAGTCTGTGTCTACCATGTCTATGAAACAAACCAAATACCCTGGGTCAGACTGCCTCTACCATGTCTATGACGCAAACCAAATACCCTGGGTCAGACTGCCTCTACCATGTCTATGGGACAAACCAAAAACCCTGGGTCAGTCTATGTCTATCATGTCTATGGGGCAAACCAAATACCCTGGGTCAGACTGCCTCTACCATCTCTATGAGACAAACCAAATACCCTGGGTCAGACTGCCTCTACCATGTCTATGAGGCAAACCAAATACCCTGGGTTAGACTGCCTCTGTCATCTCTATGAGGCAAACCAAATACCCTGGGTTAGACTGCCTCTACCATGTCATCTCTATGAGGCAAACCAAATACCCTGGGTCTGACTGCCTTCAACCATCTCTATGAGGCAAACCAAATACCCTGGGTCAGACTGCCTCTGTCATCTCTATGAGGCAAACCAAATACCCTGGGTCAGACTGCCTCTACCATGTCTATGAGACAAACCAAATACCCTGGGTCAGACTGCCTCTACCATGTCTATGAGACAAACCAAATACCCTGGGTTAGACTGCCTCTACCATCTCTATGAGGCAAACCAAATACCATGGGTCTGACTGCCTCAACCATCTCTATGAGGCAAACCAAATACCCTGGGTCAGACTGCCTCTACCATGTCTATGGGACAAACCAAATACCCTGGGTCAGACTGTCTCTACCATGTCTATGGGACAAACCAAATACCCTGGGTCAGACTGCCTCTATCATGTCTATGGGGCAAACCAAATACCCTGGGTCAGACTGCCTCTATCATGTCTATGGGGCAAACCAAATACCCTGGGTCTGACTGTCTCAACCATGTCTATGAGGCAAATCAAATACCATGGTCAGACTGCCTCCACCATGTCTTTGGGGCAAACCAAATACCCTGGGTCTGACTGTCTCAACCATGTCTATGAGGCAAATCAAATACCCTGGTCAGACTGCCTCCACCATGTCTATGGGGCAAACCAAATACCCTGGGTCTGACTGTCTCAACCATGTCTATGAGGCAAATCAAATACCATGGTCTGACTGTCTCAACCATGTCTATGAGACAAACCAAATACCCTGGGTCAGACTGCCTCTACCATGTCTATGAGACAGAGAAATTAAAATTGTTAAAATATTGTCTAGAATTGACACAAGTTCATAGCTCAGGTCATAATTTGCTACACATCACCTATAACTTGATATATATCATCATCTGGCCTTTCCGCTTGACCAATTTAAATTGACAGCCTCCATTTAACTGAAAAATATTTGGAAAAAAACAAGAAATTTGATTTTAAAAATAAAACCATATTTTAATCAGTTAAAATTGAAAACAACTTTAGGTTTTTAAGGGGGAAATGTGATTGTATGGACATTAGAATTTTAGAATGGCCATTTTTGGGTTGTGTGTGTAACATAGACAGTGATAAAATTTCTCAGAAATTTGCAAGATTTGCCTTTTTTATTTGACACCCGAGTCACATAATTTGTATTTTTAAATATTCTAGTTAGATGCTTGGCCTCAACCTCATAAAGATAAAACAGAGTATCATTTGTACAGTATATCCTATCCAGACAGTGAGAATGCAGCCGTGTGGAAAAAGTTATTCAAACCATGTGCATCACAGAGGCTCTTCTTTCCAGTAAGTTATGTACAGTATTGACCAAACATGTGTGTAAAAACAAATGTAACCATCAGAACGTGTTTAACTCATTCACCCTTAAAGACACCTTTAGACTGGTTTAAGTCATTGATTTACAGAAGAGTCCATTGTTTTTTCAGGGGTTGATGAGTTAAGGCATAAGCAGCTTTATATAAAAAATCTCACCCAAGTTTGAGTCACACCCGAGTTGAAATACTAATACACAAAACACATCAGAAGGTTCTTGTAAACCTTGCATGTGTTTAAGGCAGATCAGCTTGATGGAACCTTACTGTTAGTCATTTGAGTTGAACCACTAAGGTTCTTGTGAAAGCCCATTTTTCTGAAGTTAATACATAGTGGAATCTGGTTATGCTGAAATCGGATGAGTTGACATTCAGTTAAAAACCAAGTTGAACGATCACTTCTGATATTTATGGATAGAAAAATATGTCATTTAAAATTTTGGTCATCAAGAATTCTGGATATCTAGAAGTAATAAGAGCGGTCCTATAAATGTCAATATTATGAGATTACACTTTATTTATATATTTGATGAAAAAGATAAGATTTTAACACTCCAGTTATTTTTGCTTTATTGTCTTAAATACACGTGTTCTGACTAATAGAGAGGGGTTTATAAAATAGAAGCAGGCATCATTTACTTGTAACTAACGATCTGTCCAGCAAGTTGTTCAGAAGAAACAGGATCTGGGAAACCTTGCATGTGTTAAAGGCACAAGCAGTTTATAAATCCTCACTGTGTGAGTCACACAAGTTAGAAATAGACTCAGATTTAAGAATTTTACTAAGATGAGTAAAATATCAGAATCTTGTAAATTATGTTCACTTTTATGCAGGAATGATGAAAAGTAGTCTGCTTAGATAGCCCATATCAACATGTTGTATAATATCTCTGCATTATCTACGATCAATGAATAAATACAGATATGCTTCTAGTGGTTTTTGTTTCAATTTTCAGTCTCTTTTGACAAATGTAGACTCGCTGCTATATGTAGATACGGATGTATTGTTTGTTAGATCATTAGACGATATCTACGGATTTTTCAAAAAATTCAACAGCACCCAGATGGCAGCACTTTCACCTGAGCATGAAAGTAAAAGTGCAGGATGGTACAACAGATTTGCAAGGCATCCTTATTATGGAGAGTTAGGTATGAATCTTTTACAAATGTTTTTGCCTTGTAACTACATGCATGTTTTTTCAGAAGCAGCAGTTGAAGCACCCAGATTTTGTAGTTCTCTGAGGTGATGCCACATGATCACTATTCATAGCCATTTAACAGGCTATCATATCAATATAGTTCAAACATCAAGGTGATTCTGATCTGATCAATGTTACTTTCCAGCATGATATACCAATTGTAAGAACTAAGAAGCTATTGGGATCCTAAATATACATGGTACATTAATTCATTTTTAACCATACTGGTCAAGGACCAGTAGCCAGCTATGGTGTGATTTCATCATTAGTATGTACCACGACAATATATTTTTTTTTCTGTTTGGGAAAAATCTTCAACAGCTGATGATTGATTTGAAAATCTCACAAAATAGTTCATCTACATAGCCAAAATAATGCAGAAACCGTCTACTGGTCCTTGCCTTTTTACTGGTCGTTGACCAGTAAATATCTCACTTCACCCACATAGTAAAGTTTGCATTATTTACACAGATTTCTGTCATAATTGACTACACAATCTTTGACCATTTGTTATTTACATACGTGTATAGGCATGTCACCTAAATTCAAGGTACTTCCAAGTTCTGGGTAGTTGTTTTTGTGCTGATATTACGTCACAATTCCACTGGCCTCATGATCTACGGCTGTCTTTTGCTGACCGGTAGCTTATCTAATCCTTCTGTTGAAAAAAATTCATATTTAATGCAGTCTAAATGGGAAGTAGCCCCAAAATTTATGAAAAGATGTCCAATATAATGGAAATTGATCTTAACAATCCTTCATTCTTGAAAAATTGTCACTAAAATAGATTTTAAGTGTAATGCATTGGCCCCGAAGATGGCACATGTTTCATTGTAAACAATGATGGTGGTTATGTTCGGCATATTATGGTTTGCCCCAAACTTGGGTTACTTCCTGTACTGGAAAGTTACATTGACCTATAAAGTTTTGATTTGGTTCAATGAGAAAATAACCACAGGTTTGTGTGCCAAACTAATACAGTGTGTAAAGTTTGCTGGAAATGTTGAAGGTACCTTGTACATGACCTTTTTCCCCCTCAAAGCATTAAGTGCCCCGAAATATGGTGAAGCTAGCCTACAATACTGTCACATGATTTTGCATACCTAAGACTTTGATCCTGATTACTGGAGACAACAAATGGTAAATAATTATAAAATCAACACAACATAAATGAATAACATTCACTTTTTCAATTTTTAGATATAAACATGTAAATTTGTTTGAACAAATTCCTGTAAACTGAAAAACAAACCACAAACATTGTGTTCTAACCCGACATCAACATGTCACATGATTTTTGGCACTGTTCAGTTTCCACATGGTTGAAGATGACTTATGGAAAGTTAATTTGTGACGACATGTATATATCATTACAGGTTTAAATTCTGGTGTCATGCTCATGAACCTGACTAGAATGCGGAACAGTACTTGGATAGACTCCATGATTTCATACCATGAGGAATACAAACTGAGAATTGTGTGGGGAGACCAAGATCTCATCAATATTTACTTCCATTTTTACCCAGGTGACTGATTTAATTAATTTGGTATAACAATTGATGTTGATTCACATCAGGGTGGTGGAATTATCATACGAATGGTTCCACCCACTTTCTGGTTGTTAGGAGATTTTTTTTTTCTGTCTCATTCCCAAATTAACATTCCTTAAAACTTTTGATCCCATAAAAAAGACTTTTTTTACCAGAATTGAAAAATTTATAATTTTTGACAAAGGTTTAATTTGAATATATTGATACATGTCAAATATGAATAAATATCAGGATGAAAATTAAATTAATTGGTATCTTACTTACTGTAATCCCCTTAATTTTTGTGGGCACTTTAATTCCACGAATGTTGCAGTAAGAAAAAATTGAAAAATTACAAAATTTGAGGGTAACGAAATTGAAAGGATTTATAGAATGCACAGACATTTTCAATGCATTGTGATTGGTATGAAAAGGCAAATAAACATATTGGCATTCTTATCATTTACTTTGTCCATGCTTGGAATATTTGTGTTTTTCAAGTACCGGTACATATTTTTTTCTGAAATGAGATTTTCCTGAATACTCACTAGAATATTGAAATATGTTAAATTTGTAAGACCTGACAGAGGTTTAATCTTTGACCTTTAACCTTTCAGGTCATCTCTTTGTTTATCCCTGTGAGTGGAATTTCCGACCGGATCATTGTATGTACATGAGTGTTTGTGAAGGAGCCAAGAAAGATGGTGCTTCTGTTATACATGGCAGTCGACGGGTGATGCACAATGATAAACAGCCAGCGTTTAAGTCATTGTATAATGCTTTTAAAGAGGTAAGTTTTGATTATGTACTGTAGTGAAACTTGAGGGACCACCCCGTCAGCCACTTAAATGTGGCCTCTCAAGTCAGGTGGTCTCTCAAAAGCTGTTTTATCTAAGATGATTGCTTAATTAACTGTTTTCAGAATGTTGTCTAAAAAGACAGGTGGTCTTTCTAAACAGGTTCTGCTGCAGTAATTATTCCCCTGTCGGTAATATCAGGCGGAGTATATAGACCTGTTTTGTTTCTGTCCATCATTTGATGTGATAAAGGTTTTGTTAAAAGTTTAGTAATTGCTCACCATTCACTTAATAATGGCATAAGAATGCTGAATTTTTACACTGAGACTCTTTAGGCACTTTCATAAATTTGCAGAGTTGAAAATAAAAATTAGTTTTGAGGTTTTAGCTCACCTGAGTCAAGTGAGTGATTGTGATAACTCCACATCTGTCGCAGATCATCCTTCCATAAACTTTTCACAATTTGGTCTTCTCCTCTGAAACCACTCAAGGGAATTTGACAGAATGTTACAGGAAGCAGTTACTCAAAGTCATATACCAAGTCTGTATTTTTCAGCCAGATTGGTCCAGGGATGGACAAAATAGGCAAAATTTGGGCTACTCGAGTTACTTATTTTACAGAGAATGAGCTTAAGAGATTATCTTTTTAATCTATGTAAATTAGCAACACAAGTTATACAAACAGAATATCTAAGGATGAAAGGTGAATTAGGGTACCTCTCTCTCACATTTTTTATTTTGAGAAATGAAATTATTGACAAAATGTTAATGATGATGATGTTGTTGTAGATGATGATGATGATGATAATGTAATAAATGAATAATCATGATAACGACGATGATGTCTTTTCTCTTTTCAGTATGATATGACCACAAGCATCAAATCAAATCTGTTTCCTGTGCTCAAGAAAAATCTAAAAGAGGTAGAAACTACACCATGTGGTAAAGAAGGTCACATATTTACAAAGCAGATAGAAAAATATATACAGACAGAAGCAGTGACTAAACAAGGAGAGAAAAATGATAGTTAATGATTATCAGGTTAATGATTTTTATTTAGGATGCATAATGATTGGGTGCTATTTTTATTTAATGCAATTTTGTTGATATTGGTAAAGACAAGCAGCTTAGATTTGTTTAAGTTACGTATAAAAAGGGCGTTGTTGTAATGTTTATTGCAAAACTACAATATATATATATATATACTCCTGCTATAATCTGAGAAAATCGTTGGCTTAGACTGGACACATGAAGCCGATATATATCCATATACTGGAGGTATATAAGCCTTAGATGACGTCACAATGTAAATCTTATGTGTCACAGATTAATGAAGTCAGTATTGTGCCATTCATTGAAAATAAATAAAATGTGAAGCCCCTTATAAAATACTTCTATACATTGTTCTACATTTTTGTGATACATCATCTAAAATGTTAGAAAAAAATGTTAGAAAACCTTACATAAAGGGCAGTCATACAGATATAAAATTTACACAGTCTTTTTAATGTCACAGACTCTGTAATTTCTTATATATATATATATATATATATAAAATTGAAAATTTCCCTTTTGTTTTTAAATCGCCCACTCATCTAAGGGCAATAATGGTGAAAATTAATCAGAAGTGAAAATTTTCAGGTAAACAGTATGTTCAAGTTTGTTGTGTATGATTATTATCAACAATCAGTTCTGACACAATTGATAATTCATAACTAACAAATGTAAATATATTTAATGTTGACATAGTCCCATTCTTTTCAGTCCCTTCATGCAGTATTGAAGTGTTTTACAGTAAATAAAACACTTTTGTCTCTTCAGTTTCTATCTTTATTTAAAGTGGCATTAGCCTTGGTTTGGTTTCCTTTTTCCTTTTTTTACTACTTACATTGATATACAGTACATAAACATTCTTAAATTTCTATATATTTTGTGGAATCTGCTTTAGAAACCCAGTTTTGCAATTATTCTCTTGCAATTAATCAATTCAACCTTACTAATTGTATATGCATGTAACACTGGACCAGACCGTATTTTATCAAAAATGGAATATAAGATTTTATATATGCCTGTGTATAGCTCTTATCTGTCATTTACACCAAGTACAAGTATTTTTGTTTGTTTGGTTTTCTTTTTTGTTTTTTTTTTTTTGTAAACACCGATTATGACCCTTTAAGAGTGTGTATTAGCACTACAGAAGCAAGTTACAGAGCTGTCAAAAACATCTTATTTCATTCTTTGATAGACAATTAACTTTCTCATTTGAGTATACAAAATTATTTATCTGATATGTACAAAGAAAATGTGTAATTCATTTGTGAGTTATTAAGACATGATTAGTCTCTGTTATCACTGATATTTTTGTTTTCATTTGTTATGTGTATGCAATTTTTTTTTAAAGAATCTTTATCCTGTGTTAGTTTGGCAGGGGATGCCGACTCCTTCCGAACACGTGGTCCCATCTTGTGTGGGATTCACAATAAGGAACTATCGAGTTAGAATAGATTACTGTTATGATCCTGCATTTATTCATGCCTTTTCAATTTTGTTTCTCATGTTCTTCCTGTTTTCATATTTACCTTCACAACATATGTAAAGTAAATTGGAATTATTCTATTCTTATTGTTTAGCACATTAACTTTATTTTGTATAAAGACACCCAAGAGACTCTTAAAACATACAGTATTGGGTTATTTAGTTGAACGCCAAATTACTGAAATGTGGTAGGGCAGGAAATATGTGTGAACAGACCGGGAATTGAACCCAGGACTTTCCAAATACTAGCAGGGCGCTTTTACCAATTGCTCTATCGGGGCTATCTATATATTACCGAAACGGAAAATAACGTTGAGGAACCACCTTCTAGAATCTTGAACTGGCAACAATAAAAGCAGAATTATAATGGTAATCAGGGCTAATTCGAAAGTTCCCAATTGTTTTTCATTTTGAGGCCGTTGTTACATCTTATTTGTCATATTCTAATGGACTTGGAGTTTCGAATATCCATTGGTAATTTTTCATTATACTTGAAGCTCGGTCATCCTAAATATGGCTGGGTAAATGGATGATTAGTAATACAGTGTGATTATTGCATAGACAATCATATGATATCAAAAGACAAATCGGAGAGATAGTTTCTATTTCCATGAAAAATTATTGTGAAAAAGAGTTTTGTATGAATGAGTTAATTAACTCAAATGTCTGTAGTCAGCCTTGCAATTAGCTTAAGTGAGCAATTCCATTGGCCCAATTTCCCTGGTACATTGTCGTCTATCCATTAATTTTTTCATTCAAACTTCTCAAGAATCAAGAACTAGGATATTTAGTCCTTGAAAGATACTTCAAGTTTTAGACAATAGTTGTCTGGGACCAGATGTTGTTATAAAAACATTTCTAAAGGTTAATTGTCACACGAAAAAAAAAAAATGCACCTGCATTATTTTTGTGTAAAGGGGTGTTATTGTGACATTGACCTTATGAAATGGACATTTACAAATGTCAAGGTCATGAACTGGAAAATAAAGAGGTTGATGACTCGTCTATTGTTTATGTAGGAAGAACAATTTGATGATCAACATTCCCTATAGAAATACAAATTTGGCAATTTGTTATTTGTGTTTTATAATGTGTTGATATGGGTTTTTGTTGCAAATCATCTAGAAATCTATACCAAGTTGATATTTTATACACTTTTATTTATATTTATTGATATTTTGTACCATATGGATAACCATGCTTACTCATTAGTGTTGAGGGTTTAAGGAACATTATGATGCAATCATGATTTTGTCAAACATTCACTGTATGAAATTTTTGTTATATCAAGGTAATGATCTTACTATTTCTGTTCATGTACATAGTTTGAAAATTGTACTGTTTTGAAAAAAAATATTGCACTCATTGCTGTTTTGGGATGTTATATAACATATTTGTGTCATTTCGGATGCTTGAAATATGCGATATTCATCTTATATTTGTTTTGATTTGATTTTTTGGGAACTATGTTACTCTGTATTCAGTGTTTTATAATCCTGTTATTTGATTTGATCTGTCATATTTCTTTCCTGTTAGATATGTTCTTTTTCTTTAAGTTTTTTATGTGTAAAATTCATATTAAGTATTGCATGTTTTTCTTTATTGTTTACTTCCGGGGTAGCACGTGCACCTTGTCAACGGCCAAGATAATCATTCCAATCAATATAAGGATAGGTCAGAATGATGGAAGGATAGGTCAGAATGATGGGAAAATCAATTTGGCTTTTTGCCTTTTTACTGAGAAAAAGAAAAAAATCAAAATTAACTCATCAACCCCTGAAAAACAATGGACTCTTCTGTATATCAATCACTTCAACCAGTCCAAATGTGTCTTTAGGGTTGAATGAGTTAACAATGTTTTATTCTGCATATGTAAAACTTTGCAACTGAGTGACAATGTTATAATTTTACATCAGAATACCAGTACATATAGAGATAATATCTTATGTTTTAAACTCCTCCATGTCAAGAAAGAGTTGACACCACTCCACCCACCAAATGATATGGATTTTACTTTAGTACACAATGAAATTTACATCAGAATCTTTTATATGAATTGAAAGTTATTTGCTTCTATACATTATTCCCCTTTTTATATAATTAAACATTTAGAGAAATTGCTTGGAAATCAAACTTTATTCACTGCATCTGAAACTTTGCAGAATACCTGTTCACAGTGTTTGCTTTTTTAATCTTTTATATGTAAAAGAGTGGGGAAAAAACTAATTTGACAAAATGGGTGTAATGAGTCACCTGTAAATTGTTTTGATATTGTTTTCCTACGCATTTGTAAAGGGCACTTGCCATGAACTGAATCAAATCAAGAAGCAGAGTATATCTTTACACTTGTTATTTATACACTATTGTTTTACATTTTTTAAATGTCACTGGTATTCATTTTTTTGTCATAGGAAATGTATAGAACATGTGTATATGATTATATTCAATTTTGAAATTATTCAAATATTGGATATACAAATGTATATGTGTGTTTGGGCTATTTAATGTTTAAAGTTTGTAATTTCATGGTTCATCAGGTATACTACTTCATATATAAGGGGAGATAGCTTAGCTAATAAAGCCTTATTCACATCCGGATGCACAGGTTTTCAAATTGTGCCTCCTCTTATGTTTTTCACTGGGTGAGATTCGTAGAGGTTATTTGTAAGTTGGGAGTAAGAACGACGTATGTTATTCGGAAATCACAGAGTTTGTTGGACATGCTCAACATCTATCATACCTGCTTATGGGCAGTCTGCGTGCTCAAAATTTCGCAAGAAGGTCGTGTGAGGCGTTTTTTGCTGTACATACCCCGTAGAGTGTAAGTACGGCCGGTTGTCATTTTTTTTGCCGTACATACCCCGTAGAGTGTAAGTACGGCCGGTTGTGACTGAGGCTTTATGGATTCATGTGTATAATCTATCACCTGTAAGATTTATATTTTTAGCTTTACTTCTTATTGCTCTGCCAAAATTATGTACCTCATCAAATTTTACATATTTGCACTTGCATCTTATGGCTGAGTGGTTGCAGCATCACACTTTAAACCATGAAGTCTCTCACTTCTGGTCAGCCCAGGTTCGAGCCCTGCTGGAACCTAAACTGAATTTTGTGAGAAAGTTTGTCAGTTTATTTGCAGATGGCTGGTGATTTCTTCCCAGGTATATTGTAATTGGGGTCTCTTCTCTACCATTAAAACTGGCATCCACCATATAACTGAAAATGTTATGAGTGTGGAATAAAAGTCTATTCAAAATTCAATTCAAAATGTACATTTTATATTGTACTCTTTAGGTCTGTAGATATTTGTTTAATTGTTAAATGAATCCTATTTGATATGCTATAATCACTTTCAATTGTTTGTAGTATTTTGATGTGCATGAATGTTGTGGATATTTATTCACAATGAAGTAATTTGTCCATGCTCAAACAGTTTTAAAATACTTGTTTATACAGTTCAAATAATTGATTTGAAATGATCATTAGCATTTCAGTTTTTCAGGTTCATTGTTTTATAATCTTGTACTGTATAAGCAGAAATTTTAGGGAGGATTCAATTTTGGCATTACTAGTCAGGTTGTTGAGATTGCTAAAATTGAATATCACTAACAATTCAATCCTCGTTGTAGGTAAGAGATATCTTTTTTAATCATAAACTCACTAAGATTACTTTTTGCTAGAATTATATACCATATTTTTAGGACAAAAAGCTAAATTTGTGTCTTGCTAAAATTTCCACTTATGCAGTATTTAAAAGTGCATTTGTTAGATTGTTTTATGTATCATATATAACAAACCACGTGTATCATGTATCTTTATTATGGTGCATTTGAGTACATATAGGACAGAAAAATCGATTTTTGTGGAAAATAAAAACCATGTGCATTGATAATGTACATAAAGTATTTATATATATATATGGAGCATGAAGCTTTCTTCTAGATATATTTCGCTAAATTTTTGTCATGGAAGAAACACAAATGTTTGATCAGAATGTTGAAAAATGGCATTTCATCACCGTTATATAAATCATATAAATCGGACCAAAATCGAATTAGAACTCAAATTCTGTTTCCTCATTTCCAAGATATAACAATGAGCTACTAAAACAGCTCTTGGCCTTGTTAACATTCCTCTCCATAAGAATGAAACTTTTACGTTCAATTCAATGTTAATTTTTGATACAACCCCTTCAAATTTTATTTTATGTCGGATCTCTTTAACCATGTAAAAAAAGGTGTTATATATATTAAATTTGCATAGAGTAAACTTGTTTACTTTCAGTTTGTTTGTCACAAAAGTGGATTATACAGGCTGCTCTGCTGATCGTTTTAAACCATTGTCCTGAAATGACATTAATTTTGATGATTTTCTAAAAGTACGGGGCTCAATCTTGTGGACGAATTAATGTAGTAGATTCTGTGCAGTTACGTATTGTATAAGCAAAATCATTTTGCGTAAAATAATGGTTCCAGATATGAATGCCTTTGAGAAAACCGTGAAAAACCTTGTCCTATATGTACCCAAATGCACTATACTGTGTGACATTGTCATTGTTACAAAGCTGTTTATAAATTATTCTTTAGCAAGAAATAAAAATTATATTTAGTTTTTCAAATTTCAAATCTTTGTCCAACTTTTATAAGCCCAAATAAAAAAGAAATAAGTGAAGGTTAATAAGGAACCATATATATATATATATATATATATATAAAGCAGAAATACAGAAATAACAAGACACCTACAAACTCACAATGCTGGTGGTGTTTGAACTCTTGACCTACAGCACCAACCGCCCCGCTTGCCATGTTCCACCATCTACGCATTAACAAAAATTAATGTTTCAATAGTGGTGTTTAGAGTTCCGAACATGAGAATTAAGTCATGGAGATTAATGAAAGGTTTTAACCTATGTAAATGAGTATGGATCTGTGATCGATGGTCCTTAGTAATGTTGTAGTGATATTTGTGCTTATATATATGGGGGGCTCACTACCCTTGAAACACACATGGCAATGTCTGCTTTCTCAACGTCGAGCATGTCTAATCATTAATACTCGGATCTGACAAACTGTTTTATACTAGTTTTTACTAGGAGATATTTAGACAATATAAAGCATCTAGGATACAAAAGTATAAATCTTTAGGACGTCCAGGATAGAGACACAAATCTAGTAAAACTGGACAAACACGGACCTTTAGAAACCAAGAGGTGGGATCAGGTGCCATTGAGGAGTAAGTATCCCCTGTCGACCGGTCACACCCGCCGTGAGTCCACAGTCAGGTCCAAATGAAATGTGTGCGGAATGAATCCTCGTCACAGTTGGTACAGACGTCTCAGCAACCGCCAACGAAAAGGCAACTCAACATTTCACCTATTGAAATAGATCACTGATGTGTTCAGTCAGAAACAGTTCAGTGGTGTCAAGGTTCAGACATATAATTTGAAATGCATACTAACAGAATTGACAACTCGGATTCACAAAATCCATTAATTACCCAGAAAAGGAAAATACGTCATGAATTGGATTTTTCCTAGAATCAATATTTGAATCTTGCGTGCATCGTGTAACCGTCACTAGCCTCGCTATTGAGATTTGGTCCATTCACAGTAACGTAGAGGTTTTAAACTGATTGACGTACACTAGGAGTTGAAATGAACTATCCAACGTATTAGTGAAGTTTGCTAACGATAGTTATGATTCTATCCTGAATGCCATCCAATTCACAATATTAAATCTCCATCTTAAATAAATACGATATTTGATCACCGTATGGACACCATAAGCGTTTAAAATGTAATATAAGGATCTTTCAAATCTTTAAACTTTTGACATCAATCGTTTTGTTATATATATGATTAACAATGCCAAAGTAACAGTTTTACAAACAAGACCAAAACAAATGCTTAAGACAATCGTTTCTGTCAATAACATTTCATCAGCTGAGTTCGAATTAAATATAAATATATTTTTCCGGAAGATGAAAAAAAGTTGTACCATACAAGTCCAAATAATAACCCTAAATGTATTTCCAAATCCGTCTGTAAAAGATAACTATCCAAAGCTTTTGAGAAATTAAAGAGAAAATTGCGGTCGAGTGGTTAGAGCACTGCTCTGTGAACCATGAAGTCTCTTACCTCCTGCCAGCGTTGGTTTGAGCCCCACTGGGACCTTGACTGAGTTTTGTGAGAAAGATTGCCAGTTAACTCGCGGAAGGTCAGCGGTTTCTTTCCGATTGCATTGTAATCTCCTCGACTTTTAGAAAGTGGCCGCCACCATGTTACTGAAAATTGTTGAGTGTGACGTAAAACTATTCAAAATTCAAAAAACAAACCTACATCAGTTTTGTGAGTGCCAGAGACTTAGTCTAGGCAGAAACATGATAAAGACACATCCACGCAGCATTGATATATGATATGAATGCATATAGCGCATCAACTATATCGTATAGCGTATCAATTTTATCAGCATCGTGAATATTAATCCGTTAATCAAATGTTACAAAACCGGTTTCTTGTTATACATAAACCTAGTACTTGGTATTTTTGAACCAGCTGATAATTTTCATATACTAAAGTAATATTTCGCACTGATAACACCATTTTAAAAATTCTAAATTCTTCAAAAGTTATATAGTCATTTTTAATTGTACTGTGGTTGCTCTTAGATGGATTTGGCTTTAAATTTAGATTTATTATTTGGCCTTGTATGATACCGCTTTCTCTTTAGAAAAAATACATATATTTTAAATTGTAAATCAACTGTTGTAGTCAAATCGACAGAAACGATCGTCTTGAGCATTATAACTTTGGTATTTTCTTTATTATATTTTAACCCTTGCAACCCTAAAACACATTTGGACTGAATTCCATTCCTTGAATTTCAGAAGGGTTCAATGTTTTTCAGGGGTCGATGAGTTCATTCACCACTTTTGAAGATACTTTATAAGAGTTATCTCGCTTCTAACAAGAAAGCCTGATTTCAAATGAAGAGAAATTTTCGTTTATTCAGTAGTTTTCGTTTTGTAATCTGGCACACGGAGATACATGTAACTTTATATATATACAGTCGTTCTAACTAGCAAGGTAAAAGTACTTATATATACGTAGAATTCCAGTTTAAATATTGCAGTACTTTAGTTCGCTTTGGATTAGTTTTGTGTCACGACAATTCTTGTTATATCTGATTATGTTAATCGGTGCTTTAGACACCAAACCTGCATCTATAAAAAATATCTCGATACAATGTGACCGGAGAAATATGACTCGGTTATACAATTAGGAACTCTACATCTATTTTAAATTCGAACTCAACGGATGATGTCTTCTTGGCACACACGGTCGTCTTAAGGATTTGTTTTCAGGCCTTTTTTGCAAAACTATAACTTTGGTAGTATGTTTATTAGGTTCGTCCGACTGCAGGTCGGATGACCCTATTATTACTACAATTTTTCTTTTTTTTTCCCAACCAGATATTGTATCGTCTCTAGCTCACAAATGGCGCAGCTGATTTTGCTCAAATTTTCAGCATCTATGCATCATCAAAGGATCTAGATATATTTTTCTCATTTTTTCAAAATACCATCTATTTTCCAAGTTATCTGTATTTTTCATTATTTTCATAACCGATTTTGTGGCATCATCTCCTCCGTAACTACTGAAGCTAGAGAAAAATCTGTTTGAATTTTCTGAAAGGCCAAAGATTTTAGTTGTGCATGTGGGTTTCAAATTTGATCTGAGTCAATTTTGTGTCCTCAAAATCAGATAAATGTCAAAATATCTCAGAAACCGAGCACTTTTACTTTAGACATATGCATGAGAAAGTTGTTCAGTTTCATTTTATTTATTCTTATTCTAAGGTCCCTGTTATGCCACAACAGTCTTATGATTTTCATCAGAATTGAAGAATGGAACGAAAATAACCCTATGATCGAGCCTACATGATTGACCCATTTTAGAAGTGAGATGTCACAAAAATGTAATATATTCATAAAATATAAATAAATGTTTTATATAAGGATGTTGTGGTTTTAATGTCCACATTTAAGTATGTGTCTGTAAGGTATTCCGTGAATGTCGGATTTGTTCTGGATACCCTGAAGATAAATGTCCAGGACATTCTATTGATTTATGCTTTGGTATCTGAGGTTTTTATATCTGTGATTTTTATAGTTCTACATGATTTGTACAACAGAGTTACTTATAGGAAACAAGCTATGGAGTGCTGTAGTGCTTGACAGATGGTTATCGTGATATTATGTCACTTGATTGCTCAACGTTTCTAGGGGGAAAACATATTATGACGTCGGAGTACATTTCTCCGTAACGTTAGCGATAGAATGAGAGTTGTATAGCAACAGATAAAACAACGTTTCCTACTTGTTATTTTTAGAATTAAAAATTTGCAGGTTTAGCATATTAGTGTGGAAACTTTTACAAAAGAGATTTTGTGGCGACGTTACAGCTGAGAAAGATTTTTTTTTAAATAGTGTAGACTTATATAGGAATAGTTTTAACGTTGTCGTGAAGTTATAGAAGAGTTAACGTTTGTATCCGTCTTTATCTAGATGCGCTAAAAAATGTCAATAAAATGTTTTATTTTTATTTTACAGAAAAGAGGTTATCTAAATGTGATGTCATTACAAATGCAAAACCAAAAGTCAAAATGTTGTTATCATATTGTATACTAATAGAGTTAAGAAGGCTGGTTATAGTTACAGAGGAGAGGGTTTGATATTGTTGTGTATTTAAAGTATGATTACAAAACATTGTATAGAGGTCACAAAAAATTAAGGGCGTCACATTTAAATTTTTACAAGATTGTACTTTGAGATCATTATTTCTACTTATTCTCTTGTTATGTTGAGCATATCTATAGCAGATCATATATATATATATATATATATATATATATATATATATATATATATATATATATATATATATATATATATATATATATATATATATATATATAATATATATATATATATATATATATATGGGATTCTTACTGCGCTTTGAACCATGAAGTCTCTCACCTCTGGTCAGCGCAGGTTCGAGCCCCTTTGGAACCTAAGTTTATTTTTGTGAGAAAGTTTGCCAGTTTACTTGCGGAAGGCCGGTGGTCTCGTCCAGGGTATATTGTAACTGGGTTCAATCAAAACTGGTCGCTACCATGTAATTGAAGAAAATGTTGAGTGCGGCTTACAACACTTCAAATACAAGACGAAGAAGTTTTACAATGTTGTTAAAGGTGCAGAAGCTTTTATAAAGTTTTAATTTGTTTTATCAGAAATGTTTTATGATAAAACCTATTTAGAATCTTATAAATTTGTGTGAAAGGGCACCTGCCATGAACTGAAAACAAAACGGTTTTGAGAATTGCATTTCACATTATGTCACACGTGGTAGAAAGAATTATAGTGTATATTTGTGAGAAATTATCATGTTTTTACTTATTTAATTTGCCAGTGATTGTACAAAAGATTGGAAACCTAATCATTTATTTTATTTTCATTTTTGTAAACCCCAGTGCACTTATATAAGTTAATTCACGAAAAAACAAAATAATCCTAATCAGATACCCAATAATAGGGTTAACAGTAGATATGATTTTTTTTCTAGTAATTACAATAGATTTATTGTATAATGGAAATTCTGGTTCACATTTAATTTTATTCCTTAGATGAGATGTCGAATTTGAAATGGAAGCGAAATTTTCAAGCTAAATTGAAGCACAGGCATATGACTATGTTATTTTAGGGCGAATTCAAGACCGGGTGAATATGCTTACTGTTTTAAAAAGATGAAAATAACCAGGGCGGAAATGTCCAGGTATTCAGTAAGTTAATAATATAGTATTAGGAAAGAAAAGACGCTCACAGCTATGTTGTTGTTGTATTGTCGTTTAACGTCCCACTAAAGAATCTTTCACTCCTAAGGAAACGTCACCAATTGCCGGTGAAGGGCTTCAAATTTTGGCCTATGCTTGGCACTTGCGGCCATTGGGCAGTGAGGGTTCTTTAACATGCCGAAACCTACTGTGACGCAGGACCTCGGTTTTTAATGTCCTATCCGAAGGAAAGGAAAAGCCAGCCGGCTCCGCCGATGCTTGAACCCTCGACCCTCCGGTTGCGACTCGGGTACTCTACCGAGGAGCACTCTACCAACTCTGGCATCTTAAGGAATGGATGAGATGGCTTTTATGTTACATTGATACATATTATATTGCGATCATGATGGATGGTGTGGTAGTGTTGCCAACGAGAGGAAATTTACAACGTTGTTGTACTGAGTAATAGAGGGGTGTCCGGGTAGCGCAGTGGTTAGCAATCTCGCTTCTCACCACTGCGACCTGGGTTGGATCATCGGATTGGACAGGGGAGTACGTGAGATGGTATAGCGGTCGCCATGTCGGACACGTGGGTTTTCTCCGGGTACCTTTGGTTTACTCCCACTGCAAGTACCATATAACGCTAACATTAGATCCAACGACTGACATTTATATATGTTAATCGTTGTAAAATGATTAAGTTTAAACTTTTAAAGAGGGTGCTTATAATCCGTTATACTTCTGCGGAGAAGATAGAAGATGACCCATATATAGAAGTTCATTTGATATCGACATTATCGTCCTTATACATTTCAAATCGGCAAAATGTAATTTTAGTGTTCAGTACACAGCAAATAAACAGGTGTATAATTTAATGCGAGATTGTACACATCGGTAAATACGTACGAAATGCTCCCATCACAGAGCACCTTGTTTAAACTGAAACCAAGGAGAATTAGTCTTATGCGTAACTTTGTAAAAATGATCAAAGAGATTTTATATGGACACGAATCATTTGTGATTTACATTTTAACCACACAAATGCACCGATATACCCTTCAACTGCTAATATTAAGCGAGTAGGTGCTACCGTTTGATGGTAGTTCATATTGTAAATGATTTTTATATCTGCCGTTAGTTGACTTATTACACGCTATAATTGACAACACCTAGACGTACATAGACCATTATTTTGATAAAGCTAGATGTATATAAAGGAACTACAGACGAATAAGTGATTTTTGGATTAAAGGGAACATGGATGGTATATAGGTGGAAGCTAACGCTCATATCCTGTTTTTGAAATCAATACTATGTTTTACAGATTTTACTGGTTTTTTTATTTTTCTGTTGTAGTGCAGACCACCACGATTTGTGGGAACCTTTGTATACATTCTTTATTTACGTATTTTTTTAATTCTTATTGAGTGCAATATCATATCTGATTGTTTGTCCAGTGTTGACCAGATTAGTATATTGTTTCCTGATTCTTCTGACGATTAATTCCTTGGTATCTGTTATTTCTGTATCAGACATATTAATCCATACTCCCTCCTCACTATCATCATCATTATTACTATTAATATCTTCATTTTTGCATATTTCATAAGATTTATCCTAAAATCTTTCAATTTTTTTTAATTCTTCTCCATCATCATCGTCATCTTCTTCTTCTTCAACATCATAATCTTCTTCCTCTTCATCATCATAACCATCATCATCATCATCATCATCATCATCATCATCATCATCAATATTGCTATTTATATCTTCATTATTACATAATACCCCATAGGATTTATCCTAAAATAGTAAACTTGCTTTAAAAATTGTCAATTCTTCCTCTTCATCTGCTTCAACATCATCATCATCATCATCATCATCATTATTATTGCTATTAATATCTTCATTATTACAAAATATTTCATAGGATTTATCCTAAAATAGTACGGTTGCGTTCAAAATTTTGACTTAATTAAGCGAACACAACATGCTTACTGATATAAGCTTCCACTATGTCACGGGGATATCCGTACTGTCGTAGTGCCTATTTAAAAATGATTCCATATCATTCGGTTTCTTATCATTTTAAAAAAGTTTCGAAATTCAGCATTAAATTTTCCTTTTTTCAAATAGATTACCAAATCATTTAACATTGTATACAACCTTTCTACTTCACTACACAATTTGAGTATAAGCTCTACCGAGATTGCTTTTGCTATTTTGTTTGATTTAGTTAGTTACTCCCCCATGGCACATGATCCCACCTCTTGATTTCCAGAGGTCTGTGTTTGTCCAATATTCACCAGATTTGTATACGAATTCTGAACATTCTGAAGATTTATACTTTGGTATCTGAGATTGTTTTATATCTTCGAAAGAACTGACTGGATGTTTATATCGCACCTGACAGATGGGAATCAAACTTCCATCGGCACCAACATATTTGCTCCCGTTCACGGAAGCATTTACTCAGTCAACCATCGACGCAGACGAAAGGAATACTTTTACATCAGTGTCTGGTTCATCCTGTAAGAGAACACGATTTGGGTAATGGATTACATATTTAACCAGTGTCAATGACAATGGATCTACGGAATGCAGATACAAGAACAGAACTAGAAACACTTACAACGTAAAATTCATGGATTTGTCAATCTTGCAGTTATTTAGATATAGTTTTAGAAGTGACTAAGCCGTGAAAATGACATTAGTTAATTATACAAATACTCGATGATTTATGATGCTTTACATCCTCTGTAATGTACAACTAATTGTTACATGTCATAAGATATATTAAACAAATCTCTTCATGATACTACACTGAGAGAGAGAGAGAGAGAGAGAGAGAGAGAGAGAGAGAGAGAGAGAGAGAGAGAGAGAGAGAGAGAGAGAGAGAGAGAGAGAGATATGTCTACAATCTTTTTTATCTTAAGCTATTATACGGAATTGCAAAGTTACATATACATAAGTAAAACCGTCATGTATCTTTCTCTCTGGAATTTATATATCGCCACCTGCCGCGCCGTATTTAAATGAAATAACATAATGCACATTCTCCTGTCTTTAACTGTTGGTAAATTCGTCTGTTTTACTCTTCTGGCACACAAATGCCAGAATAAACGAAACCGAAGTAAAGATATGAATTGCCCAGAGAAAATGTATGACATAATGTAGTGGAATAGAATAATGGCATCTGTTACACACACACACACACACACACACACACACACGTACACAAGCACACACGCACGCACGTACACACATACATACATACAGACAGACAGACAGAAAGACATACAGACAGACAGACAGACAGACAGACATTATTGAGGTGAGTTTGTAGAAGCCTTTTATTTTTGTATTTGTTCTTGATCTATTATCTATTTTCTTTATTTTTACACAGTGTGTGCTCTCTGGAATCCTATAAATGTTCAATGTCGTAGTGAAATTTGTGATATATATATATATATATATATATATAATATATATATATATATATATATATATATATATATATATATATATATATATATATATATATATATATATATATATATACTTGTCTGACTAATGTATATCTATTACAAATTTGTACTGCATGCTGCATGCCGAGAAGATAGTAACAATTTCATTACATGGGTCAACATACTAACCTGACCACTTGCTCATCGGATATGTTAGGGTATAAATGACGCACTATAGTAACAAAACACAACGCAAATACATATAAATTAAACATATATAACATAATACAAAGTCTAACGGGCACAGTATCGGTGTTATACGAAACCACATCAAACTCTTTTGCGTGTATTAAATTTTCCTGCCACGATTTGTCGGGTGAGCGAATGCTTAATGTGATGGAAGTGTGTAATTAAGTTGTCCGATAAATTCTTCTGATCAGATAAGAAAATCAAAACATCTTACCGCGTTTCGAGAGCCGTCGGTGTTGACCATTGTGTATTTATTTTATCATCAGTTTGTTTAGTTTGATAATTTTTTAGACATCCTGAATGTTGAAATGTATACTTTTCTAGTTGAAAAGGTAATAGCCTCTTCTAGCATTTTAAGTTAATTGCATGTTTTTAAAAGAAATTCTGCAAAACGATCAAATAAACAACATGATATGGAAAGAAATCCGACAGAACGCTTTCGTAAATTAGCCAATTGCTGACAAATAAATTCAGTCACACCCTTAGAAATTATATTACGATACAAAAGTTGAATCACTTTTTGTTGTTGTTTTAGATCCGCACTTGAAAATGGAAAACGAGTGAGACCATGGCAAATAAAACTTAAAAATTCAAACACTTATTTTTTTATTTGCACTGGCGTATTTTCAAACACTTTATGATAACAAGTCAATTTTGTTATTGTTTCTGTTTTTTGTTGAAGTTGGAATGTTGTACATGTACAATGACGTAAATTCTTACAAAAACGTTCATCTGTTTATTGTTCATGGAAATGCTTTTTCATTTTGTATATTCCCACTTACAATTTTTATTCTTAAAAATTTCTGTTCCAACTCACCTTGACAAAAATCAAAATCGAGTACTTTTAGCTCACCTGTTCACAAACTGATGATTTCTACCATCTGGTATAATTGTTATAACTAATATTGCAAATTTTTAAAAAGACATAAATTTTCATTACGGCGACATTGAAAGTAAAAATGAAGAAGTACCAATGTATAATTGAAAATCAAAGTCCATTATAATACGACATATTAAATATACGAATGTGTATTTACATTAACGCACTTATATTTTAGCTCTCTTAGGGGGTCTATACTTATTAACGCAATCTTGAATTCGCGCAATTAAATTCATTAGCTTTTTCGTGTATACAGAATGACAGAATAAAGAAAATTTAGCGCTGTTCTTTAATTAGCGCAATGACTTGAGCGCGAAAGGCGCTAATATTAAAATACCGCTAAAATAAGTAAACGTACAGTAAACAAATGGTCTCAACCTGAAGAATAATTGCGAAGCCCAAACATGTACATTTGCACATCTTTTATTTTAATAAAATCCAGCAAAATTCGACTGCATCATAAGATAGACCTAGCACAATATTGTACTTTACAAACATTTTTATCTGTCAATCTGAAACGACAGGTAAGATTTTCACAGGTGAAAGTAAAATTGTCTACAACAAAACTAAATTTCCTGCAGGAAAACTTAAAATCCTACAAAAACCGAAATTCCTGTGGATAATTGGAATGTCCTTGCATACCAATGATAAAAAATAATTTTCCATGAGTATTGCTTAATCCTAAGAGGCATACAAATCCCTTGGTAAAGAGAAAATCTATGTGTAAGTTAATTTCCCGCAGGATCAATATACCCTGCACCTAAATAAAAAATATATGTTAATCAAAATATATAATTTTGAAATAATTAATAATCATCATAAATGATATTAGCAGATAGATGCTTAATATCTTCCTTCCCTTTCAGTACTTTTTTTTCACGACGTGGACATAGAATATTACGATATCGATATCCATGTAATTATTTGTTAAGAACTCATTTGTAGCAGAATAATCTTCAAAATTGAATAAATCGAGAAAATTTCGAAATCGCAGATTCTTTGTCAAGTACATTATAATCATCGATAGATCTACTTTAACCCTTAAGTCCATAATAGACTGGTCTAAACAATAGAAAAGAGCATACCATTTAGATATTAAGGGACGAAAGGGTTAATTCGTCGTAGAATTGTATATCAGTCCCAATATATCTATTGTTGAATAATATGTTTATACGGTCATTTTTCGGTAAAATTAATAAAATCTTATTACATCCTAAATATTATTTATCGAGACTTATTTCTAAATGTAAGATGATGCATGTAACGTTTGAACATTTGACTTTTAATTTGAAAATTCCAGATATTTTTTTTCTTAAATTCAAAATCCAAAAGCAGTCTGAAAAATTTGTGATAATGTAAGGGTATTTAATATATTTAGCAGAACGAGACAAAATTCAACTATATTTCAATTACCTATCGCGACACCGTGACCTCTACATATGCGGTCTTTTAAGGTCAGGTAAATGCACATACATATATCCTTGTCTCTATTATACTAGTGTCAACTATATATTTAAATCGGATATAGAGATAATAATAGGTGTGTATAATTGGGGAAATTCAAACGCAAGCATTATCATGACGCAAAACCCTAACATGTCACTCGATGTATTTACAATTTACCGGTTTGTAAATAATAAAAGAATTTAATTTGAGAAATGAATATTTACTTTGTCATGTTCATTTCTGGCTATGAAATGTCTCAAAATAAAATACTTAAGGACGATTATCCTACATGTGCTTGATTTGTTAAGACGTTTGAGTAGAAAACGAATCATTTAGGGGCACTTTCCAATGACAATCTACAGGATGAGGACCTTTAATGATCAGGTGACTTACAATGTTTGCTTAAAGGCGATTAACTTTGATCCTCGTTACCTGTGTCAAACGTCCAAAAGAATATGAGGCCTGGCAGTGATTGACACATGTCATTTCAATGCTAACGAGGCAAAATTTAGGGTAGCCTTGGAATAAACAATCCGAATTTTATCTTGCTATTTTCTCAGCTGTTTGTCTGTAACTCTTTCCTATGCTTTGAATTAAGATTTGTAGCAATTAGTATATAACGAATCCAAGCTATTCTGATTAAACCCATGAAATGAAAGTTCATAAATCTAGAATAAAACGGAAGTACATATGTCGAAATATGTATGTATAAACCTTGTTCGTATGTGTCTATTTTTATTATTCTAACTATTTCCTTCAATTCCTTATCTAATGTCAGTTTTATTGTGAAGTTATAACATTTAAATTCTTAGGTTGTTAAAAAGATTGACAAAGTTGTTAAAGGATAGTTAAAAGAAAATGTTAGACGTTAACAAGATTACCAGTAATACATACAATTACGATAAGAGAGAGGCAAGTCAATGATGGATAGAAGGAAAATAAGGCATACACCTGCAGTCCGTAAATTTTCAGATGTAGAAAGTTAATTACAACTATAGAACGTAAATATTTTGTCTGCACGATAACTTGGGAAGTGCATATATATTTATGTATACGAGAAAACAATTAATTACACCTGCTTACCTAAATATACATGTCTAGGGATAGTTTGATTTGTGTTTTTCTAGAATGCGAAAAGTTGAGGACAGACGAGGTAGCCGCAATAATGCTCATACGATGCTTAATATTGGACAAGCATGGGACTAAAAAGCATCCAAAAGAGGGGACAGGTGCCACGGAGAAATCAAAACTACATGCAGACCACTCACACCAACCATGAGTCTACAGTCAATTCGAAACCGAAACAAATTCTGGCCAGAATTTGTACTGAAGATAAAATATTATAAACATGATGCTAGTACTAGTACTATATATAGTTATAGCTTTGCAAAAAGGGCCGCAGCAAATGCTGAAGACGATCATTTCTGTCAATAAAACTTCATCTCTTGAGCCGAAGTCAAAGAAGATGAAGAGACCCGAAACAAAAACTTGTATCGTACTACCCCAAAAATATAACCTAATAGTATTCATAAATCCGTCTAAGAGTAACCACTGTAAAAAGATGACTATCTTAGCTTAGAATTAGCTTAGTTTGGAATTTAAACAATGTTATCCATTCGAAATACCATTTAAGTATAAAATAATCAGCAGGTACCGAAATACCTATATAATATGACGTTCGAACCAGCAATTCCACATTTCAGTTGATGATTGTAATCGCAAATGAAGTCATTATACCGATCGTAATATAGCATCTGGGAGATAATTATAAGATGCTAGCAGTATCTTCTTCTTGTTGATAATTTGTTTAACATCATAAAATTACATATATGTTAATGTAATAATGTTGTCAATACATTTATTTGTCAAATGTCAACGCGAATTATAAAAGTAAATATAATGTTCTGTAAGTTTCTTTTTAAAGTATGTTGTCATCATTTCACTCTAAGTGTTGCTATTAATGTTATTTTTATCATAATCAATTAATTTCAACAAAACTAATATTCCATAAAATATATTCAAATAATGTTATGTATGCATAAATATCTGCACTTAGTTCAGTCGTCTGTACCGATTGTGACGAGGATTTATTTCACACATACATGTAATTCACTTGAATTTGATTGTGGACTCGCGGAGATTGTGACCTATTAAAAGGGGATGCTTACTTCGCCATGTGAGACAGGGGCAGATCCGGGATTTTTTTAAAAGGTGGGTTAGAATTTTCACCATTAAGAAATGCGAGCGCCGAAGGTGCGCGCTTTCAGAGGCGAGGGGTTCCTGCGCCGTTTTGAATGTTTCAAAGGGGAGTGCAACCCCCGCAACCCCCCTTAAATCCTCCAATGAGACAGTCGTCGTGGATCTGCAGTTGAGTGCTAGATTCGCAACCGGAGGGTCGCTGGTTTGAGCCTCGGCGGAGACGGCTGGTTTTCCCTGTCCTTCGGATGAGACAGTAAACGCCGAGGTCTGTATCACAGTAGGTGTCGGCACGTTAAAGAATTTCCACTGCTCAATGGCCGTTAGTGCCGAGAATAGGCCAAAATTTTAAGCCCTTTACCGGTATTTTGTGACATCTCCATGTAAGTGAAAGATTCATGAGTGGGACGTGAAACAACAATACAACAACAACATCGCCATATCACCTGATCCCACCATTGGTTTTCCAGAGGTTCGTGCTTGTCGAATGTTCACCAGATTTGTATCTAAAGGGCAAAGAGTCTGATGATATCATAAATACGTAACTATTTAGGAGATAAATCCTACAGTTTACGTAATTAACGGTACATCGAAAATCGTTTAAATCAACTTTTATTATTCACTTTTCTGTAAAAAGTGTGTATTTATATGCCAATTTACAATTTTTGTATGGAAAAAGCGAGTTTTGCATGCAAAAATGTTTTTGTCCATGCAAATTTTGTCACGTAAGTCCATCATGTTTTTTTACACAACGGCCTTTGATAGTGTTGTTGGCACAATGATATCGAGAATCACACTTGATGTCAACATTTGGCAAATTCTACGGTCGTATACTTTTCTTGTTTACAGTTACTATGTTTCTTTAATGAAAAGGCGAGTTACTAGTTCTGTAGCTGTTGTTGAGCAATCTGTACCAGTTGTGACGAGGATTTATTCCTCCCTTATTTCATTTGAATTTGACCGTGGACTCACGGCGGGCCTGCACCTGACACCTGATCTCGCCTCTGGATTTTCAAATGTTCGTTTTTGTTCAATATCCACAATTACTATGTTTCACTAATGAAAAGCTTAGTTACCAGTTCTGTAGCGGTTGTTGAGTCGTCTGTGCCAGTTGTGACGAGGATTTATTCTTCACTTATTTCACTTACTTATTTGGGGTGCGACCGGTCAACAAAGGATACCTAACTATGCGTGACACCTTATCCCACCTCTGGATTTTCAGATGTTCGTTTTTGTCCAATATTCACAATTACTAAGTTTCACTAATGAAAAGTTGAGTTACCAGTTCGGTAGCGGTTGTTTAGCCGTCTGTACCAGTTGTGACGAGGATTTATTCCTCACTTATTTCATTTTAATTTGACTGTGGACTCACGGCGGGTGTGACGATCAACAGATGATGCCTACTCTTACACGACACCTGATTTTCAGATGTTCGTTTTTGTCCAATATTCACAATTACTTAGTTTCACTAATGAAAAGTTGAGTTACCAGTTCGGTAGCGGTTGTTTAGCCGTCGGTACCAGTTGTGACGAGGATTTATTCCTCACTTATTTCATTTTAATTTGACTGTGGACTCACGGCGGGTGTGACGATCAACAGATGATGCCTACTCTTACATGACACCTGATCCCACCTCTAGATTTTCAGAGGTCCCTTTTTGTGCCAATATTCACCACATTTGTATATCATATCCTGGACATCCTGAAGATTTATACTTTGGTATTTGTGATTTTATATTTAATGACTTAGAATGTGATTGTATTCAAAGCTGTGGCTGGTCAGGACGGTCATGAGTTTGCAGAGATGTAAAAATCACATATGTCAAAAGGTATCGTTAGGAAGTCCAGGGGATTTCCAGGTGTAAACAAATACGGTGAACATGAGACAAAGACATTCGGAAAATCGATAGGTGTAATCAGGTGACATGGAGAAGCAATCAACGCCTAGCAACCGGACACATACGCCGTAAGTCCAATCAATCCAGAGATGTGATCTGGTGACATGGAGGAGCAAGCAACGCCTGGAAAGTGGACACTTTCGCTGTAAGTCCAATAAATCCAGAGATGTGATCAGGTGACATAGAGGAGCAAGCAACGCATGGAAACTGGACACATACGCCGTAAGTCCAATCAATCCAGAGCTGTGATCAGGTGACATGGAGGAGCAATCAACGCCTAGCAACCGGACACATACGCCGTAAGTCCAATCAATCCAGAGCTGTGATCAGGTGACATGGAGGAGCAAGCAACGCCTGGAAATCGGACACATACGCCGTAAGTCCAATAAAACCAGAGATGTTATCAGGTGACATGGATGAGCAAGCTATGCCTGCAAACCGGACACATACGCCGTAAGTCCAATAAATCCAGAGATGTGATCAGGTGACATGGAGGAGCAAGCAACGCTTAGGAACCGGACACATACGCCGTAAGTTCAATAAATCCAGAGATGTGATCAGGTGACATTGAGGAGCAAGCAACGCTTAGGAACCGGACACATACGCCGTAAGTCCAATCAATCCAGAGATGTGACCAGGTGATATGGAGGAGCAAGCAACGCCTGGAAACCAGACACATACGCCGTAAGTCCAATAAATCAAGACATGTGATCAGGTGACATAGAGGAGCAAGCAATGCCTGGAAACCGGACACATTCGCTGTAAGTCCAATTAAAGCAGAGATGTGATCAGGTGACATGGATAAGCAAGCAACGCCTGACGACCGGTCAAACACACTTCAAGTCCACAGTCTATCTATAGGCGGGATCATGTGCCATGAAGGAGCTAGCTTCCCTGTCAACCAGAAACACACGTCAAAGGCCCACAGTCAATCCAGAGGCTGAATCAGGTGTCATTGATGAGCAAGTATGTCCTCGCGACCGGTCACACCTGCCGCAAGTCCATAGTCAAATCCAAGTGGGGAATGTATCCTTGTCGCAATCGATATAGACTTATTACTTATCAAACAGGCACTGCAGCATTCAAGTAGGTGAAACAGTAATTGCAAACAAAATCATTATACCAGGAAATGTTGAATTTAACTACCTATTGCTAAGTAGTGTTCATGAGTTGAAAAATACCCCAATGTTAGATCATCATCATCATCACCACCACCACCATCATCATCATCATCATCATCATCATCATCATCGTCTAGTATATTTAAACGCCAGGCGAGAAACAATTCATAAAAAACGCTATTAAACAAGCAATGCAACATTTCAGACAGTGAATCATGAAACCGGCAAACGAGGTAATTATAAAGACCATAAAATTTCATAAATGTTGACTTAAATTACAAGTATCCATATCCTAGTGTCGACAACATATCACGAAGATGTGGTTAGCATATCGGAACATTTTGGAAATAAAAACACATATACCAAAATGATAATGGGACATTAGTACTTCAACGCAGAATGTTGACTATAGGAAAAGCGACATCACTTTTCATCGATTTCACGTTGTTGTCTATTGAGAAAAAAAATACCCAAAGCATGTATGAAGCGATGAAAAAAACAATCAAAATACACTGTATTGCAGTGAGTAATGAGAAATTTTAGAGAAAATGTTACATATGAATAATCTATTTTCATCTAAATAGTAAACTGCGGAAACGAATAAAGTAAACATTTTGCAAATCCGTAAAATTGAAAGTCGTATAGTATTTATTAATTCACACGCTACACTTATCAAGAAGCGAATGCTACTTTTTACCTGTCATTAAAATTTTATGTAAGTAATTTTTACCCATAAAATGCTAATTATCTGAAGTAATTCAACACCAAATATAAAATTTAATTGTAACAAAATAAAGGCATCATATGCTAGCGCTAGTTAAACACTGGTCGTTTTAAAATATTATCGCACAAGAAAGAGCAATGAGACCTAAATGACGCAAAGCGAGTCACTATAGCGTTTTAACATGAAGTCGCTTCAATATAAAATTATTTTATAACGCTTTGATCCTGTCCCGTGAACAATTAGTTTGACACAGCTCAAATGAAACTCTACATGACCTATATAAATACAAATGTTTTAGGAATTTCTACGAGATCTTTTGCAGCATTTTGAAGTGCATCAAAACTCAATGTGAAGTTGATTCAGCTTCTTGGGGCTTTTTTCCTTCTCACTGCAGGGTTAAATAAAGTTATCCACTTAATTCTCGGCAGAACTACGGTTAAGGCAGAGAATTGCACATGCTGGCATTAGCAGCTGCACATATTGTGATTAACTGACGAGTGATATATATTTTTTTGCATCAATCACTGCGTGTACGGCATTACAAGGAGACTCATGCTATGTTACGCTCTGGTAAAGGCGTGTCGGTTTACACAGGTTCAAGGTTTTGTCGATAACTGCGTACAATTTTCAAGTGAAAACTTAAACAGTAAGACTTAAATAGAGATGTTGAATATGACGGAAGTCAAATCATAATTTGTGACGAAAGAATATACAGTCTTTTTTATTCCATACCTTTAATCAACGGATATATTCCATTCATTGGTTTGTGGTTACTCTTGGGTGGATTTAGTAATACATTAAGATTATTTTATTTTATTTATTTATTTATTTATTTATTTATTTATTTATTTATTTATTTATTTTATCTTATTTATTTATTTTTGGCCTTCTATGATACCACTTTTTGTGTCGGAAATCTACATCTATTTTTAAATTCGAGCTCAACTAATGAAGTCTTATTGACGGAAATGTATCTTTTTGCCAATCTATAATTTTGGTAGTATGATCTTTATAATATTGGCTACACCAATAGTATGCATACGATTCATACATTAGATTTGTTGTATATGTTCTTTTACGTCCCGACAAGAAAATAATTTAATAACACTGAGATGTCACCCATCACAGGTGTAGATAAACAAAAGTTAGATCAGAACCATGGACTTATACAAACGTACAGTTGAGAATGAACAGTTTATTTGAATTTTATATTTATTTATGTGCAAAAAAGACTTTTGGACACTCGTATACTTAATGTATTTTACTTTTTCAATTAGTTTAGCAGTTGACCCTTCGATAAAAGGCCGACATGACACCTTTTGGCAGACTTTTCCATTTTGACGCACCGATGAAATGTCAAATATCAAACATATGTATGATTATGATGTCACAATGAAATGACGTAAAAATGCACATTGAGAGCTACGTATCAGACATTTGGCGATTGATCAACAGAATATATCTCATATCATTTACAGAGTGCACACCAGTTCAACTGTTTTACGAGTGGTTTACAGCAGGTGTATTCCTATACATCCCTAACCACGTAATCAACAGCCAGTGCACGGTAGTGCAATGGATTAACATGTCATTGACAACACTTCAGTGCATATGATTTTAATATATTACAGAACGTGCACTCTAGCAAACAAATTTACATTTGACTCAAACCAGATGCTTTTCTCGGACTGCACGTTAGGAAAACAGTTAATTTGAGTCTGTCTTATCACCAGACAAAAATTGAAATACTTTTCTTTTCTGAGTTCATACATTCTGGGGTTTGTTGATGTCAACCAGACGCGTAATAACTGGTTACATAATACTCAAATTAACAAGTTCACAAGTAAATTGCATAACAAACAAATCAACCAATTTTTCAATTAAATGCACTTGCTCGAAATTGAATTCACAGAAAATTAATTTAATTTCTGAACGTCTAATAGAAAAAAATATATATAACTCATTTTATATCTATGTAAAATGCCAAAAGTTTAATTTCCCATACGGGATCAGATTTCGTTGATATAAATTTCAACATCACATATGTCAACATAACATCGTTTTTGATTGGTTTAAATCTAAATAGGGACTATATCTAAGCCAGATTAAATCAGAAAAAATAAATTGTCAACTTGTAGGGTGTGCTAATTTTCTATTTAAAATGACACATTGATAGATTTTATTTTCTCACGGTTTCATTACTTTTTTCATTAAGTTTTCAATTTTTCACTTGAATCACTCTAGTATTATTAGAATTCTTTATTGTGTAGAATGCATCACTCGCAATGATTTTATTTTTCCCTTTCAGTTTGCAAGACGTTTTCTTCATGTAGTCTCATATATTCGTTTTATGAATTAAATAGCTTGAATTGTAAATCTTTTAGTTGCAAAAAAGAGGAACTGGAGGTGTACATAATTCTGAAGATCAAACACACGAAATTGGTGCTCCAATCATAACCTTAAATCGCTTTAGGTAATCTTACATTCACGTTTACATATTTAAATACAAAAGAGAACGAAACCAATGTATATGAAGATTATCCTCTTCGCCAGGTTCCCCAATGTGTAAATCTGTCTGGTTCTATTCATTTCGTCTGAAGTGTTTATGTATCCTTCACATGTGCTCTGTTTTTCACAAATCTTGATTTAAACTTTAAATGGAAATTAAAGATTTCTCAGTCTTGTCTTTCCAATTATAACTATGCACCTTTTCTTTATTTTAATGCTATGGTCGACATGTAATTTTTCAGAAGCCAAGTATTTTTCTCTACATATCAATACTGGTTCGTTATTAATATTACGACAATAATATATCCCCCGAGTTCTTAATTTCAAGGTGAGAGCATTTTTCTTTTGGGGTTATATGCTGTGGTTTAATATGTGATTATACCGTAAAAGTACTAACTAATTGTTGGATATTTCTTTGCAATAATCTATTGCTACACAACGACTGAAGATTTAAAAATGAAGTTACAGCCGCGATATTTTGACTCCCCTTTTATCCGCAGATTCAGAAATAATTATGGTTGGATAGCCATGAGATATTAATTCTATATGAAGAAACATGCTAATAGACATTTTACCATTAATAATAGGGAAGACAAGTATACATTTGTATTTGATAAAAAGTTTGATTACTTTCCAAAAACATTTCCTAAGTTCAGAAACCATTTTGATTATTTTTCGGGGTCATTGATTAGGCCCAATGCTTTAATTACTCTATACAAAGTGATTATGTAAAAAGCACGATATATTGTATCCAGGTCATTACTTATGATGCCGGTGGTGGTACATTAACTCATTGTCTTACCGGCGCAATTACAGTTCTTCACTTTGTAGATGGCAGGTACCAGACTGGTTTTCAATTTAGATGTAGTAAATGAGCCGTAAACAAAAAGATTGATTAAATTAGTAGGCCTCGTCTGTGAAATGACACCATCAAAATGGTTAACGACACATTTTTTAAACAAACACTCTGCAGATATATTGTATTGCGAAATCAGAGAGTGTCGGTCACCAATGGACTGCAACAGGGGGATATCTACACAAAATATTTTCAATCAGTAGGCGGAATTGTTCTGCCCAGTTTACTACAAGATACGGTTTGTTTTTGAATCGATTTTAAATGGCTTTTTTCGCCACACTAAACAATGTTTCATTAATATGGTGGCGGCCAATTTTTATTGGTAGAGGAGAGAACCCGGTTACGATGTACCTGGGAAGAGACCACCGGCCTTACACAAGTAAACTGGCAAACTTTCTCACAAAAATCAACTTAGGTTCCAGTAAGACTCGAGCATGCGCTGACCAGAAGTGAGAAACCTATTCGTTAAAAGCGAGCCACGGAGCCCCCCCCCACCCCCCCCACCCCGCCTGCGTACAAAACACGGAACTAATCGTAGATTATATTCTATAACTGTGAAGTATTAAATAGATAAAAACCCTCAATGCAATATCCGAAAACAAATATGAGAATTCAATTAAATTTAATTGTTTATTTCAAGAAAAAAAATTACGAGCAGTTTGATCAATACAGACAAAATAAAATACTTTCTATCAGTAAAGAATCATTAGCTTAGAAGAGTAAATTGTTATATAATGCAATACTTTTGTACTTGGCAATGCAAATGTAGCTAAATCCATTCACTTAAAAGCTGTGTACTGATATCATTTCATTAGAATTAGTTGTTTTGTCTTGACAGTACATTCTCTGTTGTAACTCATTCCCCCTTAAGACACAATTGGACTGGCTGATATCATTAATTTTTAGAAGAGTCCATTGTTTTTCTGGTGATGAGATACTCTAAATATTCTGTCAGAATAATCATATTATCTGATGATACAGTATCTAAATACATCGAATTCAGCATAAAGTCTGTAAATTTATAAGTTAACATTTCCATGATCATTTCTATGTCAAATAAAGTATATGCTATCTTAAATATGAAATTTCGGCAAATTACAGAAATAAATATCAATAAAAATAAGCTTAATATTAAGAAACACAATACATTGTGCTCAATTTGTACGTCACATTTGAACGTAAAAGCCCAATTACGACAGTATGTTCAATTTATATTTACGATTCCTAAAATTGTCTAAAATATTTACAACAGATGTACAGTTTAATTTGAACATTCACATTTACATATACATTCAAATATATATTGTCAGAATACGGCGTCAAAGACAGTGACATTTGCAAAAATTACAATTTACTTATTCGGCAAACATCACGTTCATTGGTCACCTTCATCAAACCTCGGTTATACTGCATGCCCAGATATGTCTCTAGCCTTTGCATTGGTCAATAGTCAATTGAAAAACTTATCCCGAACTTTGTTACCTTAGAAACAAGTCGTCAAATCTTAACATATGGCGCGAATCCTCCCATTTTGGTTTATGCAAAGTAAAAGTATGGCTGTACGTTATTTTTAATAAATCTGATTTTTGGGTATCAAATTCATGTTCCAGTAAGCCGAAGCGTTGGTTATATTGCACAGCCGAGGTAAGATGAAGTCAGATTTGGCCAGGTTCAAATTAATTACAATACAATTTTGACGTTTAACTTTATGTACAAGACGCCACCACTCTTTGCTTTCAATTTACAAGTAAGGCGTAAGCGTATATGACCCCAAGACAGCTCACGTCTCCTGTTTATTTGTCAGCCACGTCATGTCATTGTAATGTAACGTAAACTGGTTTACAAGGAAATAATTTCATAAAGCTTGAGAGAACGTAAACGGTTCTACAAGAAATCAATGTCGTAAAACTTAAGAGAGGGAGAGAGTAATCCTTGATCGACATCAATGTTTGTGAAATTTTCTTGTACCGTATAAGTGGAATTTTTAGCGAGACGCAAATTTAGCGTTTTGTTCTAAAAATATGGTGTATAATTTTAGCGAGAAGTAATTTTAGCGATTTTATGATTTAAAAAGATAACTCTTACTTACGATGAGGAATTAATTGTTAGCGATATTCAATATTTGTGATTTCAACAACCTTGCAAATAATGCCAAAATTGAATCCTCGCTAAAATTTCTGCTTATACGGTATATAATTAATTACAAAAATACTTTGTACAACTTTCTGTCCTTTTGTGCGAATGTCATATTCATATAGTGTTGAACATTACATTACATGAACAGCTAGTATATTATCCTTTCCTTTTCGGTTCACTTTGCTTAGTACGTTAGAAAAGTTTATTTGTATTTATCTGCGAACTTTAACGCACGTGACACTGACGATCATCTTATCCCGCCAAATAATTCGTTACTTTCTTTACAGGATACGGATTTGAAGACATGGCTTACTTTTATCACAGACAGCACTTAATCACGCAACATATCAGACCTTATTATCTGGAATATATCATTATATCGAATGTAAGAAAGACTGTCACTGCGGGAACTGATATGATGTCGTCACTCAAATTAAGGTTTTTTCGAGGTGGTCGTCGTCTTTCCGGCAGTGTTTTCCATCTTTCCAGTGTCATTAACTGGGAAGGCCAGCGCACTGGAATTTGTATTTGGTTGTAAACCAGGCCTCGGTTTTCTGTCCTTCTTGTCTTTTTTGCCCTTCTTTTTGTTTTTTCGTTTCTTGTTTTTCTTTCCCTTACGTCCCTTCTTTTTGCCCTTTTTATTCTTACCTTTCTTCTTATCCTTTTTCTTTCCCTTCTTCTTCTTCTTCTTCTTCTTCCCTTTACCTTTCTTTTTGCCACCCTTTTTGCCCCCTTTACTTCCCTTTCCAACTTTGTCTCCCTTTTTATCGTTCTTACTAACTTTATTATTGTTCTGATTGTCTGCCTCATTCAGATCCAGAATACTCCCGCTGCAATTAATGCCTTTCCGCATTTTTCTGTGCGCTTTTCGAAAACTTTTTTTTCTACTCCAACGGCTCAAATATGTGACAGTAAAACCACCATCTGCGGTTTTATTTCCCATTATAATGTAATTCTCACCAGCTGTGATATTAATTCGATCACATTCACAATGCACACCTCCTTGAATAAAAGGGTTTAGGGTTTTTCTATCCTTTTTAGTTAAGACATCTTTCTTTATCACTTTTTTCTTTTTCATCAAATATAACACTTTATTGCTGCCTTGGTTCTTTACTGAGACAATTTTTCCTTTAATAACTGAAATATAATGTTCAAGTAGATTTGGTTAATGGTGTTTTCTTTGTGAAAGTAAACATTATACAAAAAAACATATCATATTGATCTAATAGTTGATAGTGTTTCTTTGTAAAACAGGAAAAAACTTAAATTAAAAAAAAATGATATATGAAACTACCAATGAAAAAAAAAACCTTCAATTACAGTGGTAGGTATACATGTACAATAAACTTTAACAGCTTCAATTTCAAAAGTTATTGTTTGAATTTTTGAATTTAATTTTGAATAGTGTTTTACGTCACACTCAACAATTTTTCAGTTATATGGTGGTGACCAGTTTTTAATGGTGGAAGAGAAAACAGTACAGTACCGGGAAGATACCACCGGTCTTCTGCAAGTAAACAGGCAAACTTTCTCACAAAAATCAGCTTAGGTTCCAGTGGTGCTCGAACCTGCGCTAACTAGAAGTGAGAGAATCCATGGTTGAAAGCGTGATGCTTAAACCACGCGGCCACTGAGACCCCAAAGTTATTACTATATAAGACCACTTAGTGACAGTTTTTGTCACATTGCTATGCTTCTATTCCTGTGTTATAGCAATACTTGTCTTATTAAACTGACAAAACCTTTTTCTACCGTCCCATTACAATAGTACTCATCTATTTTACTTTCCAATTACGCTACAAATCCCATTAATAGCTACCGTATCACACGTGAAACACATGTACCCGTCGATATTTACTCTCTTACACGGAAATACCCGTCAATATCTACTTGTCTCACAAGGGAAGAACACGTCAAATTCTTCTCTCCCATTACGTTAATAACATTCTATATTTACTGTCCTATTACGGTAATACACGTCCATATCTACTGTCCCCTTACAGTAATACCATCATCCATTTACAGTACTACTCGTCAAATCCTGCCCTCCGATAAAAAATAACACTCCCCTATATCTACCGTCCTATCACAGAAATACTCGTCTATATCTAACGTCCAATTATCCGTCAATTCCTGCCGCAAAATGGCAAAGATATTTTCAATTCCTACCGTCCAATAACAGTAATACTCGTCAATTCCTACCGTCCCATAAGAATAATATTGTCAATTCCTATCGTCCCATTACAGAAATACTTGTCTATACCCTACCGTCCTACCACAGGCATATTCGTCTATACCTACCGTCCCATTACAGTAATATTCGCCTACATCTACCCTCCCATTACAGTAATACTCGCCTATATCTACCGTCCCATTACAGTAATACTCGCCTATATTTACCGTCCCGTTACAGTAATAGATCTACCGTGTCATTACAGTAATACTCGCCTATATCTATCGTCTCATTACAGTAATACTCGCCTATATCTATCGTCTCATTACAGTAATACTCGCATATATCTATCGTCTCATTACAGTAATATCGTCTCATTACAGTAATACTCGCATATATCTATCGTCTCATTACAGGAATATTCGCCTATATCTATCGTCTCATTACAGGAATATTCGCCTATATCTACCGTCCCGTAACAGTAATATATCTACCGCCCCATTACAGTAATACTCGCCTATAGTTACCCTCCCGTTACAGTAATAGATCTACCGTGTCATTACAGTAATACTCGAATATATCTATCGTCTCATTACAGGAATATTCGCCTATATCTACCGTCCCGTTACAATAATATATTTACCGTCCCATAACAGTAATACTCGCCTATATCTACCGCCCCATTACAGTAATACTCGCTTATATCTATCGTCTCAATACAGTCATCATTGCCTATACCTATCGTCTGATTAGTCATAGTCGTTTAAGTGTATATCTACCGTACAATTACAGTAATACTCGCCTATATCTACCGTACAATTACAGTAATACTCGCCTATATCTACCGTACAATTACAGTAATACTGTATATCTACCGTACAATTAC
Organism: Atrina japonica; assembly: GCA_030159075.1. Taxonomy (NCBI): domain Eukaryota; kingdom Metazoa; phylum Mollusca; class Bivalvia; order Pterioida; family Pinnidae; genus Atrina; species Atrina japonica. The sequence continues at coordinate 622,453 of BROG01000163.1, forward strand.
GGTAATATTCGTGTATATCTACCGTCCTATTACACTAATACAGAATATATTTCTTCTGTTTTTCCAAATAACATTCTTTTTTAATGACCCAATACAAGCATCTCAGTATTTTAAAACCTCCTACATCAGCTGTATATACCTAATTCTATCTCATTAGAGCAATAAGTAACCTTATGCATTCACATTAAGTCCATTCTGTGAAGTTGTAGCTCTACATCTATCTGAACCGGGGGTCTTGATTAAATGGCATTAGCTGTATTTACCAATCATAATTGTTTCGATTTTTCTACCTTTGCTACTTGTACTTGATGTACAATAACAAATGATAACAAGGAAAATAAAACACAGACATAAAAATACTTATATTTCTATATATTTTGTGAAAATAAGGTCAGGTCCAATGTGGTATGCATATACAAATAGTTACAATTAATCGACTGTGACTGAAAAAGTGCCAAACCTATGTTTCTCAAGCAATTTTCACAAAATATATAGGAATTTAAAAATTGTTATGCCTGTGTATATCTCTTTTTCTTTTTTGTTATTGTATATCAATCTAAGTAGTAGAAAAGGGAAAAAAGAAAAAAAGAGCTAATTCCCATTTAAGTGTAACATCCCATATACTTAAATTCACTACATATGTTCAGGAAAAGGGAAAACAGGATCTAGTCTAATGTATCGTATATGTCCAAGTGCGCGATACTAATCCACATCTCAGACATGCACGATGAACGCTCTTGGTAGACTCCTTATACACGTAGAAGGAAAACATGACTTTATATTGTGTTTATAGCATTTCCATCCATTTACTTTCTAAATTTCTAAAGAACAATAACAAATGCATAAGTAATTTTAAAAAGTTTTATATATTTTCTTTATTATAGACCAACTGATATATTTCAAAATTAACATTTAAATTAGTCTACTCATGAATACATGCATTTCGCTTTTATCACACAGTTTAATGTTTTGATAAAAAAAATCTGAAATTTGAATATGTAAATGATGTTTACCATATCCAGCTCGACAGTAATTGTCGATAAGAGCTTCGAATGTCTCCGCTTGGCGACACGCGCTGCAAATATTTTGAACTGAAAAAAGAAAAAGGAGAGTTCATTAATATTATAATGATTTGAGACATGAGAAATTTCAAAGCGCTGGTATCTAAACAAATATTGAAACAGTATTAAAGCAGGTATGATATCTGACCGGCAATATATATATATATATATATATATATATATATATATATATATATATATATATATTATATATATATATATATATATATATATATATATATATATATATATATATATAAACCTGTTCTGTAAGGAACCTTGTATTATTTATTGGTATAGATCTGTAAAATTTCAAGGTTAAATTTTCGTTGAGAAATTATACGAAATAACGAAATTAAAACTCCAACGAAATTGTCTGATCCTACAGTATATATATATATATATATATATATATATATATATATATATATATATATATATATATATATATATATATATATATCTATATATATATATATATATATATATAGTATATATATATATATAATATATATATATATATATACGCTTCTAACAGAAATGTTCCCTCCCAAACAATTACAATTATTTACGTCAGTACCATTATATCATCCATGGACATAATTTTTCCTATATTTTCCGTCTAAACAATTTGACGATTATGTGAAACATCACAAGCAATTAACAACAAAAGTAAATCAAACAAACAGCTATTTCCTGTCAGCTCAAGTTTGGAAAACATTGGTTATGATGGATGAGTTTGTACAACAGCAGTACACGATCACTATAGCATTACATGTGTTTTATATGTTGTTGTAGGCGGTGGAGAAAGAGAACGTCTGTGATGCATCGTAACAGTAAAGACAGTCATTCTTTTAAACATTAAAATTTTTGATATAAATGTATATCATATTTGTGTGTGATTTTCATTAATTAGACATGGATATGTGGGTAAGCGTGTGTATGTATGTTTCATGTATATAATTGTTTTTAAGATGTGTTTTAAAAATATCTCGAAAATGTTACTAAAAATTCATTATATGACATATACTCATACATATGCAGGTAACATTTTCATTTCTATACATATAAAATTTTCATCAGTGCAGGGGGCTATGGTATTTTTCGCATACAATACTAATGTTTTGGCATATCACAATCATAGTTTATTCCGTGTTCAATTGTTTTTTTTTCCGCAAATAATTTTTCATATCCATATATATGGATGACATATCAGTTAAAGGTGGAGTGCCAGAAATGTTTGCCTGTGCTATGAACGAACGCAAAAATAAAAGGGTTCTTCTACATTTCAAACTCAAGGGGAAAATTCCTGTATAGGAAAGTTTACAATTTGTTTTTAAATCCCTCTCACCCATGTGATATTATCCGTATACATGGTCTAGACAGTGGCTGTGCTGTGAAATATTAAATTTAAATTCCTATGACACAGATATCGGATATTAAAAAGAAAACAGAAAAGGGGCAGAACTTTGTTTAGCCATACTTCTTAAATATAATACGTGTGAAACATATCAATGATGTATACCCTAAGCATTACGCTTGGTGAATTAGATGCTGTAAGCAGTGGGACAGAACATTTATTTTCATATATGTAAAATATTTCAGATGCTTTTACGAACACATCAATCTCCGAATACCTATCAGCGGGGATATTTTAGCCATCAATAGAGCAGTATTAACCATTATGTTATTATCGCTGTCTGCTATATATACTTCACTTTAGTTTTGATAGAGAGGGAGACGTCAAGGTTATAGATTAATGCACTGCGACTTTTAGTGAACGTTGACGTGTGACTCGGATATCATCATCCCATTACTTCCACTAAAGGTTGGTGTGATTTATTCTTTCATTTATCCATTGTACATTCCATCATTTTGTAGATTTCTAGAAGTGTCACCGGACAAAGCAGAAGTTGCATGAATTTGGACATGCACAATCGGCCTATATTATTGTAATGAGGTTTCCTAATCGTAAAAGTCGCAGTTATTACCTGTTGGCTTGTTTTATGATTATAGCAAAACTTTTTAGTTGCCATATATAGATCTATTTTTCATCGTCTTTTTTAATCTTTCCAATTTTGCCAAATTTTACAAATTCTTGCTGCGGATTTAAATTTAATTAAATGTATTTTAAACTGAACGCACCCGAGTAAAAATTCACAAACAGGAGCGTTTCGATTTCCTAAATGTTCCGAACGAGAGTAGCTGTTATTGCAAATAAACTACCCAAAACTATAAGTGGTGTATAAAATATTGGCCTAATAAAGAAATTAAAATAATATGTACCTCTCAGCTACACCAAAACCGGAAGCAGCCTCGATCAACGATTTTAGGGACAACAAACAAGCAATATAACTTGCGGATAGGTTTTTTTTTAAATTTGGTAATTGATGTCAATTTATCTAGTTATTCAAAGGTCGGTTGATGCTAAGACGAATTCATCTATTTATACACTAGTACTTATATATCAAAAAGTTTTTACTTTGACCAAAAAAGCAGAAGTTGTAGGCCATCTTTAGCACCCCACCCTTACCGTGAGATAGGACACCGGTTTGGGGTCTCATCCGGAAGACCTCTGTCTTTTAGTTATTTTGCTGATTACGTGACAAATGAACGGTCACTACCTTATTAAAGAAGTATTAGTTTGAACTAGAATTTGGAATCGATCCAGGCTCCTTTCAGAGGTGGGCTCAGACTGGGCGCAACGGACGCCTCCTAGAGTTAACAAAACTGTGTAACTGTGTACAGCCAATAATTTTTCTATAAAATGGTGCAAAATTAATAACAAATTACCAAATGTTCTCCGTCTCGCTACACTCGGCGAGGATATTCTAGGGTAGCAACCCTTTGAATTGAAATCCTGAACCCACCTCTGCATTCCACTTACGAGATAAACACTCTTACAAACCGAACCGCCCTTAAGTAAAGAAAACATACTATTCTATTATTACCCAAGTCTATAAACTAAAATTTGTATGTCCATAAGAATTAATTTTTAGCGACCAAGCAAAACCGTATTTGAAATGAAATATTTTTCTTTCGTTAAAACTTAAAGCTGAAATGTATTAACACAATGCGTCGGTCATAGCAATCTACCACACATCGCGGAACCACTTCACATTAAGTATCTATTCCCAAATCTTGCTGCGAAGTTTTATCTTCATTTAGACATATGTACAATATGTCAGTTTGCGTCTGACGTGAGTGTAACTGTTAGAAAAATAAATAGTGTGGAATTAAATGTCTAGCCAGAGCTGCTTAGACTGTTCCAGATCCTGACTGGGGTCTAATTGCTCTACCATCACAAAACGTCAGTTTCTGGTATCTTTTTTTTAAACTTCTATGTAAGGTTTGAAATTGCACACAGTTTAAGTTCTGTATTTGCATTCAAGTTTGAAAATAAAAATCTGAGCAAAACATCTTGAATTAATGATTAACGATTAATGTTATTAAAAATTTTAAATCAATTTGAATATTTCTTATAAGATATGAAATACTAATGACTTCTTTTTCAAAGATAAAATGTATAGATCATATTTGAAAATGATTGGATTTTTCATTTCCTGGTTACCCTTTGATTTTATAACTATTTTATTTGATCCAGAATCCTGTTACTATTGATCCGCAACCTGGGATCAGTTATTATGTCTTACATGGTGTGAAGTGACTAAACTTCCTGCTGAAAGTCCAAATGAATTCATCAAAATAGAAGAAATAATTAACACTTCGTATAGTCAGGATTAATGATAAATAATAATATAAAGTGTTTCTTAAAAGGTTTACATTTGTTGTTGAAATTTAGTACTGAAATTGTTTTAAATGTCTCAATTCTAAGCTGGAAAATATTCGTGTACAATTAAAGATATTGATAAATATTTAAATGTTTCTCCAAAACGATGTTGTAATAAAATGTTTTCGAAGTTATCAATTATCAGCGTATACATTTATTACTAGTTAGTATTTTCATGTATGTATAGATGAACCATATTAATTGATGTTTTTTCAGATTTATTTTTATGATTTGACTGTGGACTCGCGGCGGGTCTGATCGATCAACAGGGAATGTTTATTCCTCCATGGCACCTGATCCCACCTCTAGATTTCCAGAGGTCTGTGTTTGTCCAATGTTGACCAGATTTGTATATTGTCTCCTCGAAATCATGAAGATGTATACTTTGGTATGAGTGATTTTAATGTTTATAGAAACTTGTTCTTTTAAAAAGTGCTCTTTTACAGAATTTCACGAATTTATCATTTTTATCATAATATATTTTTATTATGTAAACTGCAATGATCATATCATGCAATACATTGTTTTAAAAACTTTATCTGCAATTGAAAATTGGTCAGCTTATGAAGGTGTTTAGATTTAAAAATAGCTATACACGACAACCGTACATTTACAGTGGTTTTGACGTCAGCATTGTAGAGTTGAAGCCAACGTTAACAAAAACTTAAAGCATAAGTCATTATGGCTATTTAGCTCTCTTTGTGAGACAAAATTGTACGTGCGGTGTGACGTTTATTAATTGCTGTGGCTACTTTTAATTAATCTTACAAATGATATAATTTTGAAGTTTCGTCTTTCATCTTTCATTTACCGCCTAATCTCATATTTCGTTGTGTTAATGTTTGAATTCCACAGTTTGACCTTTTCACAGTATTTTATCGATGCAAATATCATGTTCCAATTTCTTGATTTACCAGGGGTTTACCAAAAGGCGGGAACGTGATACAAATGTTATCAGAGAAATATTTATGCTATGAATATCTATGAGGTAAACACTCTTTAAAATGTGAAATAAAAGGATCATAAGTAGTCCGTTGTATTTTTGTTTATCATATGAGAATAAACAAATTACAATTTTGTAATAACATGAGTCATAAATATAACACAATATGTAATGCAATGCATGAGTCACTCCGTACGAGTCACGTATTTACACAACTAAAAGATGTAACACGGATGTCAGTAATGTAATACGCAAGTCATGTAATACATGAGTCACTCGTACAGTGTACGAGTCACGTAATTACACGACTCATAAATGCAACACGGATGTCAGTTATGTAATACACAAGACATGTAATACATGAGTCACCCGTACAGCGTACGAAGCACGTAATTACACGACTCATAAAAGTAACACGGATGTCAGTTATGTAATACGTGAGTCAACCGTACAGTGCGCGAGTCAACCGTATGAAGCATGGATTGCTGATACACCAGTCAAGTGAAACATTTCGATGGTGTCATGGAATAAACCTAAGAAATAACAGGAACTTTGTATGAATGTATGGGGTGAATGACCGGACAAATGTACCTGTCAAAGTTTTAGTACAGGAATTAAGTTAAATAATGAAGCAAATATGAAAGACACGTGACACTGCTTTATTGCACATGTTGGTATTATACAGACACGTCAAATATGTATTTGCATGAACCAGTAATCTGTGAAGAATTAGGACAGAATTGTAAATTTCCTAATACCGAAGAATCAAATTACGTCATCTTTGGAGCTCCACGTGAAGGAGGTATATCTATGTAATATTATTGGTTACTGGACATCACTCGTACACACGCGTGTTCTAAATCAGGTCAGGATATTTCTTCACTTATTCTTGATCTAAAATATATTTTCATTACACTCTGTTAAACAATAGAAGATAGCCATTACGTATATATGTCCCTACGACACATTACATCAATCAACATTTTTGCCCATAATCTCGATTAATCGCGCTAGAAAACGAGAGTAAATCCAGAATGAGGGACGGAACGCACGAATTGAATATCCTGTAGTTCGTAGTTCGATTTGTTATTGTAATTCTGTCAAACTATCATTAAAACAAGGGTATTTGTTTTAGGCTAATTGATCAAGTATCATATTTCCAAATAAAAATCATAACACAAGGAAGTACCAATTTAACGTCGGTTTATTACGCATCGCACTTGTTAAAACACCTACAACTATGTTCGCTGATAAATCAAGTAAAACATTTGGGAACATTTATGCTGATTTGCGATTTCATGATAATGAATAATTGAATTAATCATATATTCGGCAGTAAAAAATTACACACGTGCAACATAAATTCCTTACATATCCTACTAAATGTACAAACGAAACCGAGGCTGGTGTTACTTAATTTTCAAGAAAATCTCGTTTCCAATCAACTTTTACTTATATTTAAAACTGTTAAATTTGTGACAACGTTCACATAGATCTTTATTACGTTGACAACAAAAATTGACGTTATATTCTACATGTTAACCTGTAAGTACAATTTTTAAATTACGACAATTTGGAAATCCGCAAATAGGAGTGGGTGATGGATAGCGGTATATATGCTAGTGTTGTTTCACATATATCAGTGAGGTGATGATAATAAGTCCGTTTTGATATGCCTTATTACTTCGCTGTAGTCCCGTTACACAAGTCAACTTTGAGTTACACCAATCACTAGTACCAGTCAGTGAGGTATAACATGAGTCATTGGTATAAAAATTACCATTCAGAGATTTTCCACATTCTTTTGGGAATGGGGCTGTGCCTTTCGAATTGGGAATTTCAGCAACATTTTTTTGAAATTTGGAAATCCGCAAATATACAAAACTATGTGTAAATATAATGATCTCTTCAAATTCTTTGTCATTCGTATTCAATAGGGAAATTTTTACTGCAAATTGGAAAAACTGCCTTGATTTTGAATTGGGAATAGGGCCTTATTTCGGCCGCTTATAATATTGTGGAAAATCCTTGCCATTGATGTATTGATTAAGTCATTAGTATAAAATTACCACTGCTGTATTTGTGAAGTCATTAGTATAATAATTACCACTTCTGTATTTATGAAGTCATCAGTGTCATTTGCTTGGAAATTGGAGATCTAAAAGTGAGCATATGACATGTGCTCACTTTTAAATTTCCAATTTAAAAGTTAGCAAATGACATTAGTATAATAATAACCAATCAGTGTGTTGTATTACTTAAGTCGATAGTATAATAATTATCACTGCAGTATGTCTGAAATCATTCCTATAATAATTACCAGTCAGTGATGTATTGCAAGAGTCTTTAGTTTTATAATTATCGGTCAGCGTTGTATTGCTAGTCATTAGTTCAATAATTACCGGTCAGTGTTGTATTGCAAGAGTCGGTAGTTTAATAAATATCGGTCAGTTTTGTATTGCAATAGTTTAATAATTACCAGTCAGTGTTGTATTGCAAGAATCGGTAGTTTAATAATTACCGGTCATTGATGTATTGCAAGAGTCGGTAGTTTAATAATTACCGGTTGGTGATGTATTGCAAGAGTCGGTAGTTTAATAATTACCGACCAGTGATGTATTGCAAGAGTCGTATAATAATTACCAGTATATATTGTATTACTGAAGTCATTAGTGTAACCATTACCAGTGAGAGTTGTGTTACAGGAGTAGTAGTCTGATAATTACCACTCCAGTCAGTGTTGTATTACTGAAGTCAATGACATAACAATAAGTCAGTAATACAGAAGTTATAAGTAATATAATTACCAGTCACTGCGATTTAACTGAAGGCATTAGTAATTGTATCATAATTAACAGTCACTGCGATCTAATTGAAGGCATTAGTAACTGTATGATAATTACCAGTCACTGTGATTTAACAGAAGTCATTAGTAACTGTATCATAATTAACAGTCACTGTGATCTAATTGAAGGCATTAGTAATTGTATCATAATTAACAGTCACTGTGATCTAATTGAAGGCATTAGTAACTGTATGATAATTACCAGTCACTGTGATTTAACAGAAGTCATTAGTAACTGTATCATAATTAACAGTCACTGCGATCTAACTGAAGGCATTAGTAACTGTATCATAATTACCAGTCAATGCTGTATTATACGAGTCATTAATATAATATATAGTCAGTGATACTGCGAAAAACGGTTCTAATTCCTTACAGTTACATTGACACGTTGATTTACTAATTATTCAATGCATTATTGGTTAATTCATATATTTGTTTATCCCTTAAAAGTTCACAACGGATTATGTGTACATATATTTCTTTTGTGTTAATATATGTTTGTATGTGATAATAAACGTGTGTTGTGCTGATTGGTATAAACTATACGAAATATCAGTCAGTGTTGTATTACATACGTCGTGTGTATGATCATTATCAGATAGTACTGTACTATATACATATGTAACACATGTTACGCTTGAAATCAACATAGATCGTAGTCATAATACACAAGTCAGTGATACATTTCACAAGTCAATGATTTCATATTACACTTTCTTGCAATCACCCAGCAGTCTCATTCAGTATTTGGAAATGTTGTCAAGCAATGAGATTGGCTTTCAATGGAATAAACAGGATGAATTATTCAAATATATTATGTATTACATCCCATGGCATCAGATTGTATAGTGACGCTTGGAGTCAACTATTTACCCCCACATACTCATTATGCTCTACATAATACGAAGTGTCATTGTTTATAACTTGTGAATGTATAGTCTTAATAAGTGATGGAATTTGTCGCTACACTTTGCCCCCCGTTGTTTGTAACACTGAATTAATAGTGTCATTATCACCGGCCTTCATCAAGCAGGTGTCTGTATACAAAAGCAGGTTTATTTCACTTGAGAAATCAACATTCTAATTTCCCACACATGTTTATAAAAAGAATACAAAACGTAACACTCTAGAAAAGTCGCAGATTTCTTAAACTGTCATTCAAAGGAAGGGGGTCAGACCACGTGTATTTACGTCATCTGAATGACAAAGGGAAATAGTGAAAATTATTTCCCCATTATACGTTAAATTTAGTACTCTACTACACTAAGCTGTTAAGGACCTGGAACATAATACTGTTTCGGATCAATGAATTTAAAGGGGTAGAATATTGAGTAATAATTCAGAACACTCATAACAAAATGCAAGTAAAATTAATTCGGAGTAATTTGTAATTTCCACACAGACAGAGCGAAAAGAGAATAAATTTGCACTAAAAGGAGTGATTTTGGATGGTCGTTTTTTTCATAAATAGACAAACAGATATACAATTAGAGAAAGTAAAAAAATAATATACGAGTTTAATACTTACAATTTGTTATATTATGTAGCGGTTGTATACACAGTTCCGAATCTGAGGGAAATTTGTCGCATCTGACCATTTCTGGCCAGTTGTATCCGTAGAACAGCATGGTTTGTTCACAACCAGCTTTGACACTTTCACACAAAGACCGGCATGGTTTAATGGCACGATCTAAGCAAACAGGAGAAAAAAGAGAACACAGAAATAATTTTGTGTCTGGGTGACAATATACACCTAGCAGAGAAAGCCAGGACTTGGACTGTTGGATCACTTCATTAATTGTATCATGATCCAAAAGATTTGGAAGCCTCATTCTAGTATATCCTATATTTCGACATAATGTTAGATTCTGGGGAATGTCAATACATTTCGGCTGATTTATCCGTCCACTGAGCTTCGCCCAGTCGGGATCTATATCCCGAAGATATCCTTCTCCAGAATCATACGAATAACACGCCGCCAAATAAAACGAGACGGAAATACTCAAAACGTAAAGCATCCACATTTTCTTTTTCATTTCTAATCTACCACTAACAACAAAAATATCTCAAAATTCCTGGAATACCCGATTCCCATTAATTAGCAAAAATCAATGCAGTTTATATATCATTCGCCGGATAGTACAAATCCATATGATGATCCTGTTTCCATTGCATAACACTGAACGAAAAATCATCTGATAGTCGGAGCCGTTCAACAAGCCATATGCTCGTATTCAAAGGTGATACGTATATAACACTCGATTGGTCGACTGTCAATGAAGCGTAAATGAAGTGAAGTCTTGGTATTGAAACTCTAGGTTTTGTGCTGTTTTTTCCTCCTTACACAAATCTGTCAATCACCTCCGCGGGAAGTCACTTCCAATAACTTGGGGTTTATTGAAATACTGAATTAACCACCTTAACGCTTTACGGATATTCCAATCTTCGCTTGAATCACATTTTTCAGTGATATCTTTTTAGCCTTTACATACAATAGATCGGCGAAGTGCAGCTTGTTGAGAGAGATTACAAAACGTACACACACACTGTTACATAATCCTTTGCCTTACTACTTTTAAATTCTTACAGTTTTGATAAATATCTTTAATAACGCACTTGGCTCAATGCCTTTAATTGCTATTCCAGACAATAGCTTCCATAGTCGTCTGATAAATGCATCTTACCTATAACGAAAAAAAGTACACAGGAAATAAATGGAGGAAAAAGGTAAAACTTCAAAGGCGACAAAATGTACATACAATTATTACTATAGAGTTATAAATTATATTCACAAAAAGACGAAATTATAAAAAAGAACATAAAAATGCAACCATTATTCTGTATTAGTAATAAAATTTTACAGACCAGGCAGAACATCACCCATTGCTTGCTCTGTTACGGAATTATAACACCCATTTACAAATGTGAGAAATGCCAAAAAATACTAGCTCTTCACGGAAGTATTCATCCAACATAAAAGTAGGTATAAATATTTTCTATACAAAGATATCAAAGAAAAATCTTAATTATCATAATTTATTTTCAAATGATTTACTGCAAAGTTAATTCATGTGTAAGTGATACATTAGACAGAATTGTGTGAGCACACTAGTGTATTTAGAGAACAAATTATGTCTTATATGAATAAAAACAGTATTTGTAACAAATTCGGGTGTTAATGAATTAAACAACCTACCGTCGATAAGGTATAGGTGTGTTCGACTTAATTATCACCGCTGAGTTGATTACGTCACGGTTTATATAATTGTCTCATGGCTTGGTGTATTAACAAGTTTTAGTTTATAAACCTTGATAATACCATAGAAATATAATGTTATACGAACTTTGGCTTTATTTACAGTTTAAGTGTTAGAAATATAATGGAATGGTAGAATAGGTGACACAAATCACTGCTATAAACAATTATCATGGCGCAACTATTGACCAAATTTATTGCATTTATGTCATCACAATCGAATATTGAGGTTTGGAAAAACTTTAACTACCCAAATAATTACAAAATTGGAGAGAAATTCCAAAATGTAGAGATGGATGGGTTATCAACATCTGATTTTTAAGGATCATATATGTATATATGTGCATTATTTAACACGTGTTATGTGAACTTTATCTCCATTGAATTTAGCACCTTTTTGGAGTAAAACGGTATCAATGTATATTTCGCGTATCGCGTTTTGACTAGTATTTATTATTCATAATGCACTTTTTCTTGTTTGAAATATTTTAAATCCTTTAATATAAGTATGTGGAATTAATGCAGTCCTATAAATGCGGAAACGTGTGACAAAGCTGTAATCATAAGATGAAATACAACAAAATTTTACAAAAGATACGCATAACAGGTACAGGAAAATGGCTTAATATATGAAGACTTAAGTCTAGTAAGTCAGGAATACTATCTTGGGACCGCTAAACACATCACGATCATCACACACACACACACACACACACATACACAAACACGCACGCACGCACGCATGCACACACACACACTTATGGTGAATTGCTTTCATTGCAGAATATTAAGGTAAAGTACGTAGACTTTGCATGGTTGATAGGACAAATGCCGCTTTGTCATTTCTTGCAAACGACTTTTACGAGCAACTGCAAGAAATAAAATTAAGCATTTTATTTCAGCCAAAGGAGCTTATATAAACAGACATCCCTAAGAGTAGGCATCAATTTTTGAAAGAGTAGAAGCAAAAAGCGTAATATACCCGTTAAAAATCCAAATAATAACTTTGAATTCTGTTGTAAAAGCTTTAGATACTTAGGTGTTTGTTAAAAGTACAGGCATTATCCCAGTACCATATATACTTACCGGAAGTGAGTGGTTAGGCGGTTCACCCTATACCCTTGTTGATTTATATTGGAACTTGAAGTTTACCATAGAATTTCGATAAATGCCAACATTTTGTAGTAGTTACACTAAAGGAATGTGAAACACTCATTTTCATAAAAAAAATGTAATCTTGAAAACCATTACGTCAGATCATCCGGATTGACGGGATTGGTTTTGGATAGTACATTCGTATGACGTAGCGACCGTGGTAATGATACGTCTTGACATATCAACATTCAAAATGACCTCATGATGACGGTTTAAAATACTTAGTGGTTTCCGGATTCATGTCTCATTTATCTCACGAACACAGCGTGATACTTTTTATTATCACCTTCACATGTATATGTCCAACATCAGGGAATGTCCCATCCCTGTCTAAGAGATATTATTTCACGCTAACATCATAAAAATTACAAGAATTTAGGAACCATTCTATACTGTTTCTCCGTTATTTTGATTTTGATGCCGTATCACAAATTGGGCACTTTGGCATTTTTTAAACATAAAGAAAACATGCTTGAATGTTTAATTACATTTTCATTAAATTACGAGAATATGAAAATCTAAAGAAACAAAAATAGTTGGTTGATTGCAATGTTCTTGAACAAAATTCAGTATACATATCAAAGACCACTACAACTACAAACAATTATTATTAACAACTGAACAACAAAAATACAAATATCAACTGACGTTGTCTAATGAAAAGTTTTCTCAATTTCTGGATAATTCTTTGACAAACATACCATCCAATAAAATTTGGACTGACATTGTTGTTTTATAGAAACAGATATTTACGTATGTCAAATGACGACATTTATTTACAAGTCGAGAATGCACAAGTGAAAACAAGTTTATGCCTCAAAACAATTTTGTGTGACCTTTGCAATAAAGCAATTGTAATATAAATAAGATAAAGGTGTAATTCACAATTCACAAAACAACACAATGATTTCTTTCAGTTAATAAACAGGTCAACAAAATTAATGAAGATCTGTGAAAGAGGCTCTTTAAAACTATGTATTAAACTAATAAACGTTTTATCAATAAAAATCCCTAAGAAATTGTTATAGATCTTTTGTCAACATCTTCCAAACGGTCAGTGTAAACAACTGCCTTTATGTTTATTCACCTTCCATTGACAACAATACATCCATGAACAACAAGATAAGCAATAACAACAACAGCAACCCCATCCCCCCACCAAAAATATATAAACAATACAAAAATTAATAATGATAATAATAATTAATTGATAATAATGAATCGTAAGAGATCAATGGAAAAATAAAATTTGTAAAAAAAAATCTCCTGGAAGCATCCCAAAGACTCGCCCATAACAAACGTATTCAAGATAGATGATCGACCTTTCAAGACACAATTCATAAAAAGTACATACAAAAAATGGCGATTAAAAAGAAAGTTTTACTTAATATTGGCAGAGCCAATACAAAAATGCGATATGCTTACTGTTTTATCATATTGTTCCACCTACAAGTCCCCTATCCACATTTGAGGTTTTCTAAGTTGACTGCAAGCACCAATGAGTGAGTGTACATTTCTCCGCGCGGTTTATATTAATGATAACCTATACACATGCTTGATCCTAAACACCAGCTGATTCGGTTTACCTGAGAGCGAACAGCAATGAAATGTAATTTTACCTTTTGATATAACAGAGTCGTTCAGTCAGAAGATAATGCTGGGAGCTTATATCTATGCTTGCCGTTCATGTCTTAGGGAAAGAGCTACTGGGTACATTTCTTTTATAAAAGGCTGTAAAGTCATTGAATAACATCAGCAAGTTAATAATAAAATATTTGTGATTTTTAATGTATTAGATCTTTCAGATTCGATGACTTTAAATGTCGAAAAGAGATGAGGATTTTATACGTATTTCGTACACTTCAAATACCCATCGACTAACGTATAATTAATCCGCCATGAAGCATTCACAGTGCATACTTTACAATTTAAATTATAGTATACACATTATTCAAAACGTTTATTCAAGTCTATAGATGGTTATCTTCGACAAAGTAATGTTTATTTTATTGTCCGGATTGTATCTCTAATGTCAGTTCAACAAGTAGTGAAGTTTAACTTCCATTTTGAACCCACATGTTTTATGCAGTAATTACCATTTCGATGTTATTCAATTTCTAATTAAAATATCTTGTTGAGATGGATTGCTTGATGTGAGTCTATTTCAAAAGTCAAAGGCGAGATTGAAGATCTCACAATAGAAAAATATTTACATTGTTGAGTAACAAGTAAAAATGTAGGAACCAAATGGAGCTCGTTCGCCGAGTGGTAAAGTCATTTGCCTATAGCCAGTGCGGATTATGTGAGAAAATTTGTCAGTTCACATGCGGAAAGTCACTGGTCTTTACCGGGTACATTGATATCGGATTTTCTCCTCCGACATTTAAAATTGACTACCAATCGAAAAATTGTTTATACATTTGTATTGCGTATTACATCGTTAAAATATTCAAGCAACAGAGACTACAGTATCAATTGTATGATAATATACAAACACAAAAAGGAGTGGACAGACATGGACCTCTGGAAATATAGCGGGGGGATCAGGTACCATAGAAGATTCATTACCCCTAATGATCTACAATACTCTCTATTACATATTAGTATTAGGATTACGTTTGTCTCAATGCACATCTTAATCAGATTCAGATCAATTTTAATGTTCATATTTCTGTGAAAGATGTCATAATTCATTCAAAGAAAATTTGAATTTTAATGTTGTTTTACGTCACATCCAATGACTTTTCAGTAATATGGTGGCGGCCAGTTTTATTGGTGGAGAAGGAAATCAGGTTACAATGTTCTCATGAATACCGGCCTTCCGCAAATAAACTGGTAAACATTCTCGCAAAATCAACTTAAGTTTCAGCCGGACTCTAATTCGCACTAAGTAGAGGTGGGAGACTCCATGGTTTAAAGCGGTTCATGGTTTTATTGGTGGAAAAGACAATCAAGTTACAATGTACTCATGAAGAGAATACCGGCCTTCCGCAAGTAAGCTGGTAAACATTCTCGCAAAATTAACTTAGTTTTCAGCGAGACTCGAATCCGCAGTAAGTAGAGTTGAGAGAATCCATGGTTTAAAACGCGATGCTCTAACCACTTGGCCACGGAGATCCCTTTTCAAAGAGAGAATCAGTAAATATGTTAGTCTTTTTCGCAGCAGAGGTGTTTACGTTTGAATCGAAATGTCTTTCACAGTTTTTATAGAATTCTTGATATCGGCAGTAAGTTTACGACTGTTTCTATACTTGCAGGGATCAATGTGTTACGTAATACATGGTGAATAAAACAAGAACATTTACCTTTCCCTGACAACTCGATTACGATCGATATCATACTTGTATATTTACACATCCTGTAGACTACATTACAGAAATTTACAGACATAAACATTTTAACGTCAAATATAATCTCAAAGTTCCATAAAATAACCTCTACCTTCGATATTATAACTCTATTTCAACTGGTATATGGCAATTAATTGAAAAGCTAGGTGTCAGAAATATATCAAACATGATGTAATGTACTATACAAGACAAACATAAGAAATAAATAACATATCTAAAATATGCAACACTTCAAATTTCATTTTATTAAAGATATTGAAAATCGAAAATGATAAAAAGAAATTCCCCATGTATCAATATTTCATATCGTTCATTTGGAATTAGGTTTTGAATGCAGTGCATGTGATTACATTTCAACCATGCATTGTTTTGCCTGGAAAGTTGGAGTGTGAATGGCGGTTGGTGTTATGATATCGTCGTTAAAGAGACAAAACAATTATAGAAACTTTTTAACAAATATATCTGCCACAGGAAAAAAATACATTTAGAGTACTTTAATTTAAAATCATTTTTGTATTAAATGTGCAGTGACTTTTAACTAAAAATGTCGGCTTTAACTGTACAAATATGTACATTGTACTACCAATGCGGCAGAGTACTTTTTAATTCAATCCATGTCAACAACTTTAATGTTTTGAAAATATTTGGTCGAATGCAGTGTACTTTATTGTTACGCAGGACAGAATAAGATGCATTGTACTTTTATACATAAATACACAGACACACACCATTCATATTTGATTAATAATAAATGTCACCAAACTTTCTGGAGGGCTAAACTCTGGTGATATGGCATTTAAGTAAGTTTTCAGATGAATCATATTTGCAAAAAAAAATGAAATTGACACTATGAGAGACTATGCAAACCACTACGAGTGATGAAACAGAAAGTATAATACCTCATGTTTGAGAAAAACGTCGTTGAAATAAAATGCATTTGCTCTTGAAATCTTACTGAGAAGCAACTTTATTAACAGAAAAAGAAATTATCAGAATACTTGTCATTTAAAAGTAGAATGGTTTTAATATCAGAAAAAATTAGTCAATCGACGTTTTTTTCTTGTGACGTCATTGTAACTCGCTTGTCAGAGACTGGTATAATTCACAGTCGAATCCGGAGATATTTAAACCAAAGGGGAATCGATGTTTCTTTCAAATAAACAGGGTTTTCTAAATGGCTGGGTTTTAATGATAATAAATAAAATTTGAGCGGGTTTACAAATTAATAGGGTTATATATATATATATATATATATATATATATATATATATATATATATATATATATATATATATATATATATATATATATATATATATATATATATAATTTATTCCATATAATCACGGGTATAAAAGAACACTTCATTTTAAGAGTACTACATGCTGGCAAAATATTTGGCAAGTGCAATGGATTGAATGAAACAAATTAATTGTGAAAGTATTTTATTAGAGAAATGTTGCGTGATGATAAACCAGATTTAGACTAAAATAAACGTTGATAACTCATTTACGGTAAATCGTTCCTGTCATACCAGATCCACGGACACAAATAGTAATATATCTGTGCACATGAGATCGTGTTCCAAACACTTTCTGTCCAAAAAGAATAACATGTATTAATGGCTTTCCGGGGAGTGACAAAGAGGTTTGTGTCGCTCAGTCAATATTTTATTATATTTGTTTAAACAAAAACACTTTTCTAAATAAAGATAAAATAACATGCACACAATCCACGATACATAAGTGTTATGTATTTGATCATAGATGATATATTTCACATTGGAAGTGTCAAAACATTTTCTGTTTCGATCATATGTCAAATTATTCAAACAAAATACAAGGTATTTGTGTACACTTGTGGGAGGGTAGGTCCACACGTAACTCGTATTTGAAAATAAATTGCAGGTATGCATTCTCTGACGAACATTCCATTAGTCAGTGTGTAGGCTTGCTGTGTACATTGTGTTCTTAAAGGTAAACGTAAAACACAGAACCCATAACAGTATTAATAGATAACAACAATGAGAGGAACAAAAAGCAACTTTGATCGTATTTGTCATCGCATAACAACAAGATTATAATACTTTACAAAGCAATATGTGTATTATCTTTGACGTCGAAATGTTAAACAACTCATTAAAGCGCATTAACAATGAGAGAGAGAGAGAGAGAGAGAGAGAGAGAGAGAGAGAGAGAGAGAGAGAGAGAGAGAGAGAGAGAGAGAGAGAGAGAGAGAGAGAAACAGCGAAAAAGAAACAGCGAGAGAGACACATGCACAGAGAAAATAAATAAATTGTACTTCCAGAATTTGCCATTTCTAGATAGAGGATTAACCTTAGAATGTGGCTTGAATCAGAAAAACGACTGCCAGGTATAAAATGCACTCAGTGTTCATGTAATGCAAATTCTAATTATTCTAACTTAACGATTATTTACCATTATGGTATAAATCTTAACCCATATCCTTTGAATGTTTAGAATTAGTAAACCTATTTCAATAAAAATGGCTTTTGTGACAATAAGCCTGTGAAATTCCCTATGGCTTCAATATTAACGTGACTCTACAATAATTCATACAATAACATAAAATATGTGTAGATCCAGACATGGATTTCTCACTATATTGGTCTTGAGAGTATATGTGTGGCGCCATCCCTTGTAATGTATTTCTATATTACTTGGGTTCTAAATCTGAATAAATATTTTGTATCATGTTTATCATACTTACACTTTTTGGTTAAACTCCTGGTAAATCAAAAAGTGAAAATATGACACTTGAAACTCAGTGAGCCCTATAGTCACAGTTGGACTCTGTACACTGTCATAATTCAGGAGTGCGTGATTTAAATTTCAAATTTTAAAAAAAAATATTATATACATTATCAACTTGTTCACCCCCATTTTTTTAATTTTAGATGTTGAGTCTAAATGAAAGCACAGGGGTTGATGAGAGGATATATCTTTTTGTTTCATCATATATATATATATATATATATATATATATATATATATATATATATATATATATATATATATATATATATATATATATATATATATATTCGTTCTTTTGGTTTGAAATTCTTTTTTCTTGAGGCTGTCTAGTGCATAACAAAATAATAACAACCATCATAATGTCCATATAATCATTGTGACCCGAAGCATTGACAAACATAAAACTTTTTTCTAAGCATTAATTATATTAGATAAGATTAGATAGGCATTTCATTTACAGAGGTAAACTACTTACTGATATGTTATTGCTATAAGGATATCGAGAATCGCGTTTGATGTCAACGTTCCGCAAATTTTACTGTCGGTATAATTCTCTTGTTTTCAATAACTCTAATTCACTAAACAAAATATTGAGTTACCTGTTCAATAACGGTTGTTGGGTCGTCTTTCCAATTGTGACGAGGATTTACTTCTCACTTATTTCATTTTAATTTGACTGTGGACTCGCGGCAGGTGTGACCGGTCAATAGGGGATGCTTACTCCTTCATGGCACCTGATTCCACATCTGGATTTCCAGAGATCCGTTTTTGTCCAATATTCATCAGATTTGTATATTGTATCCTAGACATCCTGACGATTTATACATATACTTTGGTATCTGTGATGTTTCAGATAGATAGATAGATAGATAGATAGATAGATTTTTTTACGTTAAGGTTTGTTTTTCACCACTAAAATACATCTTAAGAAGTAAAGGATACGCCCCACATTTGCCTCAAGTTTACAACACTACTGCATAAACTGTTAAGATCTGCATGTTACCCAAACTGTATAGATCTACCGTTCAAACAAAGTAGCATTTGATGCGTTACAGATTGCTTATAGACAATGTAAGTCATATACTAAATGATTTATTTGACATCCACGAGCATCTATTATGATTTAAATAACGATTTCTAGATATGATAATATGTTCTGCACACTCTCCTGGTACGTTTATGTTATATGTTACATATGTGTCTATGTCTTTACATCACCTTTTGCTGCAGTAATGTGTTCTGGGACGTCTGAAATTCACTAGAAAAATGATTACGTGGGTCAAGGACATATTTGCAGATTTGTTTCTGCCTGTAAAACGCAATACAGATCAAATAAGAGATACTGAGGGCGAATTGGTGTAATTAGCGCTGAATTGCCCCCTGGTTATTATTTTACAAAATTAAAGAAATCTACGAATATTTTCAAATTTTCCTAAATTGTATGTTTAGTAAGATCAATCAAACCGTTTAAAACTCCTAAAATTTCAAGATATGATTGGCTTCGAGATAAAAAAAAACATATTACACATGTACTTTGGTAACATTTTATAAAAACGAAGAATTCCGGTTAGTTCCATGGGGATAAGAAAAACACTCTAAATTTTAGGACATTTGCTTATCCGTCATTATCTCCCAGTATCTCTTCTTCTCCACGATGAGGAATTATTCACAGTCCTGTGGACCTCTACGACGCTAGAGATGGTTCAGATGTAAGCACATTCTCCTCGCAAGCAAGAAGCTCCAGTAAACGTCATATCCCAGACTTTATACTTGACACCATTTCTCGTAAACGACTTAAAACTGGGCCCAGCACCATAAAACCGAAGAACTGAGTTACTTCAGAGTATATTCTCAACTTGGCCTTCCTAGCCAATCATAGCTATAGTTTAGTAATAATCAAAGTTAAATTCTTAGAATTAAGTCATTCTTAAATTATATGGTTAAGGTCATGATGCCCCGTTTCATCCTTTGAATCATTACATTGGCAAATGTTGATAGAATAAGTTTATATTTCTTGGTCCTTCTCCTGTAGATGGTTGCATGTCTATTAAAGTGAAATAAATAGTTCGGACATTATCAACATTAGTACAAACTATCTAATTTAAGAAACTGAATTTGCACTTAACAATTGAAAAAAAAGAAGTGCAATTGAGTAAATAATTCCCGGTGAAATATAAGAATTGACAGTTGTCTTAAGATATAGAAATACTAATAAAACGAATTAAAGGATGCGTTAAAATAGAACAAAAAACATTTTGGGCAGTTATCGTAATCATAAAGAAAATAGGAAAGTAGTAAATTAGATTTACAACAAATGCACAAGAAGAAAGAGTCAAATCTAATTATACAGATTAGAATTATCGTGGTAATGAAGATGACCCGAGGAATTATCGCACAATCCGTTTAACCCAGTTTACTGAAGAACACAGCTGGGGATCTCACAGCAAGAACTGAACAAGCAGGATTGTAATTATGTAAAAAGAAAAAAGTACTAACACGTCTGTTATTATTTGTAATTTGGTTGCCCTCTCTTTCCTCATGTTACTTTTTATGACAAAACCCAAGTGATAACTATAGTCTACGATGGTCTATAAAAATTCGACCCAGAAACTAAAGGCTCCCTCGAGCCTGATTCGCAAACATGGAAAACTTTGCGTTATTGCTTCAAGGTAGGAATATTTTTACCGAGCGGTAAATGAAATAATAATATTTCGTACGATTTGTCCTGTTGATTAAATTCTATCATCAGTATTATTTTAACAATTATTCTAAATATATATTATAGTGATGTATACACTATCCTTAAACAATTTTCAGAAATTTGAACTACTCCTTAAACTTGTTGCTAATATTTCTTTTTTTACGGTTTATCTATTTCTTTAATAACGGGAGTCGGACCAATAATGTGCAAATTAAAGGAATTGACAAGAAAAAATAAAATAGATTTACTTCATTCATCAAATCCTGTGGTCACACCTTTACTCACTTAAATCAATAAACAATACTGGTCTACTATCATAATTCAGGAGTTCATATTGCATGTAAAATTATTATAAGATTTTGGATCTAAATTATACACCCCTGAATTATGACAGTTTACATAACCATTCTTTGAAATGGACAGGTCCAAATGTGACTTCAGGGGTAGATGAGTTAAATAGAATTACATTATTTAATTGATCTGTCGATATTTGCAAGTTGATGCGACATCATTAACGAAAACGTTTCGGTCTTGAAGATTATTTTTGTCAATTTGTGTCTGCTACAGTTTCTGTAAAACTACCAATGAATTGATAATCGAATAACGAAAAACCCATTTCAGAGGGAAATAACTCCTATACGGAACAATCTAGTGATTTCCTTCAAGATGAGATTTTACATCTTACGCGATGACAATTATCATGTTTTATTTTTCAGTTGTTCTCCGTTGTAATTCTAGGCAATGACCAAAGACATTATATTTTAGGGTCCATCTGGCCATTTTGTTTCATTGGTACTTTGTAGATCTGTCCATGCCTATTCTTCGTTTTATAGCCTAGTACGATTACTGAGATAATGGCTAAAAGAACAGAAATCAAAGTTAGGAGCAATCTTTGAATCTATTTATTTTTCATACTGTATACGTGGAAATGTTCGCTCTTAATTACTTTTCGCCATTTTCATACTTACATGAGAAAGCGAATTTTAAATGAACGAAAAAATTTCAAGTTAACTTATTACTGCGCGGATATATGTGTCATCCATGAGACAATGGGGATTTAGGGCGAATTTAAGACACCGTGAATTTATATCGTGAATGGGCGAAAATAATCCCAGATATACAGTATATCTATCTCGGCTGATAAGTTATAAATCAATATTGGCATTTACACCCAATTAAGAAATCAACATCTATCATGCTAGGAGATTAAATTCTCTTCTTATTGAAATTTGCTATTCCAGTAAAAAAGAAAAAACAAACATCACAAATGATTTTACAGCATTATAGGTCAGCATTCCTATTCATATTATACATCTTATTCCACCATTTTAAAATACAATAGCGAAAGTGAAATATGAAATTGACACTGTTCGCGAGTGTCAACATCTACACCCTAAAGCGACACTTCAATATAATCACTGATGAACATAATATATGTATAATGTGTAGTGAATTATCACGGGCATTGCCCCTTCCCCTTTATCCGTAAGTAATAAATAATCATTTTAACATTTTAAAATGGCAAACAGTTAATATACGCTTAAATACGTTATAACGCGTGCTTTTTGATACCTACAAAATTCAAAATCACAAAACCTTATCATTACATTAAACACAAATGTTACTGTCTAACCTTTTCTTGAATAAATCTTAAGTTATCATCTAAAACAGGAAGGATGCGTCCTATATATGATTTTAAGATAATAAAAGTCTTGATTGATGGAATTTAAAGCTTTGGTTTAATTGTTTATTTGAAGCTTCAAATAAAATATGAATAGCTTTTAAATTTTCTTTGAAAATTTAATTTTTTTGTTTTTGGTTCAATTTCACAAGATAAAAAGACAACACGCCTACGTCATATCCATAATGCATAAATGTCGAAATGATTGAAAACAGAAATTGCGCAATCAGTTGAGATACATTCTACAGAGACTAGACAGATATTGTCCGTTTAGTAGCGACTATTTCACGAATATTCAGACATTGAATGAATGCTGAATTTTTTATTAAAAGGTAGAAGACTTCATCTTCATTGATATATATATATATATATATATATATATATATATATATATATATATATATATATATATATATATATATATATATATTATATATTGCAGGGTTTAAGGCACTACCTCAAACAATTCTCATTAGCACGTGTGAATTTAAAAAATTTGAAGATGAAGTCATATTGACGGAAACGATCGTCTTGAGCATTTGTTTTTGTCGCTTTTGTAAAACTATAAACTATAAAACTGGTAATATATATATATATATATATATATATATATATATATATATATATATATATATATATATATATATATATATATATATATATTATAGTTACAGCGTCAAGTGTATAAAACTCATTGTTAATCGTAACATTAAACCTAAATCGTTGTTCTAAGGTACTAGAGGAAAAGACGAATGAATATTATTCTTTTAAATCATATGACTACCAATTTACGGTCAATAAGGGTTACCGTATCGGTTTTGTTTTAACAAACAATGTACTATACATTTTAGTCATGTAGATATAATTTGTTCTCATGAATTACACATCTTGTATGTTTCTTTGTTTGCGAGTATTATCATCATATAATTATGATGCTTAGTACATTTATGATATCACAATTCCGACACCTTAATTAAGGGGAAAGGGACCACAAAACAAGGAATCTATTTAAACTACAGTGTAGTACTATATTGAACATTATCGTGTAATATATTGATGTATATATTGTATATTTGTACATATGTTATTATGTCCCATATTTATGACTCCTGGAAATAAACGAACTTGAACTTGTCACTGAGATTTAAAAACGGGTAATTTTAAGACACGCAGACAGACAGACAATTTTTAATCATGTCTAGAGTTGGTAAAATTTAGCGATGAATTTAATTAATACAGTTACAAAATACTATGGCAATAATTGATATTTCATTTTATATCAATAAATCAGTCATGATAATTTTCGGATCATGGACGTAGTTACAGAAATTTAGATTTTTTTTTTTCGTTCGTTTGAAATTTTGGTGTCAAATATCGTAATATAGCCATGATACGATAACTATTAAAATTTACTGGTCAACAGCGCTGCAGTAAACAAAACGAAAATTATTTTTGTTATTCAACTCAGACACGCCTCCGTCTGGAATTTATGTATATCCTGCCAAACATCAAAGCGGTCCATGTCTCAAGGGGTTCAAGCTTTCAGAGAAAATATCCTAATTTAATGCATTAACGGTTTTAAAACGCCAATTAAAGCTTTAAAATAATGTCGATGACTGTAACTGTAAAATAAATCTATCATATGATTATAGAAAGTCTAGAATTGAGTTTATGTAAAGATAAAAAAAGACTTCTGGGTATTGTGACTAAAACCTATTTTTACTGCGCAATTGCATAAAAACTCTCGTGGAATTCAGCTTAGCTGATCCAAGGATATAATGTACCGTATATACCTACCAATGGGTCGACTGCCTACAGACGGTTTAATTGGACAAGATTAAATCAAAAGGGTGACGCGTCACAAAGCAAACTAGGTGTTAAAGGATCACCTTACCGGAGGGTAAATGCACTATGCTGACAAAGGACTGATAAAAAATTCCCGAGCACTTTTCCAGTTTATTCATATGTCGTATGCCGAATATATGCGCAATCATTGTAGCATATAACGATAGTTCTTAAAATGTGTTGTCTTTACTTTCAATTACAATGTGGATTACAAAAACATTTGGGAAAGAATGAAATAAAAAATATATAGATAATGTTATGCAAAATGAACGATTGTTATTAAATACCACAGTGACTGCTAAAGGGTACATTAGTGTATTCTGTACTATGATAAAATCTGCTATGACAAGATACGATAACTGTTGTTGAAATATTTGATAGGATTTAGCATGTATCATTTGACTTACTATTCACATATCATATTATGTACGACATCTGTTAAATGTTGTAAATTTCAGAAATCCATAGTTTTTAAGATTCCAGATTATTTCATTCTTTATGCCAATTGGCACGTCAGAATTCAACATACATATATTTACACTATATACAATATAATCACATAAATATACCATTACAGAATCAGTACAGTGGAACCTCGCCTAATGATCGCCTGACTAAGGAGACAAACCCACATTTCAGACCACAAATGTCCAATCTCTTGAACAGTATCTGATGAGTATAGAACATCAGTTAAGAGACCAGCTCACTTTTAGTCAGTCAGGTAGGAGGTCTTTAGGCGAGGTTCCACTGTAGGTAAAATTATAAAATGTCTTCCATGAAATACTTTGAAACTTGTTTATCTTTACTTGAAAATAACAGGTGGTAAAAGATTCAATTTCTCTGATTTTGTTATTCTTGTGGTAATGAATACACTAATGAGAGTAATATAGAGAAAAGACAAACCGTCCCTGAATCTGTCATTCTGTACTATTTATAGATAAAACTGAACAGTAAAAGAACCGTAGCTGAACCTGTCCCTCCAAATTGGCTATAAGCTATAAAGTACTAGGCTAGGTCGACTGCATACCAAAATAATGTAAAAAAAGGTATCAAGTTGGTATAAATGGGGGACAAATGTATCATTAAGGTATTTTTTTTCATTTAACTCTTTACCCGATGTGGCATAATTTATCGTTTAATTTATGTGTTCGACATTCAAGTATAATGAAATGGCATATAAAAGATGGCTGCTTTTAGGTTTCAGGTAATTTTCAATAATTTCAATGATTTTTTCCAAACATTCTTCTGGTCAATATCTTTTTGTTATTTCGATTTATTTGCGTTTTAATCCACACTCCGCATTTTTTCAGTCATATGATGGCGGTCAGTTTTTAGTGATGGAGGAGAGAACCTGGTTACAATGTACCAGGGAAATGACCACTGCCCTCCCATAAGTAGAGTGGCTAACTTCTTCACATTATCAGCTTAGGTATCGACAGGGGATGCTTACTCCTCCATGGCACCTGATCCCACCTCTTGGTTTCCAGACACCGGATTTGTATCTATGTCCTGGACATCCTATTGATTTATACTTTGGTATCTGAGATTTTTATATGTATATCTTTATCTGGAAAATAATATGTGCACAGCCTTGTATGTTTAAATCGTTCACTTCACCTACTGTTATACTTCAGTGCAAAGACTGAGATGTAAGGGCATATAAATATCAATACTTCTATATCAAATTTAAATTTATAAGTTTGTATAATTTTGAAAACTTGAGGTTTGGAGCCTATATCTAAATTTGCTTTATTACAGTATGTCCTTTATATTGTGTAAATATCAACCAATTGCGTTATATTTGAGATCCGGTAGCTAATATACAGTTAGTTATTTCATTTTTCTACATATATATGTACATTATGTATTTCCATATTTCTCTAAAGACACACTACTAAAGAGTATACACATAATGCCAACGTTATGGGTATGGGCAAAAACAAAAGATCAAGACAGTCAAATCAAATAAACGTGTGCAAAGTCGCACTATATATTTTTTCTTTTCTTCTCTAACTTGATTTGCTTGGCTGAACATGCAGGAGAGGAGGGGATGACATTTGATATCATGTAATAAATTATTTTTTTCAGCAGGTGTTTTATAACGTCGGTTTAAGTAAATATGTAACAATTATCCCGTCTGGGCTAGCAAGCTCTAACACCGCTTTTTGTCTGAATTGCTTGCAATAGTTCACAATTTATTTCAAAGTAAAAAAAATACTCAGCTTTTGTAACAGAAGATACAATAATTGTAAAATTTGATTAGTCTCTGAAAACCTCTTCAGATGAATATCATGAACAAATTGTAAAATGGTTCAAAGTAGCTATAACTAATTCAAATTAGAAGTCACTCAAAGAGATATTGGGCTCACATAAATCACGTTTCAAACCATTTACATCCGATTGTGACCTAGTCAATCTTGAACCCATCTCATATACTATTTTCAAACGATCATTTAGTTTTGCACGAATGTCTTGACATATTTTACATTTTGGTAAAAAAAATAGCAATAGCGCCATTAACATTGTCAAAATAACTCCCTAACAGTAGATGCAAATTTCAGATTTGAAATAGGGTAGAAAGTGCTTCAACCAAAGAAAGCATGAATTTCCGGGTCCGCATTTCCGGATTGCCCTAATGCTAATCATCTCATATTTAAATATTTTACAACTGCTCTCATATCTTATTCCCCAATTTTAAAAAATGTTAACAGTAAATATAAGGAATCCGACTATTACTGACTTTGTGAAGTAGCCACGTGCAATGTTTAAACAATTTTCCTAATCAAGCATGTTGTTGTACAGCTTTCATATAAAGATATTTCAGAGATCATCACCATCAATTATGGTAAATGTAACAATATAATAATAATAATAATAATAATAATAATAATAATAATAATAATAATAATAATAATAATAATAATAAAATTGTTGTTTTATTCTTACTTTACATACTTTTATACTGTGGTATGATAAGATAAAAATGCGTCACAGGTGGCGGTTTATACAATGCAGATATCACAATTTTCAAATAAACATTAAAAAGAAGAAAAGAAAACATGCTAATGATGATGATGACGGCGACGATGATGACGATGATGAAGACGACGACGATGATAATGATGATGGATGTGATGATGATACACATTTGACCCTACTTAATAGAATTAAATCTTTAGAACTAATCAAAAACGTATGTACAGATAATAAAATTTCCTCGTTATCTTCAAACCTTAATGAAAAATCAAGAAATAATAACTCATGTCCATTTAAAAGCTTATATTGATTTAAAATAGCAAACAAATAAATTATTTGAATATCATAACGGGTAAAAACTTAGCAGAGAGTGAGAAACGTCTTCACAAGGATGACTCCAATGTTAAACTTTAATGTATACTGTCTAAATTAACATATTGACACTAAGCGAAGAACATAGATCGTTGTTTCCCACATACATTGATAAACATGGTTATGAAATTAAAACAATAAAAAATATGCAAAACCAAATCCTGAAAATAAACGAATTACGTTCGCTGTACTCAAATGTCCAAATGGGATTTTTTCCTATTTCAACATTGGATAAGTACATGCCAGTTAAAACACTGTCGGCACCAATCAATTTGTTTTACAAACAACTAACCAAATGAAATTTTATCGAAATACGATAAAATTTAAAACATATATTTATAATAATAATATTTGGAATAACATTTTAACACTCCAATACTTTTACACAAAATTTTATTGGATGTCTTTTTAAACCAATAATATATTCTTTTTAAAATGAAAAATCAAATAAATTTTCTATTTTTGTATAATATTCTAAATAAGTTCTTTAATAAAAATGAAATGTTTGAAACACAATAAATACGCATTCTTATCACCTATAAATAACAAAATTTTGAATAATTCAAAACACTGTATGTTATTTGTATTTCATTATGAAAATGTTTTGTAAGAATGTCAGCGGACCTTGAAATATTTTCTAACACATTTCAGTTATCACAATATTAAAGAATCCGGTTTTATTAAGAAAGTGCATTGAATCTGTAGTACAATGACATTATATAGACCTACCAGCATTAAAATAAATCATTTGAACCTATTCTTCCCATGGTGCTATCAACTCCTTAACGATTTAGTTGCGAGTCATCGTACATGTCAAAAGATAAGCTAATTTTTTGATTAAATACTGTCTGGTGAGTGAGATATAATGCCATTCTATCGATAATGGGTAGTGCTGCTTTCAACTTGATATATTACAAAATGAAAGTCACTTGAAGCATAATTCATCTTAATCTGAAGTCATGAACTCACATAATGCTAGATAAAAATATCCCGTATCAAACGTCAAACCAATTTAAATAAAATTCTATCTTTGTTGCTATGCAAAATTCTTTATTTTTCATATTGCTTGACGCATTCCAACAATTCCACCCTTAATTTGGAATGAAAGTACATCAGACATACAGATGAAGTCGGGTGAGTAACAGTAAACTAAATCAACTGTGTAGAATAATTGAACATTGTCGACAAACCAAATTCTTAACCTGAAGAATTCAAAATGAAATATTTATTATTTGGCCTTGTATGATAGGCCTACTACTTCTTCTTTCGGAAATATACATTTATATTAAATTCGAGCTCAAATGATGAAAGAAACGATCGTCATTTGTTTTGACTTTTTTTCTAAAACTATAACTTTTGTCATGTTAATGATATTTATATGTAATGCTCTATCCCGTTTGTACAGCCGTGGTAGCAACTGAACGGGTTCATGCGAAAAGGGAAAAAGTATAAGAGTACATTAACTGAAATCAGGAATACATTGGATATGTGTTTCATTCGTTCCAATCTTGATTATGATATTCGCCGGTGGTTTGACTTTTTGAAAACAGAATTTTATACATTACCAAATATTAATTAATTAGCTAGCACACATCTTCACAGAAAATAATAGTGAAAGTGACATCAAATCTTACGATGATATGATGATGATGATGATGATGATGATGATGATGATGAAAAAATAAAACAGTGATGATGATGATGATGATGATATCTTTAATAATTCCACTCATTTACAGAATACAAATATTTCCATGCCGTCATAAAAGTTCCTTTTAATCTACACTGTATTGAATTATATTGATTCTATGTGTTCTGATTTTGAAAACCAAATACATTAGAGTATTCTACCTGTCAGTTTTAATTCAATTCACCACTTTTAATATTTTTGTTACACTATTATCTGTCGGACCTAATTAGCAAAAGTATACGTTCGTCACAGATTAACAGAAAACACAAGATATTAAAAGAGGTCACTTGAGTGATTGCCATAATTTTCGTCAACGTCATTAAGACTCTTGACCTAAAGTTAGCGGTTCATTGTGCTCCATTACTTCAGTAGATATAAATCAAGTGTACATTAACTCACTGATTTTTAACGAATGAAATCCTTATTTTACTAGATTATGAATCTATAAGCATACTTATTTTATTGATTATATCGCGTTACATTGATATTACCAAAGGTGTTTGCATCATTTCTAAACCTGAATTATATAAATTGATAAGAAAACTTGAAAACATTTTGGGTCTACATTTAATTTTTATATATTTACTTTGATTACATTTTTAAGTTGGTATGTACATTAATAATGTACGTACATTGTAAATTTCATAACAGACTCGCTAATTTCATATTATTTTTATTTATTTTTCTATCTTATCTATTTATTTATTTACTTACTTATTTTGTATGACGTAATCGTTTACACGTGCAATCAACGAAATGAAATATTTATCAAGTTATTAATTTACTTTAAATAGATGATGATGATGATGATGATGATGATGATGATGATGATGATGGATTTTCCAATGCCTTTAAGGATCCGGTTACAGGACCCATTCCCAATGTAAAAATGGCTTGTATTTTCCGTAAAAATTATGCAAAAATTCACCATTTGGAATTTCAAATTAAAGAATAAAGTATTTTCAAACAAATCTATCAAATTTAAGTTTTCTGTTTTATTTTAAAGTATTGTATACATGTGTTCCCAATTTTTCGGACCCTTGACCCATTGGAACCACGCATTTTATGTCGTTGTATATAAATCACTTGACATTTCTGATTAATTCAGATCCGAGACATTTCATTTGGAAAGTTGTTTGTTTGTATGTTTATTGTTGTTTAACGTCCCACTCAAGAATATTTCACTCATATGGAGACGTCACCATATGCTGGAAAAGGGCTTCAAATGTTGGTCATCTGGAAAGACTGAAGACTGATAACATAAAACAGAACAAATATCGACTTCTACCTGGCATTCAATATTTACCATTGACCTATCGCCAAGTATCTGACACATGACTGTCCATGTGGTTTTTGACGTCATTCGATTGTGATGCCATAATCACAGAAGTGTTCGCCGGGTCATTTAATTGTGACGTCATAATGGAAACATTGCCAAAAGGTGACGTGTCAGGCATTTGGCAATTTCACAGTTTTTCAGTTCTATGGTAGTGGCCAGTTTTTATTGGTGGAGGAAAGAACTCGGTTACAATGGACCTGGGAAGAGACCATCAGCCTTCTGCAAGTAAACTGGCAAACTTTTTCAAAAAAAACAACAACACAAAACATCAGAAGAGACACTTCAAGGTTCAAAGCGCATTGCTCTAACGAACTTACGCTGACCATCTGATAAAATATCCCACATAAACATCTCGTGAGCGGGACAGTCTCGAACTCCCGTTGTCTAGAGATGAGAGCTATCATGGTTCAAATAGCTACACGTACAGCCATTTATATTTTTGTTATTGTCTTTTATTTGACGTTCTCATTGACAGGACTTCATACCATATATACTTTTCCCAGACCTATCAATAAATGAAGTAGTCAGGAACGGTGTGTCCTGTAGCGTATACGTGTATAAAACGACACAAAATCCACTCTGGGGTTTTCTAACAAGGTCAACTAAACTGTGATGTAATGATGTCTGAATACCAACAGGAAAATGGCGTACACATATAATCGAATAACATATTCGAATAATATTACACATTGGTCATTTGTAATGTTGCAAGTTACTAACAACCTAGCCGATACTAGTATGTTTTGTTAAAAAAGTTTGTTATAGATCATATTTTACATTCATGGCATACAGACAAGCAGATAGACAGATATTCAAGATGATTCAGTATATGTATTAAAATCAGTCTATGAAACAAAGAAACAAAACATCTTACAGCATTTTGACGGAAATGGCCGAACTATTCCGATGTCATCTGCCAATCACGAGAACAGTCGGAACCTCGGCAATGTATTTGAATTGAAAGAATCGTCTTGTGAATGACAATTCGATTATCTTTAAGTGTTATGGGATTGTTTCTTGTTTTTTTTATATTTTAGAAACAAATATACCATAGCACATTTCTATAAGTTAATTACACGTGCACATTATTCTGTACTTCATATGTTTCCCTACATAATAATGCAAGACAAACACGATAGAGGTTTGTATTCATGAATACTTTTAAGGATAACTCATTACTGAACACAATGATAAAAAGATATTCTTTCCACAAAAATGTTAGATTCTGTTTCGTATCTATGTAGCAATGTGCGATGACAAGAGAAGATTACCAAATGCAAATACAAATACCAAGTGATGAATTATGTCCCTTATTTCATTCTTCGATGTTATATGATATATTCCACAATCCCGAGATCTTTTATTTTCGCATACTCACTGAAGAAAGTGATTAATAGGCCTAAAATACAACAGAATTCTCATCACATGCTAAATGAGCTCAAATATTCTCTTGAACAATTACGGTTCGTCTGGTTTCAAGTTTTGCGTATATTTTATTACCAGGCAACGAACGAAAATACAGTAAAGTATCGCTATAGCATACGTATGTATACATAATAACATGTCGAATGTATAAAAGTTTTCTGTTTGCTTGTTTGTTTGAATTTTTTAAAAAAAAATTGTTTTGTTTTTGTTTTTGTTTTTGAAACTTTTACTGGAATTGAATATTTTAAACTTTAGAATATTATGAACTGGACTATTAATACTTTTAACGAGTTAGACTGTGAAAAAAAAATCACCGAAAAAGATATTAATGTAAATTCACGTATTTTGTATTCCGGTTCTGGAAAAGTCATAAATATTTGTGTATGACGAAATTTGGCTGATAACTGATAAAGTCGGCTTAAACATATTAAAATGGTTTTCAGAGGCAGTCTCAAAATATGCCAAAAATTTATTATAATTAAGATATTGATAATATGTCCAAATAGATAATTCGAGTTAATAGGCCTACGAATTTCAGAAAAATCATGCCACTTCTGTTAAATTGGCTTTTGTTAGTTTACTTTCACTTTGCGTACCGAGTTGCAGCATGCACGACTTCTAATTTTGTTTATAATTCCAAAGTTAAAACCATCACAACATTCATATTTTGCAGTCAAATTAATTAAAACAATCCAAATTAGTTAAATTACA
Source organism: Atrina japonica (assembly GCA_030159075.1). Classification (NCBI taxonomy): domain Eukaryota; kingdom Metazoa; phylum Mollusca; class Bivalvia; order Pterioida; family Pinnidae; genus Atrina; species Atrina japonica. The sequence continues at coordinate 656,373 of BROG01000163.1, forward strand.
CTAGGCGATTCTATTTCCAGCAAGTTTTTAAGGTTCACATTCGTGTAGGATATGATGGGAAAAACCTTATTAAGGGAGGCTGTGCGATGTTTAGCGACGGATTTTTGTGGTACATCAAGTTGATATGGAGATAAACATGAGAAATCATACTGATTTTCCAAAATAAGTTTGATAATTATTGATAAAATGATTAAATATTACGTACCACATCGTCGTTCCCCACGTCAATAGGAGTTGCATCCCAGAAGCTAGTGATCTAACAGTGCCACGAGGGTACAAATTTTATCTAGCAAAGATATGATTAATATCTGAGAAGTGTTTATAGTTAAAACGAACAAGCATGTTTGGTGAGTGCCGAGTACCCTTAACTAAGTAATGCGTTAACACCAGAAGCCGGTAACGGAACAGCGAAGCACTGATAAGAGGGGTAATTTGAACTGTCAATCAGTGTCACACTGCTAGCTTTATCTGCTAGTAAAGTAATAGAAATGTAAAATTTACAAATGATTGTATATATAAATATACATCTACTCTTCAAGGATTTCATTAAATAATGTTTACCATGTGAGTTTAGCATTTGTTTAGTTTAACAATGCGGTACACTTGCCTTATGTATATATATTCTTAGTACGACACAGCTCAAGTAGACTAAATACATTGCAAGTGTATTTGAAAGTCTTCTTTAAATAGTTTACGACAGTCGGAGCGAGAACTTGTAATTGTATACATTCTAGGAGATGGGCTAGAACTTGAATATATCTCACAGTTCCTTGAGTAATATTCACCCTTTCTATATTTAACAATTGTGTTCGCCAAACTGAACATTTTTACAGTTATGGTGATTGACAGTTTTTAATGGTGGAGGAGAAAAACCGGGTACAATGTACCCGGAAAGACCACCGACCCTCTGTAGACCTTCTAAAAATCAGCTAAGGTTACACAATGAAAATCGAAAATTTGCCCTGATCAGTGACGTAGCTTGGTCCAGAAAATTGGGGGGGCACAACCATTCAAAATATTGCAAATGGATTACAAGGGCGGATCCTGGAATTTTCAAAGAGAAGGCGTAACTTTGGGGGGAGGGGTTGTCAAGACACCATGTGCGTGAAAATGGTGCATTCTTTATGCAGTGTTGTAGGAAGCAACTCAAAAGGTGGTTTTCTAAGGGATTAGGTTTAAGGCTGGTGACATTAATTAAACTTGGTTATACTTTAAAAACAAAAATTTAAACTTAAATTAAAACTGTCAATAGTAGAGTGATGATTTCAAGTTGGAGTTTTGTAAATGTTAAATTAAGTCACCGAACGGAGCGAGGCGCGAACATTTTTGGAAATTTGTCTTTCATTTTTTGACTTTTTATAGAAAAATGAAAGACTTTACACCTATTTTATCAGCTTTAGGCGACACTCTTTCCCTCATCACTGCACATATTTCTAAGTGTTGGATTAATTGTGAGGCAATATTTCATTAGGAGTAGGGTTTTACGCATCTTTTAGATAGTTTTTTAAAATTTGGAATCCCTTTTTTCTGCATTCAGACGCGAAAATACGCATAGCAATCCGCATATAAATCACTTTGATCATCCTTCTCAAAAGAAGGTTGGTAAGGTATAACTTATATTTTGATACAACGCAAAATGTGCCAAGTTTACAAATAAATTTTCATATTCATACAAACTGAGGGAAATTTTTTTTTTTTTTACCGAAATGATGGGCAACAGGGAAGGAAGAGTATATATAATGTAATTGTTTTGGCCGAGCGTAGGCGAGATGACAAATTTTGGTAATAATAAGTACGGATTCCGGAAAATCAATTATTCAAGAAAAATAATTATTGCTTTGAAAAAATTCTGTCCCGATTTTAAGTTACGTTTTTCATTTTATCAAAAAAGTATCTTAAAATCAAGGCAGAAATATTTCGTTCCCGATAGAAGTGAGAGATTTCGTAGTTTAGAGCGCGTGCTCTAACCACTCAGTCACGGACACCCGACCTCAAATGACCTCCTCTCCTCGTCAGCTGAATTCATGATCCAAATGACCTCCTCTCCTCATCAGCTGAATTCATGACCCAAATGACCTCCTCTCCTCGTCAGCTGAATTCATGACCAAAATGACCTCCTCTCCTCGTCAGCTGAATTCATGACCCAAAATGACCTCCTCTCCTCATCAGCTGAATTCATGACCCAAATATCATGAAACTCACAATATGTGTAACACTTTATACCCTAGAGAGACGCCTTAAAACTTCTAAATCTACTTAGAATATTCTGAACTTTGGTCCTGGCTAATCCTGAAATCTGATTGGCTAAATAGACTCCTGGCTCGGTTCCTGGGATAGTGGGGTTGTTATATATAAGAAATTTAAAAGTTCGTTCACAGGGTTTACCATGGTACACTCCAACACGACACACGACGAAGGGGCAACGTGGATCGCAATATGTTACCTGTGGAGGGGCAATGTATGATACATATTGTAAGTCTAGGCGAAAGTAAACTTAAAGCAGTCACCCCTACTTTTAAAGCATTCTTAATTTAAAAAAAAAAGGTAACATCCCCGATTTATTTCCTCTAATGGCAGACATTTTTGTTAAATGGTATCAATAGAAATCGGCTCACAATTTCGCTATAACAGGCGAGTCAAATTTTACAAAGATGACATCGACTAAACTATAAGAGGCATGGCTGATTATTGTTTGTTTGTTTATTGTTGTTTAACGCACTTTCAACAATATTTCAGTCATATCGTGGCGAGACATGGTTGTGAAACATTACTACCGAATTATTCTAAATTGGTGTGAGTGGTCCTGTTAAAACGAGTCGAGTATTCGAATATATTTCCGAGTTGACCTTGGTTTGTCTTGTCCCTGATTCGTTATTTCGGAAGTGAGGACATTCATATCATAACAGGTAATCTGAGCTCCGTTTCAAAACATTTTTTTTTTTTCGAAATTAAAAATTTTTAACAGTGGAGTGGACAGCTTTAAGCACACCAACTGATGATACAATGCTGTCAGTAAACTCAAAACAAAATGTAGAGAAAGAAACAATACAACGGATGGAAAATAAATACAGTGATGACAGACATAGATAAACCTTTTAGTAACAGATACACTTGATCAAACAAAAGATGACGACAGAACAGGCGGGGTAGGATCAATGTTAGAATGATGACTAGATATAAACACACGATAAAGTATGGACCGAATTATGAACACCAGAAATACATGCACCAGGCGATGACAAAATACACATTTATAACGAAAACATATTAAAAAATTAGAACGTTTAAGACGTAATATATTGACTTGTTGATGTAGTATACCAATGTGCAATATTAAAGACGCCAGTTTTAAGACGTTGCATACATTTTGTACCGGTTAAGAACTACTTCACCTAGAGGTGATTATAATGTTGAAGCATTTAGTGTTGGTTATGATGTAATAAACCATGTACTGGTTTAAAAGACGTTATACACACTTAGTAGTGGCTATAACGTAATTAACCGACTACTGGAGTTAAATACTTTAAAATACACTTGGTAGTGGCTATGACGTAATAAACCAAGTATGATTAAAAGGACGCTATATACACTTAGTAGTGGATATAACGTAATGAACCAACTGCTGGATTGAAACACTACATACACTGAGTATAGGAGATTACATAATAAATCAAGAACATGTTTAAAAGACGTTATACACACTTAGTAGTGGTTATAACGTAATAAACCGACCACTGGATTTGAATACTTTATACACTTGGAAGTGGCTATGACTTAATAAACAAACTACTGGATTTAGATACTTAATTTTATGCTACGTTGGACTTTTATACGTTATACAGTTGTTGGTTTTAGGACGTTAGACACAACGCATGATTTTTAACATTAAGTGGTATTTAAGTCGCTGAAGACAATACATTACCTATATGGCACGGAAGAGTATACTAAAAAATGAATCCCTCCCTTTTCATACTTAGATATACGGTCAACACTATTTCATACTACATGAACTTTAATGACCCAATACATATATATATACGTTGGACTTTTTATATATTGTACGCTGTCTCATTAAGAATTTGCGCGTGGAACTGTACAAGATGATCTCACCAGCACGTTACTTCATAATGGTACAAAATGTCAACAAGTTACATCCGAATTAGATAAATTCCCTCTGATATTAAGTCAAACTGCGTGTTAAAATTACAAGATGCTGGCCACTGACCTAGGAACAAGGGAGTAGGGAAACGCAGAGAGTGACATAAAATGCCAACTCTAGTTATCTATCCCATCTGAACATAATATTAATAAGGTCAGGTGTGGGGTCACATCAAGCAGCTTGACTCACGTACTTTTATCGCGACAAACTAAACAAGTTGGATTTCCTGTGCACTCATTTAACCTTCCGTAAGAAATATACCGTCTGCCGTTATAATATTTGAAATGCACAATTTCACGTGTCGTTTAAATCCAATGAGAAATTAGATTGAAGTTTTCTTAATATATTTACAAACTGGAAATCTAGGGTGTGTTTCACTTTTTCTACAGGTTATCTTTACATTTGTTTAAATAATAAAAAAATAAGATAAGTTCCAGAATGCAACATATTTAATGTAAAAGCAAAATTGAAAAGTTGTTTAAAAGTCGCCCCTCGTATTTGAAATTAAATTACTCAAACAACCAATTTTAGACACACAAGCTATATTCTCATTATAACCGGTGTTTCGCTATATACGGGTTCGTTATTAGTGGATTTTAATATACATAGCTAAACCAACTTAAAACACACACACGCCAGAAACATCTAGGCGCTAAGCCTTAATTTTCAACACCTATTTCTATCTTTGCCCAAAAAGTGGGGGGGGGGCTAAAAAAAACCTAGCCACCCCCACCCCCACCCCCCGGTTCCGACGCCTATGCATAGGATATTTGACAATTGTTTTTGAATAACATGTTTATTTCATCGAGTGAGGCAGGAGAATACATAGATCTATTTCACACGAGTTCGCCTGCCTCACGAGGTGTAATAAACATGTTATTATAAAAAACAATTGTCAAATATTCTCATTATTACATTTTCCAGTTAAGTTTCGTTAGGCCCTAGATTTACCCGATGTTCTGTACATGCTGACTAGTCTACGGCTTGTGAAATGTAAACAAACCAAGTTTTGACACAGGGGCTCGGAAAACGCTCTAAAAAAGATTCCCGCGCAGTTTTGATTGAAATACATGTACATCGCTTGATGCCTCAAAGATCATGCCACAGTTATCGATAGACCTGGACAGCAAACTCGCTTCGAAATCGAAGTTAGCCCCCACCCCCCGGTTCCGACGCCTATGCATAGGATATTTGACAATTGTTTTTGAATAACATGTTTATTTCATCGAGTGAGGCAGGAGAATACATAGATCTATTTCACACGAGTTCGCCTGCCTCACGAGGTGTAATAAACATGTTATTAAAAAACAATTGTCAAATATTCTCATTATTACATTTTCCAGTTAAGTTTCGTTAGGCCCTAGATTTACCCGATGTTCTGTACATGCTGACTAGTCTACGGCTTGTGAAATGTAAACAAACCAAGTTTTGACACAGGGGCTCGGAAATCTTTGTAGAGTGTAATATGCTCAATGATAACTAGAGCCTGGAGGAAAATATAACGCTCTAAAAAGATTCCCGCGCAGTTTTGATTGAAATACATGTACATCGCTTGATGCCTCAAAGATCATGCCACAGTTATCGATAGACCTGGACAGCAAACTCGCTTCGAAATCGAAGTTAGCCCAATTCGATGTTCATTTTTTGTAATATATCTCAAGTATAACTGAATCTTTTTTAAAAATTTTGAACTGTTGACCCAGATCGTGAATACATTAAACATTTCCACTGTCTTTCGACCATTTAAACCCACTCCATCAAAACATAATACCGCCTGCTTTTCAGTCGAGACAGAACAAATCTGTGCGGAGCCATTTTGTTTAGCTTCGATACGGCGTTATAAATAGCTCACACGAAAATCCCTTCTTGACACGTCATATCTACAGTACGTGTTCAAAGGTTTGTACCACGACATCACCATTAATTTTATTAGCATTTGTTAGAAAATATGATCAGCTTATAATCAAACAATAAATTAAAAAGTATCATTACATTATAGATGGGATTAATTAATCGGACTTTCAATAGTAGCCTGGCACTGTATTTTTACTGCTTAATGAAAAATATTTTCAATATATATTTTTCATTAAGCCAATCAAAATACAGTAAAATCAATGAAAAAAACAGTGAAAAATAAAGCTCAATTCACTAAAAAATATTTCGATTTTTTTTTTCTATTTTTACAAATTGAAGTTGATGTACAATAACAAATAAGAGCTATCCATAGGCATAAAAAATCTTATACACATGTTTTGTGAAAATAAGGTCAGGTCCAGTGTGGTATTCATATACAAATAGTAAGGTTGAGTTAATCAACTGCAATTGAAAAAAGTCTCAAACCTGGGTTTGTCAAGCAATTTTCACAAAAATATAGGAATTTCAGTATTTTTTGCTTGTGTATATCTCTTATTGTATATCAATCTAAGTATAAAAAAGGAGAGAGAAAATTTTGAAAATACATGCAGCTAAAGCCCCTTTAATTACTTTGTATCAGGTGGGTTTCTTCATGAAAAGGATACATTATGTTGCGAGTATATCCAAATAAGAATATACTGCCTTTATTCTCAAAATTGTTAATTAGCGATTAATAACTTCGTATAAAGCGGGTTTCTACATAACATGGATACCTTATGTTACGAGTGTATCCAAATAAGAATCTATTGCATTTCTTATTAAAGATGCTAATTAGCGATTAAATACTTCGTATAAGGTTGGTTTCTACATTACAAGGATACCTTACGTTACGAGTATCTATTGCTTTCCTTACCCACTCAATACTTTATAATTTCGTCATCAGATTTCTTCTCAAGTACAAATTTCGTGGTCATAAAAATTCTTAGAATATGGCAACTTAGAGATAAGCGCATTGCAACTTTATCACAAGCATTTGAATGAAAGTATTAGCACCGAAGAGTGGAGTGCATAAAATAGGTGTTATCTGGTAAATGTTCCAGCTTTCCTGACAGTTGTCGAAAAGAAAAAAAGATTTTCAATTTACATGCCATAGTTTCACCAATTGGTATGAGTTTGACCTTTATAAGGAAAAAGACTTTCATGTAGGTTCTGATGATGCTATGATAACTTTCTTTAATATCCCCAATAATTTTTACGGGGCATTATTCAAACTTTACAACTGAATTCAGCACATACTCAAATTAAACAAAGCTAATAGTATCTCTATTCCTACAGTCACTCTAGTTGTTTGGTTATGTTCTTTAATCATAAGATGAAAGGGAATTGCCGACACATCTTACGACGTAATGCACAGCAATTTGCTTTAAATATGTTCAAAAGAAAACTTTAAATGATTTCTGATTATTATTAGAAATAAAAGTATTATATCGGAAAGAAATCAAATTACTTCATATACATTCTAGAGATAAGAAGATCGCATGATAGTTGATATTGGAGTATTCCTCGGTGCAGATGTTCTTCAGATTATACGTTATATTGCAAAGATTTGGATACAATTCTATTATCATATTGATCGTTAAATATTTCTATTAACTGAAAATATAATTTATTGCTTTGTTTTAAAATTGGCATCCCCGAATAATACGCAAGGAAATGGGCAAAAGCAGCAATTATAGACAGATGGCCTCTACAAAAGAAGTTTATTCATAGTAAGTTAACAAAGCTTAAGTTTGAATGACACTTTATACAGAGGTGGCCTTTAATGCAAGTTTGACTGTTTATATATATATATATATATATATATATATATATATATATATATATATATATATATATGTGTGTGTGTGTGTGTGTGTGTGTGTGTGAGGGCGTACAGCAATATCCAAATAAGAATACCAGAAGAGGGCAGTGAAGTTACTTTTGGGGCCCGTTTTACAACAAGAAAAATACTTAAAATCGGGGCATAATCTCAGCCTATGTATTGACGTAATCATTAAGTGTCCTCGTTGCAGATATGCATTTCCCTACGCGATGCGATCATCAAACACTAAAACCAGTACTAAAATTACCAAATTAAATGTCCACTCATCAGTTGCTATTAGGACTAATGTAAAATTCTACTGGTGTTGAACGTTGGTAATAAAATCAAACAAATTAGCCGATTTGAAGGAGTGTTCTGTCTTATAAACAGTCTTTGACTGATAAAATCTTGACTAATGATGATAATTTGTAATGATTCCGCAAACAAGATCAGACGGTCTAGCTGGGGTGATGATTCATTATGGACAATTACTTTGTGTAAACTTAAGTAAGATAATGGTTTATCTTATAACAAATCAATCAATGGGCTGGAGTGTTTATGACCACAGAGCTAACTCGCTATACGGTTGTAGATTTATTGGCCATTCTAGCTTCATTTTGAATACTTGAATTAGATTCATTGAGGCCACAGAGTCTGAAAATTTCTCAAATATTGCCCAAGCGCTGCACAGTTATTGTCTACATTGAGTTAGAATACTCTTAATAATCAGTATAACCAGCTAACAATACAGACTGATTGCAGACTAACTAACTAACTAACTAACTATCTATCTATCTATCTATCTATTTATCTATCTATCTATCTATAAACCAAAAGTTTAATCTTCAATTCAGGGTGGGTGTCCAGGATACAATATTCAAATCTGCTGAATTTTGGACATAAAATATTTCTATAAATTATCAATCAATATCTATAAATTTCTACTCATAATTTTCAATACAAAATATTTCTATAATTTGAAAAATAATATTCATTGTTCTAAAACTTGCATCCCAATTCAGATATATGACGATAAAAAAAGAGCTTTGTGGTTGATAATGCTATGGATTACTTGTATTTATATAAAGTCATGCAGAAAAATGTCAATCATAATCCTTTTGTAAGCAATTACCCAAAACATAAATTTATATGAAAATGAATATTTAATCATAATTCTTGACAATTTGTGAAATAATCCCCATAGCCCATTTGCTCAAAACTCATATATTAATATTGTACTCTAATCCTCAAATCTGGTTGACCTGGTAGACCATGTTAAATTTTTCTCAGACTAAGAATGTTCTCAAGTTCTGAATGATTTGTTTCACATATATCATATAATTCATTGGCAATATGCAATAACTTACATCAGTTTCCAGTACAGTGAAACCTGTCTAGATAGGTCACCCCTTCTGCCATTGAAATGTGGTCAATCAAGACAAGTGGTTTCTCTGTGGTTTTCAGTTATTTGTCTCATAAGACAGATGCTCTTTTATGACAGTGGCCCCACAAGACGAGTCCCACTTTATAAGGACAGCTAACACTTGATACTAGGCTAATAAAATATCAATCTGCCATCACATTATCTAATTCATTAAGCATTTGAAACTGATGAATTTCATGACTGATACTGATGGTGTTAAATACATATCACACAGTTTATGGAATCCTGAATATCTATTACAGCCATGATACATCTTACATCTCCTTGATGGAAGATTAATCATACTTGGATAGGACTGGCATTTCATGAAAATGGTGTTGAAGGCAATTTGTCAATTTTTCAAACATCAACATTTTTATTTGATAATTCATGTTTTATGCCTTAGACTTTAATATTGATTACAAGATCATGTAAAGGTGAAAGGTACTTTTACCCAGATTTTCGTGTGTAGCATCAGAAATTTATTTTGATGAAACTTACGTTTTTAATTATCATTTGATGTGTTCAACATAAATATATCATCTTTTTAGTCTTTATAGTGACATTTCTTTTCCTTTTTACTACTAAGATTAAATATACAGTGAAACTTGTATATAAAGATCCCCTTGGGACACAACAAAACCAGTCTTTATAGGGAGGTGGTCTTTATATAGAGGTTGATTTGTACACAACGGGTACTATTTTGGACACCAAAAATCGGTCTTTGAGACAATGTGATCTTGATAAACAGGGAGTTGCTAAATCAGGTTTTACTGTACAATAATAAAAACGAGATATAAACAGGCATAAACATTATTTCTCTATACCGTTATATTTTGTGAAATTTGATGACATTCAGCCATATCATTTCAGTTAAGTTTAGATAAATCATCTGTCTTGTAAATATGGGAAGTATCATCACTTTCCTGTAGGTTGTTTTTTTTTCAAATCTGCCACCTATTACTTCATGATATTCATATTCCAGGTCATATATGTCATTGTGTGATAAACTGCTTTACTGGGAAGTAATGATGCCCTACTATTCTCCTTGTAACTGCACACTTTTATGATGAACCATGGTGTTATGGGACAGCTCAATAATAGTGTATTGAACAACTTTTTATCATTACATGTATATTCTTTTACATTCTGTCAAGAAATGTTTACTTGCATTGGAAATATTGCCATCTAAATGTAAAAAGCATCATTACAGTGGTCAAGGCTGACATGACAAGGGACATTTGTCTAACTCATCAACCCCTGTAGGCACATTTGAACTCACCCATTTCAAAGAATGGTAAAATCCACTATCAGAATTCAGGAGTGTATAATTTAGTATAAAACGTATACAATCATTTCACATGCAATATAAACTTGTTCATTCCTGAGTTATGACAGAATACCATAGTATTTTTTTGATTTAGGCAAGTCTAAATGTGACCATTGGGATTGACAAGTACATCATCTAAAACACCCATGCCGTGTTTTGATTGACAGATAATGCTACAGATAATACACAACAATAGGACTGAAACCATGGTAACTTTGACTCGGTGTTTTTTCCATTTTTTCCCCCTCTTTTTTAACAACCATGATTGATGTACAATAACAAAACAGAGATATACACATCCATAAAAATTCTTAAATTCCTATATATTTTGTGAATATTGCTTGAGAAACCCAGTTTGGCAATTATTCATTTGCAAAAGATTAATTCAGCCTGACTATTTATATATGCTTGAGGCACTGGACCTGGGCCTGGCACCATAAAACTTAAGATTTACTTAAGTCAAAAATTTTTACTCAACTTTAGCAAATCCTGAAATCTCATTGGCTAAGCAGGCAAATTTGAGAATATTCTCAGACTTGAGTAAATTCTTAGGGTTTATGGTGCCAGACCCTGGTCTTATTTTCACAAAATACATAAAAATATAAGAATGTTTGTGCCTGTATATAGCTCTTATTTGTTATAATATTTACAAAATAAATGTTTTTGGAAATACAGCTAATGGCCCTTTAAGTATATTTTGACAAAGAATTTGTACACAATTAAAAATTTTGGTAAGATATATGGGTCTGAAGTCAACAATTTTACTAAGTACTAAAACTCAACTTTAAAATTATTATTTCGACTATAAAGTTGTTTGTAAACTTCCATGATTTTTCCATAAAAATTGAAAAATACATTGAGTATGGTACTCAAAATTTGAGTATGTACTCAAACTATTTTTTGGTATTTCTGAAGTTTTCTTTTAAGTCAGCAATACTTTTCCTTATTTACTATAACGCATGGTATGAATATACGAAAATCTTCAGTTCCAGCATAAATTACATATGTATGCATGTTTTTATCTTAAAGTTCTAAAAATAGCAGAGATGGAGCTTAAGTCAATTAGTTGATTTCAGGCTTTCTAACTAGGTTTACATAAGGTTTTACGTTAAAGACATACAAGCTGTCGAAATGGACTATTTTGTTTGTATAATAAGTTTCAAATATTCAACATTTTATACAAATGAAATGCTCTTAAAAATCCAAGGTTGAAAAACACTTGTTATAATGTTGTATTTGTGAAAAGAAATCAAATGTGAATTATTGACAAGTAAACATTTGTGGATGGCAGAAATATCAATTTTCAGCTTATTTCATTCATTCTAGGAATTATATGCATGACATTTTAAAATTTTCAACAGCAATATCCTTTTAGATTTTTTTTTATAAAAGTTTTGGTTTAATTACAGGACTTTTTTATCAAAATGAGAGCGCCTGTATGTCTTTAATATGTATATATTTAGACAAATACACATTAACAAATCTTTTTCTGATTTTATTCAGTTAATTTTTTCATGGGAAATAAACATATGATGTGAAAAATGGTGATGAATTATGAACACATAACAGTTTTGGTGAACTTAAGGGTGTTTCCCTGAAGTTTCACAGTTTGGATATTTCATACATCCTCCAGTGTAACAATTCCAGAAGGATACAGATCTATATATCTCTGAAACTGAAAGTGTTCAATGTAAATATATTTCATACTACATTCTCTGAACAAAAATGTAAGTCTTTATGAGTTATACCACTTTTGTCCTGTGGTCGGAAATCAGGGACACTTCCGTTCTACGCAACCCCTTCCACCTTCATCATACTCTTGTTTGGATATCCACATTTGTTGGAATGAACCCTGTGAGAAAGATTAATTACATGTAGTACACACTGAAAAGTGTCAAACAGGTGTAAAGTAATCAGCTGTTGAATGAAGATGATGTTAGAAAACAGAGAGAGAGAGAGAGAGAGAGAGAGAGAGAGAGAGAGAGAGAGAGAGAGAGAGAGAGGGAGAGAGAGAGAGAGAGAGAGAGAGAGAGTGAGAGAGAGAGAGAGAGAGAGAGTTTTTAAAAATCAAAATGGTAGAAAACAGTTCTAAATAACGGCCAACAAACTGTTTTTTACCATCTGGAAGTTTTAAACAACTCTCAAGTTTTCTCTCTTTTAATCTCTCCCCTCTCTCTCTCTCTCTCATAGTTCAAAATTTGAAAAATTTCACAACACAAGAGAAAAATACTTTGTGGAACAATAAACAGCAGTATTACAAACAATCAATACAGTTTTGCTTTTCAATTTTATTCTCTTTATATTGTAGGCAAAAACAAATTTCTGTCAATGAAACAGACTGCTGACATTGAGAACTTATTAAACAGGGGTTTACGCAAATACAAAACACTGAATCATGCCTTGGGGGATGTGAACTGGGAAATGAATTATGGGTAAACTGTCGTAGATTTGAACTTCAACCAACAAAATATCAACTTCTGTTTTTAAAATATCCTTAGGAATTATTGTTGCTAGGTAACAATGACATGATTCATAACATCTATATATGTTAACTGTCTTTACTCGGCCAAAAACTAAAAACAAATTGTCAGGTGTTCTTACTAAGGCTAGCCATCAGAATTTTCCTGTTCTTATTTTTTTCTCTCTGATAAATTTTCAACATTGTCTGACTATTTCTTTAAACTTGAAGGACATCTTTAAAACATTATAATCATAAAAAGCATTCTGAATGTACTGATAAATCTATAAATGTCATCTACTTGTCATCTACTTAGTTATTAGGTTATTACTAACCATTTATAGGAATATGTCTGCCATTGTCAGGTGAAGCGAGTCCACAGAAAAATTACAGTTAGAAAAACTACAGCAACAGCTAGAATCTATAAGATTTTACTTTTTTTTATTTATTTATTATCATTATTATTTTTTTTTTATTTTTTGGTAAATGATAATTACTCATTCGGCTTTAACATACTCTAAGGCAAAAAAAATTGTTTATCAAAATTTTACGTTTGTGTAGATATAGTTAATGTCATCATGATCTATACGACACATATTCTTAGTCAACCATGGGATATAACTAATACATTAATGTCCAAGGTCTATACGTGGCTTTAGAGTTATCTCCCTTTTTCTCCAGTGTCAACTCTGTGTGGGAGTCAAAGTACATTAAACATAATTATTTTTGAATGAGTATGTAGATTAAGAATTACAGTATTACTGTATTCATATGTAGGTATAAACAGTTTATTTCTCATATACAGATGATGGAAGACCTTCAAATTTGGGAAACAAGACCGGTACATTACGAAATATATGCTACTAAAACGGAAGATAAAGCTGTGATGAGAATCAATCACAGAGGTATGTCAAGATGCTCAGAAATAACCTCAATAAAAATATGAATGTCGATTCACAGATGATCGTAATATAGTTAATGCTTCCTGTACATCATGTGATATAAAAAATTACAAGGTTTTAACCAATCAGATGCAAGTGTAGCTATATCAAACATAAGTTTTTGAAATTTTACTAGTGATCTGGTTCTTGTCACTGAGGATTGGTGGGATGATAAAGAAAGCTTGAATAAGATGAATTACTAATGTATATCTTAACAAACTTTACTGATATGCTGTCTGAAATATACATATGTTCTAATATATATACAGTGAAACCTGTATATATAATATATATGTGCAGGTACCCTTATACACAGGTTCAATTTAGTAGAAGTATGCAGTCAAGGGACACAATATACATGTACCGCTATATACATTACTCTGAAATATATTGCAATTAAGACTACCTATACATTGACCTACTGAAAACCTTGCAATTAGTAATTAAAATTTCTTAAGTGAGGTGTATCTACAGGGTATTAAGAATTTTCAAGAGACTAAATATTCAATCTTAGGCAGTCATTAGACAAGGTCCAAATGTACACTGTGTGTGTGAACGATTAAAATGATTCAAACACAGAATTACTCATGGAAAATAAGATACTATGGTTTATTATGTGAAATGCACATAAACCCCAATACACCCAGGCATTAAAATTACTCTAGAAAAAAAAGTTGCCTAAAATGAATTGATTTTGAAAAAAAAATTTGTTTTTTGTATTTCACCTATTATCAATGAATGATTTCTTTCCTTTTTTTTGATAGAGAGAGAGATATGGAAAAGATGGAGTGAGAGATGGAAAAGAGAGAGAAGGTACCACTTACAAGGGATGCCAATATGGAGCCGCCAATCCAGCTACTAAATCTGCGTTCTGCACTACCTGTTGCCGAAATGATTTTTAACCTCATGCTCTGTAAAATAAAAGTAAAAATATCTAATGAATTATAATAAATAACAATACAAAATTGGCCTTTAATTTTCAGAAAACAGATTGTCCATTAAAATAATATATTTTATACATTATGCCCTTGTCAAAAGTCCATTTTTTACCGTTTAAGCAGAAATTTGAGTGATGATTCAATTTTGGCATTATTAGTGACATTGTTGAGATAGCTAAAATAGAATATCACTAACAATTCATTCCACAGGAAAGCGTTATCTTATTTGAATCATATAATTGCTAATTACTTCTCGCTAAAATTATATACATTATTTATAGAACAAACCCTTAATTTGCCTCTCACTAAAATTTCCACTTATACGGTATTCTAAAAAACCAATAGCACTCACCAATATATTCTGAACCTAGATATGAAAGTAAACTAGACAGATTATCAAGGATGACTAACAGTACCCCCACCCTCTGCCTCTAATTCTTATTGGGGCCCACAGATTGAAAATATTTTTGTGGGCCTTTATAAAAGTATCACCTCCAATCTTTATATTTTATCAATAATTTTTTGGAAATAAATAAAAATTGGGGTTATTTCTTCATCAGGATATATTGTAAAATGCTTGAAACAAAGCCCAGACAGTCTGTACAGCAAAACTGGAATATTTCATATGACGCTGAATCAAGGTTATCAGACTCATCACACACATTTGGATAATAAGGGTTTTTGTAAGTCTGATCATGATGACCTATACACCAGACAATATTTAAACAAGATCTACATGTACATATAAAATGTATACAGCAACCTTGGAATGTTTTATGTCATAATCAGTGACCTTGAAATTTCATATAACCTTGGGCCAAGGTCATCGCATACTTTTGGGTAATAAGGAGTATTTTTATGAAGTCTGAACAGAATATATCGCAAAATGTCTTACTTATAGCCTGGAAAATGTCAAAGTGTTATCCATGTGACCTCTTAGCAGGGCAGTCTATTATACTATACATGTATACAGTTTAGTGAAAAAGTGTTCAAATGCTCAATGTTTATAAGTACAACAAATTGCTAAAGAATTACTACATTTACACCATAATATCCATCTCTTAACAGGAGAGCCTTTGACCTTTCCTTTAACCAAACTTTAAACAATCCATTCCCAGAAACCACAACTCCGATCATACTATATTGTTAAGACCTTGAGACAAAATCTTGGGTAAGAAGACAACCTCGATCCTGTATGCTAGAACTGCTCGCAACAAATCACCTGGCACATTAATTATTATATCCGATAATTTTTTGTTATCGCCAGACAACTTGGAGGAATAGAAAAATTTATCACACAAATTGCTCCTGTATCACTCATTTTGAAATGGAAATGTAAAATAAGACTGATAAATGCAACGGAATTGGTAATAATGCATCAACTATGTTTTTTTTATTTCTGATAATGGTAATAAAACTCCATTTAACAGTTGATTTGGTTAATGAAAACACACATAACTGATAAATATAAGCAAATGTATATAAAAACAAGAAAGATTAAAAGCTGAAGTCAATCATTTTTTATACATCCGTGTTGAGGCATCTGTTTTTTTCGTAGCAATGATAAAAGATAGATTTGTAGCTGCAATAATGGTTGTTGTATGAAACTTTGATAATTCATGTACTTTGGTTCTGAAAGAATGATAGGCTACTTCTGTTGACAGGATAAAAACAAGCTGAACTTGATATGAATGATACAATTGTGTTAAGTACTTAAAGTGGCATTAGTTGTGTTTACCCCCAAAATTATTGCAATTTCTTCTATTTCTACATTGTACTTGATGTAAAATAACAAATAAAGGCTATACACAGGCATAAGAAAATCTTATATTCCTATACATTTTGTTGTATTGTTGTTTAAAGTGATATGAGCTGTCGAAGGTGAAAAATTTTACATGCCCATTTTATGTAATATTTTATCTCATATATCTTCCAAAGAGACCATCTGGTGGTTAGAATAACAAATGCATGTGTAAAATTGAAACAATCTTGCCAAACATAACCCGTAATTAGCAACCCTTAGTTACCTTTATTTGCATTTAAAACCTTATTTATAAGATAGATCTCATCTCAGGCTTTCTAAAACAGTTTTCCTTTTTAAGATACCTTGTCTGTAACTCAAATTATGAAAGTTCAAAGTTGCAAAGATTTGACCTTTTCGCGTAATATCAGTTATTGTTTGTCCGCCATTACTTTGAGCATTACAAATTAACTTTCGGTAAATTTTTACGAAGATTACTGAGTGTCCAATAAACATGTGCTATTTGCAGTTAATATACATTCTATTCCTATTACTCTTTGTGTTTATTTTCGTACATCATCATTTCATACCTAAATTGGGCAAAGTTGGTCTTTTTCGTCGTTTCAAAACATTCGTTTCTGAAATTGTCCACGTGTCGGGTATATCGGGTGATCTCAACCCATTTTTAACTCGTCCCATCGCATTCTCGGCTTTATCATTTTTGACACATATGATCATGAACTGCCCAACTCCACCGGACATGGCGGCACGATTGTAAAATATGAGTTACGCATACTTTTCACAGTTATATTGTTTTGATTTTGTCAATGTCAGTATTCAGGGCAACATTAAAGATCAGAAAATTTTCTTTTAGTGACCTGATATATTTATTCATATATTTATCCGATTTTCTTCAGGTATTTAAAATAGCATTGAAAAGCATATATTTTACATACACTTATATTTTACATACATGCACTTTCCAATAAAAATTATGTCCTGTATTTTAAAAGTAAATATAAAACACATAAAAATCTGCCGACTTTAACATTGTCCAGATACATAAAGGACCGAGATCCCCTGACCGAATTACGAAGAACATTTGATATGGCAAAAGAGTTTATCTGAAAGGTCATTGCATACGGAAATACAGCTGGATTTTTTGAGCTACGGGAAAACTTAAATTCTAATAAAAGAAATAACTTCATAAAGATCTTTTACAATGTTTCACATGTTTGATAATGTATTGGAACACACATTTTATCATATTCTCGACTATATGCCAGGGGACAAAAATAATCATTGTGACAGCTTAACATCCCACTCACGAATCTTTCACTGATATGGAGATGTCACCAGATGTAGGCGAAGGACTTCCAGAATTTTACCTATGCTGGGCACTTACGGCCATTGAGCAGTGAGGGTTCTTTAACATGCCAACACCTACTGTGACACGGAACCTCCGTTTTTACTGTCTCATCTGAAGGACAGAAAACCAACCTGCTGGTGGTCGATCAGGAGTCGAGTGTGCTACTGAGTGAGCCAGGCTGGCTCCCTATACATTTTGTGAAAATAAGGTCCAGTTCAGTGTGGTAGGCATATACAAATAGTATGGTTCAATTAATCAATTGCAGGTGAATACTGGTAATTGCCAAACTGGGTTTCTCAAGCAATTTTCACAAAATATATAGGAATTTAGGAATTATAGTAAAATAAGTTGTTTAAATCATACATGTACTGAATTTTGACAGTGGACTTATCCATCAATATTAATGGGTTAGTCTAAATGTGGTTTCAGAGGTTAATAGGTTAAAGCTGTCATCATAACTTTTTTTTAAAAAGTTTTACTTTTGAAATACAAACCAGAATAAAAATTGTTTTAAAACACTGCCAATTTTTTCTCAAGAAGCAGTAATATTTGTTAAATGTTTCTTGAATAGAAATCACCCCCTTTCTTTCATACCATATCACATGACCCCTTTCTTTCATATCACGACATCACTATCTATGCTGTGTTGTCAATTTGATACAAAATGTGTGACAGTGATATTTGGACAAAACAAATAATTCGCTTATTGTTGACATTTTTTTTGTCTTTTATTTTCAAGTCCTTTAACAGTAAGGACCAAATCAAACACGGGGAATTCAAATTAATCATTTGAAACCAAGAAGGAGGAAATCAGAAAAAATCTTGGCATATTCAATATGGCACACTGTTTGTGTATTTTTATTTTTACCAATAAACAGACCACAAAATAACACGGGAGCAATCATTCAGGTTACATGGAGGTTACAATAAATACAAATCATGTAACCTCCTTTTCGTTCTCAATGAATTTCATTTTTAAGTTTTCGTTATTACTATCGTAACCTGTAGGTTACAGTCATTCCCTTTAGCGTAACCTGTAAATGGGTCACAACAATTTCTGTTATTTTTGTGGCCTGATAAAGGCATGAGAGAAAAATACTCATTCATATGTGTTCCTATGAAATACAAGGTAATCATGGGAATTACAAAAAGTTGTGAAACCCTTGACAAAGCCTCAGGTTTTACAACTTTTTGCAACCCTTGGGTAGAATTACCTTATATTTCATGGGTATATATAAAAGAGTCTTATATTCTCTGGTCATTGTCAAACTTGTCTGAGGATATTATATTGGTATTGAATATATTGGACCAACTTTCATCAAAATCATCGAAGGAACAGAAACAATATGAAAGGACAACGAAATTAATAGACAGATAGACAGACAGACTAACAGATGGACAGCCGGTATATCATATTACAGCCTGTCTTACGATAGGTATATAAAAAGAATGATGACTATTTACACAGATCACGAGACGTTGATGTTTGTATGCTGTTTACCATCACGATCTGATTAACTCGTACCAAATTTCAGAGTTATCTACATGAAGTTATAAAGTTATGTTCTAGACAAGCGAACATGACAGGCAGACAGGAAGATGTACTGAGGATTGACAATCACATATTTATATACTATCGTCTAACAATTTTGAAAATATATCAATGCCAGTAAGTCAAAAAATGATGGAAATGCCTTTATATTACAAAAAAAACATTTAGCTGGTTATTAATAATTCTAATGCATCTTATATCTTCTTATACCGGTAACATGGTATCTGAAAATTAAAACAAGCCTCCAAACTTAAGTTGTATTGACATCATTCATTTATCTCTGTTCAATTTCGATTTATCAAAATATATGTTTATCAATGCCAACAGACTTAAAATTGAAAAAAGAACAAATTCAAGGCATGTTAATATTTTATCTATCTTATGTTACCGGTAGCTGTGATTTGGTATAGGTTGAGTTAACAAGGTTCATTCTTTTCAAATCCTTGTTTTAATCTTTCTGTTAAATTTTTTTCAAGATTGTAATAAAAAATCAGCCCCCTATGTTTGGTTTTGTGAAGCAAAAAAAAGAAATTTTTTTTTTATTGATTGTTAAAAAGATTGTTAAAAAGTAGGTCAACATGTGACCTGAAATATCTATAAAATGTAATCTTTCCTAACACGATTTATTTCCTTGGTTATGCTTTAACACCCACTGTAAAAAAAAAAAAAAAACAAAAGAAAGAAAAGAAATTCCAATCAGTGACTGCGACATACCCCAAACAATCCCATTGAAATAGTTTCTTTAAATAAACAAAGCTAGAAGCCATATCTAATCTCATAGCACCTTTGATAAGAAGACAGAATTGCACTTGAGTTTCCTTTGATGTTATTTTGAAGCTAAATTTTATTACTTCAGGTATTCTAAAAACTACTGCACAGTTGAACATTACGTGCATCAAAATCAAATATATGAGTCAAAACACACCGAGTCTGTTTTGTATCTTCAAGTTTGTAACTGTTTCAAAGTTAGTCCTGCCAAATCCTACTTCTAATGGAAGATGAAAGATGGGGATTGTTGATTATGTTCATGAATATCATAAAATTTAAATGATTTATGGGAATTGTGCATTTTATGGAGTTATGATCTATTGCAAAGATACGAAAGGTTATAGGTGTGAAGGAGTGATCTCTCTTGTACAATACTTGACTCAAGTTTAGTGATATTTGAAGCAGAATGCTGTCACACATATACATGAAACTGATCACCTGATGTTTAACTCATGTACCCCTGAAAAATAATGGACTCTTCTTTAAATCAATGACTAAAGCCAGTCCAAATGTGTCTTCAGGGGTAAATGAGTTAAATATTATGCAATTACATCTTATTTGGTATAAGACACTTTATCTAGCCAACTAATACTGTTACTTAAAGATAATCCCCAAAACAATTGCCCTCTATTCTTAGTCAACACTGGCTAAGGCCCAACACAACTGCCCTAGAGTGTGTTGCCGCGAGTGCTTGAGCCGTGAACAGTATCAACAAGTACATTTGATTTACGTCAAGAGGAAATGTCTGGTTTTTTCGTGTATGTGCTAATTATACACAATGCAAGGACAGTTTACAAATATATGTTTAAGATTAATTATCAGTACGATTACATGAATTCTCTTTTAAATTGGATCAGCGTGACTCGCAACCTGAAATAACAATAACATATAAAATGTATCTAAGCACACAGAAAGATAGATACATTGCCAACAATGACATGTTTTATCTCATTCATACTCTACGAGTTCTGGCTGACATATGATGAAATAAAAGAAAAGCAGAGGCACATCTGGGACCATACCAGTGAGTGCTTGTATTGGTTATAATGTTGTTAGTGCATAGCGTGACAAGATCAAGTCATATATGATACTTCAGAGCTGAGCATGAGAAGGGAAGGCTATGGGTTCTATTCACTGTCCAGGTCAACTTTGAGGCTGTAGCGCTTAGCCTGGCAAGGCAAAGGCTACAGGTTCAATTCTCCCTCAAGGTTTTATATAATACTTCAGAGCTTAGATCGACAAGGTGAAGGCTACAGGTTCAATTCCCCATCCAGGTCATATATGAAAATTTAGAGCTTAGATCGATAAAGGAAAGACTACAGGTTTTATTCATTGTCCAGGTCATATTTGAGGCTCTAGTGTTTAGCCTGACAACGCAAAGGTAACAGGATCAATTCCCTGTCCATGTCATACTCGAGTCTTCAGAGCTTAGTATGATATGGGAAAGACCACAGATTCAAGTCCCTGTTCAGATCATACATATATGCATGATTCTTCAGAGCTTAGCCTGACATGGGAAAGGCCAAAAGTTCTATTACCTGCTCTGGTCATACTTTAGATTTCAGAGCTTAGCCTGGCAAGGGAAAGGCCAAAAGTTCTATTACCTGCTCTGGTTATACTTAAGACTTTGGAACTTAGCCTGACAAGGGAAAGGCCAAAAGTTCTATTACCTGCTCTGGTCATACTTTAGATTTCAGAGCTTAGCCTGGCAAGGGAAGGGCCAAATGTTCTATGACCTGCTCTGGTTATACTTTAGACTTCGAAACTAAGCCTGACAAGGGAAAGGCCAAAAGTTCTATTACCTGCTCTGGTCATACTTTAGACTTTAGAGCTTAGTCTGGCAAGGGAAAGGCCAAAAGTTCTATTACCTGCTCTGGTTGTACTTTAGAGCTTAGCCTGACAAGGGAAAGGCCAAAAGTTCTATTACCTGCTCTGGTCATACTTTAGACTTTAGAGCTTAGCCTGGCAAGGGAAAGGCCAAAAGTTCTATGACCTGCTCTGGTCATACTTAAGACTTTGGAACTTAGCCTGAGAAGGGAAAGGCCAAAAGTTCTATTACCTGCTCTGGCCATACTTTAGACTTCAGAGCTTAGCCTGACAAGGGAAAGACTACATGTTCAATTCCTTGTTCAAGTCATATATGATAATTCAGAGTTTTGTCTGACAAGGCAAAGACTACAGGTTCAATTCCATTTTCACATCATATTCGAGACATCTTTGAAATTGGAACGGGTTGTTCCTTTGTCAAATGCCTGGCATAACAGCCCTTACAATACATACAACAAAGGCTGACAAATTGTGTCCGCTATTTTCATAAAATCAGTTTAAAATATTGGCTGCTTTCTCTTCTATTAAAAAAAATAGCTTATTTTTCTATATATCTACATACAAAGTTCAAAGTTCAGCAACAGTAATATCCTAGCTTTACATGACTATTGGCTGGGCTGTCTTTACAACTATCTGATAGAAACAGGAAATGTAGGAAAAAACAGTCACAGGTCTTGGGATTGAGATTCCAGTAGGCATTGCATAATAAAGAATATGACTGCATTAGCAACAAATCATAGCACAAATCCAGTTATAGCCATCTGACTATGACTAGTGAAGTTTCACCCAATTTTTTTTTTTTTTTTTTTTTTTTTTTGTCACACTCAACAATTTTTCAGTTATATGGTGGTGGCCAGTTTTTATTGGTGGAGGAGAGAACCTGGTTACATGTACCCGAGACAAGACCATCGGCCTTCCGTAAGTAAACCAGCTAGCTTTCTCAGAAAATGAGCTTGCGTTCCAGAGGGGATCAAGCCTGCACTGACGAGAAGTGAGAGACTACAAGGTTCAAAGTGTGTTGCTTTAACAAATCGACAATTAAGGCCCCACAAAAGAGCGGAAAAAATGAAACAAAATACATGCATCAAATGCTAGTAATGTCAAAATAGAAGTTGAAACATTTTGTGGGCAATAAAACAACAGTAAAACAAATACTGATATTAACATACCATATTCATTCATATTTATTTGCCTTTTATAAAACCCTGACCAAAGAATACTGAAATTACAATTTTGTTACCATTAATACCCAAGAAAATGCTATATACAATGTACCAAATTTAAAGAGAATAAAAGTAGCAATGTTTGAGAACTCTGAAATACGATATAGGGAGAAATTTTCTCCTCTGCTTATTTTCACCCTTTTACCACATAAAAAATATTCACCCCGTCTTAAATTCGCCCTAAATCACCGTAGTCTCATAGAGGGCATGGATGTATCTCCATTCTTCAATTATTTAGCTTGAAAATTTTGCATTCATTTTAAATTTGCAATCTCATCAAAGGGTGAAAATAGCGAAAAATAAATGGTAGCGAAAATTTCCTGGTATACAGTTGTGAGTACTCAAAAGTTTACACACAATCGACAACTGCATGATAGACAACAATGGATTTTGTCATGTGACTGAGTCAGGTGTCCTAAAACAAATACAAAATTCATAAAAATATTACAAAATTATGGATTCACATATGCATCTGTTTCTCCACGATGATACAGCTGCCGACCCATTGCTGACATAATCAACGAACCAAATGTTGATTTTATCACCATCCACAGCTTATTAAACTCAGAAACCAAAAACCACAAATTGCAGTAAGAGATTTGAAATTGACTACATCAGACTGAGTAACTATTGTTATACGTGTTTTAAATTATAGTAATTGACAGGTAAAAAAAAGTTGCTGCAGAATCTTCCGATTTTAAAAATTTTCTGCATATGAAACATTTCAACACATCTGAGTAAGCACAGACAGACTGGCATGTCATCTGCTGGTTGAGTGACTAACGATATGCTACAGTACCCCCCACAGCTTGTTATGAAGCTCCATGGGTTTTATGGCAGTATGACACACCATGTTTTGTAAATATCTAGAGTTTGAAAACGGCACTGTTTATCTTTATATGTAGAGTTTGAGAACGGCACTGTTTATCTTTATGACAGTTACATGGTTATACTGGCTACAGAAGTACATATGTGCTAGGAGGGCACACACTGCAAAAATTAACACACTTATTGTGCATTTTACTTCAGTTTTATAAATCCAAGACTGTATGGGATAATATGGATCAGCACAGAATGAAAATCAAGTCGTGAGGAGATGCTACAGATCAAAATCAAGTTCCATGTCTGTAGAATCAGAAAATTTTGTGTGGTTAAAATTTATTGTTTTTAATGGTAATAAATATAATAAAATTAAATATAAACAAGATATGTTTGTGAAATATAAATGCCCCTGTTGAAACAAATTTTTGCAATGTCCTACATTTTGACCCCACCTCACCCAAAGGTTCATGTGATGTCAGCAAAGTGTGAGCAACCCTTAGATGAACCTACAGTCTAAGTCTGGTTACTGTATCACAATCCAAACTTGAAAAATTCCACTTTATATGTCAGCGAGACAGAATTACGGACAGACAGACACACAAACAGACAGACAGACATATGGACGATCCAAACACTAGATGCCCTCAGTGGACCTTTCAGGCCAGGGGCATAAAAAAGGTGTTGCATGCAAAAACATACTCTTTGCATGCAAGTTTTCAATATGTAAGCAAACCAAATATCTGACACACATTCTTTGATAATGATATAGAAGCTACTATGAAGGATACATAAAGTTTCTTAAATGAGAGCGGAACCTGTCTTCAGAGACCACTCTTAAGACAGGTTCAACTGTACTACTTTATCCCTTGCCATATAAAAATAATAAACAGAATTCCAGGTGCCCTATCCTTTCCCAATGTTGACCTACATGTATTT
This sequence comes from Atrina japonica, assembly GCA_030159075.1. Taxonomy (NCBI): domain Eukaryota; kingdom Metazoa; phylum Mollusca; class Bivalvia; order Pterioida; family Pinnidae; genus Atrina; species Atrina japonica. The sequence continues at coordinate 681,575 of BROG01000163.1, forward strand.
AATTTCTAAAGTCATACTTCCCACCTCGATGTTTCACTAGAAATTACCGTACTCGACCCATTATGTGCCCATGTCCCTTTAATTATCTCCCCCCTTTTTTTTTTTTTTTTTACATATGATCAAGATTAATTTTTTTCTGCTTGACAAAGAGATGTGGACCTGAAAAACCGTAAGTAACAGCAACAGAATTATGGCGATAGGTGTCCTCAGTAATAGCTACAACAACTTCACCACTGTGCCTTATAAAAAATGAACTGTTTTATGTAGTGAATTTGACTATTAACTGGTCCATTAAGCGCCCACTCCTTTTTCCTGATTTTTGTATCGGCCTGGGCAGTGGGCACTTAATGAGTTGAATATGGTATGCCCTCCCTGCCCTCTTTACAAGTTTCCCTACTTGTCCTTCTTCATAATTTATACACCCAGGAGGTAAAATCATAGCACATCTGTAACTTTTCCATAGTGTCACCATGCCACACCCTTTATGAGCTATCATTGTCACAACTTTTTTTCAAAATTATTAAATCACACAAAATTACCTACATTTATTATGACTTTAACCCCTAAATATACTTTTTCAAGCATGAAATAAATGCTGTTTTGCGATAAAGTATTTCTCTAATGTAATCATAATATGCATGTGACCTCAGGGTCCAATAAGTTGGAAGATCTTTACCATGCATGTTCAAACATTTGTTGATATGTCTGAAAAATGTGGTCCAAACCTACATGGCTTATTTACATACACCGGGCTGACATTGGTACTCAATATCGTCATATTATCAATATAAATTGATTTGACACAATATTTATACATTATTTAGTATTGTTACTTTTCTTATTCATTTCATAGGATGTCTTCTCTTTTACAATTTCCTAATTTTTTCCCCCCATTTTTATCCCGTTTTAATTCATGTTCTTGACCTACTTTATATTTCAATTCAATTTGTTCAAATAAGAAAACCCCTAAATATTATGATGGATCTATTTATTTTGAATGCATTTCAAAGGGCCATTAGCTGTGTGTTTTTTTTCAAATTGTCTTTTCCTTTTTCACTACTTAAGATTGATTTACAATAACAAAAAGAGATACACACATGCATACAGATTCCTAAAATCCCACATGTTTTGTAAAAACTGCTTGAAAAAAAAAAACCAAGTTTGGCACTTTTTCACTTGCAAATATTATAAACATAATACCAAAGTTATTATGCTGAAGACGATCGTTTCTGTCAATTAGACTTCATCAGTTGAGCTCCAATTTTAAATAGCTTTTCTAAAAAGAAAGTGGTATCAGACAAGGCCAAATAACCAAATAATAAATCTAAATGTATAATAAAAATCTGTCTATGAGTAACCACTGTAAAATTGATAAACTCAACCTTACTATTTGTATATGCAAACCTCACTGGACTTGACCTTATTTTCAGAATACATATAGGAATATAAGGTTTCTTATGAATGTGCATAGCCCTCAATCACCATTGTATATCAACTACCAGCAGTGAAAGTAGAAAAAATCAATATAATTTTATTTGGTAACACACAGCTAATGCCCCTTTCAAGAAGAACCAAATTATTCGATAATCGAAATATCAGTATTTTTTACTTATTGACATATCAATAATAACAATATAGAATTTCTCATCAATGACAGCCCTATTTACAGTACATAAAATTATTTTTTTCACATAAAAATGAAATATACAATGCAAGTTTAATTGATGTACAAGCAACACAAGCAGGTAAACACGACCTAAGACAATCTTTTTTAACCAGACACCGATGCCAGGGCAATACCAAAAGCAAAATTTTTTTCCGTTTACTCAAATGACCCTTTTAATGACTTATTTAAGCAGTACTTCAGGTGAACCTTACTTTTTACGACACATTCTACCGAGGGACCAGCGTTTAAGGATTAATTCATTCACATTTACAAAAAAAACCTCTGCCCCATATTTGTGTATAAATTGTTTTATGGATGTTGATATTCATGCAGAGTATTAGTGGATGGTTAAATAAAAATAAACATGAACAAATTGGAGCTACAGGAGCCTCTATTGATATTGTATTTAGCACCATGGCATGAATTCTATCTCCACAGTGCTTTAGAGGCCTGGGGAATAAATTGTACACTGCAAATATTTTCAGTCATTTCTTTCCAAAGTCCAACCTGTAGCAGGAAACATGCTATTTTTGATCAGATTTTACACAGTGAAGGAATGCCATTATGCATCTTGACATTTTGTCAGAGAATCATCTCTCTGTAAAAAGTAAGACTTTTGTAAAGTGCACGACCAGAATTGCTGTTATATAACTGAAACTGCCACAATATTTTGGTTACAAGACATTTCCTGTTTCTGTTCAATGGCAGTAAGCACGTGTACATAATGCTTAAAAATAAAAAGGAGTATTTCAACTTGGAAGTACAACGTCAAAACCATTCTGACTGGAACAATTATGAAATGATTCAACAAATAATTTGATAATATCACATGTTGTACATGCAAGACAAATTTTGATTCTGAAAATTTTCCAGAGAACCTGGATGCCAACATCTTTTCTGAAATTTGCTATTATAAGCTGACTAAAAGATGTGAGTCAGTTTTGCATTGGACAATATAAATAAAGGCCTCAATTGGAAAAGTAACAGGATAATTTGTAAATGGGACAGCAATTGCTTTTCTGCCCTAAAACGCAAGTGAAAATCCCAACTACAAAGTGAGAATGACAAAGCAGAGTAGGAATCAGGAACAAAAATCAAAATAATTACAGTGAAGCAGTAGCTCTTCAATCATGATGTATATGAAAGCTAATTGTCGTTGACATGAGGGATATACTGTAAAATATATCCACATTTGACAATGAAGGAGTTTGACTAGCATTTTTGCCAAACTTCAAATGTATGCAAGCAATGCATGACATGTTATTGTTGAAATAATTAAAATACCACGTATTTGCACATGTTTTAACATCAGTCACCAGTTCAGCTCCTTTGAATGCATATTTCAAAAGAAAAGCGATGATTACTTTCCACAGGAAATCTATGCGAGTTATCTCCCAGAAAAAAAAAAATGTTATGGGAATATCATTAATGAGTTAAGTAGAAAATAAGGACAAGAATATCCAAGAACATTTCCATATTTTATCTACTATCAGTCATTTGATGTGGTGGAGAGGATGAATGGATGAATTTTGGCAAAATTTCAGTTCAAAGCATAAGACAGGTTGATTTTGGCAAAGATCAAAATTGGGATTGGTAATCACAAAAAATATTTAAATAACATTAACAGACATGATTTTGGTGGCGTATTAAAGAAAACTGACAAAATAAAGGGGGGGGGTTGCTCTGCGACACTCATAGTGCACAGTGGTAGTACGACTGGGAAGAAACTCTGAAGTAAATGGTGCAAAATCCTTAATCTTTAACATTTCCTGGCCCATGTTTCAATTCTTTAACTCATCAACCCTTGAAAAATAATGGCCTCTTCTGTAAATCAATGACTCAGACCAGTCCAAATGTGTCTTTAGGGGTCAATGGGTTAAGATACAATTTTTTTTACAAAGCAATTTTGATATCTTGTTAAAATTTGAACAAATATTCAGATTCTTTAAGATTTCTTTACTGCAGACCTAATGCAGTTGTCTCATTAACATTTTACCCTCATTTTTACCACGATCCACTTTTAGCAAAACAAAAAAGTTAAACAAAAATCAAAGTTATTTATGACTATATAGCCCTAAAATCCAGAAAGAATAATAATTGTAGGCTAATTATTCAAAGGTTAAGTGTGAATTAGTTAGAAAAGCATCAAGTGAAAAGCATGGTTTTCAATAAATCTGCAATTAAGAGGCCAATTGGAAATTGAAAGAGGCCTTTTGCTGGCATAGCTTGTTTGTTTATAAGCAGTCACTTTGGCCTCCAGCCGCCTCTTATTGAAAACACTGCAAATGAGATTTAGGTTGAAAGAACTCTTATTAATTTGTGTATATAAGTTGTAATTAGCAAACCCAGGTAAAACTATCCTTTAAGACTTTAAAACTCTTTAATTCGCAGGGAATTTGGAATTGTTAGCTGCACTGAAGACTGTCCTGTCTGACAAAATCAGTGCATATTTAATTCACCCGGGAACGGACCGTTTATATTTAGCAAGTGTGGCAAGCATCTTCAATTTGCTGTCAGAAGTAAATGGTTCAGTCACTTATCGTCACATGATCGGTTCTCTGATTACCATGACAACTTCAAATATTTTATAGAAAAAAATATGCATTTTATAGAAATATAAAAGAAAAAATCATCAATTCCAATCTATCCCATTACCACAGGAAATTTGATCACGTAACTTCACCAGAGAACATGAGGATTTTTTGTTATTTGACCTCAATTTCAATGTGATCTCCGATCAAAATAAAAAGTGCTTTTACTCAGGACTAATATGTTAAACATACAATTACATGAAACTTGACTCAAAATAGATACAGGGAATGGGTTGAAACATTCATCAGTTTCATTTCATCTTTTTGTCATGATCCTGTAGATATCATTCTCCACCCATATGTCGCCCATAGCAGTCAAATTTATTGAATCTCACATTTTCACTGGTCAGTCACTCATTGTGTTTTTGTCACTATCTTATATTGGCATTTGCAGGATAGATTGCCCCGCCTTATTAAGATAATTGACAATATTTTTAGATGCTTTCAGGATCATAATTTACAATTTTTCACATTTGCACCTAAACCATTTTAAATCTAAAATCCAGATTTTAGGAATGCATTGAAAAAAGGAAAAGTGTAAAAAATTGAATCAAACATATTGAAAATAGGACTTCAATTTTAAAATGGAAACAAGTGTGCCAAGATAAGGAAATGATTCCAAAGCATTTACAGATTTTTTTATAATGCAATTTCTGACATTGGTGTTTCATGAAAATGCATTAGTTGTCACTGAATTATGTACACAGTGATTACAGCAAATATGAGGTCATATTTAATAGTTCTAATTGTATCTACAAATGGCTTTGGAGTAGATGATGAATGATGAAATATGGTGAAATAATAAATAACTTAAATGTTTGACCTAGATTGGTTGATGCAGTGTAAAGGTCAAGGGCATGACTTTGGAGAAAAAAAAATTAACCTATAATTTGTGAAATACAGTACTTAAAATTTTGTACATGTGACAATTCTTGGGAAATAATTCCATCAATTTTCTCTCATAAATATTTCATCAATTTTTTCTCATGTTTATCTTGAAATGACTTCATCATGTTATCACTGTATTTGGACTCGCTCTACCGGTCTGGAAAAGGACAAGGGTCAGAACAAAGAAACTGTACTTACCGGTGGAGTCTTTGTACTTAAATCTCTGTTGAGCCTGTCTGTAAATCCTTGCATTAAAGAGTTACCTCCCACTACAATCACACTACTGTATAAGCTCTGTCAAATAAAATGACATAAAAAAATCAATGTTGTGATAGTGTTATTGTGGGGAGACACAGTACAGTGAAACCTGTTTGAGAGGCCACTCTTGTGATCATGAGGGACCACATGTCTTGTGATACCACATTCTGTGAACCACTCAGTTAAATGATCCTTTCAATAAAATCTCTTTGAGAGGCCACCTGTCAACCTATATATAAAGACCACCTCCCTATAAAGACCAGTTTTCTTGTGTCCTTAAGGAGGTCGTTATATACAAGTTTCACTGTATGTCAATAATTGCAGGGCTTGACATTTATGCTTTTTAACCTGCCACGTTCGGGATGTGCCTTTTGAAACTTTTAAAACCACCTGAAAGGATTATAAACTTGCTTAAAAAATTTTCTTTCGTATAGTTTTTCAAAAAAACTTTCTGCATATTTTCTGTTGTTTACTTTTTTTGTTTTGTTTTGTATATTTGTTCATTTTTTGTATCTATATTTTGTTTGAAAGGAAGTTGTATTGTTAATCAAGTTTTCGTCATATTTTAGAAATCTGTGTCTCCATTTCACTGTATCATGAAATCAGCTGCGATACACACGTACATACATTTCAAATTTCTGTTTGCCATGGTGAGCAGACAGGGGGGGGGACCTGTTGGTGGACAGTTTATAATGGAGGAGTTACAATGATACAATGCACTCGGGAAAAGACCACCAACCTTCCACAAGTGCTGGCAAACTTTCTCACAAAAGTCAGCTTAGGTCCCAGCGTGGCTCAAACATGCGTTGACCAGAAGTGAGAGTTAAGAGAAATGTAATATTGAATTTAATTAAGAGGAAAACCATGAACTCAAAGTAAGCTACTTTTTACATATAATCACCTACTTTTAAGTGATTTGCATATGTAGGTTGAAATGTGTGGTTAGGTCTCAAAAAGCATTGTTAATTTATTTGGGAACTTTTCAATGGACATAAGCCTAATAGGGCACATTAATAAAAAGTCAATGTCAAGCTCTTGGCGGTAGATTTTAATTTTTCATTCATATCACAGGAATTGATCCGTTGGAAAGTCTAACATACATGTATGAGAATCAATCATTTTTTTGTGTTTTGTCTTTTAATGATTTATTTCAAGAAAATGTGCAACACGTTAATTCTAAACAGTTACTTACTTTCTGAAGCAAACGAGAAATAAAAGTGGTAATTACACACACAGCTCTACACACACACTCACACACACACACCTACACACACACACACACACATATAAAAGAAATGTTCAAAGGGGAAAAACTCTAAAAAATGAAATCTAAAAGTTCTGCAACTGTTTGACATATTGTTAATCTTTTTGGTACGGCACTATTTGACTTTATAATAAATGAGTAACAGGGGAACAATTCCTGGTAAAATCAAAGAGAATAACCAAACTGGTGACTCGTTATACAGCTGTGAGGTATGTATAGTTACACAGTCTGTTGGATATAAAACCAGTTAATCACAATGTAAATACATACATGTATATTCCTCCAAAAATTGTACAGTGCACTGTGACCTTGACTTTGATGAGATGACCTAGGGTCAAGATCATGACACACCTTTACACTTTACATCATGACCAATAACAAATTAATGTATGAATGCATTGACTCCCAGTAAGGGTAGGAATGTCATAGCCCAGACAAGATTTTGTGATAAACTGACAGGCGGACAGACAGACAGACTTTGAATTTTGTTTAACGTCAGACTCAATAATTTTTCAGTTATATGGTGGCAGCCATTTTTTTAATGGTGGAGGAGAGAACCTGGTTACAATGTACCCGGGAAGACACCACCAACCTTCTGCAAGTAAACTGGCAAACTTTCTCACAAAAATCATCTTAGGTTCCAGCAGGGGTCAAGCCTGTGCTGACCAGAAGTGAGAGACTTAATGGTGCTAATTGTGATGTTTTAACCACTCAGCCATGGAGGCCTTGGCAGACAGACAACCATGGCAAAACCAATATGTCTCCCAAACTTTATGGGAGGAGACATTATTAAAACTGAAATATACAAGACCTTTACAGTCTTCTTCTCCATTACCAAATGCATGTTAGTCCATCCACCCCTAAAAATTCATTTGGACTAGCCAGTGTCATTAATTTTTGGTACATGTAGATTCTATCATATGTGATTCAAAAGTTGTCTGGAAGATGAAAGTAATGGACAAGAGAAATTATTCTTTAATATTTGATTTTGCAGCATGAACAGAAAGTGCAAGTAAGTATCCATAAAAAGTAATTAAATTACCATGCATATAATTGAGACTATATGATGACATAAAAACCCTCAGTAACATAACTCAGTTGTATGAATTACATACTCTTTGATGCTTTTATACACCTAATAATATGTCTCACTGGTCCCTGCTTTGATATTAAATATTGCAAGGTATAATTGTTGCATGCTACACCACTGAATGTGTTTCCCTATACGATCAATATTATATATGGTTTAAGGGTGGGGTTGTGAACAGTTTTTAAGTCATAAGTAAAAGTATAAATTTCAGGAGGTGGGGCAAGCCACCCCCCAAGGACCCTATCACAAATCAATAAATGTGTTTACCCATAACAAACAAGATTACATATGGTTTAGTGGTAGGCATGTGAATGGTTTTCAAGAAATACATAAGGGAATAAATTTAAGGGGGTGGGACATAAAGACCCCAATGCACATCAATTAGCACTGATGTTCTACCCTAATGAAACCTCCATCAAAGTTATCAGCAACCTAACACCATCATTTACCAAAACACCAAGACCCTAATGAAAACTTAACATTGATCTGAACACAGCAATTTTTTGCGAGAAGCAGCATTAAAGTCTAAAAATGTTACTTTTCCAAAGAAAAAAAATCAACCTTCACAACATCAATGTTAGACCACTCAGGAACATCCAGACCATATATCACCAACCTAGCACCTAAATCAATTGAAAAACAAACCTGTAACAAAAATTTAACATTGGAGCTGAACACAGTAAATTTTTGCAAAAAAAGTAAGTCCAAAAACGTTATTTTTCAAAAAAAAACCAAAAAAACATAATATTCCCAATCAACCTTCACAACATCAATGCTAGACCCCCAGGAACATCCAGACCAAATATCACCAGGCTGACACCAATATAGCAAGCCGGTAACAAAATCTTAGCATTGGAGCTGAACACAGCAAATTTTTGCCAAAAAATATATGTCAAAAAACATTTAAAATTTAAAAAAAAAAACAACATCAATGCTAGACCCCCAAGGAACATTGAGGCCAAATATCATCAACATAGCACCTATATTAACTGAAGCTGGTAACCAAAACTTAATGTTGGCGCTAAACGCAAAGTTTGACGCTATCAAAGTTAAAAAAGCAACGCTTATGTTTCACTTTTGCAACTTCCTCATGGCGAGACAAAAACTGTTCAACCAGAATGAAACAAATCTATAATTTATACTTCCTTAACAATGAGCAATTTAACAGTAATCTAAACAATACAATAGGCCCAAGAGGGCCTCAATCGCTCACCTGAGAACCATCTACAAATGTGGAAAGAAGACCAAGAAGAATACTACATGTAGCCTGATCTGGCCAAGAAATAATATTGCAGTTTTAAGAAATTCATGAAAATATCTAAAAACTACATTTCAGCAAAATTCTTGCACTAAAACTTTTCTCCACCTATATACAAGGAAAGAACATTAAAAGAATGCATCATAGTGAATGCAAGGGGAGATAAATAAGGAAATCATGCAAAAATGAATAAAATTGACAAAAGTTTGAAAAGGCCTCAAAAAAGTGTCAAAAATTAATATTCTGATTTCTATAAAAAATACAAACTTGAATCTAGATTCATGTAGTTCACTTAGAAACAATCTGTTTTTCAATTCATGCAGCAGTACTGGAGAAGATTTTTAAAGAGGGGTGCCTTATGTGACTTATTTTGCCCCACCCCAGATCCACGCCACGGCTGATCTGGCTGAAAACTAAAAACTTGGTAAAGGACCTTTAGCATTAGCTTCCTGTAAAGTTTCATCAAAATCCCTTCTGTGGTTTCAGAGAAAAAAAGTTGAAAATATGAAAAGTTTATGGATGTCGGATGACGGAAGGGGAGTGATCACAATAGTTCACAAGGAAGTTACTCAGGTTTGATCCTCATATATGACAGGGAAGTTACTCAGATTTGATCCTCACATATGACAGGGAAGTTAGTCAGATTTGATCCTCACATATGACAGGGAAGTTACTCAGATTTGATCCTCACATATGACAAGGAAGGTACTCAGGTTTGATCCTCAGATATATATGAGGATCAAGCATCAGTAACATATCTAATATAAAATTTTAATTGTGAAAAACTCAGAAACTGACATGGATCTATACATTTTCCAAACAAGGATAACCGCACGTTTCAGTGCCATTTTATTAAGAGTTATTCAAGATTTGGATAAATCTTTCGAGAATTCCTTAAAATTTATAGTGAATTATGACTCCAGCAAAGTTCACCCCCCCCCCCGATCTCGCAATATTCACTGTAGTTAAATTTGAATATTTTGTACTTACTGGTCGTATGTCTATATCACACATTCCTACACTGGTCGTTACCACATGTCCAGCACTTAGCATGGTATTACCACTGGTCTCCTGAAAAGAAAAAAAAAAAACCACAATAACTTTCAACTATATCAAATTTATATTAGTTTTGTTTTTAATTCTTTATTTTCAAGTCACTTTTCTACAGTACATAACAGAAACATGACATGACATTTACAAAAACATCAACACAAACATATGTAATGGTATTGACACAAAATGTTTAAGGAAAAGCTGATGATATATTGACATTTCTCTTAGATTGTGAAAATAAGTGACCCTACATGTATTACTATTTGCAGTTAGTTAGAAAGGTGATAGTCTATACGTGTCGTCCACTTTTGTTTCTTCAATCATAAGAATTTGTGGTTTTCAACAGCCACCATATACAAATTTTAATTTCCTATGAATGAGGAAGAACAAAATATACAACATTGAATAGTAAAGAGAATGAGAAAAATTTGTACATACACATATCTATATATAATCATACATGTATACTTACATGTAAATATCTATTTTTGGAAGTACAATTGCATATTGGGGATATGCTATAATTGGGTTAATCTTTCCCATTTTTTCCACTCTTCTTCAAATTTATTCTTAAATGTATTATCCTTGCCATTAGCAATAATTTTTTGAATTGTATAATTTTCTTTGATAGAATTTATAAGAGCATTTATATTAAGTGAGTTATCTGGTTTTATAAATATACTGTTTTATAATGAGGATTATTTCATTGTCAACTCTATTGTTGGGAAGAAGATTTTGATGGAGCAGCCACAATATGAAGGAAGTTTTATTTACAGTGAAAGGAATCATGAGAGCCTCTAATAATATGTCAAAGCTATCCAGTAATTTTTGTACTTCAGGGCACTCCCATAATAAATGAATAATTGTTTCCGGTTCAAAATTACAAAATGTACAAAAGGGGAGGTAACTATTCCAATTTTGAACAAAAATGTGTTTGTTATTAATAAATGGTGAATTATTCTATACTGGAACCACTGAAGTTTGGTATTTTTTGTTACATGGAATGGCATATTATAAAACTTGGGCCAAATTAAATTGTCTATGTCATCAAAAGAAGTTTTCCATCTTTTTGTACCTGCAGATATCTGGTTAGATTGAATTAGAATATTATAAAACATTTTTTTACCCTTTTTCATCTTTTAAAATTTATATTTGTTTTATTGATGTTATATATACATCTAGCCTTGAATTTTTCACATACATGGAGATGTCACTAGCTTTAGGTGAAGTGCTACAAATTTTTACCTGTGCTATGGCCTGATGCCAACATGGGGAGAAATTTTTATAATGTCTGTAATTAGATATTATATAAACACCCTGTAGTTGATAGGCTATAATGACGTTAGTTATTATACAAACACCCTGTAATGATAGTCTGTGATGAGGTTAGTTATTATACAAACACCCTGTAATGATAGTCTGTGATGAGGTTAGTTATTATACAAACACCCTGTAATGATAGTCTGTGATGAGATTCGTTATTATACAAACACCCTGTAATGATAGTCTGTGATGAGGTTAGTTATTATATAAACACCCTGTAGTTGATAGGCTATAATGACGTTAGTTATTATACAAACACCCTGTAATGATAGTCTGTGATGAGGTTAGTTATTATACAAACACCCTGTAATGATAGTCTGTGATGAGGTTAGTTATTATACAAACACCCTGTAATGATACTCTGTGATGAGGTTAGTTATTATACAAACACCCTGTAATGATAGTGTGTGATGAGGTTAGTTATTATACAAACACCCTGTAATGATACTCTGTGATGAGGTTTGTTATTATACAAACACCCAGTAATGATAGTCTGTGATGAGGTTCGTTATTATACAAACACCCTGTAATGATAGTCTGTGATGAGGTTCGTTATTATACAAACACCCTGTAATGATAGTCTGTGATGAGATTCGTTATTATACAAACACCCTGTAATGATAGTCTGTGATGAGGTTAGTTATTATACAAACACCCTGTAATGATAGTCTGTGATGAGGTTAGTTATTATACAAACACCCAGTAATGATAGTCTGTGATGAGGTTCGTTATTATACAAACACCCTGTAATGATAGTCTGTGATGAGATTTGTTATTATACAAACACCCTGTAATGATAGTCTGTGATGAGGTTAGTTATTATACAAACACCCTGTAATGTTAGTCTGTGATGAGGTTCGTTATTATACAAACACCCTGTAATGATAGTCTGTGATGAGGTTAGTTATTATACAAACACCCTGTAATGATAGTCTGTGATGAAGTTAGTTATTATACAAACACCCTGTAATGATAGTCTGTGATGAGGTTCGTTATTATACAAACACCCTGTAATGATAGTTTGTGATGAGGTTCGTTATTATACAAACACCCAGTAATGATAGTCTGTGATGAGGTTAGTTATTATACAAACACCCAGTAATGATAGTCTGTGATGAGGTTCGTTATTATACAAACACCCTGTAATGATAGTCTGTGATGAGGTTAGTTATTATACAAACACCCTGTAATGATAGTCTGTGATCAGGTTTGTTATTATCAAATACCCTGTAATGTTAGGCTGTAATGAGGTTAGTTATCATATAAACACCCTGTATTAATGAGAATTATAATTAACCTTGATTTATTTTGACAAGTTACCTTAATAACTGATGGATCAAATAACCCTTCACACAGCTTGTATCTCTCTGAACAAAAATCTTGATTGTAGCCATTGGGAAACTCATAGTGAATAGTAGGCATTGTTTCTGCTTGTCTGTAAAACAACAAATCATCATCATCATCATCATCATCATCATCGTCATCATTTCTCCATGTAAACATGTTATTGTCAAGCAATACTCAAGTAGATCAAGCAAGGTTTTGTTGTGCATGTTTATTCTTGATACCATACATGGCCTCATTACCAAGAAAATAGCCATTGTAAGTTTTAGGAAGATCATCCTAACTCAAAAAAAGAGTTTGTTTGTGTATTGTGTAACGTCCCACTAAAGAATATTTCACTCATATGGAGACGACACCAAATACTGGTGAAGGGCTTCAAAATCCGGCCTATGCTCCGCACTTACAGCCGTTGAGCAGTGAGGGTTCTATAATGGCCGACACCTACTGTGATAAAGGACCTCGGTTTTTACTGTCTCATCCCAAGGACAGGAAACCAACCTGCCGCCGGCTGGACACAAACTCACGACCAAACCAGCACGCTACCGACTGAGCCAGGCTGGCTCTCAAAAAAAAAGAGTTAAGACTATCATACAAAACAAATTTCACGAGTTATGATGATTTTCCTAAACTTTTCGATAGCTATTTTCATGGTATCTTGGCTATGTATGGTGAACTGTATACTGAAACACTTTTCAGTATCTAGACAATATGTAGATGCGAGCCGAGACCCCGTCAAGTTTAGAGTCAAGTACTTGATATGAACAAAGGTCCAGTGTCACGGAAAGCATGGTATGTAAAAGAACCCTCAATGCATTGGCATGAGTTCATAGTACAGGCCACTTCACCTATAACTGGTGATATCTCCATATAAGTGAAAAATTCTTGGTGAGTTGTAAAACAACAATCAAACACTCACTTTCAATGGCTACATTTGAGTAATTTAAAAATTGAATTTGATTTTACGCCACACTCAAAAAAATTTCAGTTATATGGTGGCAGCCAGTTTTTAATGGTGGAGGAGAGAATCCAGTTACAATGTACCTGGGAAAAATTCACTGGCCTTCCACATGGAAACTAGCAAACTTCCTAACAAAAATCAGCTTAGGTTCCAGCGGGGCTCGAACCTGCGTTGACCAGAAGTGAGAGACTTCATGATTCAAATCACAATGCTCTAACCACTCAGCCATGAAGGCCCCACATTTATGTAAAAAGATTAAATTTCAAATCTTACATGATAAAGGGAACAACATTATATATTGATCATATCTAAGACCACATTGATTTAATTATCATTTCACGACTTATGGCAATAAATCATTATCTAAATTCTTATCATAAATCAGTAACTATATTTTTGAAGGCCCCACATTTATGTAAAAAGATTTAATTTCAATTCTTACATGATAAAGGGAACAACATTATATATTGATCATATCTAAGACCACATTGATTTAATTATCATTTCACGACTTATGGCAATAAATCATTATCTAAATTCTTATCATAAATCAGTAACTATATTTTCAAGCACATTAATACACTTACTGGGAATCATAAGGCTGGTCCATAACTTGTAAAACTGATGCTGCGAAATCTTGTAAAACATCCTGTAAAAGAAGACGGTATTCTATATATATGTTATCAGGTATTCAAATGTGTGCAAACGCACAAAAGGATTTTGTATGTACATCAGAACCTGTCATGGAAGACCACTGTCAAGAAAGACTACCTCTCTTTTGAGACCACATTTCAAAAACCACTTAGTTATGTAAGTCTGTAAATAAAACCTCTTTTGAGAGAAATGTCAGAAACAGTGGTCTCTCAATTGTTTTTTATTTTGATTTTTGTTTTACACCATACTCAATAATTTTTCAGTTATATGGTGGCGGCCAGATTTTCATGGTGGAGGAGAGAACCTGATTACAATGTATCGGGGAAGTGACCAGCCATCTTCCGCAAGTAATTTGGCAAACTTTCCTACAAAAGTTAGCTTGGTTTCCAAAAGGGCTTGAACTTGCACTGACCAGAAGTGAGAGACTTCATGGTTCAAAGCTCGAAGCTCTAACCACTCAGCCATAGAGACCCCCATGGACTCAAGTCAGGTTTTAAACAATGTCAAAAATGAAACCTGTTAACAAGAATTGACTGTTCCTTAGCCTACCTTTATTACTCAGCAACCTATAGTCACATTTGAACCCTCCCATTTCACAGAATTGTCTCTTGTCAAAATTTTATAAGTGTATGAATAAGAACTCAAATTTTACAATAATTGACTTCTTCACTCCTGAATCATGACACTAGACCATACCATTTATTGATCTTATTCATGCAATTGAGATTTGACTTTTTAACCCAAAGTAAAACCTACCTTAATCATGTAATTGAAATGTGAATTTTTAACTCTCAGTAAAACTACTTTGATTCATACACCCAATGAAAAATAATTTTCAAGCATTTTTTCAGGACTTTTAAGGGCATTTTTCAAGTATATACACTGTATGTTTATGCTATCAAAACTTTGCAACTCAAACCATAGTTGGAAGATGCTGTCAGTGAGAAACGCCACCCCACAACTGTTCCATGTATGACTTTTAGTCCTCACTGATATATGACTTTTTTCCCCTTAAGTAAAGTCTACCTTAACCATGAAGCTATATGACCTTTTACCAATTAGTAAAACCTACCTTAACCATGTAGTTATGATATGACGTCACCCTCAGTAAAACCTATCTAAACCATGTAGTTATGGTATGACTTTACCCCCAGTAAAACCTACCTTAACCATGTAGTTATGATATGACTTAACCCTCAGTAACACCTATCTTAACCATGTAGGTATAACATTTTACCTGTCAGTAAAAACTACCATAAATCATGGAGTTATAACCTTTTACCTGTCAGTAAAACTTACCGTAACCACGTAGCTATGATATAACCTTTTACCTGTCAGTAAAACCTATCTTAACCATGTAGTTATGGTATGACTTAACCCTCAGTAACACCTATCTTAACCATGTAGGTATAACACTTTACCTGTCAGTAAAAACTACCTAAATCATGGCGTTATATAACCTTTTACCTGTCAGTAAAACTTACCGTAACCACGTAGCTATGATATAACCTTTTACCTGTCAGTAAAACCTATCTTAACCATGTAGTTATGATAAAACATTTTACCTATCAGTAAAACTTATCTTAACCATGTAGTTATAACTTTTTACCTGTCGGTAAAACTTACCTTTACCATGTAGTTATGATTAAACTTTTTACCTGTCTGTAAAACTTACCTTAACCATGTAGTTATAACTTTTTACCTGTTGGTAAAACTTACCTGAACCATGTAGTTAAAACTTTTTACCTGTCAGTTAAACTTACCTTAACCATGTAGTTATGATATGACTTTGTAACCTCTGGAATATCTTTCTTCTTCCAGTTTGCAGTTTCCATGAAATTTACAGGTTGCTGAAAGGTTTAGAAAACATGTTATATAAACCTGTAAAAGTGGTATAATTGCATTGTACCTGTACAGGTGAGCCATAATTTTGAAGCAAGTGTATAAACTGTCAAATATCTTGACAGTCACAAAAACTGAACTCTTTTGCCTAATCTTAAGTCTTAAGACTTGAGTTAGGGTAGTATTGATAAAAATAGTCCTAAGTTTTGTCTTAAGATCAATTAATTCAAGACTAGTGACTTAGGACTGAGATTTCTTGATAAAACGCATCCCAGATTTACAACTGTTAAACAACTGGGTACAGACAATTACAACTAAAACATAACTATAGTCAGAATTACTGATACAAGTGTCCAAAGAGGACTTTACAGATAACCATGTTTTTTGTACACAATTTTGTGGTCAATATGTGGATAATATTTCCTTTTTGTTTAGTAGTATAATAATACAGGCCAGCTTCTCAGAGATATCCCCATCAAAATTTTTAGAAATCTGCCTAAGATTCTTTGAAGGATCATTGATGTGTGTGTTTGTTTGAATGGTATTTTATGCCACATTAAAAAATTTTCAGTTAAACGGTGGCAGCTAGTTTTTAATGGTGGAGAGAACCCGCGTTACAATGTACCCGGGAAGAGGCCACCAGTAAACTGTCAAACTTTCTCACATAATCAGCTTAGAATCTTGCAGGATTGTAACTCTCACTGACCAGAGGTGAGTGACTTAATGGTTCAAAGCATAACACTCTAACTACTCAGCAAAAGAGGCCCAATTATCAATGTTATCAAATACGATATAATGAATAATGACAAACAAAGAAACCTGGCTATAGAGTATCACAAGTCAGTGACCTAAATGTACCAGTAATCAGCAATATTTTGAGTATAATACAGTAGAACCTGTCTTGAGAGACCACTGTCATGAAAACCACTCCATTAAAAAATTCTGTAAATAGAATCTCTTTTGACAGTTCATCTGTCTTGAGAGACCATATTTTAGTGGCAGAAAGAGTGATCTGTCGAGGTAGGTTCCGCTTCCCAACTAAAGAAATAGCTACTTACTTTATCTTGAATCATATATGGAGGTATTAAGTCTATGTCCAATTCTGCCATCAATTTTTCACATTCTAATGATATAAAGTCTCCTGCTAATGGTGATTTGACGATTGCTAGAACAAAAAGCATGAAATCAGAGATTTCAGATTATTTATTTCTAGACAGCAGTTCTGTATACCTGAATATTTTCGTTCCTGGTTATTTTCGCCATTTTACAACAAGAAACATAATTACCCTAAATCACTATAGTCTCATGTCATTGTATGTCTATGCTTCAATTATTAGCTTGGAAAGCTCTATTCCATCTTAAATTTGCCCTCTCATCTATGAGTGATGATGGCAAAAATTAAACAGCAGCTAAAATCTAAAGGTATACAGTGATCACTTTCTTCCATCTTGAATTTGCCAAAAATAAACAGCAGCTAAAATCTCCAAGTATACAGTAATCACTTTCTTGTACATGATGAAATATGCACAGAAGTATGTGTTCTACATCACTCACAAACACACACATATGCATACACACAAACTGGTCAATGGAATCATTCAACAATATATATGGGCAATAATGACAAGTATTGAAGTATATAATACAACAATGCAAATATCAGCTTAATAAATTTATCCAGTACAACTGGGTCATATATAGATACAAACAGAAATTTGATGTTGTATCCATGGTACTTGGCTGTCAAGTTTCTTGTGGATAACAAGTGAGACTATCAATGTAAACCACAAATATGACAAAATATCAGATAGCACAAAAAACAGAATTTAGCAATTAATGTATAGAAATGTAATTTGATCATAAATATGGTCAGCATAATAGTGAAATAGTTTTAATGTGAGATTCACAACAAATCAATCAATAATACACATGATTTTGTTACCTTGTTGTATGACATAGCCATCATATACAGGTACCGCCGTGGTGTACGTAGCACCGCTATCTAACACCAAACCAGTAGATCTGCCATTAGCAAAACTGAAGTCTAGTTAAGAAAAATCATTTAACAAAAAGAATGCTGATACACGTACATGTATCTAGGAGTGTTACCATTCACTGTGATACAATCGAATCGCGATACTTTTTGTCACGATTCGATTCATGATACGTTTTCCGGAATTTCGATATGGGCATGGTTCGGATTTATAATCTGTTTACTCATGCGCAAGCTCTTTAAAACGTTTGTTTCAATTGGCCCATCATACTAACTCGAATAATTCAAGCCCACTCCGTTTCTCTCCATACTACATTAATGCAGTGGTCATAGTGAACTAAATATAATGACTGAATTATTCGGGTTACGTTCATGCAAGAAAGAATCAGCTGCAATAATACGATTTGACAGTTGTATACATGTGCATGTAAACATGGCAGGCCTAGATGTTGAATGAAATTGAAAATTGTAGACCCTCCAAAAAGCTATCGGTCCAAGGTCTAGCAGTACTTCGGATTCAAATACGAAAATGACATAACAAATAAAGGTAAAACTATGTAAAATATGCCACCCGCGAATTAAATTACAAAATATAGCAAATGACTAACTGATTTCTGTGAAAACACTGTAAAATCAGAGAATTTTACATATAAAATCCTCTGATTTTACACAGCGTTTCTACAGAAATTAGCAACTAACATGTCTACCCTCTTACGCAGGAAACATGAAATTACTGAGGACAACGAACCTAAACCAGTTGAACTTGAGAAGCAAGTTGGAAAAACTTGTCAGCTCAAATTGACAGAAGCCTATACTGAAAATTTTTATAAAAACAGCACACGATCCAAAGATATCACACATAGTATATATGACCCTACACTGTCTTAGAGAACAAGGGTTTTTGTCACATATTTAGAGTAATTGAACCATGTTACGTTGTACCATCAAGTACATACTTTTCTGAAAAAAATCATGCCAAAGTTGTACCTTGAAGTGTACCTGCAACTTTTATTGCCAGTGAAAGCATCTTTTTAAGTGCTGGAGACCTAGTCACAGCACAACAATCATGTTTATCTCCAGATTATGTTCATCATTTCATCTTTCTAAGTTTCTATATAAGAATTTGAAAATCGAGTGATTGAGACTAAATATTTTGCAAGTCCATTGATTAAAATTAAATAATCTTGGTTCAAATCCAGTAATCTCAGTTTACCTTTAAATAAATTCATGTTGGACTTAACCAAATCTTAGACGGATTTTGGCTATACTTTTAGAGATATTTTTTGGCCTTGTATAATACCACTTTCTCTTTAGAAAATACACATAACTTTTAAATTGGAGCTCAACTGATGAAGTCTAATTGACAGAAACGATATCGTCTTGAGCATTATAAGTTTGGTAGTATGTTTATAATATTTATTTGTGTTGTAGTCAAAAAGATATTTGATAATAGAAATAAAGATCGATTGACACAGATATTGAATTTGATAAACTAATCCTTTATTTTAGGTATGAACAGAACTTCATACTGTATCGAATCATACAGTGAATATCGAAAATCAAATTGAATCATGGTCTAGTGTATCGTTGCAGCCCTACATGTATCATTACCTAAAAAAATAAAACATGTGATGTACCCTATTTAACCCGATAAGCTCCCATGTCCCAATAAGCCCCACTCCCTCCTTCCTGTTCAGATTTACTCGACTTTTTTATTACACACGATCAAGAATCTTTCCAACTGGTGTGGACCAGAAAAGTAAGTTTATCTCTAGCCCCCAGCAATAGAAGAGATGTTGATAGGTGTCCTCATCGATGGGACCAATGGATTTGTTTGGTTTAGACAAAATACTGATTGCTCAGAACACAATATTGTAACACTTCTTATTGCCCAAATAATTTCAGTGAAATTTTCAAAATTCTTTGCTAAAAAAAGGCTGGTTTATACAAATTACACTGTATTTGGATGGGTTTTGAGTGTTAAACTATGTCATTATGTAAACAAATAAGGAGGAGAGTGGTAAAGACATGGGCCCAACATTTTTTTTTTATTGATAAAAACAATTTTATTGTTTATCTAGATTGAATATGCATCTAGAAACTGTTGAAAAATATTTAATAACCAGATGTGTCTGAGATAAACTATGCCCCAAGAGCTATTTAAGTCATGAATAAAGATTCCAAAGAACCATAACTCTGGCAAATGAGGTAGAATGTTGGCCTCATCCTATGTTTCATTGGTGTAAAGCATTGTATCAAATTTGTTTGAAATTTAGGGAAAGACAAAAATTATTCAAATGCAAATGGAAAAACAGACACATAAACAACTATGTGCCCCCTTGGTCAATCTCAGTGACTTAACGAAGCCTCCTCAGATCAATGAACAAGATTAAGACGGGAGATGATGTTAGCTTTGATGTAACACAGGCTAAGGATACGCCGACAGTACAGCATTTTTACAAAGAAAGAAAGCTGGAACATTGTACTTCTCAAACATCACTTCTGTGAGCTTTTCTCTTTTTCCTCGACTGTTCCACTGTAAATACAAAATTGACATGAATACTTTTATGAAAATTTAATTGACATGAAAATTTTTATGAAAATTTGATTGTCATGAATATTTTTAAAAAACCTCACATTAATATTTTTATGAAATCTGACATGAATATTTTTATGAAATCTGAAATGAATATTTTTATGAAAATTGGCATGAATATTTTTATGAAAGCATTTTTTTATTTCAAACTACATATATTCAAATGAAAACAAAAATTGACAACATAACCATTTCAATAAATTATCTAGAAAATGAATCAAACATTATTTTCAGTTGAAATTAAAGTCATACATGGTTTGAACTGTTCAACAGCATTTTAAATTTAACAAATTCCAATTATTAACCAAATTACCACTAAAATAATAATTCTTGCTAAAAATACATTACAACAGAAGTTAAATCATTTCCAATTGGTGATTTTGGAGTTCTCAAATTGTTTGTTATTATTCTATATTTTTCATGCTGCTACCATGTGACTTTTAGCCCTCGCTACTTCCATGTTACATAGGTCACAGAGCAGATGCTCGATTCCATACAATAAAGCAAAATATAACAATTTTCTGGTATAGTGTTCAGACGTTAACGTCACAATACTCCATGTCTGGTATAGTGTTCAGACGTTAACGTCACAATACTCCATGTCTGGTATAGTGTTCAGACGTTAACGTCACAATACTCCATGTCTGGTATAGTGTCACAATACTCCATGTCTGGTAGACGTTAACGTCACAATACTCCATGTCTGGTATAGTGTTCAGATGTTAATGTCACAATACTCCATGTCTGGTATAGTGTTCAGATGTTAATGTCACAATACTCCATGTCTGGTATAGTGTTCAGATGTTAATGTCACAGTACTCCATGTCTTGTATAGTGTTCTGATGTTAACGTCACAATACTCCATGTCTGGTATAGTGTTCAGACATTAACGTCACAATACTCCATGTCTTGTATAGTGTTCAGACATTAACGTCACAATACTCCATGTCTGGAATAGTGTTCAGACGTTAACGTCACAATACTCCATGTCTGGTATAGTGTTCAGATGTTAACGTCACAATACTCCATGTCTGGTATAGTGTTCAGATGTTAATGTCGATTTGATTTTTACATAAAAGGACTAGTGACAATAATCTGACCTTTAGGTATAACTGCAGTTTTTTTTTGTGAACAACACATATCAGAAATCACTAGGGCTAACAAAGTTGATGCGGCACA
This sequence comes from Atrina japonica, assembly GCA_030159075.1. Taxonomy (NCBI): domain Eukaryota; kingdom Metazoa; phylum Mollusca; class Bivalvia; order Pterioida; family Pinnidae; genus Atrina; species Atrina japonica. The sequence continues at coordinate 703,532 of BROG01000163.1, forward strand.
CAAAAACTCCAGATCCAAAAACAGATTACTTATGAACTAGAAAGTGATCAATTGAGGTCATTCTGACACTAGATATATCAAGGTGCATTAATTCAGGAATGCTTGTAATACTTGTAAAATTTTAATTGATTGTAATAGTACTTAAAATCATTACCAGAACATGCTGTATTTAACAGCAAAAGTTTAAACCAACAGTTGAATGCAGATTTATTGAAATCGAACGGGAATTGATTTTTTTTTTTCAAATGAACAGGATTTTTAAAATAACCAGGTTAAAGTGATAATAAAGAAAACTGGCCGGGAAATCAAAATCGTTTCAAATAAAGCGGATTTCAATTTAACAGGGAAATACAAATGGGTTCAACTGTATAACTAAGAAATTCTAACAGTGTACCAGACCTGTATCAATCACATTTTTCCTATATTTTTGGCTGTGTGTGTGTGTGTTGTTAATATGTGTGTATATGTGTGTGTGCATGTGTTTGTGGGTGATGTAGAACACATACTTCTGTGCAAATTTCATCATATACATGAAAATGATTACTATATATATGTGTCTGTGTATGTGGGGTGTGGAGCTGGCCTGGCTAAGTCTGTAGCGTGCTCGACTCTTGATCGTGAGGTCTTGAGTTTGAGTCCAGCTGGCGGCAGGTTGGTTTCCTGTCTGTCAGATGAGACAGTAAAAACCATGGTCCTGTGTCACAGTAGGTGTCGGCACATTAAAGAACCCTCACTGCTCAATGGCCGTAAGTGCCGAGCATAGGCCAAAATATGAAGCCCTTCACCAGCATTTGGTGACGTCTCCATATGAGTGAAATATTCTTGAGTGGGACGTTAAACAACAATAAACAAACAGACGTATGTGGGGTGTGTGTATGTGTGTAAAATTTTTAGATTCTGTTACAATTGTCCTTACAATAAAATCAATGGATAAAGACAACATCAGGTTGTACAATTCTGTCAAAATCATAAAATGATAATCATTTAATAAAAGAATCAATTCTGTCTTTGTAGATCACTAGACAATTGACTGACAGGTCACGTGATCTAATTCAAGCAATCAAATAAGCATATAAATTTCCTCCATTCAAACTTACTGCCGGCTCTGACATCATAACAGGATGAAGCTGAGACTCAGACTTGATGTGTCGGCTATATGTGTGGTCTAAAACTTTCTCAAATGTATCCCAGTTTTCAACTACAAATAATGATAATAATAATTATATCCAAATTCCTTGGGCATTCTCCAGTTTAATTTAATGTTGTTTCTCCTGAAAAATAAGTCTGATTAACCATCAAATTAAGTTTAAACGGTATTTCCCCAATTTTTCTGTAGATTAATATACAGTGAAACTTTGATGAGTTGAAAGGTCACGGGACCACCTAGAAAAGTTTGAAACATCAGGGCCTGGCACCATAAAACTTAAGAATGACCTAAGTCTAAAAATTTTACTCAACTTTGGCTCTTCCTGAAATATGATTGGCTGAGCAAGCCAAGTTGAGAATATTCTCGGACTTGAGTAAATTCTCAAGTTTTATGATGCCAGGCCCAGGACTTCGACTCATGGATGGTAACCAAGAATCATACTCATTTTAGTTTCAGAGGTTCTATAAGATGTTTAAGACTGCTTTGAAAGATATATAAGGTCATTATAATTAATAATTAGTGCTACATTTAACTTAATTTTAATTGAATTTAAACATTGAGTGTTTATGAGAAGGAGAAGAATAATCATGGAGTAATTTCATACACATGTAAATTTTGAATTATATGCAGGAAATTTCATTGTTTTTATAGAAATGAGCCCAAAAATTTATATGAAACATTGAGAAATTCTACTCATAAAAGTTTGAATTTTAAAACGCTTATAAGTAGCATTTGATAAAAATATTATTCCAAATTTTGACAATAGATCGAAACATCGAGTAATTCGACTCACTGACCCATGAAGTTTTACTCATCAAAGATCTACTGTATATATTCATTAATTGAAATTTTCTCAAATCAGAAGTCAGGTGCACTTACATATATGATTTTGCACAAGAAAACTTCAAACAGTGATATCCTTGTTTACAGCAACAAAAAATGATAATCACTATTATTATAGTACATGTAATATTAATGATGACAACAATAAATTCTAATGCAGAAGAAATGCTTATCAGCAGCTTGTAACAATTTATGTGCTGCATTTTTTCCATGGACAGTGAAACCCAGTTAAACATAAAGTAAATTTCTTGGGACCTCAAGATAAGATCTGCGTGAAGTATATATATTGTAGTTCTAAAATATGATAACAGCAATATAAATTTGATACAAAACATGGGAATTCTAATACTAAAATGATGCTTGAAAACAAGATGTGTTTGTGAAACACAAATGCCCCCAGTCCCGACTTTGTATTTAATCGGAACAGAATTACAGACGGACAGACAAACAGAGAAAGACGGATGATCCAAACAATATATGCCCCTGGCAGACCTTTCAGACCAGGGGCGTAAAAATGTAGATCCCTGGAAGTAAGTGACTGAAGAATTTTTTTCACAATTAAATCTGAAGAATAGCAATTAGTGTTCATCAGATTGTATGTTGACATTTTTCATACATAACATTTCCTAGTGAAAAGCAGAAATATCTTAGTTTTCATTGATCAGGAATTGACATTAAGATTGAACCACAATATATTGGCAAAATACTTTAGGTACTTATGTGACAAATAGCAGGATTCACCAGGAAGTCCCGTGACTTTCACTTCTTATGCTGAGGGCTTGGCAAAGGAAAACCCACTTTTAAAAAAATATGTTTTCGGTACATGTATGAGGAATTTGAACCTGGGACCACCCGATTGCTATTTGAGTACTCCACCACTAGACCACTGCAAGTGATTCTTGGTTCCATAACTTGAAGATTTTGCATGTCTTAATGAAAAGGATTTCAGCTCAGAAATGTAGCAAATAAAAACTTTTTAAATGAAGATAACTAACCACCCTGATACACTTCAACACTTACTCATTCCATCTTTAAGAAAAGTGGCTATTTCCATTCCCTTCCGAGGGACTTTTATCATTGTTGTGTCTATGTAATATTTTTTATCTGCCTTGATCTGTTCTTTGTCATCTGTTTCCATGGAAACCTCTGAATCTTCTACTATTCCCACATGTGTTGGAAATTCGGCCTACAATGACCATGAAACAGATTTATATAAAAAAGATACACTGTAACTGATAGTGGTAAGGGATACACTGTAACTGATAGTAGTAAGGGATACACTGTAACTGATAGTACTAGTAGTAAGGGATACACTGTAACTGATAGTGGTAAGGGATACACTGTAACTGATAGTGGTAAGGGATACACTGTAACTGATAGTACTAGTAGTAAGGGATACACTGTAACTGACAGTGGTAAGGGATACACTGTAACTGACAGTGGTAAGGGATACACTGTAACTGATAGTGGTAAGGGATACACTGTAACTGATAGTACTAGTGGTAAGGGATACACTGTAACTGACAGTGGTAAGGGATACACTGTAACTGACAGTGGTAAGGGATACACTGTAACTGACAGTGGTAAGGGATACACTGTAACTGATAGTGGTAAGGGATACACTGTAACTGATAGTGGTAAGGGATACACTGTAACTGATAGTGGTAAGGGATACACTGTAACTGATAGTGGTAAGGGATACACTGTAACTGATAGTAGTAAGGGATACACTGTAACTGATAGTGGTAAGGGATACACTGTAACTGATAGTGGTAAATATACACTGTAACTGATAGTGGTAAGGGATACACTGTAACTGATAGTGGTAAGGGATACACTGTAACTGATAGTGGTAAGGGATACACTGTAACTGATAGTTGTAAGGGATACACTGTAACTGATAGTGGTAAGGGATACACTGCAATTGATAGTGGTAAGGAGTTGTAAGGGATACACTGTAACTGATAGTGGTAAGGGATACACTGTAACTGATAGTACTAGTAATAAGGGATACACTGTAACTGATAGTGGTAAGGGATACACTGTAACTGATAGTACTAGTAATAAGGGATACACTGTAACTGATAGTGGTAAGGGATACACTGTAACTGATAGTACTAGTAATAAGGGATACACTGTAACTGATAGTGGTAAGGGATTGTAAGGGATACACTGTAACTGATAGTGGTAAGGAATTGTAAGGGATACACTGTAACTGATAGTGGTAAGGGATACACTGTAACTGATAGTGGTAAGGGATACACTATCTGATAGTGGTAAGGGATACACTGTAACTGATAGTGGTAAGGAGTTCTAAGGGATACACTGTAACTGATAGTGGTAAGGGATACACTGTAACTGATAGTGGTAAGGGATACACTGTAACTGATAGTGGTAAGGGATACACTGTAACTGATAGTGGTAAGGGATACACTGTAACTGATAGTGGTAAGGGATACACTGTATCTGATAGTGGTAAGGGATACACTGCAACTGATAGTGGTAAGGGATACACTGTAACTGATAGTGGTAAGGGATACACTGTAACTGATAGTGGTAAGGGATACACTGTAACTGATAGTGGTAAGGGATACACTGTAACTAATAGTACTAGTGGTAAGAGATACACTGTAACTGATAATGGTAAGGGATACACTGTAACTGACAGTGGTAAGGGATACACTGTAACTGATAGTGGTAAGGGATACACTGTAACTGATAGTACTAGTGGTAAGGGATACACTGTAACTGATAGTGGTAAGGGATACACTGTAACTGATAGTGGTAAGGGATACACTGTAACTGATAGTGGTAAGGAATACACTGCAACTGATAGTGGTAAGGAATACACTGTAACTGATAGTGGTAAGGGATACACTGTAACTGATAGTGGTAAGGGATACACTGCAATTGATAGTGGTAAGGAGTTGTAAGGGATACACTGTAACTGATAGTGGTAAGGGATACACTGTAATTGATAGTACTAGTAGTAAGGGATACACTGTAACTGATAGTGGTAAGGGATACACTGTAACTGATAGTGGTAAGGGATACACTGCAACTGATAGTGGTAAGGGATACACTGTAACTGATAGTGGTAAGGGATACACTGTAACTGATAGTGGTAAGGGATACACTGTAACTGATAGTGGTAAGGGATACACTGTAACTGATAGTGGTAAGGAACACTGTAACTGATAGTGGTAAGGGATACACTGTAACTGATAGTACTAGTAGTAAGGAAACACTGTTAACTGATAGTGGTAAGGGATACACTGTAACTGATAGTGGTAAGGGATACACTGCAACTGATAGTGGTAAGGGATACACTGTAACTGATAGTGGTAAGGGATACACTGTAACTGATAGTGGTAAGGGATACACTGTAACTGATAGTGGTAAGGGATACACTGTAACTGATAGTGGTAAGGGATACACTGTAACTGATAGTGGTAAGGGATACACTGTAACTGATAGTGGTAAGGGATTAACAACAGCAGTCTAAAAAGTATAGGTACAGTAGAACCTGTTTTGATAGACCACTGTCATGAAAGACACCACATCCTCTGTCTTTTAAGGCCACATTTTGAAAAAAATTCACTTAAATATGTCAATATTAAATTGGGATATTTTGGCATCATACATGGTTATGGTCAGTTTTCAATAGTGGATCCATAGGAGAGAAGCCAATAACAATGTATCCAGGAAGAAACTACCGGCCCTCTGCAAGTAAACCGGCAAATTTTCTGAAATAAAATCAGCCTACTTTCCAGCGGGGCTCAATCCCTCACTGATTAGAGTTGAGAGATTTATGGTTTAGAGTGTGATGCTTTAACCACTCAGCCACAGAGGCCTCCACGAAAACATTAAGTATGATCAGTCTATTGTACCTACAAGTATAGTCAAACTTGTATTAAAGGCCAAGTATGTATAAAGGGCACTTGCCTATAAAGGCCACTCAAACAAAACCTTTGTTAACTTTTTTACAATGAATAATATTTTTAAAAAGGCTACCCATGGTTCAAAATTAGAAGTAGTTAACAAAAATCTTTGTTTGGCATAACCCGACCCCAAGATCTTCCGACAGGGTAGGTAGGTGCATGCAGGTAGGTCCAAATATTTTTTTTCAGAAAGTTGTATTAAGATGGAAAAATCAAGGTTTAACAAATACATGTACTTCAATACATGTACATGTATATGTAAGATGAATAAAAGTTTTAAATACTGCCTCTTTATTTCAGGAGCACCAGAATTTGACTGTACTGGTAACAAGTCAAATAAAACAAGAGAAATATCAACAAATGTCAAGAAAATATTCATATTAATTACAGACATAAAATTCTTAGATAGCTTACTTTAGGCGAGTCTTCTCCAGCATATCCTGCTCTAAATGAATAAGAGCCAATGTCAAATACCAGTGCTCCAACTTCATCTGTAAAATTGATAGACATTATCATCATTATATATATATATACATGTACATGTATGTGTGTGTGTGCACGTGTGCAAGTTGACATTGTTCCTCTGGTGTTTAGCACCATAATTTAGAATATTGAAATTCTTTATCAAATATGATATACCCCTGTCTACTGGTACAGTACCAATTCTTGGAAAAAAAATTGAGGTTTGTACTCAGTTCAACTGATCAAAATTCTTTGAAATTGTGTATCACAATAGGTTCCATTTAGATGCAATATAATCTGATACGTTTTGGTGGAAAATACGAAACAAAAAGTGAATTTAGCCCATTTTAAAAACTCAACCGAAATGCAGTAAGGAGGACCTATTCCTAGACTTCCCTCCTGACTCATGTTGGATAGTATGATAGAACACATGATAGATATTGTCCGATTCACATAAGCTGGCGGGGCAGAGTAACCTTTTGATTGGTTATGACAAGCTGCACATGAAAAACGTTTTATTCATCACTGGATACTCTCTTATTTATGATGACAAGTAAAAACGATCACTCTAGTCAGTGTAATTTTAACATTATGCTTTATCACCTAAAATTTAAACTCGCCAAGGTCAAAAAAAGGTTCACAAGACTCCACCCCACTAGGTTATATGGATTTTACTATAGTACACAGTTGTACTAAAGTTATTTTTGTACCATGTTTTATCTATTGTTTAAAAGCAGATGATGTATCAGGCCTTTTTCTGTCAATTTTGGGAAAACACCATTGACGACACAATTGTCATTTTTAAAGTGAATTTGTGTCAAATTGGGAAAAATAGTTTGCACACATATATTTACATACCAACTGCAATTCCCTTCATTGCAAGTATATAGAACGATATATTGTACATTCAGTATTTGCAGTCGCGTGCCCCGGGTATTAACCACTTCATGAACGAATCAATAAAGAATAGAATATCACATGTTTATTTTTTATATATTTAATCTTAAAAGCCATACATTAGGCCTACCGCAAAACAAATAAAAATCACAGAAAGAAATTGGAAACAGGCCCATATGGCGATATATCTAGGTCATATTATGACCAGAACCACAGATCACAGTCTGGCACAGAAATGAAAGTTCACTTTGTAGTTACAAGAGAAAAAAAGAAAGTTAGGCCTAGTGCAACTTTGTCAAGCATCTCTGGTGAACGGGTCAATTTGTTTGCCTTCACTGGATATTCCTATCAGAAACAACTTGTCACTCACATCGAGTGAAATCAGGCCGTGTGAAATACTTACGTAAGTTACATACCAATCAGTCATCATGGTTCCCAGCTGAATGGTAAAAAATGGTTCCCAGCTGATTGGTAAAAAATGTCAAATAAAATGGCTACTTTCAGTTGTCATAAATGAATATTAGCTGTCTCCCTTCTCGTAAGTCACACTCAAACTTTTTATGGTATATCCCATTAATAATATATCAGAATTCAAACGCAAATTCAATGTAAATACATTATACAGCATATACTCATGGGCACGGCCATTTGCATTTTCAAATCTCTTTTGACACATTTAACCTTCCAGTCACCAAGCAGACGAATATTTTAAAATAACTTCAAAACAAATCTGACACTTATTCAAAATTTTCCATACCACTAGTTTCTTTCAAAATGATATGAAAATAAGAAAATAAACCTCAATTCCATTTAGTATTTCCGGACAGTAAAGGGGAACTACTTCTCGTCTCACACAGCTGTTTACATGTAGCTGTTACGTCATATGAAAAACTCCCACCGCAAAGCCAATTACATAAAATTAATTCGTAACCAGCTGACTACAGATTCACAGAAAATGGTAATATATATAAATATAAGAATTGTTTTTCATTTTTTGGAAAGCATTGAGTATAAATGCAATGGATTATGGGGAAAATTCAGTGTGCTGCACAGAATTTTTTTCCATAATCAATTGCATTTATACTCAATGCTTTCCAAAAAATGAAAAACAATCCTTAAGTAAATCTAAATGTTAAGGAATCTCTTTTTTATAGGCATTTCCCTGTGTATTCATTCATTCTTCATTACTGTCAGGTTCTCAGTGTTCCCACTGATTTTTCAGAATAGGGGTTTTTGTACCCCATGGGTAGCAAAAATAGGGGTTCAAGGATACAATCAGAGGTACCCATACATAGAATTAAATCAAAAGCAAAGAAACAGTTTCATTTTACTCATCTGAACCCCCATTAATAGACACAAGTGTCTCTGGATCTGATGTAGATATATAAATTTGTGACATCATATGTGTATAATGCACTGTGCTTAACATCTATTGTGACATCATATGTGTATAATGCACTGTATTTAACATCTATTGTGACATCATATGTGTATAATGCACTGTGTTTAACATCTATTGTGACATCATGTGTATAATGCACTGTGCTTAACATCTATTGTGACATCATATGTGTATAATGCACTGTGTTTAACATCCATTGTGACATCATATGTGTATAATGCACTGTGTTTAACATCCATTGTGACATCATATGTGTATAATGCACTGTGCTTAACATCCATTGTGACATCATATGTGTATAATGCATTGTATTTAACATCTATTGTGACATCATATGTGTATAATGCACTGTGTTTAACATCTATTGTGACATCATATGTGTATAATGCACTGTGTTTAACATCTATTGTGACATCGTATGTGTATAATGCACTGTGTTTAACATCTATTGACAACTGCATGTAAACAACTTTCATTTTATGATAGCATTTGGGATTCAAGAATATTTAGATACTGTGTCAAAAATTGCATAATCAAAATATGTAAAGATTTCAAATCATTCTGGATCCTTTATCTTGGCACCCTGCCATGAAGTTGAAGTCTTCAGTCAAGAACACTGCAAACTGTGTTCATTGGAATGTGACCTTCAACTGATAAGAACCATGCAACAGTCTTTAAAGTTGAGGTCTTGGAAAAAGTGTTATACCGGTATATACAAATACACACAATTCTGAGGATACATTGTTTTATTATTTCCGACATTGTTTACTAAGTAAGTACAGGTCACAGGGAATTGGCATCACTGTAGTGTTACCATCATAATGACAATATAAATGATAATGTGATAGGCATTGAATCCACTACATGTAAATGCATGTGGTGTGTTGTGCACGTTTGTGTGATTCATGCAGGGTTTTGCATGTCTGGGAACGCTGGGTTTGTATACCAAATTTGGAATTTTTTCATCAAATTGGGAAAAAACACATGTTTTTTGCATTGAGAATGGGGTTGAATATTGACCCCAATGGAACCTGTAGATAAAGGCCTGTGTATTAAAAAATCTGGGAAAATCTTGTTCATTCACATGCAAAGAGAAATGCCTGATAATAGATACTATCTGAGAATAGGTACAGTAATTCGGTCTTAAAAGTACATGTACAAAATAAATGCCAAGTTTAGAGTAGAGGTATTGGGTAAAAAATAAAACAGTCTTTACCCTCTCACTCTCTGGAAAAAATAATAGTCTAGCAGTCTACGCCAAAATGTTTTGGCTCCCACAGGTCATTCTGACCTGTGTGGTTGGGTTCCACACAGGTCCAAACCGAATATTGTCAGTCCGAAAATTTTTTTAAGGTTTATCGGTAAACCACAATTATTAAATAGCCTTGATGGAATCTTGATCATGCAGACACAGCCATCTTGACATGCACTGATGCAGTGCTCTACAACAATAAAAAAAGCAATTTTCATTGGAACCAGTAGTTTTACTAGCTAGCCAGGGATTTTTACTATATGTGTGTGTGTGTGTGTGTTAAGATCATTTTTCCACATGATGAAATGAAAGAAAACACATTTATTTTAAAATGACTTGACTTTATTATATTTCAAACCGTTATAACAATGTTAATTCTTTTTTCCGCTCAGACCAGGGGTGTTTATAAGCCCACATTTCTCAAATTTGTTGTTTTAATATTATGGCAAACTTAGATTTAGATTTTTGAATTTTTAACAGCCGAGACGACGTATAAATAGTCTGCATTTTGACAGAATTTCCAAACAAGGCTCTGTCTCCTCTTCGAGCACTAGTCACGATTTGGCACAAGTGTTTCTTTAACCAAGATCTTTCAATCTCGAGCTAGTGTCCGATGATGAGGCAGATTGTTCTGTTGAAATTGACACCGATTTAAAGAAAACGTCACCTTGTTCTGCTTGGAAAGTTTCAAGTTGAAAATCATACAAATGTGACAGCACACAATGTGCTTTTTTGACAGTAATCAACATGAGTCAGACGCTCTAATTTATCAAAATTGAATTGTCAGATGCATTGTCGTAAAGGGCATAGCTGACCATGATTTTGATGATGTAAGTTCAGAGTGAAAACAGAAAACTATTGATTTCTGATTCAGTAGAAACTAGTCGCGATATGAGTTTGATTTGCAAGTAAACATTTGCTAAAACCTAAAAATGGTTGCATCTGCAAGTGATTTCGTCGCATTGTAAAGTGTTGTTATGAACAAGTAATGACTTGGTGTTAAAAAAAATTACAAGTGTACATTTGTATAATCAAGGAAAACTATTACTCAAAACGACATCGGTCATACGGTCGGGAAACTGAGAGAAAAACATAGGTCCGAACGGATTTTTGTCAGTCAGGACCGACGGACCAATGTCATTGGCATAGACTGGTCAAATAGACAATGCCTAAATCATATTCATAGTCTAGTAGACAATGCCTAAATCATATTCAGTCTAGTAGACAATGCCTAAATCATATTTGTCTAGTCGACAATGCCTAAATCTTATTTATAGTCTAGTAGACAATGCCTAAATCTTATTCAGTCTAGTAGACAATGCCTAAATCATATTCATAGTCTAGTAGACAATGCCTAAATCATATCCATCATCTAGTAGACAATGCCTAAATCTTATTCAGTCTAGTAGGCAATGCCTAAATCTTATTCAGTCTAGTAGACAATGCCTAAATCATATTCACGGTCAAACCAACAGCAAAATACAAACATCTGGACAGTCGCTTTGACGAAGACAGTTTCTGTGACTGTGATTGCAATATGTTGCAAGGTTACATTGTATTCCAAATTACAAAATTATATGCCAAGTATGAAGAAAAAAAAGTTACACGTGCGAGGAAGAAGGTATTAATAAAAATGTAAAACACCTTCTTCGTTGCAGCTGTAACTAAAAGATAAACATAATCAGAAATTCAAATTGGCAATTGCGGGTTGACGAATAACATATTGTTATTTGTGTAAGAAATGGGGATGATACGTCAGAAATTGAATAAAAAATTATAAAATAAATCAAAAATAAGTCGTTAAGACTGTGGTTACCTCCTCCATAAACTCCTCCGCTCATTTTGGTGTCTTTAAAATTCAAAATCAGTGACTTTTAAGAAAACAAAGCGAGTCCGCGAACATGCTATAAACTTCCGGTGGAAATAGATCAATCGTAGTCTTTTAAACGTTTAAGCCTTGTGATAAATTTGAAAAACGGTAACGTAATTGACGAGAATCACGCCGGTTCCGACGAATAAATTGTATGGCTTCGGGACCTGGTATAATACAATATTGTCATTTTAACATACTCTTATTATTTAAATCAATATACATGTATATATTATTACCAATCCTTAGCGGATCCAGAAGGGGTTACAATAACTATTTTCGGTGAAAAATTTAGTCTAGAATTTCCTCACCTGTGTCACAATGTACTTCACACCGCCTACTGGTGTGAAAAACAGTCATTGCCTTTACATTATGATTTTTGTTTACTTGTTTGTATAAATCAGTATAATCGCAACACGAATCTTAATTTTACCCTTCATTTCATATTTGTTTGTTAATCTGTTATGATTTATGTCAAGATAAAATGTCCTCCAAAGGGGATTATCGTTATGCGAAAAAACATTGTTTATTATGCAGCCTTGATACTATGTAACTCATAGGCGTCGGAACCGGGGGGCTAGGGGGGCTTAGCCCCCCCCCCCCACTTTTTGGCAAAGATAAACATAGGTGTTGAAAATTGGGGCTTAACCTCCAGACGTTTCTGGCGTGTGTGTGTGTTTTAAGTTGGTTTAGCCCCCTCCCCCCCAGTTTCAATTTGCTTCCGACGCCAGTGTAACTAATATAGATATTGTCGTCTTTCCCTTAATAAAGGCCAAGGGGCCGAAAATTAATGAATATTGGGTGTTTTACTATATTATGTTATTCATAATTAGATTGTAATTGTTTTGCCTCAGTGGGGTTCACAATTTTCTCTCAACTGCAGTGTGATCCCAGACTCTTTAACGGATAGTTGCCTCACAAATTATCCAACAATTTGAGAAATATGTACAGTGAGGCATGCTTAGCCCCCCCCCCCCCCCCCCACTTTTTTGCAAAGATAGGCATAGGTGTTGAAAATTGGGGCTTAGCCCCCAAGACGTTTCTGGCGTGTGTGTGTTTTAAGTTGGTTTAGCCCCCCCACTTCTGGCGTGTGTGTGTTTTAAGTTGGTTTAGCCCCCCCACTTTCAATTTGCTTCCGACGCCTATGCTATATATGACAATTTTAAACAGTGTAATAATGTTACTCCTTAAATCCGTTTAATTTTTTGTATGTGTCACTCGGCCAAATATTTTTATTGTAAGCAGTGGTGGATTCAAGGGGATGGGGTAATGGACATACCCCCCTTTGGACGCCAAGTATAGATGTATGTACAGTGAAATCAACTGAAATCCCAAAAGTTTACAAAAATTCCAGTATATTTTATAAAATAAAAAAGTTGGAAAATTAATAAAAATAAGCTACAAAATTTTTGCGCCTCGCTACGCTCGGCAAAAACAATTCTATATACTTCCTTCCCTCTAACTTGAAATCCACCCTGCTTTTGTCTGTATATTTTTTATTCTATGGCTTTTGACTACGCTTTGTTTTATTTCAATTTCTCTCTAAATTGTTTGCCCTACATATCGGTAAAGAAATCTTCGTTTGCGTTTTCTTAGCATGTATGAATATACAAAATTTATTTGTAAACAAAATTTGCATTGGATCAACTTGATGTATACGATTTTCCCTTCTATTACCAGCTGAATATCTGAAACACCCCCCCCGCCATTTTTTTTCTTATATTACCAGGCGTCTGGAATCAAGAAAAGACTTCCCAGAACTATTAAAAATCAAAACATCATGCTCATGCATTTGTGTTTGCTAAAACTCACTTCGACCAGGATAAACGAGTTGCTATGTGATAATTAACTCTCTGAGCTTTTAAAATTGAATCTTTCTGAGAAGCATACCCTGGACCGGAGGTGGGAAACATGGGTTTTGTGTCTGGAAGCTATAGAATACCTCATCGGGATTCTGAATTAATCTATTACAACGCCGGAATATTTACAACTATAAAGAGGTCATAATTTAATGTTTGAGGGTTACTAGACCTAAATTCTGTCCCGATTTTGAGAAGTCTTTGCAGCTACAACTTTCTTTTGAGAAGGGTAATCAATATGATTTATTGGCGGGTTGCTTGGCGTATTTTCGGGTCTGGATGTAGAAAAATCCATCTGTGGGATTCCAAATTTCAAAAATATATGAAAGATGCGTAAAACTCGATCACCTGATGACTATCCATGCATGTATATTTGATATGAAAGGCCGTTTGGGTCACAAACGGGTATGAAAGGCCGTTTGGGTCACAAACGGGATAAACTTACGCGATGACAACTTTCACGTTAAAAATAATTTTTAACGCGTTAAAACTCACTTTTTAGTGAGTTAGAAATGGAAAATTACGATATGAACTTACGTGGTGAAATTAACCAATCAGAGGTCTCGTTTCGTTTAATTAGTAATGAAATGGCGCCAGATAGCGAGACGAATTTACATTACAACAAAAGTTTGTGCAGAAAATACCGACATAGTCTATTTATTTCTATATTTTTTTGAAAATCTAAATATGTATCTTTATTCCAACAATAGTTCGATTAAGAAAACTTGTTCATTTGCTAAATATCGGTGACTGAATTAGACCCAAACGTCCTTTCATACAAAACTTACGCGATGAAATGGGTTTTGCATACAAAAACGTCTTTCACGTTAAACGTCTCTACTTGCATGCAAAAAGTATGTATTAACGCGTTAAAATGGAATGGAGTTTTAACGTGTTAAAAATTATTTTTAATGTGAAAGTTGTCATCGCGTAAGTTCATCCTGTTTGTGTCTCAAACGGTCTATCATAATTTGAGGTTTTCAAAAAAAAAAAAAAAAAAAAAAAAAAAAAAAAAAAAACCTCGTTTTTTACTATTCAGATTGATGTAGCCTACAATAACAAGTGAGAACTACATCCAGGCATGGAAATTCTATATTCCTATGTGTTTTGAGAAAATAAGTCAGATCCAGTGCGGTATACACATAGTGAGATCGCATTAATGATCTGGTAACGAATAATTGCCAAACTGGATTAATTTCTGAATAAATTTTCTCAGAATTGAAATGCCTGTGTATATCTCTTTATTATTATTATTATTGAACATCAATCTAATTAGTAGAAAAAGAAAGATTTTTAGGGGAGAACAAAGTTAATGCCCCTTTATTTTCAGTAACAATTCACGAAATTAATTTGTATTTACAGTTAGACAGATTAAAAAAAAATATGCTGCAGGTGAAAAGAACGATAACTCTACGCACATGTATAGGACTGCCGCTTGGGGCGCCTTTTCCGGAAGTTGTTGACTGTACTTCCAGTTTTATTTGTCAACTTGAACATCGAGAATGATCTGATTCAGCTAAAACAACAGCTGTTGGTCTTTAAAACTAACCACCGACTTGCGTCGGCTACCCCGTCAGTATGGATTTTCACAGCGTTTTATCTATAGCTGCTCAGAATTCAAGTATCAATGGGAAGCAGGTATAAAACGTTACTGTAAAGTTTACTTAGAGATTTACCAAATTCAGAATTGACGTTTTCAGTTTTGTAATCCAATACGACTATAGACAGTACCCCAGAATTCTGTCATAAATTATTTTCTACTAATTTCTTGTTTGACTATATAATATCAGCTTTGAAACGTAAAATACATCGCGAGTTCTCCTCGGTGAAATATTCCTGGAATTTGGAAACTTGTTGGAGAGCACATGATGTAGTATCATGTACAGAAATCAATGGAAATTGGAAATTCTATCCCATGGTCTAATTTCTGTGGAAACACTGGGTAAAACTAGAGGGTTTTATATGTCCCAGCTGGGCTGTATAAAATTCCCTGATTGTACCCAGCGTTTCCACAGAAATTACCCATGTCTACATTAAACATTTAAAGTTAAAATCAAGAGTCAAACTCCTGATCGTCAGAACACCCCAACCTGAATAATATATAGTTGTTATATCCGCTCATGATTTGAGCTGTCATTGGTGCAAAATTTTACATGCACAGTTTATGTAATATTTTATCTCATATACAGTACAAATGTGGTGTTTATTCTGTCAAACACTCTACTTGGTGTAGAGTGAAACATGGAGCAGTACGCTGTCACACAGTGATTTTGTTCTACATGTATATAAAGTATAAATAGTGTATCTGCTATTTTGAGATTCAGTAAATCTTGGACTAAAACGAAAATTTTCTTGCTACATGTATATTGCAGGCCTATAACTATCACGAAACACATAACTAGTTCAGTCTCTGTGTGAATTAAATAGTAAATAAATGCCATAATGGAAAATTAAGTAGGCCTATACCTACTAATACTTTCCTTGGTAAGTAATAACGAAATCCAAAAACACTAATTATAAAATAGGTAAACATAAAATATGTCATTTCTTAATGTCCATACCGTAGTAGCAAGCCAGAGGTATTCTTTAATCAGGAGTGATTAGATGGAGACACGTTGGCGATCGGTTGAATAACACTACCGCAATTTTAAGGTGATCCATGTCAATTCCTTTTTTTGTCATTTCCGAATGTCTTAAAATCATTCACTTAAAAATTATGGACTTTTGAAAATAAAAAGAAAGGGCAGATATGCATCTTTATTGATGTGGTTACACAAATTTAAAAAGAGATGCAACATTTTGACACCTGATTTTTATATCCCTCTTATGAAATTGAGGAAGATAACTCGTAGACTTCTTTCGCACTCGTGTATTTAGCCAGACTCGAAGATACACGTGTATGTGAAACAACTATCATCATATGGTGCGTTCGGAATAACACCGCTGGTTACCAGCGACGACAAAAGTCACCGACGGTCACCGATGGTTCCCAAAAGGCACTGATGGTTACCGAGAGCAGCCGATCAAATATGCAAATTAGTTTTGTTGGTAGCCAAACCTGCCAGCACCTTATACCTTGGGCAGCTTCGGTAGCTTCATGATTACGCCACACCAACATGACTATCTGATGTTTTCGCAATACTAATCGATATAAAAGGCAAACGACATAATATTTTACTGACAGAAAAGGGTGTAAAACTTGTATCAGAAAGTAAGTATAATATAAATACAACTATATTCAATAACTTCAAAGAAATACAATAAATCAAGTACATGTACTTCTTGAAAGTTATAGATCCCGCGAATTTTTAAAGGAGGATTGTTTGAAATTCTGGAGTTTTACTTTTAGGTACCTAATACACAGTAGATGCGTTTTGTAACCATTTTTTAAAATTAAAACCTTTCGCTATGTAATACATGTTTTAGATCTGTAATATCGATATGGAAAACAAGCCATAAACTCCTCAAATTTTCTCTTTAGTCTAGTATAGAATAGGCCTGGTTGTAGGCTACATTGAAACACAGGAGCCTAATATTCTTGATAAACAAGTCATATATACAATGTACATTGTAGCATGTACTCATTACAGAATTATGGAACTCCAGACTCAGTCCAGTGAATTCATGTATTGAACTAGATCTATTTGTTATCTCTGCCATCAAGGCTGCGAAATGTACAGTGGTAGTTTATAGTATAGGCCTATTTCATTATTTCTCAGAAAACCGTAAAAATCAAATATTGGAACACACACACACACACACAAACACACACAGTGCGTAGTAAAATCAGAGGGGTGAGTCATGGATAATTACGGTGGTGTATTTAGAACATGCATTTTTTTTATTACATGATAAAAAAATATCTTAAAAAACCGAAATATTAGTTCGTTTTCCCAAGATAATTTTTCACCCATGATGAAAAAAAACGAAATATTAGTTCATTTTCCCATGACAATTTTTCACCCATGACAAAAAAATATATATGTTTCTTATATCCGGTTTTACCAAAGTCACCGAAGGCGCCAAAGGTTGCCAATTATACCGATATCTGTCCATATATCGTCGGTACCTTCGGGGCACCGCCGGCACAGTTCGGCAACCATCGGTCAACACTGGTAGCCTTCGCTCACCATCGGTAGCCTCCGGTCAGTAACAATTCCACCGATGGTATTTCAACGAATGCACCTATAATTATGCAATGTTACTATTTCTTTTTAATGTTTGATAAAATAGTAAGTTTGAAATGCCAGACTGTATTAATTTTTAAAACAATTTATTACATGTACACGATCATCCTGGACTGGTGTCAATTTCAGGGGAACACTGAAAGTTTTTTAGTCATGTTTCTGTCTGTCATATTTTGAATAAAATAAACAATGTAAAATCTAATTGAAGTTAACAGTTAAAAATATCAAGATATTTGTCAATATTTATGATGTTCTTTGTGTGTGTGTTTGAGAGAGAGAGAGAGAGAGAGAGAGAGGGATTTACATTTTACTACACCACTGTGACACCTACGAAATACAGGATAACTGTAATTTCTGTCAGAAATCAAATGTAACTAAAGTTAATCTGACAAGTTCTTTTTCAAAACGGATCAACAGTTACTATCAAGGTAAAAGTTTGGCATGCAGCCAATGATGATCGGCACATCAAGCATACTGGATCTGCTTGGGATATTTTAGTGAATCGATTTCAATGCTCTCGGAAAAGAAGTTGTTGTAACTTCAGTGTTTCATGTCATAATTTTAGTAGTAGTACAATTAACAACAGTAAGTGAAGGGCATACCGTAGTTTATTTATATGCATAGGTACAACTGAACATGACATTACCGAAGCGACTGTGATATTCTCTGTCTAACAAGACATGGGATTTACATCTTGTTTATTACCTGTAGGGTGCGAGGCTGTAGTGATTAGTAGTGCAACAATATACCAAACTATGATATATCGTGGTATTTTACCTTCGGTACGACGTTGATTTTATGCCACGATACACTTATGATATTTTCCGGATTTATCTGTTTCCGGTTTAGACTCTGTATACTCTATTTCCTGTTTACCGGTAAACAAAAAACATGGTGTAAAGCAGTTCACCCACGAGGAAAACGGACGTACTTAGGCCCTCATGGCACCATCGTCATACAAGTCGCCGATATGGGCTCACTCGTGGTTCAAAAAGCTACATGTACAAATGCCAGGAGGCTCAACATAAGTTTGAAAAACTTGTAGCACTTGTCGTCTTTTTAACATGGATATCGCTTACAAAACTGATAAAATCACGAACGTGTCGTTTGACATGAAACGGCATCATCCAAACATAAATTATTAATTATGAATCAAAGCCTAAAATTAAAATAAATCGTAGATTCGCAGGGGCAACATAGTTTGCAACAATCAATGAACACAAAGTTGTCAATCAATTCGCCGAGGGCCAAGGCTATTTCAAAATAGCTCAGTTTCTTGTGACTTATTTACGACCTTTCAGTTAGCTGGAATCTGATGGTTTCAGAAAATTGATTAACATTTTAGAGCCAAAATATGATGTTCCTTCTTGAATATATTTCTCCACAAATGTAGTCACTAATTTATTTAAAAGGATATATCTCGTTTAGTTGACATTAAAAGTAAACAAAACAGAATAAACAGGATATGTGAAACAAAAACTTTATTTTTAAAAGTAAGTGCACAGAAATGCAATAATGTCACCATTGAATTTTCAATTTAGTGGTTTTATTCCTGTGTATCGTAAATGTATCATATCGTCAGGTACGAATTGCAATACGTATCATATCATCATTACAGTGTATCGTTGCAGCCCCAGTAGTGATAGTTAATTAATCTAGGCTTCCAATGGAGAAGTTTAATCCAAAAGGCTTCAGCTGACGGTGTCACACAGAGTTTCTCGATCTCGGAGAAATATGCCGCCATAGTGTAGAGTGAAATTTTGCGTATGACTACACTATAGTTAGAAAGAGAAATACAATGTTTTTTGGTGTTTTTTTGTCATCATTTTCGTGGAGTAGAGTGTTTGACAGAAATAACACCACATTTGTACTGTATATCCCAAAAAGAGCACCTGGTGGTTATAGAATAACAAATGCATGTGTATAATGCGACTGATTTATGAACTATGTGGTAATTGATAATATTTGTGCAGTACTAGTATCTCCAATGGTGATGGAACATAACTGTACATAATGTTCCCACTGAAATGACGTTAGCGCGGGATATCGTCTTCTAGTGTCATTCCATCACTAGTAGAAACAATAGTCCCACACAAACGTTATCGGCTATCACATGGTACATTAATTAGTCCCATTGCAACAACGTTGCCAAACATAACAGATTATTATCATTTGTTTACAGCCTGTCATGACTCTGACCATGGTATATTAATGTTTGGTAAATTTTATGAAGATTAACAAGTTCCAGTGAAGCATGAGCTATTTGCAGTTAATATACTTAATATTCTTATTACTCTTTGCATTTATTTTTGTACATCTTCATTTCATACCTGAACGAGGCAAAGTTGGTCTTCATCATCATTTCAAAACATTCGTTTCTGAAATTGTCCACATACCGAATATATCTGGTGATCTCAGCCCATTTTTAGCATGTTTAACTCGTTCTATCGCAGTCTCCGCTTTATCATTCTTGGCACATATCAAAGTCGACCAAT
Organism: Atrina japonica; assembly: GCA_030159075.1. Taxonomy (NCBI): domain Eukaryota; kingdom Metazoa; phylum Mollusca; class Bivalvia; order Pterioida; family Pinnidae; genus Atrina; species Atrina japonica. The sequence continues at coordinate 723,887 of BROG01000163.1, forward strand.
AGCAAAAGTATAGATTATTTGACAGTGCATGTGGGAGAACCTGGCCAAATTAAAGTACAAATGATGTATCAAAGTCGGCCCATTGTAACAAAGACTACAGGTAAACTGTATACATGTATTGACTATGTGAAAACTCTACAAACATGTGTGATTTGCAGTTAAAGATTTCACCTGTCTATTATTTACACCTGTTTTCATAAACAATAATTAAATATTCCAGCGTTTCGATAAAATAACGGGAATTATTTTTCTGTATGTTACTAGTAAACCAATTGTACAACTTGTTTGATGTCACATGTTACGTGACACAGAGTAATGCATACTATTGTATTTGGCAGTCATTCTAGCCCTGACCATCAAGCATTTAACTTAAATTTAATTTTATATATATGTGTATTTAAGGAAAGTTTTTAGCTCACCTGAGCCAATGGCTCAAGTGAGTTATTGTGATCACTCCCCGCCCGTCGTCCAGCGTCAGTCCGTCATCCGTTTGTTATCCAGCGTCTGTCCGTAAACTTTTCAAATTTTCAACTTCTTTTCTGAAACCACTGAAGGGATTTTGATGAAAGTTAACAGGAAGCAATTGCAAATGCTCAAGGTCCTATACCAAGTTTGTAGTTTTCAGTTAGATTGGTCCAGGGATGGATCCAGTGTGGGGCAGAATAGGTCCCAAATGGTAACTCTCTTTAAAAATCTTCTTCTCTGGAAACTGCTGCATGAATAGAAAAATGGATTGTTTCTGAGTGATCTACATGGATGTATGATTCAAGTTTGTATTTTTAATAGAAATCAGAATATTAATTTTTGACGCGTTTTTGAGGTCTTTTCAGTCTTTGTCATATTTCCTTTAGTGACTTTAATATTTTTATTCATTTTCATTGTAAAGGCTGCAATAGGCTTAGCTTGGAGATCACACGATCATAGCTTAACTCCACTGGACAGTAACATAGATATGCAGGATTCTGATTTGCATCAGATGTTTAAAAAAATTTAAGTTTTAGATAGACTGGTTACATGTACATAATATATATCTCTGGTTCCTACAGCCACTGGCCATGGTGCCCTTCCAAAATAAGTGTCTCCTAGCCACATGCCAAGATTAATGCCACATGTGTACAAATGGAATACTATAAGTGGTGGAAAATGAATAAATTTTCAAAATATCTAAAAACATTTACATATGTATTCAAGAAAGGATTGTGTTTTCTTTGGAACGCTTTCCTTATTTTCTTCTGAATTCATTATTAATTTTTGGCCACAATTGAGTCAGTATGAGTATGGTGTAAAAAACCAGCAAAAATACAAATACCAGATACATCGATCTAGATATGTTGTATTCCATTTAATGATTTTACTGTTACATATTTCAGGTGGCAAAAAAATTCAGTACAAACTTGGCACCACCAAAAAAGGAGAAAAAGGAGAAAGAAAAAACTGTAAAATCTGAAACACTACGCAAGCTGATTGAGGAAAAGGAAAGAGAACGAAGGAAAAAAGGTATGTACATAAGTACATGTATCTAAAATTATATCCTGCAAAATCCAGAGATGTGGAAAAGTGACAATCCTGCCAGCAAAATCGACTGTTTTCTTCTGTGACAGACTGAAGTTGACTATGAGTATATATATACTGTTGCTGTACAGTTCTTACTTTCGACCATTTAGTTTTAACTTATCAAAATCTTTTCAATATTAAATCCATATCATTTTAAATACTATGCCCCAGAAACTTCCAATGCCATTATAAATGGTTGCACAAACTACAGAGTGTCAGCAATAAGTTGTCATGATGTTATGATCATGAGATATCTACACTTTAACTGTATAATTTAACAACATAGATCATGATCTGTAATGCTAGAAACCCAAAGTAACATCGGAAGTCCAAAAATCTTTGGTTTCATTAAATGAAAGTGAATATTCTGAAAGTCAAAGACAAGAACAAGGAGAGAGTGATTATCGTGATTATAGTGAGAAAGGAAGTGAGAGTGATTGTGAGCAGAGTGAGTCTGAATGAAAGTCTCTTGCAAGAAGTTGGATTGCATGGATATTGATGATTATAATCATTCTAGTTCATGTTGATTTTAACTTATTTTACAAAAAGGAAGAATTCTAGTCCATGTTCAGATTTTTTTTCTGGACTGGCTGATTTTCATTTGGACTGGCAGATCCTTGCTGACTGTCGGTCCAAATGACCTCTTACATATGTACCTGAAAGTTTGTTTGTTTGTTGTTGTTTAACTTCACTTTCAACGATATTTCAGATATATCGTTGCGATCCTGAAAGAGATTCCAACATCTTTGAAAAACAAATATTTTACTCAGTAATCTCTCATCAATGGTAACAGACCACTATCATCTGGGTTTTCCTTAGAAATATTCATTAAAATGTCATAAGAACCTCCTTTTAATTGAAAGATAGTAAATACTGTATAGTTGCTTTTATTTGTGGGAAATTTAATTTCACTATATTCGCAGTCAAAGAAAATAATGTGAAATTTAATATCCTGGAATACATGTATGATTCCTTATATTTTTGAAGCAATCAAAAAGAAAATACATTATCAATAAAAACTATGAAAGTTATAACCAATCAAAATTCATTTAAATATAACCAGACATCGTATCCAAGAATCACAAAATGTTTGTCTATAAACTTTACTTAAACTCCTTTTATACTTCTGTTCGGAAATGGTCATGCATGAAATTTAATACCAGTGAATAGGTTCCATTCCGAAAAACGCAAAATTTAATACCTGTGAAATTAAATAACTGTACAGTATATGTTTTCTTTATGTGTCACTACTTGTAATAATTACATGTTATTGTATGTATATATCAAAGTAAAATCTTGACACTATCTATTAGATTTCATAGCCTTATTTGCTGATTTAAGTGTCAAGCATTGAGGAGTTTATCTTTGTGAATATGTACAAAGAAAATCAGTGTTAGCAATAATTAATTCCTTTTAAGTTTTATGTGTGCATCACTTGCATCTTAATATCTTTCAGAACAAGCATTACAAAGGCAGCGTGAGGAAGAAGAAAGGAGACGTAAAGAAGAAGAGAAGAAGAAAATTTTCAGAATACCCAAAACTGGAAAGTCAAAACCTGAAAGTAAAAATATTTCAGAATCTAATAAACCTAGTGACAAAAAAATAGATAAAGCAAAAGTAACACATAGACATTCAACTGACAAAGTGAAAGTAGCACATGGAAATTCAACAGACAAAGTGAAAGTAGCACATTCAAATTCAACGGACAGAGTGAAAGTAAAACACAAAAATTCAGCAGTTAAAGTGAAAGTAAAACATGAAACTTCAACAGAGAAAAGCTCAAAAGAAAGATCCAAGAGACACTTACAAGAAAGATCAGACAAAACTAAAAGTAAAGGAGAAAAAACAAAAAGTGATTCAAAGGTTAAACAAGAAAAAAACAAGTCTAACTCTCAAACAAAAAAAGAAAAAATAGAAGAAATAATAGACCCAACTCAGGTAAAACCAACTGCATTATCAACTCATGAGAGAAGTTCGCATTTATATAGTCAGATAGAAAAAGTTCAAAATAAAGTTAAGGAATCAGAAGTTGAAAGAAAGCGTAGAGAATTCGAAGAGAAAAAGGCTAAACTTTTACTAGATATTAAAGCAAAAGGTGTTACATCCAGGTTTGATCAAAGTACTATGAAAAAAGATCGTAATAGTGAAAAAAAACCTGAGGAAACACGAACAGAAAGTGGTGTAAGTAAAACAAAAACGAAAAAACATTCTGATCATAGAGATGGTAAGAGTGAAGACCCAAAATCTAGCAACAAATTAAAAACAAATCTACCACAAAAAAATGTTATGTCTAATGGAATGTCCAATCCCAAAACATTAGACAATAAGATATTATCTAAACATTCCTCACATAACTCATCTAGCGCTGAGAAACCAAAAACACCAAACAATGGGAGGAAAGCACCTCCACCAATGGTGTTTAGTGATTTATTAAAATTAGCTGAACAAAAAGCAAAGGAGCCTGTTCCCACAGAAATAGTAAAAAAGCCTCAGCCAATACCAGAACCTGAAAGACCAATGACACAGGAAGAGAAAGACAGATATATAGAAGAACAAAGAAGAAAACAGAGACGGTTACAAGATAAACAAGGAAACTCTGTTAAAAATCCTTCTCAGGGAAATACTAGCATTCATAAACCTTCAAAAAATAGTGATTCACGTGTAGAAAAGTCTGATAATAACAAAATTAATGGCTCAAAGTTAAAAGATGCTCTGTTAAATGGGATAAAGAAAACGGACAAAATACAGCAGTCTAACTCAAAAGCATCAGCATCTTTATCTAAAACCAGTTCTTCATCAGCCATTTCAAATCATGTCAAATCAAACTCAGGGAAAGTTGTGAGTAAATCGCAGTCTGCTAGCTCATTACCGAAGAGCAGTAGTACAGACCACAAATCTAAATCCAGTGAAAGACATTCTATGGGACCACCAGAAGCTAAAAGACTTAAATTAGAAAAGAATTTAGCAGTCAACAAAGCGAGGGATAAACATGTGTCACAACAACATAACAAACATTCTCCTCAGACTCAGATGAAATCCAAAACTCAAATAGCTCAGAAACGAGATTTGGAACGAGTCGTGAGATATGATAGTGAAAATGAAAATATACTTGCCTGTGGACCGTCAAAACCTAAACCAGCTGTGAGTCAGAATCCCTGGGATAGAATTACAAGTCAACTAAAGAAAAATAATCCCCCACCAGGTAACTTTGATTGTTCTCATATGTGTATGTGATAGATACAAGTACATGTAAGGTCTTTTGTTGTTGTATTTTACATGTACATCAAGTTTGACAAAATTATGAGCTATTCTGTATTCAGATGCACTGGTGAATTTGCCTTTGTATTTGTTTGTATTGACCATGGATAATGGATTGTAAAATTGTTAAATGGACTTGGTATACATTTTAGGGTGCAAGGGTTAATTTTGTTAGCTTAAACTTTAATATTTAATCAGTGTTGCAGTAGTTTTGGTCTTGCATTATCCGCAGTTGTTTATGTAGTAAAGTTAAATTTATTAGTTCTCTTCCAGAACAAATATACACACCCTGATATGACGTAAATTTTACAAAGGCTGATAGATCTATTTAGGGGATGATAAACTCTTATGATTTGCATCAGTTCATGTTCATGCAGCATACATTTCGTAAAATTCTATGAACATTATGAGTTTAACTTACATACAGGTAACGTTGTTCATGTAAGTGGATTATGAATGGCAGATTTTGTGAGCTTGGAAAATTTCAATAATTATTTTCAATATCAATGCTTGTGAACAGTGTTCCTTCAGCCATGAAATCAGCATCTTTAGCAGTCACCATTTGCAAAGATTATATACTGGATTCTGAGTAAATGTACGCAGATGTAGTAAAAACACAATTAATTTCCATTGCTAGTGTTACAGGTTTTGAAGATGGAAAAAAAATATGTAACATGAGCAGTGGAAAAACCTGCCAGGTCAACTGCTTTGTGACATACTTGACTTTAAATCAACTCTAGCAAATTTAGAATTGCAAACTCATATTGCTTTTGTCACAGTTATATCCCAAACACCCCCCATGCAAGACAAAAATAGCACAAACAGGATGGAAAATGGCCATTGTGACTTCATTGATAAAAATTCTTATGTACATGTATATAAATTTGTAGAATGAAAGAAATGAAAACATATAAGGTATTCTTTTTAAATTAATTTTGGATTCAGTCTTGAAAAAACCATACTGTTTTATATAACAGGTATTTTTCAACAACATCTTAAAAAAGAACATCGAAAGGAGTTCAATTCGTCCTCTTTTGGGCTCAGTTGTTACATAAGCAGAAAAAGACAGGGAAACAACATTGATCAATTTATTTGAATATGTACATTTGTATCAGTTTGATGTACTATAGATATTCACACAAAAATAGATATCATATTCAGGCATAAGAATTAGTTCATGTTATTAACTTAATTACATGTAATTTTTAGTGTTTCCATCCATGTAACACTAAGAGTAAACACTGTTGAAATCTGCCGAATATAAGCGGTGTTGAACAGATATACATGTACATAGCAAATTCATGGAATACACAACTTTGTAATTGTATTTTATCAGTCTGTTTCACAAAAACATTTTATTAAAAGATATTGTTTCCAATGTTTAAATGTTGTTTTGTGTTCCATGTAAGTGAAACATTCTTGTTGAACAAGGATTTCAATTACATGTACATGGGACATCACTATGTATAAATGTATATGTAAAGTGGTGGACAGTTGACCTGTAGTATGGATGCTTAACCAAATGTTTTCATTCTCTCTTATTTAAGATATTATAAAGATTAACATACATGTATGGCTACATGTACTTTCTTTTCCATTCATTTGAAGTCCAAATTGGGATTCCCAATAAAAAAAAATCACACCATTTTCTGCCCAAAGTTTCAAGAACAAATTCCCAATTCAACATTCAGCGAAACCGTGAGAAAAAAATTATGATTTTGTACATTCAGTGTAACATAAAAAAATAAATAATACTGCTTCACTCATTACCCAGACATCTGAAAATGTTGATTTACCTGTATTCTTCCCTATTTTACAGGTGACTTTCTATTGGTAGATCTCTATAATGTGTGCTACATTTGTATGGATGTTTCTGTTTCAGTAAAGAAAAGAAGAATCATTGAGGATGAGGATGAGGATAGTGAGTATGATGAAGAGATGGAAGGTTTCATCACTGATGAAGGAAGTGACCTGGAGGAAGATTATCCGGATGATTTAGACTATTCCAGACACATCAGACAAATATTTGGTTATGATAAACGAAAGTAAGTTAAAGTACAGTGAAACCTGCTATAGCGGCCACCTCTATATAAGGATTACCTGTCTATAAAGGCAGTTTTTTCAAGTCCATTGACTGCATAATTCAACTAAATTGAACCTGTGTATAAGGGTCACCTGCATATAAAGGTCAATATTTTCTGGTCCCTTGGGTGGCCCCTATATACAGGTTTCACTGTAGTTGATGAATTGGCATTGTAGTTGGGGCCTCTGTGGCCCAGTGGTTAGAACATCACGCTTTGAACCATGAAGTCTCTCACTTCTGGTCAGCACAGGTTCAAGCCCCATTGGAACCCAAGCTGATTTTTGTGAGGAAGTTTGCCAGTTTACTAACAGAAGGCCGATGCTCTTTCCCGTTCTCTCCTCCACCATAAAAAAACTGGATGCCACCATATAACTTAAAATTGTTGTGTGGTGTTAAACACCATTGATTTAAAAAAAATACCCATTGTAGTTAAGGATTAAGCAGCTTGCTTTGGCTTGATTTAATTAGCAGCATGACTATTCAAAGCCCTGGCCACTCATCCCTGTAAGGCGGGGAGTGAGTTGTCTACTGTGATAGTTTTTGTGTCCACCTTGAGTGATCCATATTCCCAATAGCTTTTAAAAAGCCACTACACTTGAACAATCCAACGAAGGAATCAAACTCCACATCCTAGATCATTTACCTATATCTAGTCATAGAGTTGTGGAGAAAGGAGATGGAAACTTACCTCTGAAAATATGGCACGATTAGGGATCTAACCAGGGACCTTCACTGTTGAAGTAAATTGGTTTACGACAAAATGAATTAACATAAAGTACATGTCCTATATATGGCCTACATTGATTTGTGTAAAAGTGTGTAATTTTTTCCCATATCTGCAGTAATAGAATTAGTTCATTTTTGGCAATAGTTATATTGCATAGATATTCAAAGTCTGAAGGAAGAAGGAAGATATATAAGTAAATTCAAAATGATTAATAAAGTTTTTGTATTCACTTATAGATATCGCTATGAAAGTGAAAGGGAAATTGCTGGGATGGAAACAAACTTCCGAGAGCAAATGAAAGAGGAAGCAAGAAGGTAAGTCTGTTTTAATTTCCAACAGGATTTTTGTTTTATTTATTTATCTTAATGGTCATTAATTTCTGTCTGTCTTTCATTCTAATAGTGAAATCCAGCTTGCCTTTAAGGATTTGTAGCTCACCTCTATGAAGTTGAGGGTGTGTTATGCTATCACCCTGGTGTCACCTCTATGACGTTTAAGGTGTGTTATGCTATCACCCTTGTGTCACCTCTATGAAGTTGAGGGTGTGCTATGCTATCACCCTGATGTCACCTCTGTGAAGTTGTGAAACATGAAATCTGCCAATTCTTGTCAGCACATGTTTGAGCCCTGCTAGAACCTAAGCTGATTTTGTGAGAAAGTTTGCCAGTTTATTTGTGTTGGGCTAGTTGTCTTTTCCAGGTTACATTTTAACTGGCATCTCTCTTTCACCATTAAAATCACCATATACAGTAAGAACTGGGTTTGTATGAATTCATGCACATAAGGAATTAATAGATAATCCCCGACTACACCTCTATATATTCTTAGTTGAAAAACAATTTTGTATTTCCCTGTAACAAACCAGTATCCATGTTTCCTGATGTCCCAACCAATATGTCTTTTGTAGTATTATAACGAAGTGATCAATATCATTGAAACAAAAGTCAATCGTTGATTTTTTTCACCAAGCATAATAAGTAGGCCTAACCTCTGATCAAATAATTTGCATAAATTAAAAGTAACAAAAAGTGTGTTTTATTTTTTTAGATTGCCTATTCGAAGAATAGGGGGCTTATGGAGTCGCGCAACGTCCATATTTGCCAGGTTAAGGTTAAAGTTTTGGGGGGAGTCTTGGAAAGTACTATAAATCATTCAATATGTGTAGTAGGAGGCTGTTATTTGCTATGGGGGACTCTTTGGGGGTAAAGTATCAGTTAGTGGAGTGAAATTTGAAATTTTTTTGGAATAATTCAAATTTTAACATGTTTTTGACTTAAACTTTTATTCATGAAAATCAAAGGTTAAAGTTTTGGGGCAAGTGTTGGAAAGTACTATAAATCATTCAATATGTGTAGTAGGAGGCTGTTATTTGGTATGAAGGACTTTGGGATAAAGTATCAATTATCGAAGTGAAATCTGAAACTTTTGGAATAACTGTTGGAATAAATTCAAATTTTGACATGTTTTGTGACTTAAACTTTTATTCATGAAAATCAAAGGTTAAGTTTTTGGGCAGGCGTTGGAAAGCACTATAAATCATTCAGTATGTGTAGTAGGAGGCTGTTATTTGGTATGGGGGACTTTTTGGGGTAAAGTATTGATTAGCAGAGTTAAATCTGAAACTTTTTTGGAATAAATTCAAATTTTGTGATTTTTTGGACTTAGTTTCATGCAAAAATATGCTGTGTTTAAATGTTAAGTTTTCATTAGGATTTTGGTTCTTGGTTAATGATAGTGTTAGAACGCTGATCATTTGGATGGAGGTTCCATTAGGGTAGAACTTCAGTGTTTATTGATGTGTATTGTGGTCTTTGGGAGTATATGCCCCACCACTTTAAATTTATTCTTTTATGTATTTCTTGAAAACCATTCACATGCCTACCCCAAAACCATATATATTCTTGTTTGTTATTGGAAGACACATTTCTTGGTGTATGATAGGGTCCTTGGGGGTCCCGCCCCACCCCTGAAAATGAAATATAAATTTTTACTTATAACTTACAAACCACTCACAACCCCACCCTTAAACCTTGTATGTTATTTATTGTTATAGGGAAACATATTCAATGGTGTATGTGGGGGGGGGGGTCCTGCCCCACCTCTGAAATATATATTTTTACTTATAACTTAAAAACCGATCACAGCCCCATCCTTAAACTATATATATTATTATTGTTATGAGAAAACACATTTAGTGGTGTATTTGGGGGTACTGCCCACCCCCTGAAATATATATGTTTACTTATAACTTAAAAACCATTCACAGCCCTTCCCTTAAACCATATATAATATTGATTATTATGGGGAGATACATTTAGTGGTACATATAGGGGACCTGCCCCCCCTTGAATATATATTTTAACTTATTAAGTGAAATACATTTACATCCCTGATCCTACACTTACTAATACTGTATGTTACTTTGCTACATTTAATATCAAAGCAGGGACTGGCAAGACGTATAATTATGTGTAATTCTTGTGTTAATCTGCACCTACTTAGGCAAGCTTTATTGTCTTCTGACAACTCTTGTTACTTCATAGGAAGGTTCCTTTCTTTTTTTATTCCTAGGAAAGTTCATGTTTAGCTAAAATTTAGAGTGATTTTTGTTCTTAACGAATTGCATTTTAACCATTCAGGACACTCACTATAACTATGTAATGAAATATCCTTATAACAAATTGAAAAATAAGTCCTTGGAAATTTGTTAAAGGCAGGTTTTATTGTAACTGAAAAATCGTTGACTGTGGCGTAAAACACTATTTAAAATCCAAATTAAATAAAAATGTAATACACATAGGTCTGTGTCATGATTATTATCGTATTATCATTATTTGTATATTCAGTTGTCTAATATTATGTAAGTAAGTAAACAACTCTTTTTCTTTTTTTTTTTTCAAGTGCTCGCCTTGGTCTGCAGGAAGATTTAGAGGATATCCGAAGGGAAGAGGAAGAACTAAAGAGAAAGCAAGTAAAAAGACGGAGATAAGGAAAATTATACGTCCAAATGTAATGACTGAAAGTGACACAGATTCATTTCTGTATTTACCGAAATAGTATACAAGTTTGACATTTGGAGGATGTAAAGATGATTCAGCTGGTTTGATAGTTACAGAAAGTAAATTTGATTTAGATATGATATCTACAGGAAGAAAAGAGAATTCATATTTAAAGTTAACAAGAAGTTCAGATTTTGCAGGTGCAGTACTCATACAACAAGAATTTTAATAGGTGCAATACACATAGAAAAAGAGTGAATTCACAAGAGGTGAATACTCAATGTAAAGAATTGTAGATACCTCAGCATTAAAATTTATTACAAGATTAATAGTTAACACTCACTATGGTGAAATATGAAAGGTGTGATTCATTGATTATGAAAGAAAATATATATTTTGTTACCAAAGTTAAGTGTTAAGTATGTATAGAAAGTGTTAATTATTTTAACAGGGATTGTCACTCTTTTACAGGAAGTGAAAATGTCACCAAGGCTTGTAGAGTGTAGCAATTTGCTGGCTGTAAAAATCTAAAAAACCAAGACATTTAGAATATGATAAGTTACTAGATAAATTATAAGAGCCAAAACAACCAAGGCCTGTATAGTGTGGCTATTACATTAGAACAAAATAAAAAATGTACAGTGTATTTGAAAATCTGTATTTGATGAATTCAAAGGGGACTGCTTTTGTTGTACAGAAATCATTTCCTCATGAACCATTGCCATGTGATTACGAAATAATAAAGAAAACTCTAGTCCTGTATTTGTTCTGATGAATTCTGATTCCACTGCCATAGAACTTATTCCTTTAGACTGACAATATTCTCAACTACAGCTAATCCTCGCATCTGACTGGTTATGCATGCTAAGTTGAGAATTATCTCCGATTTCAGTAAATTGTTTTATGGTGCTGGAATCTGACTGGTTATGCTTGCTAAACTGAGAATAATCTCAGATTTCAGTAAATTATTTAATGGTGCTGGGATCTGAACTTCAACATATACATTGTAGAGAGAATGAAATAAACAGATTAATAGCAAATATGTCAGGGAGGATACATATGATCTTGCATTTACACAAGACCTGTAACATGTTCAAACTTTTGCCTAAATTTTTAAAGATAAAATTTACCAAAAAAGTTGTCTATTTATTTTCATGGTGCTTCATAATTTTATATGAGAACTGAAATATTTATAGGTATGTCAGAAAAATGTGATGGATACCTTTTACAGATGAATTTGTAGATTTGATTATTGAACGAGAAGAACTTTGTGTAAAGTCCTGTGTATGGTTATATCTAATCATGGGCTCAGTACACGGATAGTTATGGATGTTTTCTGTATTTTTTTCTGTATAAAATATTGACTTGTATGGTGGTTCTGATATCTTCAATAAAGACAGGGTGTTTGAACACTTATTAGGTATTTTCAGTATCCAGAGTTACCACCCCTCATAGCAGGTATCGATTGTGATGTCATTTGTTTGTGCCTAAAATGAGAAAAGTTATCAATTGTGACGCCATATGTTTGTGTGAAAACAATGTTGCTTTAATTTTAAATTTGCCCTCTCGTCATGACCTCACAATCGGTATACCTGCTGACATGGGAGATACCCTGACTAACAAAAAGCCAGAATAGCATGTATAGCTGAACCAATACTGAATACTGTCATATCTCATTAGTATCTTATGGATATGTGCAATATCTATGATTTTATCATCAGCCTCAAATTTAGAAGCTTTTGTCATCTTCAGCTTTTTTTTTTTTATTTCTAAACTGTGTTTTCATCTTTTGGATTAATCTTATGTACTGTTGATATGGTATGATTCACTGTATGTGTTGTAGATAGTTACTCATGTGATGACATCTTTTCAAGTCAAGGTTTTCTGATCCATTTTGTTCCGCATACACATTGACGATTTGGCCTGTATATTGTGACTTCGCGATGACAAATTTGACCTGTATACTGTGACTTCCCAGAGTCGATTTCCAATGATGACACTTGCCATCGAATGCAGCCATTCAGAACGTGTCTAACAATTGATCACACATCGACCACGTGATAAGGGGAAAGTTTGTAAACACAGAATGATGGCGATGTGCCGGCTATGCCACAAGTCTTTTCATTGGCTAAAGTCGGGGATCAGTATCTGGTTAAGTGAAATTTTAGAGTATGAATATATATAATGTACAGTGAAACTTGTATATAAAGACCCCCTTCAAGACACAAAACCTGAGTCTTTATAGGGATGCGGTCTTTATATAGAGGTTGATTTGTACACAAATGGTACTATTGGGGATAGCAAAAATGGTCTTTGTGATCAGGTAGTCTTTATACACAGGTGGTCGCTAAAGCAGGTTTTACTGTATATGAAATTTAATTTGTCCGTGTGTATGAGGAACAACGTGGATATAAGAAACCCTGATTTGGGAAGATGGTGATGATAATGTTATCAAAGTTTTATAGTGGGTTGCATACATTGTATATCAGTAATAGTTTTTATTCACTAACATATGAATAATCCATTTGAATTTAAGATCAATATGTAATTGATATTCAAAGTGCAGTTGGCATAAGTATGTTTCTTTGAATAGACAAATTGGAGTAAGGCAAAGCTTTACACCTTTACATCCTATTACACATATTTAGATTCTGAAAGCCTCAGTGTTATCTTTGACAAACTATTATCACTAACATTGACACAAAATTGTTATACTGACTTAGACTTCTCCACATAAACAGTGACATAAGCTGGACATTTGACCAACATGTATATATCCGTGGGATTATTGAATTACAAGTAGTGTTGATGTAGGATGAATTATATGTTAAAAATCATGACTCTGATCACAAAATTTATCTACCAAATTCATTTTAAAGATTGTTGATCTGAATTCTCACAAGTGGGGGTTACTGTATGCCTTTAAGTTTTCGCCCTTTGTTATTTTTGCCCTTTTACAACAGAAAACATCTCTGTCTTAAATTCGCCCTAAATCACCCCGAGTCTCTTGGGTGGCATTTACATGTTATGTCCATGCTTCAATTATTCAACTTGAAATTTTCTCTTTAATTGAAAAAATTGCCTCTTCATCTAAGGGCGAAAAAGGCGAAAATTATACGGGTGTGAAGATTCCCAGGTATACAGTAGTTAATTGATTTATTTTGCCTTATACAGGTGTGTGTTGGGATTATCACTCATGTGATTTATTGTGATCTATTTTATTTATCTTGCTTGCTGGATCATGTATAAACTTATGAATATGTTAAGCCTCTAAAAAAACATGTGACCAATTCTTCTGAGATTTGATATCTAGCAACTCTAGGGTAAGGGTAAAGAAATTATTCATTTTACGACCCCCGGGGTTAGATATTTTGTAGATTGGTTATGGAATCGGGTGTTATTATTGCCTTGTTATATAAAGGATATTATAAAAATGATATAAAAAAGATAAATATTTTAATTAACAGCAGTAATTAACCACAGTAAAAGAAGTTCAGTCAAACTTGCATTAGAGGCCATCTCTGTATAAAGGGCACCTGCTTATAAAGGCCATTCAAACATAACCTTTGTTATATTTTAATTATTAAAAAACCTCTTTATAAAGGCCACCTGTCTATAATGGCTACTTTTGCCTGTTGCCTTGAGTTTGACCATACTTCAGACGCAGCTTTTAACATTGAAATAAGCAGCTGTATCAGCGTCGATTACGGTTCAAGTTCATACTTCTGAATCAGCATAAACAACAGCATCAACCTCATTTACAGGTCAAGTTAATACTTCTAAATCAGCATAAAATTAGACTATTCCAGTATTCGTAAAATGGAAAGTGGTCAGAATAATAAAAGTTGTTAATAAAAAGAAATCAATCAAATTATCTTGATTTCAAGATATCTCAAAGAAATTGTTTAGTTTCCATAGATATCCAGACACAACTTTATACAATAAGTGTAAAAATCACTTGCTCCACAATTTACTGGACATATGCCTTTGCGTTATCATGAGTTTTTGATGCCACATTATTTTTCTGTTTTTAATTCAATGTATCAGTGTATACTTGGTCTGTGGGTGCTATCTGTATGTAATTGGTTTGTGTGTTCTACTAGTATATACTAAGTCAGTATGCTACCAGTATATACTTGGTCTGTGTGTACTGCCAGAATGTACTTGATCTGTGTGTTCTTCCAGTATGTACTTGGTCTGTGTGTGCTACTAGTGTGTACTTGGTCTGTGTGTGCTACCAGTACATACTTGGTCTGTGTGTGCTACCAGTATTTTCTTGGTCTGTGTGTGCTACCAGTATGTACTTGGTCTGTGTGCTACCAGACTCTATGTACTTGGTCTGTGTGTGGTATCAGTACATACTTGGTCTGTGTGTGCTACCAGTACGTACTTGGTCAGTGTGCTACCAGACTGTATGTACTTTGTCTGTGTGTGGTATCAGTACATACTTGGTCTGTGTGTGCTACCAGTATTTACTTGGTCTTGGTCTGTGTGTGCTACCAGACTGTATGTACTTTGTCTGTGTGTGGTATCAGTACATACTTGGTCAGTGTGTGGTACCAGTAAATGTACTTGGTCTGTGTGTGCTACCAGACGACTCTATGTACTTGGTCTGTGTGTGCTACCAGACTGTATGTACTTGGTCTGTGTGTGGTATCAGTACATACTTGGTCTGTGTGTGCTACCAGTATGTACTTGGTCTGTGTGTGCTACCAGACGACTCTATGTACTTGGTCAGTGTGTGGTACCAGTACGTACTTGGTCAGTGTGCTACCAGACTGTATGTACTTTGTCTGTGTGTGGTATCAGTACATACTTGGTCAGTGTGTGGTACCAAAGTGTTCAATGTACTTGTTCTGTGTGTGCTACCAGTATG
The DNA here is from genome assembly GCA_030159075.1 of Atrina japonica. NCBI lineage: Eukaryota > Metazoa > Mollusca > Bivalvia > Pterioida > Pinnidae > Atrina > Atrina japonica. The sequence goes on from BROG01000163.1 coordinate 739,384, forward strand.
TACTTGGTCTGTGTGTGCTACCAGTATGTACTTGGTCTTGTACCATTATGTACTTGGTCTATGTGTGCTACCAGCACATACTTGGTCAGTGTATGGTACCTGAATGTATTTGTTCTTTGTGATGTACCAGTATGTTCTTGGTCTGTGTGTGCTATCGGTATGTACTTGGTCTGTGTGTGGTACCAAAATGTACTTTGTCTGTGTGTACTACTACCAGTACGTACTTGGTCAGTGTGTGCTACCAGTATGTACTTGATCTTGTACCATTATGTACTTGGTCTGTGTGTACTACTACCAGTATGTACTTGGTCAGTGTGTGGTACCAAAATGTACTTGTTCTGCATGTGCTACCAGTATGTACTTGGTTTGTGTGCTACCAGTATGTACTTGGTCTCTGTGTGGTACCAGTATGTACTTGATCTGTGTGTACTACTACCAGTACATACCTGGTCAGTGTGTGGTACCAAAATGTACTTGTTCTGTGTGTGCTACCAGTATATACTTGATCTGTGTGTGCTACCAGTATATACTTGGTCTGTGTGTACTACTACCAGTACGTACTTGGTCAGTGTGTGCTACCAGTATGTACTTGGTCTTGTACCATTATGTACTTGGTCTGTGTGTACTACTACCAGTACGTACTTGGTCAGTGCGTGGTACCAAAATGTACTTGTTCTGCGTGTGCTACCAGTATGTACTTTGTCTGTGTGTGCTACCAGTATGTACTTGGTCTGTGTGTGCTACCAGTATTTACCTGGTCTGTGTACTACCAGTATGTTTGGATGTGTGTGCTACCAGTACATACTTGGTCTGTGTGTGGTACCAGAATGTACTTGGTCTGTGTGTGCTACCAGTATGTACTTGGTCTGTGTGTGCTACCAGTATTTACTTGGTCTGTGTATGCTACCAGTATGTACTTGTGTGTGCTACCAGTACATACTTGGTCTGTGTGTGGTACCAGAATGTACTTGGTCTGTAAGTGCTACCAGTATGTACTCGGTCTTTGTGTGCTGTCCAGTATGTACTTGGTCTGGATGTGCTATCAGTATTTACTTGGTCTGTGTGTTACCAGTATGTACTTGGTCTGTGTGTGGTACCAGTATGTACTTGGTCTGTGTGCTACTAGTATGTACTTGGTCTGTGTGTGCTACCAGTATATATTTGGTGTGTGTGTACTGCCAGTATATATGTACTTGGTCTGTGTGTGCAGTTAGTATGTAAGATTCTTTTAATGTAAAAATTGGTATACATTTGTGTTTTTAGATGTGTGTGCATGCATGTGAGTCTGTGTATATATGTCTGTGATGCATCAAAGGTTAAGTATTTTGTACTTTTAGTTTTGAAATGTATTGGTTATGTACATAAGAAAAGTCAAGAGGATATTAGTATTTAAGTTACATGAAACTAAAGGTTTAACAAATAGTAATTTATATAGTTAATTTGTGTTTCATTGAGAAAGTTGATGTAATCAAGAGATGAAATGTACATGTAATCAATTTCATTTATATGACATGCAAAATAGTTGATATTTGAATATACATGCCGTTGGAAGTAAATTTTGTTTGTTTTTCATTCATAAGCAAAATAAGTAGTGATGGTGGTATGTTTGGGTTTGGATATTACTGTAACAAATAAATTACACCTACCAATACATACACTGTACTGTATACAGGGTTAATTTTGCCCTACTACACTTGCAAATGGTTTTGCCCTGTTTTAAATTCGCCCAGACTCATTACAATTCCATTCAAGAAACATGTGCATATGCTAATTTCTTCATGATCACATTGAAGTTTTTTAAACAATTTTGTGTGTTGTTTGAAATAAAATATATAATGGATACTCTCTGCAAAACATGTAAAAATAGTAAATAACACGACCATTGACTTTTGACGTCATGCTTTCCTTATGTCAATACATTTCTTTGTTATTGAACAGACATACTCTTGTAAAGCAGATGGAAATTTTAATATTGAAAATTCTTGTTGAACATTTGCATTTAACATATTCACTCCACAGACACATTTTCTTCATGAATATATTCTTGTATCAAATTATGTAAGCATATTGACTCTGTGGTATATATTTTTCCTTTGAATGTACTGATTTCGAGGACTTTAATTCATTCATAGCTGTATTTTCATTCAATGAAAATTATACTTAATATATTGATGCTAAATATAAAACAAATAAAATATGAATGCATGTGACTGATATGCAATTAAATGTTATTTGAAAATTTAAAAGGCACTTATTTATACATGAATGTGATTTATAAGCTATACTTACAGTGAACCTATCAGGACAGACCACCTGCCTTTTTAGGGGCATTAGCTGTGGGTTTTTTTTTTTCATATTTTTTCCCCTAATTTACTACTTGGATTGATATGCAATAACAAAACAGAGACTTACAATGACATAACAACTTTTAAATCCGTAAATATTTTGTGAAAACTGCTTGAGAAACCCAGGTTTGGCCTTTTCACTTTCAATTGATTAACTCAATTTTACTATTTGTATGTGAATACCACATTAGACCTGACCTCATTTTCACAACATATATAGGAATATAAGATTTTTTAAGCCTGTGTTTTGTTCTGATTTGTTACTGTACATCAAGTACAAATTGTAAAAGTAGAAAAAAAAAATGAAATATAAATACATGTATTTTTTTGGATAACACACTTATTGCCCCTTTAATTAAGACCACATTTTGAAAATCACATAGTTACTACCGGTATATACATGTAACTGGACAATTTTGTCTTGGCTTATTTTAACTTTTATTACAGACAACCTATTCACCCTGTCTTAAATTCACTCTTAATCACCATAGTGTCATGAATGGCGTGTATGTGCTTCAATTATTCATCTTGAAAATTTCACTTTCTTTTTAAATTTACCCTCCCATGTAAGGATGAAGATGGCGAAAATAAAACAGAAGCAAAAATTTTAAATAAAACCTCTTCTGAGAGAGACCACCTGTCTTTCAGATGCAGAAAGGGTTATTTATTGTTACATAGAAACTCAAGTGTCACAAGTAATGATTTGTGCCAGCATTTGGCGAAATAACATGGATTATGAACTATGTTATAGGCTACTACCCATGCCAGCCTATGACAATGAAAAACTACTGGTAGTTATAACATATGCTCATGACAACATACAATAAGGCCTTTTTCTTACAATTTTGGGAAAATGCCATAGGAGACGCAATTGGGAATTTTAATGTAAATTAGTGTCTAATTAGGAAAAATGTTTTGTACACATGCACATATAAATGTAATGGAATCTCTATTTCATATGCTTCCTCCACCCCCAACAAAAATTAATATTTCACGGTTATGGTTTCTTCATCAACTTGGGAATTTTTATCAACAAATTTGAAAAAAAAAAAAATACATGTACTTTGCCTTTGGAATGGGGCAGATTACCAGCCCTGTCGAAACTACAGAAAAAGGCCTGACAACTACTTATATAGTACAGGTATTAAAATATAGCCTACTGTGGACTTCTGTCAATGCTCTTGACTAGGAAAAGTTTACTACTACCCAAACCAGCTTATTTCAATATACCACTAGTTACTGCCTATGCTATAGGCAGAATGGGCTTACACAATTGCCAGCTAGGCCTTAGTGGAAAAGGATAAAAATTTATGCTGCAGACTACTATCCAGGTCAGCCCGTGTCAAAGTACCACTAATTTACTGACTGTGCTATGGCAGAATGGGCTTACACAGTTGCGAGATAGGCCCTAGTGACAAAGGATCACAGATCATGGTGCTGACGACTACCCCAGTCAAGATATCCCTAGTTACTGCCTGTACTATAGGACCATGGGCTTAAACAATTGCTAGCTAGGCTCTAGTGGCAAATGATCACAAATTATGCTGCTAACTACTACCAAAGACAGTTCATGTCAAGGTACCACTAATTACTGCCTGTGATATGGAAGAATTGACTTACACAATAGCCAGCAAGGCCCTAGTGGAAAAGATTACTGCCTTTGCTATGGCAGAACTGCCTTTGCTATGGCAGTAGAATGGGCTTACACAATTGCCAGTGGAAAAGGCCCTAGTGGCAAAGGTTGTTGCCTTTGCTATGGCACAGTGGGCTTACACAATTGCCAGCTAGGCCCTAGTGGCAAAGGTTGCTGCCTTTGCTATGGCACAATGGGCTTACACAATTGCCAGCTAGGCCCTAGTGGAAAAGGTTGTTGCCTTTGCTATGGCACAGTGGGCTTACACAATTGCCAGCTAGGCCCTAGTGGCAAAGGTCGCTGTCTTTGCTATGGCACAATGGGCTTACACAATTGCCAGATAGGCCCTAGTGGCAAAGGTTGTTGCCTTTGCTATGGCAGAATGGGCTTACACAATTGCCAGATAGACCCAAGTGGCAAAGGATCACACATGTTGCTGCTGACTACTACTCAAGTCAGTTGTACCACTACGTTTTGCTAAATGGGTTTGCACCATTGCCAGCTGATAGCAAATGGTCACAAACTTACATGTGCTATGGACTATTGCAGTGTCAATTGACCTATCGCAAAATGCCCGACAAGGCACTTATTGGCAAACTTTTCCATTATGACATCACAATAGAATGGCCCGTCAAAGTCTTGTGTGATTATGACATCACAATGGAATGGAGCCAAAATAGCACATGGACAGACACTTGGTGATAGGTCAATTAAAGGCAAAGTACAGCTGGTTTTAACCTACATTTATAATGCACTTCATCCCATGGGGCCACAATTTATGACTTATTCAATGGACTTTTGTCACTACATTGTGTGTTGTTTCACCATAGTGGACCACAGGTTATTATGGTTATATCATTTTAATAGGGAACTTTCTAGTTAGCCCGGATGACTGTTATAATCCTAATTTTTAAAATTGCCATGAGTCATTCTTGAAAAATGTTCCCCAATGTTATTTTCTGTTAAGGTAATATACAGATAGCCCCAATAGCGCAGTTGGTAAGAGTGCCCTGCTAGTTTTCTTCAAATGTCAGAGCAATGAATATCATCATTATTTACAACTGTATGCCATCACTATACAAACAGTTGCAGCATAAATTTTGTGTATTTAACTTGATTTCATGAAAAGTTAGTTGAGCTTGTTGTGCACTGTGTAAATTAGATGACTTATGGCCCCGATCCCTGATAAATACAACTGGTAAATGCCAATAATAAGTATACAACAATTTACACTTTCATGGAAATTTATAAAATTCTATCATTTTTTTCTATTATAAAATAATTCTATCAAGTTATTAGCCCTAACTGAAAAAAATATCATTAATACTTTGTTTAAAAATTGTTTTTCCAATTTACAGGTAGATGCAGAGGGGTTAAAAATATACATGTATCTGTATTTAAAAATAAAACCTCTTTTGAGAGAGACCACATTTCAGTGGCAGAAAGTGTTCTCTCAAGACAGGTTCCACTGTACCAAAAACGTAAATACATGTATAAGAAAAGCTTAAATTTATAAGGAAATTACTGGTATGTATGATATTATAGACAAGAAGGATTTAACACTCATGTGTAAAGTACAGTGTTAAATGACTATCTTAGGGCGTAGGCCTACATACAAATTGAATGAACAGAAAAACAGCCCTTGAGCAATACGGTATATGTACAAACAATGCCTTGGGCTTGTGTGTTTTCTTTCCTGTACTACAAAGATCTTTTGCACCAAGTAAAAGCCTAGCTTTCATATTTCCTTGGCTAGCTTATCATCCTATGATATTCACTTTACCACTACTGAACTACAAAAATACCTGGAAGGACCATGATTGGCTGTGATGTAACAGAGTGTCAAAATTAATACTAGTCTTAAGGTACAGGACATCCTGGTAGGGTTAGATTTACAGGTATTCCAGTCTTGTTTGGTGGATCTAAAAATTTTCACATGTAAAATTGTGTTATACTGTTTACCTAGAATAAATCCAGATTATTGAATATTGCAAAGATACCAAGTGTATGACAGCTAGTTTTGGTGGCCTTTTCCCGTGTACCTGGGCCTCCATGGACAAGTGGTTAAAGGATCGTACTTTATACCATGAGGTATCTTGCTTCTGGTCAGTGCAGGTTTGAGCCCCACTGGAACCTAAGCTGATTTTATGAGAAAATTTGCCAGTATATTTGTGGAAGGCTGGTGGTCTGCAGATGTATTGTACCCCTGTTCTTTCTTCCGTCACTAAAATTATCACTATTTTCGCAAGCAAGAACTCTTGCAAAATTGCATGTAAATAAAATTCTTGCAAATAAAATCGGATTTACAGTAGGCTAAATAAGGGTTTGTTGTGTGCTGTATGTTTGTTTTCCATCATCCCCATTAATTTTGCACTTATATGGAGATATCATCAGTTAAGTGCCATAAATTTAGACTTTTGCTAAGGACTGATGCCAATGCAGTGAGGGTTCTTTTATGTGCCACGTCAACTGTATCAGACCTCAGTTTTAAGTCTCAAGACTTGAACGCTTGTCAGAGAGTATTTATTATCAATATGGATGCACTTTGGGTGACAGATAAATATTTATGGCACCATATCATATTGCAATGAAGCATCCATTACCATCACTTACATCTAAATAAAAAGAAGAAATTAGCTGATTAACACTTGAGTTTTATTCAGAACAGACTATGATCAGAAATTGCAAGATTCTGAAATAAGTAAATAAAATATACCTGGTTTTTTTTAAAAAACAAAAAATTATTTTCCTTGTGTATGAGCAATACATATAGTTACAAAGGAAAATAAACATACAAATAAGAACAAATAACAAAAGGTCCATTTGGGCCACATCGCTCACCTGAACCGAGTCGGTATACATTACAAATACAGTGGAACATAGCATAAATACCACCTCACAATCTAAGACAATAAATGTCCAGTCTCTAAAACTTTTCTAAATAAATATGAAATAAATCATGAATGCATCATGATTAATAAATGGGGAGAAAATCAAAGAAATCATACAAAAAATGAATGAAAATGATGTAAAAAAGATGTCAAAAACACCTTTTCTGATTTCTACTAAATTAACAAATTTAAAATCATACATCTATGTAGATCTCTCAGATGCAATTAGTTTTTTGACCCATGCAACAGTTCTTGATGTGAAAAGTTACCCCCTCCCCCTTCATTTTTGCAGTCTTAAAAAATTAATAAAAAATAAAAAAATTAAATTTCAGCAAATTCTTTTCAGGAAAGCATTTACCTACCTAATAACAGGTAAAAGGCATAAAATGAATGCATCATAATGAATAAATGGGGAGAAAATCAAAGAAATCATATAAAATTGAATGAAAATTACAAAGTCTAAAAAGACGTCAAGAATTTATTTTCTGATTTCTACAAAATTAACAAACTTGAATCATACATCTATGTAGATCACTCAGATGCAATTAGTTTTTCAGTTTTTCAATCCATGCAGCAGTTCTGGAGAAGATTTTTAAAGAGGGTACCCCCTGAGGCGTCTTTTGCCACACCCTGGGCCGATCTGGTCGAAACGAATAAACTTTGTAGAGGACCTTGAGTACTTGCTTTCTTTAAAGTTTTATCTAAATCCATTCAGCGGTTTTGGAGAAGTCGAAAATGAAATGTTAACAGACAGACGATGGACAAAAAGTGATCACAAAAGCTCACTTGAACCTTTGGTTCAGATGAGCTAAAAAACAAAAGGTACCAGAATAACAAAAAAATGTATTAGTCATTCACCACTAAACACACAGTTGGACCAGTCCATATGTCATAAAAGTAGAATTTTTCAAGGGTGATCAGCTTATGTTATATTACATTTCTCCTGTAACTTATCAGTAAATACAACTCTTATTCATAGTTTAAATTTTTAATTTAAACTGCCTGGAAGAAAATGTAAGTTTCTTCTTGAAAATATAGTTTCTGAATCTTCTTTTTGAAATATTATAATCATTTTTTTAATATAATTAATTTGTTTGAAATTTTTCCTCACAAATGCAGACATTTTGAGCATGAAACTTATTAATATCAATACTACCAATTAATATGATGGGGTACTTTCATATCACATTCTGTGCTTAATGAGTACTAAAACTTAAAAATCTAGGATATTTTGATTTTCATTTCAGCTCTGTTCTAACACTGCACATACTTTTTACAGGGTAACATAGTCTAGAAATTTTATAATTTCATATTAAAACCCTACCAACAACAAATATTTTAGTCTTACTGTTTAATATCAGTGACATATAAAGCTTTAAGCTTGTATATCACAGTATGACTAGTAATAGAGTATAGGATAAAATTTTAGTTTTTTCTTTTGCTCTACAAAAACTGCTCTTTTCTACTGAAGCATATTAGGCCCACGTGCCAAAATATTTTTCTTGAGAGTGAAAATATTTTATCTGGTGGCCACCACATAATTATCTGCCAAAATATTTTTCTAGAGAGTGAAAATTATCTATCTGGCAGCTGACTCTTAATTGAAGTCTGACTTGAGGCTGACATTGCTTCACGATATCAGGCCCTGGGCAGACTTTTAAAGTCCATTTAAGTCTTAACTTGAAACTTTAATAACTAAATAATCATCATATAATCAACTATACCAAACCTTACACATGTTTAGAGATTGGATAGGGCTAGCTTATCACACTCTATGGCGCACAGCAGGTGATAATGCTTGAAATTATCACAGGCTATGACGGTGATAGTACATAGAGAATAATACATGGCAAAATCTGTATCGCATGCCATATCAACCCGAGACTCCAATATCAGCCCGAGGGCCATAGGCCCGAGGCATGATATTGGTCTCAGATTGATATGGCATGCAATACAGATTTTGTCATGTTTTTGTTGTTTTTAACATACAGTAAAACTTCGATGAGTCGAAGTTCAAGGGACCACCTAAAAAAGTTTGAAACATCGGGACTTCGACTCATGAATGGTGATTGAGAAATCTAAAATTTACTCAGTGCACTACCCCCATAACAACATGCCACACAAAAAATCTATTGTACGTGACTGTGTAAACGTATAGGTGCTGGGATCATGTCTTAGAATCTAATCGACTAAAAATGTAGATACAATGTATTTATTTTGTTTTCAGAAAATAAATCCAAACATTCTGCAAAAAAATCATAATCCAAGCACCTATACGACTGACTAGCTATCCCCCCCCCCCCTCCCTGGTTGGATACCGGGTCCTTCACTAGACAGATACTAATCAGTAGAAGAGTGCATGGTGAGTTGATATCAAATTGCTGATACCGTTCATTTTATGCTATTTTTTTTGGACAAGTGACATTTTGTGCTAGAGTAGAAAATGCTTGCTCTATAATACCGGGTCATTTCGTTTTGTTTTTACAAATCAGTAATTTATAATGACCCAAGCTATGAGATGGTAAACAACCAACACAGCCACCGGTAATTTGCATATTTGAGTCTGACACAGTCACAAACAACCAATAATCAATTAGCGTCTGCTTATTACTTTTAATTACTTAAATCATGTTGTTATTTTTATACTGTCCTGGGTGTTTATCAATAAACAAGTGTCCATTGTTCAACATAGTCGGATGGGTGTGAAAATCGCCACGGGGTAATTTACATCTTGTATACAGGTAAATTTATTTGTATGAATTTTCTATGTTTTTACAGCGATGGTACTGCCAGTTTTGTCTGACACACAGAGAAATTCGCCTCATGAAAGTTCGATTTATAAATTGTTTTTTTAGTAAGAATATTTAATGAAATAAATCGGGACTTTGTAAAAAGTTCAAAACAACGAGAAATTCGACTCATTGAAGTTCGACTCATCGAAGTTCTACTGTATAATTAAAATCCTACTGGTAAATAGACAAATATTGAATATCAATGATAAAAATATATTGAAATTTCAATCTTAATTTTCGTAATTTTGCTTAAAATGTATTTGATATTGTTATAAATTTCATGTACATTTTCTTTCATGTAATAAATGTATATTTCTATACAGTTAAATATTTTGTACAATCAGTTTTAATAGAAATTATTAAAAATTTCAGCTGAACAAAACGACGGAGATCTCTCTCTCTCTGTCTATCCACTTAATTATCTGGTGGCAGCCAGATAATTATGCGGCAGCGGCCAGATAAAATATTTTCACTCTCAAGAAAAATATTTTGGCAGGTGAGCCTAGTAAGCTTTCGTACTTTTCTGACAGAAAACATAATCCACCTGTCTTAAATTCGCCCTAAATACATAGTCTCATGTATCACATATATGTCCGTGCTTCATTTATTTAACTCAAGAATTTTGCTTTCATTCCTGATGAATGTTGTACATGGTGGATTTTTACTTTATCAGTTGATGATTGGGAAGGAGGTTGGTATACAAGGATAGTGAGACTAAATATTTCTTGTCACTGAACAAGTAAAACAACTCACAGTGACTATAGGCTACATGTGGAACAGTAAGTTACTAATTTTAAAGTTTTCCTCTTTTATACCCAGTCTCAAACACTTAAGTTTCACACCCCTATCTTGAGTTCATAACTAAGTAACTAGCAGTGGTGTTAATTACAGCTACTAGCATTCTAAAACCGCAATGCTAGTTATCTCTCTTCACATGGGCTGCAACAAATACACTGCAAATAGGAATAAATATTCTGATCCATGGAACAAATTATACAAAATACATCTTATATATAAAAACATTTCATAATAGGTATGAATCATTATATATATACATGTATATATGTGTATATTAGGGTTGTCAAATTGGTCACTTTCCATTAACCGTTTAACTGAATGTTTTTCCCATCGAGTACTTGGTTACTCTGTCATATTTTGTAAGGCTGCAGTTGCAGACCCAGGTATTATCAAACATGGGAATTGCAAGGAGATATTTATTTGCACGAGGAGGTATATTATCTTATATATAGAAAACGTATAATCTTAAAAGCTCTGTAGGTCATTCTATAACTTTCGGACACTACATAAGGAAAAACGTTTTTGCCTTATCTAAAATACCACATTGGTAGCTTTATTAGTATTAAGACTGAAAGTTTCAGTGGGCACAAGTCGATTCTAGAAGATTCGGTAACATGTTCCCCGATAATATTTCAATGCTTTGTTTTTAATTAATTATGCCAAATCTAAATGGGTTTTGATTCCCTTACCCTACATGGATTCAGTAATGTATCGTTTTATTCAATGAAATGTTTTAATAAAACCATATGTACATAAAGTTGTTTTCTTAATTTAAGGTGTAAATGGTGGCATTTTTTAGTTTAATCAGTGATTAAATAAATTTAACATATCTCTTCACTGCATCAAAAACAATTTTTTCTAAAATTATCTTAAAACTAAATTATTAAACTGAAAACAATCCATTACATGTGACATATACAAAGACACTAATTGTTGTATAAACACATAGCTAATGAGGATAGACGGTGGGTCAGATCAGTTAAACAGTCACGTTTATTTCTAATTCTATTGAATACTGCTAAATATATGTGATTTTTACATTATGTTTGAGTAACCGAGTACTGATTTTAGTATTTGATAATCGGACCATCTAACGAGTACTCAGTTAACTGTTTATTTGTTGACAACCCTAATATATGTGTATTTATATATATATATATATATATATATATATATATATATATATATATATATATATATATATATATATATATATATATACAGTGAACCCGCTTTACAACGACATTCATTGTAACGGAATATTCGGTATCCGACAAGAAATGCTCGGGAACAAACATACATGTCCATAAAAAGTACTCATTACAACGGAATATTCAGTATCCGACTCCGACATTAGATTCCGGGATCAAATGTACAAAACTCAGTGTAAATAAACTCTTTACAACGACGTAACATAGAACCCACCAGATGAACTGATTATTGTTATCATTCTTGATTTACTTCACGATTGAGTTCATAGGTAAAAATAATTGCCAATAAAACAATTACACAGTCAATTGTTTTCTAATCTCCCCTGATAGGTGATGGCCTAGGTGTCAACAATTAGCGCTTGAATCACCCTTACCTGTATGTCAGGATGTAAATACAAGCTGGGTACAAAGTGAAAAAATAAGATTGATAAATAAAGAATAAAAAATGCACATAGTTGATAAGTTCCGTTAGGCTACATGTTCGTTCCGATGTGGTTACAATGGCGGATCTTTAAATTATTTCGGTACTTACGATAGCAGTAGACATTTTACTAAAACTTTATTTATGAAACGCATTTTTCAGAGAACTGTATCAGCAATCTCTGCATTTTTTTATTTTAGCAATAAAGTGTCTAAATCGGAATCTGGAGATATACTATTACTAGAATCTAGATATTACATTCGGGCATTTTGTACATGATTCATGCATTTTACGGCATCACCGATTTATTACCGATTTAATGAAAAAATAATTGTGCATCGATGTTAACAAGATTAACTTGCATAAATTTTATTTATATATTTTCATAGAGATTTTAATGTTGTTTTAAGTTTATTTATTAACATGTACAAATATATGTGTAAAATGGCCAACACATCAAATTCATTACAGTGACAAATTTGATATAACGTCATTCCTACATGGGAACAAACATGGTCGTTGTAAAAAAGGATTCACTGTATATAAATATATTTTGCAGTTTGCCTGTTAAATATTTTGTTAATGTGACTGGTAGTAGAAAGTTAGAAAAAAATAATATCAGAGGCAAATAGCCAACATACAACAAGAGTTATTGTTCTTAATTTACAGGAATGTGTTATATCAACAAACATTACATCACCTATTTGCTCTGACAACTCATCTAAAATTATATAAACAATTACACATAAAGCAGGTATTCAGGTAATAAAAAAATGAACGAATCTCCAAACAAATAACACCATAAAACAAGAGTACAAATATTTAAAATCAAATCTGATACTTCTGAAAAGTGTGATATTGAAAATCAAATCTTGATACTTCTGAAAAGTGTGATATTGAAAATCAAATTGGATACTTCTGAAAAGTGTGATATTGAAAATAAAATTGGATACTTCTGAAAAGTGTGATATTGAAAATCAAATCTTGATACTTCTGAAAAGTGTGATATTGAAAATAAAATTTGATACTTTTGAAAAGTGCAATATTGAAAATCAAATTTGATACTTCTGAAAAGTGTGATATTGAAAATCTAATCTGATACAGCCCCCATCCCACCACCATTTCAAAAAAAGCAAAAATGATAATAAATACCGGTAGATAAAATGAAATCTATTGACATAAGCATAACATTCTTGAAGTCTGAAATATTATTTTATTGTAGATATCCAGCTACAGTAGAAATTTGAACAAAATAGACTTTGAACATATAATCAACTTTGCACTGTAAGGAAACAAATGATGTAGGGGAGAGTGAACCTCGGATAGGCCAACTGAAATACAACACAATGATACAGAGAAAAGGATGATCAAATTTCAAACTGTGAGTTCACTTATGAGAACAAAAAACATAATATACATACACAATATTTATAAATTCCTGTTTACCTTGCTAGTAGCTTTTGACATTGATACATGAAGACATAATTTTTTTACTAATATACATTTGTTCTTATTTCCTTGAATAATTCATCACACACAAGCATACACACATGTAAGAAAGCATGCATGCACACACCCACTTACACAAAGATATGTGAAGATTCTGAAATTACATTGAATGTAATAATTTTGTCACTAGAATTATTGATGTAAAACATTCAGACTATGTGTACAAACATTAACTCTATGAATTTCAGCTTTCATGTAACATAAAGTAAAAAGAGATAAAACTGGATTTGAACCACCAATCCATATGCTGTAATACCAAAAATAACATTTTTCATGAATCACCAATCACACAAGGATATCTAAGAGCTCAAGAAAGAAATTGGCAAAATTATTGACATACGTAAAAAGTTTCAAAATGTACTAATGAAGTAAAACTCTCTTAAAGTGACCTGACAGTATGGAGTTTTCTTTCAATATAAGACATTTTACTATACCCTTTAACCCCAAAGTATTTAAATGGTATTCTCTCTTCTATTGTTTTGGACCAGTCTATTATGGTCTATTGGTTTGAAAGGGTTAACAAGAGGCTATTAAGTCCTTAAGGGTCACATGATTTCCTACTCTATCTACAAAACCCTGACCTAAGTCAGAAAGCGATATGACTTTCACCATTTATCCACTTTTTAATTTATTTTGCTGCATCAATAATACTAAATCTGTAGAACATTGAGTGATTTATCAGGAGATGATATTGTACCAAAGATTACGCACAAAGTAACATATCATGATAGGTCCAACTAAGTCACTCAGGTGACATAAAAGCAGGTGATGATTTTTACATATGTACAGAGTATCTAAAACATTAAAAAAAATCTGACTTACTTTTCAAGTGACTTATTTAAATCAGGCCGAGGAAGGGGATGGGGCTTACACTATCAGGTCACTTTTGAGACATTAATTATACAATTTGACAACTTTTAAAAAGGAGCAAGATTTAGCTTGTATAACAAACAAAATATAACTGACCATATACCACCCGCATGTCCATTGAGAGAAGCATAAATATTTGATACATCTAAATATATTTACATAGACACAGTGACTGACTCCATGGTGCTATACTTACATATACAACATACTAGGTATAAAATGATTTCGTATACAAAAACGTTAAAAAAAATCAACAAGTGATGGCAATATCTCACACAGCCCTTTGGGCCAGGTGAGCTAAAAAGGGAATATGATTCACAAAGTGGACAATCAATCCTAATACCAACTGTAATCAATCAAACTTTTTCTTCAGTAAGTTTTTCAAGAGAACCGGGAGTATAGATAGCATAGCTAAAGCTCCGAGTATGCAAATAGATGTCCATGAGATAGCATCCCCTGATGAGGTGAGCTGATGAAGAGTGGTACCTGCATGAATAGCTACAAAAGACGGTGGAGCTACACCTGTAAAAAAAAAATAATTGAAATCATTTATTTATGCATAGTAAGCTACACTATTTCATTTTCTCCTTATGCTCGAAAAAAAGATAAAGTTTACAATTTACATGTAATTACAGTAGAGGAAATAATATAAAATAAAATCATTTTACAGATTTTTGTTTGATACTCTTGGTGTTGCTGTAAACCTGGAAATTTTGTCTTCCATTGTATTTTCACTGTTTTCAACCTTCAACAAAAGGTCGAATTCAAAGTGAAAGTGAACATTTCATGCTACATAAATGACGCACAGACATACATGCCATCCTAGAGACTACATAGATTTAGGGCAAATTTAAGATGGGGTGAATATGTTCTCTGTTGTAAAAAGGCAAAAATAAGCGGGGCGAAATTTTTCAGGTATACAGTATTTTAAAGTTTTTTCATTTGCTTTTTAGTGGTCATCATAATTTGTATTATCAGGGGATGCTATAATTACAGTTGCTTAGTTCTGGACCTATCTCATATTTTAATGTCTATAATGACTTTCAAACTGCGGCCCATGTATGTTTGTTTGTTCTGTTGGTCTTTTATGCCACTGTCAACAGTCTTTCAGTTATATGGCGACAGCCAGTTTTTAATGGTGGAGAGGAGGGATGATAAACTCATCCTTTCTATTTGTATATGAATACCATTTTGGACCTGACCTTGATTTTCAAAAAACATATAGGAATATAAGATTTTCAGATCTGTTTATAGCTCTTATTTGTTATTGTACATCAAGTACAGTAGAAAAAAAATCGAAATACCCCTTTACAGCATGATGGTTTAACCAAGTTATCATGGAGGCCCCACTCTAAAGCCCAAGTCTTATGGTTATCTAAGTTCTGAGGCTTGTTTATTTGTTTGTTTATTGTTGTTTAACATCCCACTCAAGAATCTATCAATCATATGGAGACATCACCAAATGCTGGTGTAGGGGTTCAAATTTTGGCCTACGCTCGGCACTTACTGCCATTGAGCAGTGAGGGTTCTTTAACGTGCTTACACCTACTATGACACAAGACCTCGGTTTTTACTGTCTCATCTGAAAGACAGGAAACCAACTTGCCACCAGTTGGACTCGAACTCACAACCTCATAGTCAAGAGTTGAGCGCCTTAGCTCTGAGGTAGCTTAAAACTCACTTTTATACATTTGAAATGTGAATATGTTAATTAAATTACTCACCTAAAAATGTACCAAAGAAAAATGGGAAAAGTGGAACGTTTATAACAGGTGATGTTATATTTATAAACCAATTAGGTAGGAATGGTGTAATTCGCAGGAATATTATATAATTCAACAGGTGCTCCCTATGACGATTTACCTGAAAAACGAAAAAATGCACTTGAATTGTCAAGTCAATAACTATAACACATAAAAAATAAAACTATACAAGGCATACGATGTAAGTAAAACACATTAGAATCAAACTATGTAAAATTCATATTTCATATCATGATCCCAGGGGTCAACAATAATGAAAATGTCCACTAGTCCTGCAGAACAAGTAATATTTAAATGTACTTGTCCAAATGCAAAAATGACTTGTCCGAAAATCAAGTGTAACATTCAAAGATATTATTTTGTGTTTAAGCAAGAATTATTTTTTTGTCTTCAAGAATTTCACTTGTCCTTTCAGACAAATGAGAAGTAACATCTATTTGTCCAAACATGAAATGGACTTGTCCCGGAAAACCCATCGTCATAAAACCACAGTCCAGAATCGCTATGCCCTTTCCTACCTGTGGTCTCATGCAACCAAAATCTCTCGTAGCTAATGAATATCTATAGGGAGTAGGTGTTGTCCAATTTATCCAATCACAGTAGTTGTGATCAGCAACAGAAGTTATCCTTTAGTTTGTTGATCCAATACAATTCTGAAATTGTTTAAAAGCCTCGATCTGATTGGTTGATGAATGCAAGCACCATTTACTCGCATTCGCTAAGGCTTCATAAATAATAAAATTATGTACAAAAGATTTCGGTCACATTAGACCATGGGTAGGAAAGAGCATAGCGATTCCGGACCATGGTTTTACAACGATGGGACAACCAGACAATCCATAATGTTGAACCCTGATGTTCTATTGTCTGTAGTTATCACATTACGGAAAGACATTCATCATATCACAAATTTATTTAAATCAGTACCTGTAAGTTATTATGACAAAATAATGACTCAACAATAAATGAGTACATATCTTCAGAAAACACACAAACCTATTCCTTATTGCACCATAGCCTGTATGATGTAATGAACAGTGAAATTCTACACAATAGTGCACAGGACACAGGACATACTTTTGACTTCTGCACAAGTCATTTACTTTTTTGAAAAAAAATATTGTTTCTATTCTATCGCTTGTTTTAAATGTCTTATATATATGCCCGATCACCAAAGATTGGGGCCATATTGCATTATCTAATGAATTAACCTAAACCAGAGTGCATTTATGGTCAATATGGATGCTGTTTTTGTGACATAAATGAGCTGTGACAAGTGATCATTAGTTATATTTGCAGATTATAGTTTTCATATTGAAAAACAAAATAATGAGAATGGAATATCCCATCTCAAACGTGATTGGTCTCATCTTGATGGAACAGTGAAGTTGGAGGTAGAAGAGAAAAGTCAAGAGTACATCAGATTGATATAGCTTTATGTGATGTCAAATGAGGAACATCATTATAGAGTTGATATTAACACAGTCTAGATTAACACTGAATCAATAGGAGACTGCTGCAGGGAATGTAAATATAGTGGCATATAAAAGAGTACACCTTACATGAACCTGCCATTGTGTTGTACTAAAGAGGTAAAAATGTACAACTTACAGAACCTGCCATTGTGTTGTTCTAAAATTGGTAAAAATGTACAACTTACATGAACCTGCCATTGTGTTGTTCTAAAAGTGGTAAAATTGTACAACTTACATGAAGCTGCCATTGTGTTGTACTAAAGTGGTAAAAATGTACAATTTACATGAACCTGCCATTGTGTTGTACTAAAGTGGTAAAAATGTACAATTTACATGAACCTACTAAAGAGGTAAAAATGTACAACCTACATGAACCTGCCATTGTGTTGTTCTAAAAGAGGTAAAAATGTACAATTTACATGAACCTGCCATTGTGTTGTTCTAAAAGAGGTAAAAATGTACAATTTACATGAACCTGCCATTGTGTTGTACTAAAGAGGTAAAAATGTACAATTTACATGAACCTGCCATTGTGTTGTTCTAAAAGAGGTAAAAATGTACAATTTACATGAACCTGCCATTGTGTTGTTCTAAAAGAGGTAAAAATGTACAATTTACAAGCAATTGTGTTGTTCTAAAGTAAAAATGTACAATTTACATGAACCTGCCATTGTGTTTGTACTAAAGAGGTAAAAATGTACAACTTTTACATGAACCTGCCATTGTGTTGTTATAAAAGAGGTAAAAATGTACAATTTACATATGAACCTGCCACTAAAGAGGTAAAAATGTACAAGTTACATGAACCTGCCATTGTGTTGTTCTAAAAGAGGTAAAAATGTACAATTTACATGAACCTGCCAGTCTATTATACAGTGCAACTTCCGAAAACAGATTCTTCTAAAAAATTATCACTTCCGGATACAGATCATGTTGCAGAAGTCCAGATTTTCCACTTTTATTTTATAGTGATAAAACTTCTAAAAACTAATCCCTCTAAATTCTGAACATCGGAATGATTCCGAAATCATGTTAATGTACTTAAAATTCCCTCCGAATACAGACCTTACCTGTGGCGACTTTGCTACGCTGTTCAACTGTGACAGAGACCATTAACAAGTGCATGATTTCACGAATGTATATTCCCATGTACACAAGTAATTTGCCTCGGGTCATTTCACGTTTGTATAACATGCTGTGTTTTGATTGATATTAAAGGTAATTAACTGGACGTTTGAAAAAGGATTTCTATCCGAATTAAACAAAGGTACCTTGATTTTTTTAACTGCGTGGCACAGTTCTCATTTCGAACATATGGTTATCAAAGCATAATTATAAAAATAATTTTCAGGTAAATGATGAATTCAAACAATTTATAGATCTACCAAGCCGTTGAACAGGTAATATTGGCAGCTAATATTGTTTAAGATAAACCAATTAATATGTTATGATGAATGTAAATTTCAAACAATCTAGTTTTAACACAAGTTTTTGGAAATGCCGAAAATACTTAAAAATGTCCTGTAAGACAGTATCCCACAAGAGCTTGTAATAAGAATCTAGGTCAAATATTGTTTTTTCAAGAGGGGAGCGAGAACACACGGCACTGCTAACCATGCTTGTTATTTGTTGTTTACATCAGTCAAATTTCAAATTTCATAAAAACATTTAAATCAACAAACACTATGTCTAAATAATGAAATTTAAATGATTAACAAAGTATAAATTGACAAAAAACATTGATAAGATACACAAGGTACGAAGGCAAGTATACAGTACATATAAAAACTGGAATGGACATTAGTGTATAAAACCGGAAATGATCGGAATTAGTAACTGGAATTAGTGACTGGAATTACTGACTTTCAGTCAACTTCCAAAAACTGAAAACTCTGAAAACCGGACAAAATTAACGGTCCGAACAAGGATCAGTTTTCAGAAGTTGCACTATACATGCTTAAGTGGTATAAAGAGTACAATTAACATGAACCTGCCATTTTACTGAAGTGGTAAAAATGTACAACTTACATGGACCTGCCATTTTACTGAAGTGGTAAAAATGTACAACTTACATGGACTTGCCATTCTGTTACTCTGTCTGGAATATATTTCTGTACAAGTCGCCTCCCCACCAAATAGGAAAGAAAGTAACAGATCGTGGCACCTAGTGCTGAACACTGTAAACAGAAAGATAACCAGACTGACACTCTTTGTTGTCCTGTACTATGATTAATTTGTTATATAAGATTAAAGATGTTTTAAGCAAATTCTATTTTCACATTGTATTATTTCTATCATTTAGATATCAAAAACACATTTGCTGAGGTTGGTTCAGAGAATCACATTCAAATATATGGCATACAGAATTAAGAGACAGCTCAGATTTGGAAATTTAACTATTACTTATAACCAATCATACCAGAATTTGAGAGAAAATTGTATTAAAATTAATGCTAGAACAAATGTTTAATTCAACAAGAATATGTTTAATTGGTCAGTGATTTTTCCAATATTGTTTCTAGATGGTGTCTACCATTCTTAAGATATGCTTAATTAATTTTGACACAAGATTCAATTCAGCAATCTTCTACTGTACAATCTATATTTAGTGATATGATCATGTGACATGAATGAAACCACATCAGCAATGATGAACAAAAAAATCAACAATACTCACCAAGCACACAAGAAATAATGCTACATGGAAAGGAAACAGGAATCCTGATAAAATGCTGAGAAATATGGATCCTGGTATAGCAAAGGACTGTAAACTGATATCCATGTTAAAGATCATTGGCATGTCATTTTGTCCACACAAAAATAATGTTGATGATTTAACAAGTTGACATTTTTAATTAAAAAACAGGGAACATTTATTGTTTATGACTTTGATAAGTTCTTCTGATAAGAATGTTGCAGTGTATGATGCATATTCAGAATTTCTTGTCTACTTTTTTCCTAATTGACAATGCATTTTTCCCAATTTGCAGCTAAAATTCCCAAATGAAGTCAAATGACAATGACTTTGAAGAGATTCTTGTATTTTCACATAGTTTTGTGTATTTCTAGATTTCCCAATTTCCATAAAATGTTGCTAAAATTCCCAATTCAAAAGGCCCAGGTCCCATTCCCAAAAGAGTGTGGAAAATCCTTGATTTAGAAAATCAAAAATGAGTAAAACATGTTTAGAAAATAGCATGAGGCAACATTTTGGCACTACTTCACATAAATGACAGGGGCCTATAGCTACTCTACAGTGTCCATCCCAGTAAATGAAATGATATTGGGATACTTTTCTCCTATAAAATATTTACAACAATATGACCTTGACAAATTTAAAAATCCACCAAATTTTCAAAATGGTTTGTTGAAATATGTCTCATGTTCATTTAATTACATTGCCTATCATCACTACTATAATTGGAGTTTCCATTATCCTTTAATTATCATTAGATCAAGAAAAAACAATTATGTTAAATAAGTGAAGCTTGTCGTGAGAGACTACTCTCATGAAAGACCACCTGTCTTGAGCGACCACTCTCGGGAGAGACCATCTGCCTTGAGAGACCGCAATCTGAGAACCACCCAGTTAAATAATCCTATAAGTAAAACCTCTTTTAAGAGACCACCTGTCTTGAGGGACTTGGCAGATGAGGTGGTCTCTAAAGACAGGTTCCACTGTATAACAAAATTGAACTATAAGGTCAAGGTTATTTACAGGTACTATGCTTAACTCACCAACCCTTGAGAAACAATGAACTCTTCTATAAATCAATGACTTAGACCATTCCAAATGTGTCTTTAGGGTATAATGGGTTAAAGAAAATCCAAGAGTCATATAAGAAAAGTTTGACTAAATACAGATTTGAATGTACAGTATGTTATCAAATTTTCTTGTGTATTTTTTCAATTTGTACAATATCATTTCTGATTTCATTATCATGTGGTCCTTCACAGCAGTGATCTCTCAAGACAGATTTCACTGTACTTTTCTTTGATTATAAATAATTCTCTTAGTTTACCCTTAAACCACACTGCACTATGATTAGCCACCACAAGTATTTATTACTGTAAAGGATACAAAATATAAGTTATAAAATATCCGCCTAAAACTTGTTGATAATAAGAATCCTTATATCTGGAAAGAACTTTCCCGAGATTTTTTGCATCCTCTATATTCTTTGGTAATTTAATGAACTCTTTTTCTTCTCTGAAAAAATAAAATGTGAAGATTATTACTACATGTGTACTTTTATATTACAAAGTCCAATAACTTACATTTGTACGTATCACTTAAAAGTGAAATAACTATAAATTATATCAATGTTAATACCAACTGACTTTTAGTAAAAGACCTGACACAGCACCTTTTGGAAGACTTTTTCATTATGCAGGCTCACCCTGTCATTAACCAATGCAGCCACTGACTAATTCTTTTCAAGACTGGCTAAAAAATATTGTAAATGCCTACTTTTCTGGCAATGGCTAATATTTCTTGGCAATTTTTGGTACATGTTTTGTGTGGATCATACTGTCATTCAAAAAGGAAACAGACATCTACATGTACAATTGACAATGCAGTTACAAGGGCATGCTTGATTGGTAATTTAAACAAGATTGTCTCAATATTTTCCCAATTATGTAAACCCAGACTTACAAATAGTGTGCCACAATAGCCCAGTCAGCAGAGCAACAGAACTTCCTAACAAAAGGCTTCAAAGGCAAAAAAAAAAAAGGCAAAAGGGTTCAATTTTGATTTTTGTTATATCACCTGTCCACCAGCACCTAATGGCTAAATGGAGGTTAAATGGTCCCAGGTTCTGCAGTCTGATACCTTTGTTGGATTATACAAGTGTTGTAGCACTTAAAAAGCTGTTGGAAATATGGACCACTTAAGAAGGACAAAAAAATACACAGTAAATATCTCTTCCTGCCTCACGGATACAATACAAGTGGCAGGGATTTTAAGTAATCACACCCCTTACTAACAAATCAACATGTCATGTCATGTTCCTGTCCAATTCACAAATGCCGCAGCTAATGGTTCTTGCTAAGAAGTTAAAACTGGTCAAACGTTTACACATATCCATTTAACATAAGATAGCTGCAGATCACAATAGGTCACCTGATCCTCTAAGATCTACAATGCAGTAAAACTGTAGTATAAAATTTACAGTACTGGTCAAGTACCAATAGCCAACTTGGACCAGTAGCTGGCTAGTACATGATTTCAGCTATATAGAACATGATTGATTTTGTGAGATTATTTTTAGATCAATCATCAACTGTTGGACATTTTTTTAAAACAGAAGGAAAAATGAAAAAATTGTCATGGTACATATAAGTACTAAAGTCGAAATCACACCATAGCTGTCTACTGATCCTTGACCAGTATAATTCAATGTTTTGTGAAAGACTTTTCTTGTCTTTGATCAGTTTCCTACAGAAAAGTAGCATGTACATGTACATACATGAAAAGATGCTGAATGGACCCAAAGAGGGACTACATTCTCATGTGCCCCTTGCTCATTGCCCCTACCGGATAATATACAAGACATTCATACTTACTCATCAAGTTTAGGAAAGTTTAGGTAGACTAGAACCAAAGCTAAAACTGAAGTCAAAAATATGAATATGAGAATGGCAAAGGATTTTCTGCTACTTCCATAATCTGTAACTGACTTGGATTTCAGTTGAGTAAAACTGTTATCTTTTGGTGAATTGTGTTGGTTATCTGTAAAACAGTAAAAATACAAAAAAAAAAGATTTAAAATACTGATAGTGATAGAACACTGGAATGTACACTGAGTCATTGACTGATCATGATGAATCCTTTTCTTGTTACTTAAATAAAAAAGTAATCTTGAACATAGTATAAAAGTCAAAAATATTTCATTACTAATTAAACAAGAGGCCCAGTGAACCTTAACAGTCACCTGAGCAAAACAAAAAAATAGCTTCCATAAGTGTTGACCTGATCATTTCCGCACCATTGACATCTTTGTAGATATTTTCATGTGTAATACTTTTGCTTCTGTCACTTTCTCTCGGTCTATTATACTTTTCGAGATAATGGGCAAAAACGTGAAAAAAATCCACTTAAAAGGGAGATAACTCACATAAGCGTTGATTTGACAATTTCCGCCTTGTTTTTTTTTTGTAGATCTTTGCATGCAGATAATTTTTGCTTCTTTCACTTTGTCTCTGTTTATCATACTTTCCATGATGCCAAAACACAGTAGTCCAAAAACATGAAAAATTCACTTAAAAGGGAGATAACTCCCATAAGCGTTGACCTGACAATTTTGGCCCTGTTACATTGTAACCTTTTTGTAGATCTTTGCATGCTTAACATTTTTGCTCCTTCACTTTCTATCTATCATACATTTCAAAATAATCTCAAAAAATATTCAAAAACATGAATAATCCACTTAAAAGGGGAAATAACTCTCATAAGGGTCGACCTGACAATTTCAGCCATATTTTTTTTTGTAGATCTTGGGTTCTGAATATTTTTGCTTCTTTCATTTTTACTCTATTATTATACACGTACTATTCAAGATAATGTCAAAACATGAAAACTCCACAAAAAAGGAGAAATTACTCACATAATGATCGACTGACAATATCCACTAAAATAAAATATTGGTAGATTTTTACAAGCCGCTTATTTTAAGGTAGTTTTTTTTTCTAGCTTTAATAATTTTGGAGATACATCATTATCAAATAAAAAATATCTGTTGATGCTTGGTCCTAGCCCTTGACCTTTGACCCATGGCCTTGAAATTTTCTCAAAATCATCCTTAGATAATTCCTAACAACTTTCTCACATATCTTTGTATACAAAAAGTTGATCAGTTTTGAGTTATTAAACAATTTGTAATACAACTGTATCCTGTGTTACCGAAGCGTCCCCTAGTGACTTGTTAATAGACAGAATTAAGTTTTCTTAGCAAACATTGTAGATATTGACTTTATAATCATAAATACAAAATTTGAAAATCATCTGATCATTGGTTCATGAAAAAAAGATTTTTAAAGATGTACCAAGTTTTGGTACTTTTTGGGGTTCCTATGGGTTCCAGCCCCTTTTCATTCACAAACTTTATGTAGCTTCACATGGGAATATTTCCTGCCAAGTTTAGTTGAAATTAGCCTTTGAGAAGAAGAAGAAGAAAATGCCTAAAAGATAATGACGCACAACGACTGACAAAAGATGATCGCAATAGATCACCCTGAGCCTTTGGTTCAGGTGACCCAAAAGTATAGAAATACATGTACAAAATATTTTGTATATGCAACTCGTGTCACAGGAAAAAAATATGTGCCATCTTAAGAATTATATTTCCTTAATTCTCCAGTTAATATACTTTATGGTGGCCCAATATGGCCACACCAATGCAACAACTATTTAACTTTTTTTATACATAATGTATTGAAAATCTTTCATACTATCGCAGTTGTTTGACAGGGAACCAGTCACAGCATCATATTCATTTGAATATATGCACAATCGGCACATCCAGCAAGGTCAAAACATGGACATGCCTTTCGTCTCTGCTCAGAGTACTTTCAAGTTGTTTACATCAAACAAATGCAGACAATGATTACAGTAAGATACAATTTACATCAGTCCCGGCTCTTGCATTTTCCTGTCAGCTGTAATAGGCTACTGTACACAAATCTCACAATGCAACAATAAGTAATTTTCGGGTTGGACACGTTTTGAATTTGAGTGTCAAGCATTTAGGCGTTAATGAAGTTATCATACTGAGCTGAATAAAATCACTGAATTATTCAGGTTAGAAAATCCCAAGAATTTTTCAAATATAAGTTGAATTTTCAAGAAACCATCTCAAATTAGCAAGATATCTTGAAATAAATAATCAAATATCAAGACATCATCTGGAATTTTCAGGAAACTAGACAATGCTAGATCTAGATCTCAAAATTTAAAAATACAATACATTATCTTTAAGTCTCATTTTAATTTTATCTAAGCCTATTGTTTGTTTGATTATTGGTATGAGAGAGAGAGAGAGAGAGAGAGAGAGAGAGAGAGAGAGAGAGAGAGAGAGAGAGAGAGAGAGAGAGAGAGGGACGCCTAAAACACAACTAGTTAAATCCGTTTCAATAAATATAATAATTAGCATTCAGAAATCAGTAGTATATCGAAGACGACCAAAACTGATTCGTGTCGAGCACATATTTGTCGTTTTCACGCCAATACGAGACATTCGTTTCAAAATAAATATTTTTTTAAAATTTCAGCAAAATTTTATCATTCAACGAAATCTAAAGTCAAAGTCTAAAAATAATGACGAAACCTCTATACTAAACCTGTAATGTGTTTGACTTTTTCATTATCGTTGTTTTGTTTTGATGATGTCAAAGTGATATTCGTGTGCTATTCAACTTTAAAACAAAGATGTGAAAATTACTGTATACCATACAGAATCATTTCCGCCATAATGTTTTCTGGATTTTATGGTGTCCAAATTTATAACAGTTTTAGAGTAGCTTTTCCTAATTACAACTAGATGAATTAATCAACTTACTTTGTGGTACGTTATGGAGATTCATTTTCGTTGACATGTAACATGTAATCATACCTGTCAAAATACTTGTCTGGGGTTTAACGGTCGAACTTTTTCAGCTGAAATATGTTGTAGCAAAATAAACAAAGTACTCAACAAGAAAAAAATGTAATTTCAAAAAATCTGCCATTTTATCTAAAAGGGAACACAAAGTTTTCTAGTCGACTTTGAAAAATTTAGATAATGACATTTTTGAAGAATACCTATAATTACTAAAGCCAAAATTACATTGTGTTATATTGAATGTTTAAAATGTATTTCTTAATTTGGACTTTTTACACTGAATATTCTAATTCAGTTGAATTTGGAATGCATAAAAAAATAACAAGTGCCTTTTAATCTCAGTTTGATTGCTAAATTTTTGATGATACTTTTTAAAGTCAAAGCTTGATTGATTGATATTTATTATTTTCTTTTTTTCGGGGAGATTTGAACATTTATTAATGCATACCCAAATATTTATTTGAAATCTTCGTGTACCTTATTCATTAATTGATAAGATAAAACAAAAGATGTGAAAATTACTGATAAAGAAAAATAATCCTTTTAAAAAGAAAAAAAAAAGATTATTGAGGTTATATAAATGTGTTTTCTGTCATTAATCATTTTGTTAAATTCAATCAATGTGTCCGTATAAAATATTATGTAAATTTAAAAATGTATTTTCACAAATTTAAGATCATGGATAGTTTATGGCTGACGTCATAGAAGACACCACGATCTCGCTTCGATATTTCTCAGTAAAGATTGAGGATTGATACGGAAGCTGCATGAAATTAATATAACATCTTGGGACAGAACATATTAGTGATTATAGGTGCTGGATGTTTAATTTTAGATATACATCAACTAGATGATTAGGTAATCCACAGTACAGGTCATTGTGTTGTACCGGTACGTTAATGACACCTCTGATGGTCTAATCATTTTAGTCAAAGGGTTATTAGTCTTTGTTTTCACAACTATCTGGAAGATATAACTTTCATAACCATTGTCTTAATACGTCAATGTGGAGCGTCAGAAATTTCAAGCTTATTTTTTGTGCAATTAATAGACTGAAAATTACGATTTAGAACATTTAATCCTGCCTCCACCGATCGCCGGGAATGGACAAGAAGCGGTTGTAGGAAATCGGTTGAAAATTAGCCTTTTGTATGTCTGTAGACAAGCGGTGATGAATAGAAAAACAGTACCGCCGAAGTAGTATGCCTAAATGATGTTCTAGCCTTTTGTAGGCTGATGACAGTGCCAGAGGTAGCCTAATTTCTGTGGAGACGCTGGGTAAAGCCTGCGTATTTTATATGCTGAGACATAAAAACTTTCTCGATTTTACCCAGCATTTCCACAGAAATTATGCCAGAGGCAGTGGCGAGAATATGAAACCTGACATGAAATTAGAAATTTATGATTTTATAGTAGCCTAGCTGCTGCCATGGTATATAAAGCTTGGTTAACTAAGCAGTTTGATAACTGTAAGCCTGTATTGTTTAAGTGTATGTATGATATGAACTAAGGCATTGCCTTGAAATGAGCGCAGCTCCTTGTTTTATAAATGCAAGAAAAAGTGTTCATTGGGAGTCTATTCGCTTTTGCAAGAGCAACACCGGTCCGGCAAAATGATGTCACACTCACAGTTTACGTTAATTTATGTAATTAAGGCACCCTTTTTGGAGTATTTTAGATTTATGGGCTCCTTGATTTGTGTCAAAAAATTAACTTTCAGTTTATAAGGCGCCCTAAATGGAGTTTCATCAATCTGGGGTTTGAAATCAACCTGAAATATTCATGCAGCATGTCCTAGATAGATATGGCCCAGAAGTTGTTTAAAAATCTACATGTATGAAGTTAAATCATTCCTTTATAAAAGTGAAAAATGTCTGTGAATAAACATTCCTTTTATGTTGTTTATGTTCTCTACCGCATGATGAAAACGACTCATGGAGTAAACGCTATCACGCATAGTTATATATACTGTTCTTAATAAGTACTGATCCATAATCAATCAAGTTTGTCAAATAAAACATGCTTCTTTATCACCATTCTGGTGTTATTAATTTAGTCAGTCTTTAAATTTATGTTGTTATAAATTATATCAAGAGCACAATTTGATTTCAAATTGAAAATGAAATCCCGGTAATGTACGAATTTATTTGGACATTCAGGAAATAGACTTTAACCTTTACTGCCATCTCCTAATGGCATAGGCCTACCTGTTTGTTGGTAAATCAGCCAGTTACTAATTAGGCATGCATTAAAAAACAATCCATAATGACTATTGGTATCAATTATGTAACTGACAAACATAATTCAAAATGTCGACATGGAAATGTCAAAACACATGGCTTTTGAAAATCAAGATCGAGGTACCAACTAAAGTGTATTGCCTAATGCCTGCTACATACTCAAGAAAGTATTACAAAATGATTATAATGGACACTTTAACACCACAACTCGGATTAAACTTAGTAACTGAACTTTGCAATAACATAACAGCTCAAGGCAAAATAAGTTCTGCTTTCAACGTGTGTCCAAGCTGAAGACTGAAGTGAAGATTTTGTGAGTCTATTCAATCAGTCTCTGTTCATATCTAAAATCTATTTGGTAATTATTTAATTGAACTGACGTTAAAAGATCGTCTGGTATTATTTATTTACTGTATTTATCATTAAAGCTGTCAAAAGACGTTTCGTTTTCATTTTTTTTAGGGGGGGGTATTTATTTTCATTTCAAAGGGTGCCTTTATTGAAATAAATTTTGGTCTTAATTAGAGCAGCACCTTAATTAGATAATTACGGTAATTGTGACATCGAATATTTAGAACATGAGCACCTCTGCAAAAATGTGACCATAAAAAGTCTCAAAAACGTTTGATTGGAATAGAGTAACTTGTGAAGTGTCAGGTTGACATGGTCCATCATCGGCCATGTTGGCTTGAAAATATTTTTAGGCTTTACACTGTACAGCCTCTGACACAGTTCTGTCACTTTTCTATTTTATGTACACATTTTAATATCTATGAGTTGATACAGGATGGTTGAATCACTACTGGTTTGGTAGTAATTACCAGTGGTAAATCTAGCAGTATACCAATGGACCATGTCAACAGCATTGATGTTTTGTGCGATATGTGGATTTCAGAGGAGGGAATGTACTCCAGGGTTGGGCAAACAAAGGTTTTGTTAGCCTGTGCTTTCTGAGTTCTGGCTGCACATGCCAATATTTTGTCTAAGGAAAGCAAGGAACTGTATCTGGTTTGCCTGGGTTGTCTTGGTGATGTTGTCCACAGGAGTGTTCCAAGACACATCTTTGTTGATGCCTATAAGTACCTGGCAGCGGTGACATGCTGTAGATGGTGGCTGTGGATAAAGTAGCCAAATTTCATGTTCATATATGCCTCAGGCCAACATTTCTTTTATATATATATATATATATATATATATATATGAACAATTCTGTGACAAAATATAAATTCAGTGCTGATATCGATTAACACATTTTTCACTAATACTTTAATATAGAGACCAAAGACAGCAGTTTCAGAAATTTAAAATCTTTAATTTTATTTTTAGGGTACATGGTAGACGATTAATTGGATAGCATAGGTGTAAAGTTCAGAGACAGAAAAAAACAAATATGGCACGGTTAAAGTATGCCAGTGATATGGACAAATCAGTTTTGTTGAACAACTTTGAAGCCAGAGGCTGGGTTCCTGTAAGTCCGGATGATGATTGGAATTTTTACTGGTAGGTTTTATGTCTCTCAGTGGTTATAATGAGATCCGGACAGACATGTCATAATACATATCACTGAATGTAGGACTGTAGTGGTGTTCTATAAGATAGTGACAGATATGTCATAATATATATCACTAAATGTAGGACTATAGTGGTGTTCTATAAGATAGTGACAGATATGTCATAATATATATCATTAAATGTAGGACTGTAGTGGTGTTCTATAAGATAGTGACAGATATGTCATAATATATATCACTAAATGTAGGACTGTAGTGGTGTTCTATAAGATAGTGACAGATATATCATAATATATATCATTAAATGTAGGACTGTAGTGGTGTTCTATAAGATAGTGACAGATATGTCATAATATATATCACTACATGTAGGACTGTAGTGGTGTTCTATAAGATAGTGACAGATATATATATAATATATATATCACT
This sequence comes from Atrina japonica, assembly GCA_030159075.1. Classification (NCBI taxonomy): domain Eukaryota; kingdom Metazoa; phylum Mollusca; class Bivalvia; order Pterioida; family Pinnidae; genus Atrina; species Atrina japonica. The sequence continues at coordinate 769,872 of BROG01000163.1, forward strand.
AGGACTATAAGACAGATATATATATATATCACTAGATTAAGACTGTAGTGGTGCTCTTTTACATATTGTTGCATGTATTTGACTTTCTCTTACAGTTATGTCTTTGGTAATTACTTGATGATTTGGACATAACTAACTTTGACTGTTTTAACCAATTTCCCCCTAAAGACACACTTGGACTCATCTAAGTGATTGGTTTACAGAAGAATCAATTGTTTTTACGGTGTTGATGAGTTGGTTGATCAATATATGTTTATTTTTCTGTGCATTGCAGCATTGATTACCCACCTTTTCCACATACAATGATGTTATAGACAAATTTATACATCTTTATATATAATTTATTTACATATATATATATTTACATTTCCTGCAGCAGTCTCCCACAGACTCAGTGTTAATCTAGACAATGTTTATGTCAGCTATAAATGAAGTTCCTCATATGATGTCACACGATGATATGACTTCATTTAGTATAATGACGTCACACCCAAATTTTTCATTCAGAAAAACACTAAAGTTTACTGATCTACCTTGAACTTTGCTGTTCCATCATATTGATACTGATCACGTATAAGGCTGGGTATTCAATTTCATTATTTCGTTTTCAGTTTGTAAATTATGGTATGTAAATATAACTAGGTCACCATTCTATTTATTTATCACCCAGACGGCATCCATATTGACAATAAATGCACTCTGATAAGTGTTCATTCGTTAAATAAAATATGAAGAGAACACACCAAATGCTTGTATGTTTGTATCAAATGGTACACATTTAGAAAAAAGAAATTGTATAAAAGTTTTTATCATTACAATTCCAGGGCAAATGTACAAAGCATTCGGAATATTTTTAGTGTTGACTGTGGATACAGACTCACAGATGATCAGTAAGTACATAAGACTAAATCATTATCAGTGAGTATATTCAACTGTGAGACATTATCAGTGAGTATATTCAAATGTGAGACATTATCAGTAAGTACATTTTACTGTGAAACATCAGTGAGTACATTCACCTGTGAGACATCAGTGAGTACATTTTACTGTGAGACATCATCACTGAGTATATTTTTCTGTGAGTTATTATCACTGAATCCATTTAACTGTGAGTAATTATCTGTGAGTGCATTTAACTGCATTATTATCTGTGAGTCCATTTTTTTGTGAGTTGTTATCAGTGAATCCATCTAACCGTGAGTAATTATCTGTGAGTGCATTTAAATGAGATATTAACTGTGAGTCCGTTTAACTGAGTTATTATCATTGAGTCCATTTAACTATGGGTAAATGCCATTGAGTGTGTTTAACGGTGGGCCATTATAATAAATGAGTCCATTTAATTATGAGTTATAATCAGTGAGTCTATTTAACCGTGAGTCATTATCTGTGAGTCCATTTAACAGTTATTAGCAGTGAGTACTTGAGTCATTATCAGTGAGTAAATCTAATCATGAGTATTGCCATTGAGTATATCAACTGTGGGCCATTATAATCATTGAATGTGAGTCATGTGAGTACATTGAGTTATTATTAGCCATTAATTAGTTAATATATTAACTGTGGTTGTCAGTGAGTACATTTATAATCTGTTTACATTTATTTAACTTGATTAGTGAGAACATTTTCATTTGAGTACATTTCACTGAGTTATTATTAGCACAATTAATTAGTTAATATCAGTGAGAACTTTTAATTGTGAGTTGTCAGTGAGTACATTTAGCTGTTAGTCATTATCTGTGAGTATATACATGCATATTTAACTGAGTTAGTATTAGTGAGAACATTTAACTGTGAGTCATCAGTGAGTACAGTTTAACTGCAAGTAATTAATAGTGAGTACATCTAACTATGAGTAATTGAAATTGAGTAAGTTTAACTTTGGGCCATTGTAAGTGAGTACATTTAACTGTTAGTATCAATATGTACATTTAACTATGAGTTAGTTTCAGTGAGCACAATGGATTGTGAGTCATTATTAATGAGTACATTTAACTGTACATTGTGACCAATAAATATTTTAAATTGTGAGTTTTGAAAGTTAATTCAATTGTTAGTATTTATTATTTAACTGTTAGTTATTATCACCTCGTGACGAGTTGCCGAGGGGATATAGGGATCTGCCCATACGTAAGTACGTGACGTACTATATTTGTCCAAAGCATAACTCTCACACCATGCATGATAATTATATAATTTCATCAAACTTCATGCACATCAAGACCACATCGAGGCGGAGTGCACTGTGCAAGAACCGTAACTCTTGCTTCTCTTTTCACAGAGTTATTCTCCTTTGTAAAAAAAATTAAATTTTTCCCTTAAACCCTTAAATTTTTCTCAAACCATGCATGAAAATTTCATCAAACTTTATATATGTCAAGACCACATAGAGGCGAATGCAGTGTGCAAGAACCCAACTCTTGCTTCTATTTTCACAGTTATTCCTCTCTGTAAAAAAAATTAATTTTCCCCTTGTCCGGAGCATAACTCTCAAACCATGCATGGTAATTTCATCAAACTTTATACACATCAAGACAACATTGAGGCAGGGTGCAGTGTGCAAGAACTGTAATTCTTGCTTCCGTTTTCACAGAATTGTTCCCTTTTGTAAAATAATTAATTTCCTTGTCCGGAGCATAACTCTCAAACCATGCATGATAATTTCATCAAACTTCATACACGTAAAGACCACAAACCTAGTTGAGTATCAATTTGGTGTTGATAAACAGATCACATTCCATTTGTGTCGGCCTGTTCAATTCATAATTCACGTTCATCATCAGGATTCTGTTCTGAGGGAGTTAGTATCGTCTGCGATACCTTGTTATCAATTTGCTTAAACAGTTAGTATGTAAATCTTAATTGTGAGGTTGATGACTAAGTAATTAGGCCAAAAATGAAATAGTCTTGTTTTTGTGACTTAACGAACTCACCTTATAATCCCAACTCAAATATTTTAAGGGATGTTCGTCCACTTATTTTTTTTCTTGTCAAAATCTGGAATTTTGTCCAGTTACATAATCATATCAAAAGTAAAAAGAAAATTACAAGAAAGAATTTCCAGCTGATCCACCCCCTCTTAAAACCAGTGATTATGTACATCAAATAGATGGCCTTAGCTGTTAGTTATGGTGATGAAGATGTGAGTTTGTGAGTTATGATCTGATATTTGAGTTACTATGAGTGTTAGATTATGAGTACACAGATACACACATAAAACACATACATAAAATACATACACATACATAAAACACATACACACATACATAAAACACATACACATATATAAAACACATACACATACATAAAACACAAACACATACATAAAACACATACACATACATGAAACACATACACATACATAAAACACATACACATACATAAAACACATACACATACATAAAACACATACACATACATAAAACACATACATAAAACACATACACATACATAAAACACATACACATACATAAAACACATACATAGATACACATACATAAAACACATACATAGATACACATACATAAAACACATACATAAATACACATACATAAAACCCATATGCAGATACAATACATAAAAAACATACTCAGACACAAAACACACATACAAACACATACAAACACATACACATACACACACACGGACACACAGATACACACACAGACACACATACAGACACATACAAACACATACACAAACACACACACACAGATACAGACACAGACACATACACACACATACACACACACACATACAGACACACATACAGAGACATACACATAGATCTTATGTAGGACAAGATGATATACTGTTCTCTATGGTCATTTGACCTCTATAAAATGACAAAAACAACACTGATTTTCAGACATGACTCGGATGACTCATATATCTGTGCAGTATATGTAAAATACAACAAGAGGAAAGATGTTCTATTTTAGATCCAGCAGACTATTTTTCCAGGCTTGACTGATTTTGGAATTCATTCACAGTAAAGTAAAAATATTCAGGGTTCTGTCAAAATCCCAGACAACACTCCTTTTTGTAAAGATAAACTTATACAGGTAAAAATTGACATATGTATAGGTGTTATATTTCACTGTGCTCCTATTTGCATAATATTCAAAGTTTTGTCAAAAACTCAGACAACACTCCCCCTTTTTTTCAAATAAATTGTTAAGTTGTACAGGTGTAAATTGACATGTGTTCAGGTGTGTTATTTCACTTTGCTCCTATCTGCAAGTCTTCAAAGAGCAGTTGTCCATATTTACACCTCAGTTACATGTACGTCATATGTGTGATGACTTTAAAAAATTCAAAAATGTCAGTTGCTTTAGTGTAGATATAAAAACTTACAGATATTGAAAATAGTGAAAGATATTCAAAATATTTAAATACAAATGTATATTAAAATTCCTCAAAGATATTAGAAATACTAAAAGACATAAAAATATTTTTTCTTTCAGTAATAATGTTTGCTTATATAAAGATATAACATTCTCATTAATTACACTTGCACATATTGTTTTTTTTACAAGTATTACGAATCGAATGTGGAAATAATAGTTGATGTTAGTGGGCATGCATCGAAATTGTGGGCAATATTCATACTGACCTCGCATTCAAAACTTTGCAGAATTATTAAGATTGTTAAATATTTTTAACATTATCAATAGTACCAAAATTCTAGTTTTACTAAAAAGGTCAAAATGAATGCTCAGGACAATTTTTTCTGTCAATAAGACTTCATCACTTCAACAGTTGAGCTCGAATTTAATGATAAATATATTTTTTCAAAAGAAAAAAGTGGTATCATACAAGGTGAAATAATTAACCTAAACATATTGACAAATCCATCTAAGAGTACCCATTCTACAAAGATGACTATTTTAGCTTTTCAAAAATTTAGAATTTATAAAGTACAATCCAATCGAAGTATAATACTTTAATAGTATAAAATAAAATAAATATGATGCAAGGACAGTTTTTATTTGTAAATAATTGCTGCATAAACACCCTTCACATTTTTATAATGGAATGCCCTAAGATTATGGCGTCATGATTTCTAAATATGAATGACATTGTCTTGACATAGGAAAGCCTATTCAGTGAAACTTGTATATAAAGATCCCCATAGGGACACAACAAAACCAGCCTTTATAGGGAGGTGGATTTATATAGAGGTTGATTTGTACACAATGGTTCTACTGGGGACAGCAAAAAACAGTCTTTGTGACCAGGTAGTCTTTTACAAATCGCTAAAGCAGATTTTACTGTATATATGATATTAAAATCTGGTGTCAGAAATGTATGCTTCTGTGAAATGTTTGGTAAGGTTTATCACTCAGTCGATCTGGGTCTTTGTCTTGGTACGATTCATCTTAGGTACAAATTATCCTTGTAACTTTTACATTTGACACAAATTACTTAACCGGCAAATCTCTTAGACATCTAAAAAGATGGTTGGAAAGTAATCAGACGTTTGTCTTGTTTCAATTTTCATGTATTTTTACATCACAAAAATATCAATGATTTTTGGCATCTGCATCCTGCTTTAAATGGTAAATCGTATTGTCTGGAGATTTTTGTATGAAGTACTCCCTTTCCGAAAAAAAAAAATAATTAGCTTATGCTGCTGTAAAAATACTAAAAGTTATTGAAAATATGAAAATGTATTAAAAACACTAAAAGATATTGAAATACTGAAAGATATTAAAAATATGAAAATGTATTACAAATCCTAAAAGATATTAAAAATATGAAAATGTTTTCAAAATACTAAAAGATATTAAAAGTATGAAAATGTATTAAAATACTAAAAGATATTAAAAATATCAAAATGTATTAAAAATACTAAAATATATTAAAAGAAGTAAAGCATATCAGTATATAATGAGCCATGTTTATAAACTTTTGAGAAGTTGTCTTTGACTTATGTTGTGTTATTGTACTTGTAAACACTAGTTACCTATCTCCCACTTACCTTTGTTTGTGTGTGTGACCTCATTTTCTTCCTCGTCGGGCAGAAATACATCGTCATATTCATCATCATCATAATCCATGAGTGAAGAACGATGATATTGTGAACTACTTCCTGTGATGTTCTGTACATTTGTAATCAGTCATCTTAGCAGACATTCTCGAATACTGTAGTTGATATAGGTAATATACATGTAATAAAAATGTTGTTTTTGTTGTCTAAATTGTCCTGTGACTTTATATACATAAACATTTGTTATCAATCATTTTAGCAGACCTCTTGTCGAATATTACTGTAGATGATACAAGTTATAACGTGAAAATGTTATGGTTGTCTAAAATTAGTACTCTTGTGAAGTGGTTTTCATCTATATTTACTCTGGTTATAGTAATAGGAAGATGTTGATACACAAAAATTAAGTGTTTATTGGAGCTAATGAAGAAGGAATTCAGTTGTCAGTTAGTTGTCATGGGGATGATAAATCCAATATTGAAGTGATTATTCAAAGATTAATTAGTTGATTAGTTCTTCTTTTTTTTTTATAGTTACTGGTAGTCTAAAATGAATCTTTCTATGCTACAACATGTACAACATGTACAACATGTACAACATGTACAACATGTACAACATGTACAATGTATTGGGTACAGTGAAACCTGTCTTGGGAGACCACCCCATCTGCTACTGAAATGTGGTCTCTCGTGACAGGTGATCTCTCAAGATATGTTTTACCTATCAGAGAATCATCTAACCATGTGAGTTTCAGAATGTGATCTCATAAGACAGAATTGGTCATTCTGAGAGTGGTCTTTCAAGACAGGTTCCACTGTATTTTATTTAGTAAGAATAGTAAGAATTACATGTGGGTTACTTATACATTTAACACAATATTTTACACTATAAATTAATGACGCTTGGCCTATACTGTTATTTTGACAAACTTACACATGTATGCCTTAAAAGTAGACAAAGTCAGTTTACAGGATTTTTCCAATTATTTTTGCTAACATTACATGTACAATAGGATATATCACTCAGCAGGAATGTGATAGGAAGTAAAGCTATGGTACTTACTTATAGCTGTTAAATACAAAAGGAAGTTGTTATAATAGGATTACTTTGTTTTGTAATAATGAGTGTTTCAGGATATTGTAGAACGATCTGGCATTTTATTTATGCATTCTAAATTTAGTCAGGTGACCATTCACAATCCAAAGCTTTCTGTTCTTTCACTTTTATCATGATAATGGCCTCTTGGGACCTAATTTTCACTATTTTTTCTCTTTTGATCAATTAATCATATTTGTGATGTATGTCCATCCTAAAATGTTTCAGTAGGATTTTTGGATTGATTGTTATGACCTTTAGAGGTTGATTGATATGACCCTTTGAGGATGATTGTTATGACCTTTAGAGGTTGATTGATATGACCTGTTGAGGATGATTGATATGACCTGTTGAGGATGATTGATATGACCCTTTGAGGATGATTGATATGACCCTTTGAGGATGATTGTTATGACCTTTAGAGGTTGATTGATATGACCTGTTGAGGATGATTGATATGACCTGATTTGAGGATGATTGATATGACCCTTTGAGATTGTTATGACCTTTATTGATTGATATGAGGTTGAGGATGATTGATATGACCCTTTGAGGATGATTGTTATGACCCTTTGAAGATGATTTATGACTCTTTGAGGATGATTGATATACCCTTTGAGGATGATTGATATGACCCTTTGAGGATGATTGTTATACTCTTTGAGGATGATTGGTTGACCCTTTGAGGATGATTGTTATGACTTTTTGATTGAATGACCCTTTGAGGATGATTGAGTTTGAGGATGATATGACCCTTTGAGGATGATTGTTATGACCCTTTTAGGATGATTGTTATGACCCTTTGAGGATGATTGATATGACCCTTTGAGGATGATTGATATGGCCCTTTGAGGATGATTGATATGACCCTTTGAGGATGATTGTTATGACCCTTTGAGGATGATTGATATGACCCTTTGAGGATGATTGTTATGACCCTTTGAGGATGATTGTTATGACCTTTAGAGTTTGATTGATATGACCCTTTGAGGATGATTGATATGGAGGATGATTGATATGACCCTTTAGGATGATTGTTATGACCCTCTGAGGATGATTGATATGACCCTTTGAGGATGATTGTTTGACCCTTTGAGGATGATTGTTATGACCCTTTGAGGATGATTGATATGACCCTTTGAGGATGATTGTTATGACCCTTTGAGGATGATTGTTATGACCTTTAGAGTTTGATTGATATGACCCTTTGAGGATGATTGTTATGACCCTTTGAGGATGATTGATATGACCCTTTGAGGATGATTGTTATGACCCTTTGAGGATGATTGATATGACCCTTTGAGGATGATTGTTATGACCCTTTGAGGATGATTGATATGACCCTTTGAGGATGATTGATATGACCCTTTGAGGATGATTGTTCAGACCCCTTGTGATTAATAAAACCCTTTGAGGATAATTGTTAGGCCCTTTGAGGATGATTGTTATGAGTTTTTAAGGATGATTGTTAAGACTTTTTGAGGTGATTGTTTAGATTTTTTGAGGATGATTGTTATGACTTTTTGAAGATGATTGGTAGGCCCTTTGAGGGTGATTGGTAGGCCCTTTGAGGATGAATATTAAGACCACTTGAGAATGATTGTTAAGACATCTTGGGAATGATTGTTAAGACCCCATGAGTATGATCTTTAAGACCTATTGAGGATTGTAATCTAAATTAAGACCCTTTGAGGATGATTGTTAAGACGCTTTTAGGATGATTGGTAAGCCTTTTGAGGATGATTGTTAAGATGCTTTTAGGATGATTGGTAAGCCTTTTGAGGATGATTGTTAAGACACTTTTAGGATGATTGGTAAGCCTTTTGAGGATGATTGTTAAGACACTTTTAGGATGATTGGTAGCCTTTTGAGGATGATTGTTAAGACGCTTTTAGGATGATTGGTAAGCCTTTTGAGGATGATTGTTTTGTCTCTGTAGAAGATTTTTAAAGTCCTTTGAGAATGATTTTTATGCATGATCTTTTGACAATGACTATTCGTGCCTATTGATGATAATTGTTAAGGCCCATTGAGGGTGGTTGTTAAGAGCCTTTGAAATACTTGTTTTTCTGTGTCTCTTTATAATCTGAGCTCTACATCCATTTTACTTTTGCTGAAAAAAAATGGAACCTGTCTTGCAACTGGTCTGCCACTGAAATGTGGTCTGTCAAGACAGAAAGATACATATAGTCTTTCAAAAGAGGTTTTATATTTTAAAAGGATTATTTAATTAAATGATTTATTTTATGTTGTCCCAAAAGGCAGGTGGTCTTTTATGGGAGGTATCTCATGGCAGTTTCCACTCTATATGTAATACATCTTTGTTTATTTAAATTTTCCTCATTTTTAGAATGGACTCCTTTGACTGTTGGCAAAATATTCACTGACTTTTCTGTACTATTGTTTACAGGGTTATAAACCACTTCCCAAATCATGTAGAGTTAACACGAAAAGATTTAATGGTGAAAAACATAAAACGATATCGCAAAGATTTGGACAAAGAGGGCAATCAACTAGCAGAGAAAGATGAAAATGGCCGATATATTCATCTAGGTATTTATACATGTTTTTATGGATATTTTTAATTATACATAATTTATGTGATTTATAATTAACATGTGGCTCTATGTCCTGGTGACAATATAGTTTTGAAATTGAATCTCTGTTAAAAGATGAAATTGATTTATAAAATGAAGTACATGTATTCAAATCTAATTATTGTTTTCTAACTGACAGTTTAAAAACATATTTTATTTGATATTTTTTCAGATTTGATGTTTTATTTGATTTTTTTCAGATTTGATGTTTTATTTGATTATATTTTTCAGATTTGATGTTTTATTTGATTTTTTTCAGATTTGATGTTTTATTTGATTATATTTTTCAGATTTGATGTTTTATTTGATTTTTTTCAGATTTGATGTTTTATTTGATATTTTTTCAGATTTGATGTTTTATTTGATTATTTTCAGATTTGATGTTTTATTTGATTTTTTTCAGATTTGATGTTTTATTTGATTTTTTTCAGATTTGATGTTTTATTTGATTTTTTTCAGATTTGATGTTTTATTTTATTATATTTTTCAGATTTTATACCACAAATTTCATGTTGCCAGATGATGTATTATTTTATTGTGGAAGAATTCAGATTTGATGGTTTTATTTGATTTTTTTCAGATTTGGGAAGGGTTTTTATTATATTTTTCAGATTTTATACCACAAACATTCATGTTGCCAGCTGATTATAATCTATTTGTGGAAGAATTCAGACCTGGTAACACAACTTGATCATGTCAAATAATTTGGGAAGGGTAAAAAAAAATTTTAAACTGAACTATGTTTGTGATATTCTGATATGCCTCAAAAACTAGAGGGGAGTCTTACCTGGTATTCTTTTTGCTGCAAATTTTTGGTTTGATTTAATGAGCGGCATGGCTACTTAAAGCCCTTGCCACTTGCCCCACATGAGGCAGGGAGAGAGATGTGTAGTGTGTGTGTTAATATTCTTGCTTGAGTGGTCCATATTTCAAACAGGTTTTAAAGTGTCACTACACTTATACAATCTGACGAAGGTAATCAAACTGCACATCCTATAGACAACATTTACCTTCTATCTAGGAATAAAGCTGTATGGACAGGAGATGAAATCTCACATCTGAAATTCTGGCACGACTGGGAATCGAACCAGAGACCTTCATGTTGAAGATCCTGGTGCTCTACCAACTGAGCTTAATACAGTCAACATTCAGCAATGTCATTATTTTGCCAGAGTTATTGGCCTTTTAATGGTCTATGACATGTCTGTTCTGTTTGGTAATATTACACTTGTAAAATTAAGGCTAAGATATATCTGTTCTCATAATCTTGATATATATGTAGCGATAGCATATATATACAGTGTTACATGTGTCATGTACACTTATACACTTGAGGCAATGGACAGGTCTGTTCCCAGCATGTTATGGAATAACAGTGACGTGTCAAAATGGATGCAACTTCTTTATTTTTCTCTATATACATGTATGTCATATAAATTCACAATTTTTCAAAACATTCATGGAAAGTCATTTCTAGAAAAACTTATATCAAAAACTCAAAATATCTAAAAGTTTCATTGTGTGTTAGCTCATTATGTACAAATGTTCTGTTTTGAAGATTCAGAAATTTTAATAGAAAATTTCTTTCTTTATATCACCATTCCCAATTAAAAACATATTAAAAAGAAATATAAAAAGTTTTTTTCCTGCAAAAACTCATCAGTACTATAAATAAAGCAATAGAAATACAAATTTATAATAAAACAATGGTTAATTGGGGAAATTATATTGAAATTGAAAAGAAAATGACTTTTTCAAAAAATGTTGTTTTACAATGTACATGTATATGAAATATAATTATAGAGAAAAACAAAAAGTTGCATCAATTATGGCATGTCACTGTATATAAATTATTAACTTGAGGCAGTGGACAGGTCTGTTCCTAGCATCTTATGCTATAAGTATAGTATATAAATTGTAAACTTAAGGCAGTGGACAGATTTGTTCCCAACATTTTATGGTATAAGTATTAGTATATACCTTGTAAACTTCAGGCAGTGGACAGGTCTGTTCCTAGCATCTTATGCTATAAGTATTAGTATATACCTTGTAAACTTAAGGCAGTGGACAGGTCTGTTCCTAGCATCTTATGCTATAAGTATAGTATATACATTGTAAACTTCAGGCAGTGGACAGGTCTGTTCCCAACATTTTATGGTATAAGTATAGTATATACATTGTAAACTTAAGGCAGTGGACAGGTCTGTTCCCAACATTTTATGGTATAAGTATAGTATATACATTGTAAACTTAAGGCAGTGGACAGGTCTGTTCCCAGCATCCTATGCTATAAGTATAGTATATAAATTGTAAACTTCAGGCAGTGGACAGGTCTGTTCCCAACATTTTATGGTATAAGTATAGTATATACATTGTAAACTTCAGGCAGTGGACAGGTCTGTTCCCAACATTTTATGGTATAAGTATAGTATATACATTGTAAACTTCAGGCAGTGGACAGGTCTGTTCCTAGCATCTTATGCTATAAGTATAGTATATACATTGTAAACTTCAGGCAGTGGACAGGTCTGTTCCCAACATTTTATGGTATAAGTATAGTATATACATTGTAAACTTCAGGCAATGGACAGGTCTGTTCCCAACATTTTATGGTATAAGTATAGTATATACATTGTAAACTTCAGGCAGTGGACAGGTCTGTTCCCAACATTTTATGGTATAAGTATAGTATATACATTGTAAACTTCAGGCAGTGGACAGGTCTGTTCCCAACATTTTATGCTATAAGTATAGTATATACATTGTAAACTTCAGGCAATGGACAGGTCTGTTCCCAACATTTTATGGTATAAGTATAGTATATACATTGTAAACTTCAGGCAGTGGACAGGTCTGTTCCTAGCATTTTATGCTATAACTATAGTATATACATTGTAAACTTCAGGCAATGGACAGGTCTGTTCCCAACATTTTATGGTATAAGTATAGTATATACATTGTAAACTTCAGGCAGTGGACAGGTCTGTTCCCAACATTTTATGGTATAAGTATAGTATATAAATTGTAAACTTCAGGCAGTGGACAGGTCTGTTCCTAGCATTTTATGGTATAAGTATAGTATATACATTGTAAACTTCAGGCAGTGGACAGGTCTGTTCCCAACATTTTATGGTATAAGTATAGTATATACATTGTAAACTTCAGGCAGTGGACAGGTCTGTTCCCAGCATCTTATGCTATAAGTATAGTATATAAATTGTAAACTTCAGGCAGTGGACAGGTCTGTTCCCAACATTTTATGGTATAAGTATAGTATATACATTGTAAAACTTCAGGCAGTGGACAGGTCTGTTCCCAGCATTTTTATGGTATAAGTATAGTATATACATTGTAAACTTCAGGCAGTGGACAGGTCTGTTCCCAACATTTTATGGTATAAGTATAGTATATAAATTGTAAACTTAAGGCAGTGGACAGGTCTGTTCCTAGCATCTTATGCTATAAGTATAGTATATACATTGTAAACTTCAGGCAGTGGACAGGTCTGTTCCCAACATTTTATGCTATAAGTATAGTATATAAATTGTAAACTTCAGGCAGTGGACAGGTCTGTTCCCAACATTTTATGCTATAAGTATAGTATATACATTGTAAACTTAAGGCAGTGGACAGGTCTGTTCCCAACATTTTATGGTATAAGTATAGTATATACATTGTAAACTTCAGGCAGTGGACAGGTCTGTTCCTAGCATCTTATGCTATAAGTATAGTATATAAATTGTAAACTTAAGGCAGTGGACAGGTCTGTTCCTAACATTTTATGGTATAAGTATAGTATATACATTGTAAACTTCAAGGCAGTGGACAGGTCTGTTCCCAACATTTTATGGTATAAGTATAGTATATACATTGTAAACTTAAGGCAGTGGACAGATCTGTTCCTAGCATTTTATGGTATAAGTATAGTATATACATTGTAAACTTCAGGCAGTGGACAGGTCTGTTCCTAGCATTTTATGGTATAAGTATAGTATATACATTGTAAACTTCAGGCAGTGGACAGGTCTGTTCCTAGCATCTTATGGTATAAGTATAGTATATACATTTGTAAACTTAAGGCAGTGGACAGGTCTGTTCCTAGCATTTTATGGTATAAGTATAGTATATACATTGTAAACTTAAGGCAGTGGACAGGTCTGTTCCTAGCATTTTATGGTATAAGTATAGTATATAAATTGTAAACTTAAGGCAGTGGACAGGTCTGTTCCCAACATCTTATGGTATAAGTATAGTATATACATTGTAAACTTAAGGCAGTGGACAGGTCTGTTCCTAGCATCTTATGGTATAAGTATAGTATATAAATTGTAAACTTCAGGCAGTGGACAGGTCTGTTCCTAGCATTTTATGCTATAAGTATAGTATATACATTGTAAACTTCAGGCAGTGGACAGGTCTGTTCCCCAACATTTTATGGTATAAGTATAGTATATACATTGTAAACTTAAGGCAGTGGACAGGTCTGTTCCTAACATTTTATGGTATAAGTATAGTATATACATTGTAAACTTCAGGCAGTGGACAGGTCTGTTCCCAACATTTTATGGTATAAGTATAGTATATAAATTGTAAACTTCAGGCAGTGGACAGGTCTGTTCCTAGCATTTTATGGTATAAGTATAGTATATACATTGTAAACTTCAGGCAGTGGACAGGTCTGTTCTTAGCATTTTATAATATATGTAGCATACAAAACTGTTTACTTGTGGCTAAGAGCATGTCAGTCTACAGCATCTAGAGATATTTTACATACTGACTTTCAAATACAACATGGCTCAGACTACATGTTCCTCAGTTATACAGTGTATACAGTTATATTGTGTATTTTCAGCAAGAGGAGTTGGTATTTTCCTTGTTAACAAACTTTCACAGTTAAAGAAATGGTCCAGAGACAGCAAAACTAACAAGTAAGTTCTAGTTTTTTTCTAATGTTGAAAATTATGACTTAATGTGGTTTTTTTTTAACAAAAACTCAGATGTCAATGCTGTGTCAGTCGGACTTCAGGATTTGTAAAAAGATTTTGGGGGTGTAGTACATTACTGTGTGTTTTTTTGTTGTTGTGTTACTGTATACCTGGAAATTTTTGCCCCCATTTAATTTTTGCCCCATTTAATTTTTGTCGTTTTCACTCTTAAATGACAGGGTGAATTTAAATTGAAAGCGAATTTTTCAAGCTAGATAATTGAAGCACAATCATATACAGTGGAACCTTGTCTAAAGACCACCTCACTTAAGAAATCACCTCTCATTTCAAACTATATCTTTCCAGTCTCTTGGTAACTAGTTAAATAAGTACAGAACCTCACTTAAGAGACCACATACTCACTAATAGACAACTTTTAGACTGTCAGAAAGATGGTCAGTGGGGTTACACTGCACGCCATCCATAAGACTATGGTTGTTTAGAGCAAATTTAAGACAATATGAATATGTTTTCTGCTGTAAAAGGGCAAAAATTACCAGGGGCAAAAATAACCAGGTATACAGTGCATAAAGTAGGTCTTATAGTTAAAATCATTCAGCTTCATAATACACTTCAAACATGGGGCATCTATGGCCAAGTGGTTAGTCTCAATATTGCACTTTACACCTTGAAATCTCTCACCTGCTGCTGGAACCTAAGGGCTATTCCATATTAAATTGTCTGCTGGTGGCAGAACACCCATGAAATTTAGGGTTACCACCAATGAATTTTTAATTAAAAACTACCCCCACCAACTACTTTACATTTTGGTACCCCCCCACCACCACCACCCCCAACAAATTTAAATTAAAATTAAGTTGTTTTTCCAGATACTTTATTGGATAAGATTAATATAGTCTTAGCCTCTTATTGCAATACAGTGGTCAAGACAATGCATGTTAGTGGTGTAACAATACATGGATACAACAATATATTTTGCAATTTTATTACTGATGATAAGATATCCAAATATTACTTTTCATTGTTCTGATGCCATATTCTGAAATTGGTTTCACTTTCACTTTGAAGACTACTAACACATAGACAGTCAAAAAAGTAAAACCAAACAACAAATGCTGCATACACTGGCACAGTAAACTTTATACTTTTTCCTGAACATCAAATTTATATTGCAATGTACCAAAGAATTTATCTGTAAACTGTTCCAGTCCACTTCTGGCCAGGAACATGACAACATCAAACTTCATCCAGGAGTGCGCCATTTTTACGAATCAAATCTGTACAAACGAATATCTATTTTAATAAACTAATTCACTAAAACATATGTGATAAATGCTCTATGATTTTTAAGATGCCAGTGTTTAATGGATAAAACAATGTTATATAAAAGTATAACTGGGGACTGATAAAAACACATCTAGAGGCGATTCACCGATGAGGGACAGTGCAGGGTTGAATGCTCATTTCAAAATCAGTATTAACCCTACCCCAATGCATTTTACCATATTTCTTTATTCATACCCCAACCAACACATTTTAAATGCAATTTTATCCCCATTAACACATTTTTTATCAATGGCGTTCTGTCAACCCCCCCCCCTCCCAGAGACACTTTTTTTCTAGAATAGCCCTCAGCTGATTTTGCGAGTTTGACAAAGGGAAAGGCCGGTGGTCTTTTCCAGGGTACATCGTAGCAGTGTTCACTCCTCCACCAATAAAAACTGGCCACCACTATAAAACTGAAAAATTGTTGAGTGTGGCGTAAAACTACAATATAAAAATAAATATTTCAAACTTAATACTCGTATGTCTTATGTACAGTACCCGGCCATAACAATGTATGCAAATTAGGCTGTGATGTCATGCTCCTTGATATGCGAGGGGAGGGGGCTTTTCAAAAGTTTAGCAACAAATTATGAATCTTGGGACTTACCTTTTACAGCATTTACTGATAAAGCCCTTAGCTTTAATTACTGCCTTCAATTTTGTCGGGGATTGAAATACAGTTTTAATCATGTTGGCGTCAACAGAGGTCCATATTTTTCTGCGACATAGAAGAGCTGTGCAGTATTTGTAATGACTTCTATTTAATGGCTGAGACAGCGTTTTATGGAATGTCACACATTTTCAATAATATTAGTATTGGTTGATTGTCTAGGCCATTTTAAAGGGTTGATTCTGGGTTTTTTTCCTTCCAATTACAAGAAAGATTTGCCTGGTAAACTGGTTATTTGTCCTATTTTAGTAACAGATTGCTTATGATAAAGTTGTTTATTTAAATTTCTATGAAAAGTCAATGTGCTATGTGTTATGTGGTACAAAATAATTCTAGATATATACTATATCTAAATACCTATTTTGAATTACTCAATGGAAGTAAAATGTGCAATTGTAATAAATGTATGTTTATTTTTTTCATATTTTTTTTTCAGTTTCACACCGCCCACATCTAAAGACACGTATGTGATATCCAAATACATTGATAATCCTCTTTTAATTGGTGGAAAGAAATTTGATCTCCGACTTTATGTCCTGGTAACATCATTTCGACCTCTGAAATGTTACTTGTAAGTATTCATGGGTTTACAGTTTGATCGCCTGGTGACATTGATTTGACCTCTGAAATGTTAATTTAGTGTTTGATTTTGTTTATAGGTGAAATAGTAAGTCATAGAGGATGGCACAAAGAAGTTAAACTGTATGATACTAAATAACTGTACACTCTCCTGAAATAAAAATACCTTATTGTGTAGCCTGTCTTGAGAGAGCTGTGTATATTAAACTTGTTGTGTATTAAAGATATACAGTGGAATCTCGTTATCTCAAAATTCATGGGACCACCCTTTTTTCTTTGAGATATCCAAAATTGAAGACAACCAAAATTTTTAATTCACATATTTTCCATTCTTATTGGACAACGAATAGATTTACATAGGGTAGTTCTTAATTCCAATTGGTTTTAAGCAATTATTAATTACACATTTATCTTGGCTCAT
The DNA here is from genome assembly GCA_030159075.1 of Atrina japonica. NCBI lineage: Eukaryota > Metazoa > Mollusca > Bivalvia > Pterioida > Pinnidae > Atrina > Atrina japonica. Next base: position 787,498 of record BROG01000163.1, read on the forward strand.
TAACAGGAGTTCATTGTCCCATGTTTTGCAGGTAAATGAGTAGTTTTGTACGGTGATTTTTGTGTACAAAATGTAAAACTTCAGTCGAAGAGGGTAATTTTGACATAACAAGTAGCAATTCTATAATATTTTGATACTCCTGACCAGAAAAATACTTTGAGATCAGCAAATTTTCAAGATAAAAACTTTGAGATATCCGGAATAAAAGTAGTATAAATATATAATAAAATAATCAGGACCAGCCATTTAACTTTGACATAACCGCAATTTTGACTCATCCGATTTTGACATAATGAGATTCCACTGGGGGCTATTACCTTTTTTGTCTTTTTGACCATTAGCACCATTTTTATTTCCACCAAATAGCATAAGTATTTTTTAATGCTTTCCAAAAAATTTTAAAATTTTTTTGGTATCTTTGCTTTATATCAAGGGGATTTTGAATGTGTTAGATGATGGCCAACATTTCGACAATGTTTGCCAGAGTTATGGGACTTTGAATGTTCAAGAATGACTTAGCTCTCAGGGGCATACTCTTTCTCAAACACATCTTGTTCATTATGATGTTCATTTCATAAATGTTTTGTGGATGAATTTGTTTTTCAAGTTTTTTTTATTTTTATAATTTTCTTTTTCTGTTGTCAGATTCCGTCTGGGATTTGCCAGATTTTGTACTGTGAAATACAATGCCAGTATTAGTGAATTAGACAATATGTTTGTACATCTGACCAATGTGTCCATACAGAAGCAAGGGGTAAGTAAACATTACATTTGATACTGGGTGTAAAAATACAGAAGCAAGGGGTAAGTAAACATTACATTGGATACTGGGTGTAAGAATACAGAAGCAAGGGGTAAGTAAACATTACATTGGATACTGGGTGTAAGAATACAGAAGCAAGGGGTAAGTAAACATTACATTGGATACTGGGTGTAAGAATACAGAAGCAAGGGGTAAGTAAACATTACATTGGATACTGGGTGTAAGAGTAAAGATATGTAGATCCAAAAATATTAATTTTCAAAATATTTTTTCCATTTTATTAATTAATGTCAGAAGACCCATTATTAGGTCACCCGAGTCACTCAAGGTTTCATCTTTTTCATATGTGTATCACTCAGGGTTTCATCTTTTTCAAATGCATATCACTAAGGTTTTTATCTTTTTCATATGCGTATCACTCAGGGTTTCATCTTTTTCATATGCGTATCACTCAGATTTTTTATCTTTTTCATATGCGTATCACTCAGGGTTTCATCTTTTTCATATGTGTATCACTCAGGGTTTCATTTTTTTCATATGTGTATCACTCAGGGTTTCATTTTTTTCATATGCATATCATTCAGGTTTTCATCTTTTTATGTGTGTATCACTCAGGGTTCCATCTTTTTCATATGCATATTTTTCATTGGCTAAAATGACACTTTTGATACTGTTAATGCTCAACAAAGATTTTATGGCTCTTGACACTCAGGTGGTCATAAAGGTCTGTTGGCCTATTGTTTTAAAATGTCTTAATTTATTGCTCTGACAAACTAGTCAGGTAGAATGTTCACTTCTATCATTTGGATATCTGTAATTCTTTTCATTTTCATAGTGTTCACTTATATGATATCTTTAGTGAATGTTCACCTCTACTATCTGGATATAGTGAATGTTCACCTCTACTATAGTATGGCTCAAAAGTCAAGAATTTGAAACTGACCCTGTTTCCAAACTAAATATAAATTTCTACATAAACAGTCTGTGTCAATAATGTTTGAATCGACCCTCCGGAACGTTTTATCGCTTAAGAAATGGTTTGTCTAAAACCGTGAATTCAAATATGTCGATAGTTCAAAGTACACGGGTATTACTATAGGATTTTCACCGTCTAATATGGCGGCACGTAGACGTCAACATAAACAGGGAGCAGTATGTGTAAGCTCACAAACTGCTGACGTAAAATAAATTAAAAGTCACGCGTGGAAATTCTTCAGATTGATCTGGCACATTGCTTGCACAGAGTACCCAAATAGAAATTACATTATTCTTTGAAAATCATGTGAAACTTTTAAGAAACTTTTACAGTTTAAGAAAATTATGTGTAGAATGTAGATCTTATTATATACAATGTATATTATAAGTGCAAATGAATCGACACTTGTGAAAGTTTTGTCTGCTTTATCTTTGTATATTCTCGGAAGTTTCACATATTTTATTATAATAAATCTCAAAATACTCCGAACGTACCTACGCAAGTTTCTTTGCGTATTACGTCATCATTTTCAGTGGTATACAATAGCTGCTCCTGTGTTAAAATGATGTAGTTGCAGAGGCCATATTGCCAGTGTTGATCTTCCATAGAGTATGTATTTCCGCGTATTATGAACGAAAAAATGCGAATCCGACAAACTTTCAAGCGATAAAAATTTCCAGAGGATCGTTTTGAATGAATATGTTAAGTGTTGGGACTACAGGTATTTTTATTTAATTCGAAAATACAGCCGATATGAACTTCTTGACATTTGAGCCATAGTATATCTGGATATAGTAAATGTTCACCTCTACTATCTGGATATAGTGAATGTTCACCTCTACTATCTGGATATAGTGAATGTTCACCTCTACTATCTGGATATAGTGAATGTTCACTTCTACTATCTGGATATAGTGAATGTTCACTTCTACTATCTGGATATAGTGAATGTTCACTTCTATCCAGATACCTATATTGAGTGTTCTTTTCTATGCTCACTTCTACTATCTGGATATCTTCACTGAATGTTCACCTCTACTATCTTGATATCTAGTGAATGCTAAGTTCTGCTTTGTGGATATCTGTAGTGATTGCTCATTTCTTTTATCTGGATATCTGTAGTGATTGCTCATTTCTTTTATCTGGATATCTGTAGAGAATGCTCATTTCTTCACTTCTGCTATGTGAATTTTGTACAATTAACTCATGGTTATCTGGTATTTCGTTTTGGCATGTTTTTGAGATGATTTTCATATTTTTTCAGCATTCTGTAGTAAAGGAAACTCACAGCATTGGGTTTGATGGCTTGTCAAAACTTGTTATAAATTTTCTGTATTGGTAGGAAGATTACAGATGCTTTGACAATTCTTGGTATAACTTTTCTGTATTTTTAGGAAGATTACAGATGCTATGATCATTTTTGGTATAAATTTTCTGTATTTTAGGAAGATTACAATGCCGTTCACGGTGGGAAGTGGACTGTACAAAATCTAAGATTATTTCTAGAAGGAACACGTGGAAAAGATGTGAGTATTAGGACATATTACCAATGTACTGGTCTAGACTCAATAGTTTATCTTTTATGCCTCTCCCACTCCTCTACAATGAAAATGGCTGGGACACATAGTGTTTTTCCTTTCTGTCTGTCTGTCTTTAAATCACACTTTGGTGTCTGCTCATTATCTCTGTAACTGGATATAAATATTAAGCTGAAATCTGACAGTTAGTTGTATAATGAAAAGGCACAATCAAGATTGTATTTGGCTCAGGTCTAATTGTTTTTTGGCAAAGTTATGCCCCTTGGACTCAGAAAATATAAAGAAATTTAGTTTTAGTTCATTATCTCTGTAATACATTGACATGTTTAAGTAATATTTGGTATGAAGACACTGGTCAAGTTCATATTTGGTTCTGGTTGGATTATTTTTGGCAAAGTATTGCCCCTTGGACTTAAAAAATGAAAAGAAATTTAGTGCCTGCTCATTATATCAGTCATACATTGACACATTGAATTGAAATTTGCTGTTTAGTAATCAAAAAAGATTTCTAATCAGGGTAATATTTGCTTCCAGTTGCATGTTTTTTTGCAAAGTTATGCCCCTTAGACTTAGAAAAATTTAAATCCTTATAGAAAGTCATTTCTCAAAGTGGCATTAATTACTTTTAAAATTATGAATATAAATAGGAATAGGAATTTCTTTCTGAAGAAAATAATTGTGGACATTTGCATTGAAATATGTTTCCAATATGAAGTATCTGAGGGATTTAAATTGATGCTCAAGATTATATTGTTTTGATGCACACTATTTATTTTCTAGGTTACAGGCACTTATTGATGCACACTGTTTATTTTCTAGGTTACCGACAGACTATTTGATGAAATCAATTGGTTGACTGTCCACTCACTGAAAGCTGTTTCAGTAAGTTGAAAATCGTAAATGTCAATTGTCTTGGAGAATATCATATTTTTATACAATAAATGAAAAGAGTTGTTGATATAAATATAATTGATTTACAACCTAAAGAAAATCATTACAATGCTCTCTATCAAAACAGTATGCGCGTATATGTTAAAAAGAATCAGAAATCAAGCTCCATCAAAATGCTAGACAGAAATCTTAATTCAGTCTACCATCTTAAAACAGTTACCTCTCCTCCCACTTAATTCATTATCTTTGTACCGACTATTTGATTTAATTTATGTTATATCCTGTGTTCTGAGTAGTCAATACTATTCCATCAACATGCATTGTATAGTATAACATAACTTGATATGGAGACCTCACCCTTCCACCCGTATCAACAAACAACTGGAACATCAACTGCTTCAAACCTTACAAATTTTCGATTCATACATGCATAAGTAACTCCACATTCAATTACTGTTGTTATTTTTTTTTGTCAATCTGATAAGTAAATCTACTACTACCATGTGCATGCATCCTGCATATACATGATGTAGTATTTGGCAAAACTGGGTCATGTATTGACTGTTTACTGCTATGCAGAAAATCATTGTACATCAGTAATTTTACGTTCATTGTTTTTTTTTTCAAGTAATAAAAATGATAAACTGAATGCTGGTCTGATCTAAGAGTTACTTTTATTCTGTATTGACAAGTCATAAGGAATACAGCAAATATTTGCCTTTGATCTGACACAACTCGGGGCAGTTTGCACTATTTATATTACATCGTATAATTTAGGTAGAAATTAGCTTCATTCCTTAAATAAATGAATGAATCTGTGTACCACCTGTATACAAGTAATATTAGGTAAGTGTGTAGATAAATTCCTAAATTCGCCAGGTGAGCAGCAATTCAGGTGCCAAGAATCTTAGAGTGTATTCTGTTCTGTAAATTTTGATATGATATATATTATTCATTACTTAAATTTTACATTATCTGTTACAGAATTTTATAGGCATATCTCTTTTTCTATCATTCTACAAAATGTACAAACATTTTCTTGGCCTATTTTCTTAACTGGGTGGTTAGAGCACCATACTTTAAATCATGAAGCCTCTCACTTCTGTTCAGCACTGGTTCAGACCACGCTGGAACCTAACCAGATTTTGTGAGAAAGTTTGCCAGTTTACTTGAGGAACTTGCTGGTGATCTCTTTCCGGGTACATTGTTACCAAATTCCCTCCTCCACCATTGAAAACTGTCTGCCACCATATATCATGTGTAACTGAAACATTGTTGAGTTTGGCATAAAACGCCAATATACCAATAATGAAAATTTCCCTCTGGCATCTCTAGGGACAATGCCAATCTATATGAGTCATCAGGAAGAGTGGGAAGGAGGTAATATTGTGATTAATTTTTGTGACAGAAAACAAACTTTAGTTTTCTTTTACAGGGATCAATATCAAATGACAGACATTGCTGTGAATGCTATGGGTAAGACAAAAATCTTGTGATAAAAGACACTGATTTCATATTCCCAGGATCACAAAACTGTATCAAACTAAAGATAAAATTTCAAATTCTGTTTTATAAAGTTTTCTTATCTTTATATATATATATATAATTATCGGTATCATATGTTTATCTTACTGCTTGTCTAGCGCTTGGCATAAGGATTGAATGTCACAGGTCTTAAACCCGAGGTCCTGTGTTGCAGAAGGCGTGGCATGTAAAAGAACCCTCACTGCATTGGCATCAGTCCATAGCACTGGTCAAAATTTGTAGCACTTCACCTAAGGCTAATGACATCTCGATAAAAGTGAAAGATTCTTGGTGAGATGTAAAAATGATTTTTATTTCAAATCCAAATTTTGACTTAAGTCTACGACCATATTATTGAAAATATTTTCACACCATAAACATGTAGTGGATATCAGTTACTTGTTATCCTTGAAACAATCTCATCAACCTTGACCCTTGTATTTTGATGACCTTCATGATTTAGCATTGCCTGACTTTGTTATTTTGTTGTTTTCAGCTATGATATAATCATTGATGACAATTTGAAGCCATGGCTGATAGAGGTCAGTATTAATGATAAAACCACAGGAATTTAGTTTTTCACTTTTTACATCAGTTTTATTCTAATTATTATTATTCTAATTATTATTATCTTAATTATTATTATTATCATTATTAGCCAGATTATGAAGCAATACTAGTCTATGATGTCTGTGTCAACAGTTTGGTATATCTGTTGTGAGAAAATTGTTTAGAGTGACATTGTTGCTATATTCATGACGTTAGTTGACTGTGACTTAAAATTTTTTTAACCTTGACCTCACATTTGACCTTGAAATTTCAATTCAAGAGGTATTGCTATACTTAATATGGCTATACCACTTGTAGTAGATTCATTGACCCCTATAGCCACAATTGGACTCTTCCATTTCAAATTGACTCATATAGCCACAATTGGACTCTTCCATTTCAAATTGACTCATATAGCCACAATTGGACTCTTCCATTTCAAATAACGATAAAGTCCACTGTCAGTTTTTAGGAGTGTATGATTTAAACTCCAAATTTTATAATATGACTTAACCTGCAATATGAACTTATTCACTTCCAAGTTTTGACATTAGATTGTACTACAATGTATTTATTGATTTGGGCGAGTCTAAATGTTACAACACGGCATAGTGGTTGATGCGGTAAATATTATATGCAGAATTATGTATGTACTAAAATTTGTATTGACAGGTAAATGCCTCACCCTCACTGACAAGCACAACATCTAGTGACAGAATCATGAAGTACAAACTGATAAATGATGTCATAAACATTGTCATACCTCCCGGTCAGATGCCTGAGTAAGTTATCTCCCTTACTTAAAATGGTTTTTAGCATTCGTGTCAGTAGATAATGTCAGCTAAGGTATTCTCTACATCTAATTTACTTTTTAACATCACATTTATCATTGAGAACTGTGAATCATTTTTACACATTTTATTTTGTGAGAGATTCAATAACATGTACTAGCAACTTAGCAAGTAGACCTAAACCTTTGTCCTCTTAAATATCAGTACTGTGTGACCATCCATAAAAAGGGGGGGGGGGCTTCTTCTTTATCTTTCTTTAGATAAGTGATGTACCGCATTGCAAGCATGATACTTGATTTAAAAAGTAAACACCTGAAAATAGCAATAAATACAATCGTCTTGTAACAATTGTCTCGTTATAACTGGAGACATTTGACGTGGTTTATATTCATGTACAATATTACCAATCTTATGCAGTTTTATTATCTGCTTCTGATAGCAGTCTTACCAGTTAATCATTTGAGACACCAAGGAATATCATCAGTCCCCCACTGGTGAAACAAAGAGGACTATAGGTTTTGTTTGTATCTGTACAGTTAAAGTTTTGCTTAAAGTTTGTAATTGCTCAACTGCCACTTTAATAATAATGGTTTCACAGGTGTTAAGGGAGATGTATTGATTCATTAACACACTCAGTTTCACAGGTAGGAGATATTAATACACTCTGTTTCACAGATAGATGACATGTATTGATTCATCAACACACTCAGTTTCACAGGTAGGGGATATTTATACACTCAGTTTCACAGGTAGGGGACTTGTATTGATCCATTAATACACTCAGTTTCACAGGTAGGGGATATTAATACACTCAGTTTCACAGGTAGGGGACATGTATTGATCCATTAACACACTCAGTTTCACAGGTAGGGGACATGTATTGATTCATTAACACACTCAGTTTCACAGGTAGGGGACATGTATTGATCCATTAACACACTCAGTTATTTTCAGTTTCACAGGTAGGGGATATTAATACACTTAGTTTCACAGGTGGGGGACATGTGTATACATCATTGATTCACAGGTAGGGGATATTAATACACTCAGTTTCACATGTGGGGGGGACTCATGTATTGTATTGATCCATTAACATACTCCCACAGGTCAGTATTTACACAGTTCACAGGTAGGGGACATGTATTGATCCATTAACACACTCAGTTTCACAGGTAGGGGATATTAATACACTCAGTTTCACAGGTGGGGGACATGTATACATATTGATTCATTAATACACTCAGTTTTACAGGTAGGGGACATGTATTGATCCATTAACACACTCAGTTTCACAGGTATTGTCAGTTTCACAGGTAGGGGACATGTATTGATCCATTAACACACTCAGTCTCACAGGTAGGTGACCTTATTTGATTAACACACTCAGTTTCAGGTAGAATGTTTGTTTACACTCCAATTCTCACATGTTTATTTGTCTATCACTCATGATCACTTTCTTTGTTTATCATGATCACTAATTATTTTATTTTTCTAGCGTGCGATGGAACAAAATTCCTGCAAAAGAACATCTAGGGAACTTTGATGTTTTGTAAGTAGTTCAACATATTAAAGGGGCATTATCTGTGTTTACCAAAAAAATATATATCGATTGTTTCTACCTTTACTACTTGTACTTGGTATACAATAACAAATAAGAACTATACACAGGCATAACAAAACTTATATTCCTATATATTTTGTGAAAATAAGGTCAGATCCATTGTGCTATACATATACAAATAGTAAGGTTGAATTCATCAATTGAAAGTGAAGAAGTGCCAAACTGGTTTTTTCAAACAAATTTACACAAAATATATAGGAATTTAAGAATTTTTATGCCTTTTTTCATTTGTTTTTTTGTTGTTTTTTTTTTTGTTTGATTTTCGGTTTTTTTTTTGTTATTTTACATAAATCTAAGTAGTGAAATATGGAAAGAAATATTTTTGGGGGAGAAAAGCACAGCTAATGCCCTTAAAGTTTATAATAGACTATTAATTCTGTTATTTTCTGATACCTGATGTATTAAAATTGAATGCTATTTCAGCAATTTTGAATTCAGATACCAGTATCATATCATGTGCATTTTTATAATCTTGGAGGAATAGGAAAATCCTAGCATTTCATAGGTTACCTTTCCAATTATGTCACAAGTATGTTGAGCTTGAATCTCCTCAGTCTAAGGTCAGTTAACCTACTCTGGGTCAGACTTCTCCATATACATGATATACATGAAAAAAAAACCTATGAATATGCAATACAAAAATGAGCCTAATAGAAATAAACATCTATTATATCCTAAAAATAGCAAGAATTGTATACAGGTAAGTTCACTTACTTTTTTATATCTATACAGGTGTAATATCTACACATGCTATACACTGATATTGACATTAACTGTTATTTTTTTTTATATGTAGGGCCTTCGTGGCCGAGTGGTTATAGCATTGATCACGCTTTGAACCATGAAGTCGCTCACTTCTGGTCAGCACATGTTCAAGCCCCACTGGAACCCAAGCTGATATTTGTAAGAAAGTTTGCCAGTTTACTTGTGGAAAGCCGCTGGCCTCTTTCTGGGTACAATCAAAACTGACTGACACCACCTAACTGAAAATTGTACAAAAGACACTATTCAAAAACTCTTATCTCCCCTTAACTTTTTGTAGGTATGATGAGGAGCTTGCACAGCAGGATCTACTTACAGGCGACCCTAAAAAGATGGGACCAGGCTTGATGAGAGGGAAGAGAGATGGTGTTAGACCTTCTCCAGCAACATGGAAATAGGAAGCCATTAATAAATGTTCATCAAACATTCCAACTGACTGTATTCCTAAAGTTCTTCACTTTGAAGATTTTAAAATGTGTATTTCCGTCCTCTGCATCAACGAGTAGTTTCATCTAAGTGATATGTCCATAGCACAAGTCAATCTTTGAAGCTCTTCATATATAGCAAATGTCACAACCATGTACGTGATAACATCATGACAGGACTAAACTGAAACTAAACTGAAAAAGAAATTTACAGCGAATCTCGTTATGTTGAAATCGGAGGAGTCAAAATTCTGGTTATGTCAAAATTAAACAGCCAGTCCAAATTTTTATGGATATAAATAATTTGTTGATAAAAATTTCAGTTATCTCAAATACTGGATATCTCGAAGTAGTAGGGGTGGTCCTGTTGATTTTGAGATAACGAGATTACACTTTAAATAAATATCAAAGTAATCTTAAAAGAAGTGTGAAGATGGCTTTTCATATGTTGTGCTAAACAAGAATATGATTTAAATTTGAGAGGGGGAGGGGGGTACATTTGTCCTGCATACAAGATTGTGCTTGCATCAAAGACAAAATAGTTTCATAATTCGTATTTGATGTGTTCTGAATATTCTAAATCTGTGATATGTTTTATGTTGTATCATATGTAGCCCTACATGTCGGGGTCAACAATCATAAAAAAAAAAATTCTCACTTGTCCTGCAGGGTATGTTGTTTGCAAACCATTTATCTGCACACAATTGTCATTTGTACAAAAACTGATTGTATATAATAATACAATGTATATGGTTGTTGATAATTGATTTTAAGTGTCCTTGAAACCTGGTGACAAGTTTGTTGATTGAAGTTAATACTGAGAAAGAATTATGGAAAAGCTATCATTTTAGATATTTTCTTTCTTAAAATCAGTATTTTTGGAATGGTTTTATCTATTTATTATTTTTGATCTTTTGATTTCTTTCATCATGTCGGACAGGTGCCATGTGATTTTCACTTGTCCAGCTGCTTAATGGACTGGTACGGAACAATCGGACATGAATGATTGTCAAACCCTGTATATTATTTCGTTTTACAAAAATTAAAATAACTTCAAAAATTATTATTACTGTTATTATTGATTTATGACTACCAGTACCTGTATTCCATGTTGATCCTTAACCCTTTAAACCCCATAGGCCATAATATACTGGTATAAACAACAACAGAATAGAGCATACAATCTAGATACTTAGGGTTGGAAGGGTAAGGATTTTAGGTCACTTGTGTGACCTCTTGCTATCATATATCATCTGTTGTTAACTTTTAGTCGTTTTTGACTTCTTCTCAAGAACCAGCGGGCCAATTTCAACCAAACTTGCCCAGGTGTCCCCAAGTGAAACTACATAAAGCTGCAAATGAAAAGGGGCTAGGATCGTAGGTGCTTGATAAAGGACCAAAAGGAACAAAACTTGGTACATCTTTAATTTAGTATTCCTCGCCTTGTTAAAAAACAACAAGATTTGTCGTAAAACTTTTCTGTGTGTGTGAAATGAAAACTACAGAAGTGTAAGTAACCTAAAAAAGGCTTAAAAAAGTGAAAATTTTCCTGATAATTAGATGTGTTTACAATCAATTTACTGAAACATGTGAAAGATTTCTAAAATCAAACTCAACTTCTTTCATAGCGATTTGATGGAGATTAGGTTGTTTGATTTTATTTATATTTCAAAATGGCCATCATATTCTTTTTTATCTTGGATCTATTTTATCATTTTAATGCCCAGAATTCAAAAATTTTCCATAATTGCTCGATTTAAAAGGTCTCCGAGGATCACAGAAACATTTTTGTGACCAATAAACTTGTCATGCTTCAAGAAGCTGAAGAACAGATCTACAATTCAAAAACTAAATTTGGCTGCATACATCAATCCAAGAGTTTTTTTAAAAAAAATTATTTGTAAAAACTGTCAAATATTTGAAACATTTACTACAAACAAAAAAATTTTGTTTTGACAGCTTGTATGCCTTTAAATGAAAATACAAAAGTATTCAATAGGATCACATTTAACAAATTCCATCAATGTTGCACACAAAACCAAGGAGCCACTCCAGAGTTACAGAGGTAGCTCCAGTGTGTGGCAAGCTTATGGGCTTTGAGTAGTCACACCACATGTTAAATCACCTCTAATTGATTTAATGGGACCTAGAAACTACTTTTTTTAAGAATTCAAGAATATCGATGTTTCAACATTTAATACAGAAAGAATGAATTTACTAAATCAATGAAGGGAAAAATTTTAAAATTTTAAAAACCTGAAAAGGTCACATATTTCCAAGTTTTATTTAGCTACCTGTATGTGAAATTGACTTGTTATTCACCATGGACTTATATGAATAAAAAAGCAAAACAACAGTATACCTGAAAATGATTTACTGATTTTCCACAATACATGAAAAATTAAAACATCAGTGAGCTTATCATGATACAAAGACAGCAATGTCAACAGTGTTTGTAACGCCCTCCTAAATGATTGAAATGTTGTCTATAGAGTCATTTTAGAACTGATAGAATATAGGTAAAATAATGAAATCGAGTAAGAATAAAAACATACATAAAGCAAACTACAGAACACACATTCATGTACATAAGTACTCTAGCACTTACACCACATGTAAACATCAAACAAAGGATATTCAAGTTGTTATATACTCGGGTCTTGGCAGCAAAATAACTAATGTACCCCCACCTGAAAAAAGGTCGGTCTATACTACGACAGTTTGTGTCTCCTGATATCTACTCCGACAGATTTTATTTCCTGACCTCTGTACTAAGACAGATTTCGTCTCCTGACCACTACTAAAAGAGGTTTTGTCCCCTGATCTCTGTACGAAGACAGGTTTTGTCTCCTAACCTAAGACAGGTTTTGTCTTCTGACCTCTAAACTAAGACAGGTTTCGTTTCCTGACTTCTGTACTAGGTTTTGTCTCCTGACTTCTGTACTAACACAGGTTTTATCTCCTAACCTCTACTAGGTCAGATGTTGTCTCCAGCTGCTCACCTCCCTGAAACAGGTTTTGTTTAACTGTACAAAGACGGGTTTTGTCTTTTGGTCTCTGTACTGTGACATATTTTATTATTCTAAATTCTGTTTTGTTTTCCCATTTTCATAGCATTTTAATTTTTGACTACTGAAGTAAGATTTTATTTTTTGGTCTTTGCTCCCACCAGCTTTTCACCATATAATATTGTTCACAAAAAGTGGACATGTATTGTCCAATTCACATAACATGTCAGGGCAAGGAACCTATGATTCTACTCACTTTTCAGTTATGACAAGCTGCATGGGAAAAAACGTTTTAATCTTCACTTGATACTCTTTTAAGTATGGTGACAAGTAGGAATGAGTACTCTAGTCAGTATAATTTTAATGTTATGCTTTATTACCTAAAATTTAAACTCGTCCAGGTCAAGAAAGGGTTCACAAGACTCCACCCCGCCAGGTTCTTTGGATTTTACTATAACAACACCTAGATCATCTGATGGCTGGTGGATCTATGTTTCTGGACCTAGGAACACATCGACACATTGATAAATGTCTGCCAACACACATTTCTATAAATCAATGAATTTCATGTCTAGAAGACCTGTACTGTGACACATCAAATCTTGTAATATACCAAAAATATAAATACTTGTATACATGCACTAACAGATATTATGTTTACTAACAAATATATCAAGAATATTTCACCTTCTCACATACACAAATGACAGTGTAAAATATTTTCCATCTAATGTATGCCAGATAGGAAGAAGTCGGACAGAATATATACAGAGTAATACACATACATTGACGTGTCTGAAAAGGCCATGGAAAATTTGTCCTGCAAAAACTCAAGTATTTTCCAAGCTTAAAAAGACAATAAAATGAATGTTTGTGAATCTCTTATGACACACAGTCATCTGTGTTAAATATAATGAAATGTGTCTTTGTAATTATATTTATACCTACAGTCCGTATACATGATATACAATATATATTCTTCACTTTGCTCCCATATTTATAATTCATACCCCCATAAAAATTTGGGGTAGTTGCCCACCACACTTTAATATTTTAAGAATAAATATTATATTCTGATGGATACAGGAACACAGGTGAAGTATGTACCATTTTGATAACAATATTTCACATTGAGATACTTGATATAAGCAAAGATTATGACATTATATCAACTGTTGTCAAAACAGACTGGCTGTCATTTCATCCATTGTCAAAACAGACTGGTTGACATGTTAACTGTTGTCAAATCAGACTGATTGACATTATGTGAACTGGTGCCAATACAGACAATCAAACAAGTAAAGTGACACAGTCTACTAGCATATCTTACATGATGGCATGTCAAACATACAGAATGAAACAAATCAACTGTTGTCAATATAGACAGAAAAAAAGTTATGTCAAATATTGTCATTACAGACAGAAATGTCAAATGTTGTCAATACAGTATGACAGAAGTTATGTCAATTATTGTTAATACAGACAGACATCATGTCATCTGTTGTCAATACAGACAAGTCATGTCAACAGTTGTCAATACAGATAGAAATCATGTCAACTGTTGTCAATACAGACAGAAGTCATGTCAACTGTTGTCAATACAGTCAAATCGTGTCAACTGTTGTCAATACAGACAGACATCATATCAGCTTTTGTCAATACAGATAAATCATGTCAACTGTTGTCAATACAGACAGAAGTCATGTCAACTGTTGTCAATACAGACAGAAGTCATGTCAACTGTTGTCAATACAGACTTTTATCTTCTTGCAGAAGTCCAGACATCATGTCAGCTTTTGCCAATACAGATCACAGACATCATGTGTAGTGAAAGAGACATACAGGCAGATAATCATTTTATCTACTAGCATAAGTACACACTAAGTGCCATAAATGTCCACTAAAAATTACACAATATCTAGATACATACTGACTGATATTTAAAATGACGTGGAGAGGAAATATCTACCTTTCCTCTAGCACCAATCAGAGAGGATACACAATCCTTACACAACTGAGTTATAAGTTACAACAAAGTATGCAAGATCTACAAATCAAAATGGACAGATTTGCAAAATGAATATAAAATTCCCAACTTAATCACATCATTTATCATTATGACATCACAGGTCATATGTGTCAACCTATGGCATTCTGGGAATTAAAAAGGCAATGGCTCGGCAGCTATTATGTGATGTTCATTTTACATCTTCATCTTCTTTCTTAATCGCCATCGTCGTCATCACCTGCTGGGTCTGTCACATGAATGTTTTCCGTTAGTTCTAGAATATGTTCTACTGGGCGTGGCTTTCCGTCTTCACCAACAACCGATGGCTTGATGATTCCCTCCCTGAAAAATTCAGTAGGTATTTGTATATATATACAACATAAAGTGAACACCATGTATACTGTACAATCATTGATTTATTTGATGCAGATATCCTATAGTACTGTGGATAACACATACAATATTAAATTTATTCATCTGTATAGCTAATACATCAATGTATTTATTAAATGCAGATATTCTATAGAATTTTGGATAGCATATACAACGCAAATAGCAAATACAATGTATCTGGTAAATTGTGGATAGCATATACCAATACAGCAATGAATTTATTGTACAGTGACAGTGTACAGTAACTATCATATATAAAAGTATATAGTGACATTCATATATAAAAGTGTACAGTAACTCATATATAGAAGTGTACGGAAAATATCATAGGAAAATGTGCAGTAACTATCATATATAAAAGTATAGTGACATTCATATGTAAAAGTGTACAGTAACTATCATATATAAAAGTATATCATATATGAAAGTGTACACTTACTATCATATGTAAAAGTGTACAGTAACTATCATATATGAAAGTGTACAGTAACTATTATATATGAAAGTATACTGTGACTATCATATATGAAACTGTACGGAAACCATATCAAAAGGAAAACTGTGCAGTAACTATCATATATAAAACAGTATAGTGAAATTCATACTATCATAAAAAATGTACATTAACTATCATATAAAAGTGTAAGTAACTATCATATATAGCAGTATCATATATGAAAGTGTACACTTACTATCATATGTAAAAGTGTACAGTGACTATTATATATGAAAATGTACAGTAACTATCATATATAAAATTGTACAGTAACTATTATATATGAAAGTATACTGTGACTATCATATATGAAACTGTACAGTAACTACCATATGTAAAAGTGTACAGTAACTACCATATGTAAAAGTGTACAGTAATCATCATATATGAAAGTGTAAAGTGACTATCATATGTAAAAATGTACATTGACTATCAGTAACTACCATATGTAAAAGTGTACAGTGATGATCATATATAAAAGTGTACAGTAATCATCATATATGAAAGTGTAAAGTGACTATCATATGTAAAAAATGTACATTGACTATCATATGTAAAAGTGTACAGTAACTATCATATATAAAAGTGTACAGTAATCATCATATCATATATCATATGTAAAAATTGACTATCATATATAAAAATGTACAGTGACTATTATATATGAAAATGTACAGTAACTACCATATATGAAAGTGTAAAGTAAATATTATACGTTATTTGGGATATAAAGTTCTATACAGTCTGGATATTGTGTGGCCATGTTGTGGGTTATAATGATGCACAAACCTTTGTAACTTGTCTACTGCATTGACAAGTTGTATGGCTTCATATTCCTTCTGTTCCTCAGTCATGTCCGCTAATGGACTCGGTTTCTCTTCTTCCCATCTACCAGTCACAGGGTTGACTCTAAACACAAAAATTCAGGATTAAATTTGAATCCTTTGTTAACACAGTTTTTCATTGTCAAATAAATGTGTGATCTATTACCTCCGTAACATAATTATAGATCACCGTATTGTTTTTAATTTTGCCACATAAAAGACTGATTGGTATGAGGAAGGTTAGTTATTGACACAAAGAGAGACTTTGATTTGACTACATAATTTTGATTTTTGTTTTAACCCATACTCAACAATTTTTCCGTATGGTGCCGGCCTGAGGAAAGAAGCTGGTTACAATGTACTCAAGAAGAGTCCACTGGCTTTCTGCGTCCAGCAGGACTCGAACCGGTGCTGACCAGAAGTGAGAGACTTTGTGGTTCAAAGCAATGCTCTAACCATTTGGCCATAGAGGTCCCAAGAGAAAAACATACTAATAACAATATGCGGTAATGTTATACTCACTGATCTTTTAGCTGCATGTATTCTTCAGTTTCCGAGTCATCGGAATCACTGCTGTACTCTACTTGGGTTTTTCCACCTAACAATAAACCACGGTTTGCAAGGAGGCCAGCAGCATTTCCATATCCAGTATACTTTATCATACGTGAAACTGAAATTATATCCAGTATATTATATCATGCGTGAAAGTAAGATTTTATTACATTTTTTATTAAATTTATCAATTAAATAAAAGCTTTTTTTTCACTGTTATTTTTATTGATTTTACTGTATTTTGATTGGTTTAATGAAAAAAAAAACCAATATTTTTCATTAAGCCAATCAAAATACAGTGCCAGGCCACTAAAGAAAATCCGATTAATTAATCCCATCTATAATGTAATCATAATTGCCAATTCATTGTTTGATTATAAACTGATCACCTTTGCTAGCAAATGCCAAATAAATGGTGTCGCCATCATAAAAACTTTTGAACACGTACTGTAGATATGACATATCAATGAGGGATTTTCATGAGCTATTTATAACACCATATCAAAGCTAAACAAAATGGCTCCGCACAGACTTGTTCTGTCTCAACTAAAAAGCAGATGATATTATGTTTACATGGAGTGTGTTTAAGTGGTCGAAAGGCAGTGGAAATGTTTAATGTATCCACTATCTACGTCAACAGTTCGAAAGTTTTTGAAAAAATTCAGTGACACTAGAGATACAGTACAGAAAATGAACATCAAATTGGCCATGTCTAACTTTGGCATGCTCTTTGAGGCATATTTTTTCATAAAGGGACCAGTGTAACTGTGCATGTTGAAGGTAATATTAATTAAAGGAATCATAGTTAAGATCTTGATGATTTTTATGGCCAGTTGTGGCAAAGGATTTCAGATATTGCCCCTAGATCTTAATAGCTGATCGGGATCCGCCCCGTATATAATGTCGCTTTAAGTGTGAGCTCTCAATAGAAAAAGGAAAGCCAACTTCAGATTCTGTCTTAACCTACCAACTAACCAGGCCTCAATATTATAGAAAGTATATGAATGATACTTAGAATTAATCTACACAATAAATTACACTTTTTCAGAAACTTCAAATGCATATCACAGTTAAGTGATGTATTTCAACCATAACCTGGATTGTTTACATTTCACAAGCCGTACAGTAGACTTGTACAGAACATAAGGTAGTCTAAATCTAGGGCCTGATGAAACTTAACTGGAAAATGTAATAAATAGAATATTTGACATTGTTTTTGAATAACATGTTTATTACATCTCGTGAGGCAGGAGAGTGCTATGCTCTCGTGTTAAATATGTATTCTCCTGCCTCACGAGATGTAATAAACATGTTATTCAAAAACAATTGTAATATATCCTCTATATATCTAGTATATTTTATCAAACTTGAAAGTGAAATCATATCAAGTAATATTCTATCTATACTGAAACTGAAATTATACATCGATATATTTGATCAAATATGAAACTGAAATTATAACCAGAATATTTTTTCATACGTGAAATTGAACTCCAATATGTGACATGGAACATGTTCCGATCAGAAAAACAAAAAATGGACGCATGTTATACTAACAAATCCCAGGGGTGGATTTATACTACATCAATATTCAACACCATTAACTTAAAGTTACAATATACAGGTATAAACTTTATACTTTTGTTGCTTACCACTTTCTTTGCACAGTACAAACATGAAATCTGCCACCAATTCTTTCACTTCTGATATTGGTGATGTGAACAGCCTGCACAACCTGTAAACAAAATAGAAATGGCAAACTTCAGATATTTTCTTCATCAACAAAATTATTATCCTAGTATATATGTTCAGTTTAACTCATCAACCCCTGAAAAACATTGGACTCTTCTGTAAATCAATGACTAAGACAATTCCAAATGTGTCTTTAGGGTTGATTGAGTTAATGCTCCCTAAATTTGATTTTTTTTTATCATAAAATGTTTCTATGTAAGAAAAATAAGTGATTTATTGTATCATTTAATAAACTGTATCACTAATTAGCATGCATAATGACGTAAAAGTGCTACTCAGTCAACGTTCTACATGTACATGTATTCAATGTTAAAAATAGGAGTTGATCCAAGAAGTTTCTACAACCAAGGAATGAGACTGTAGAATACTCTCTTGTAATGCACCTGCTTCATTAATGTCATCTTTCATCTTACGTTACCTGTTTCTCAGAGTATCACCTTCTTCTGGTAATCGCTTGACTTCTTCCTTTAAAGGTGGCAAAACCTTAAACAATAAAAGAGATGACATCATAGGTCACAACTAGGTATCTAGACCCTATAATTACATAAGGTAATAAACACACTGACAGTAATAAACACATTGACACTAAGAAACACACTGACATTGACAGTAATAAACACACTGACAGTAATAAACACATTGACACTAAGAAACATATTGACATTGACAGTAATAAACACACTGACAGTAATAAACACTTTGACATTAAGAAACGTATTGACAATGACAGTAATCAACACACTGACAGTAATGCTGGTAAAACATTGAGAGTAAAAAACACACTGACAGTAATAAAACACACTGACATTGACAGTAATAAACACACTAACAGTAATAAACACATTGACACTAAGAAACACACTGACATTGACAGTAATCAACACACTGACAGTAATCAACACATTGACAGTAATCAACACATTGACAGTAATCAACACACTGACAGTAATGCTGGTAAAACATTGACAGTAAAAAACACACTGACAGTAAAAAACACACTTACAGTAATAAACACATTGACAGTAATAAACACACTGACATTGACAGTAATCAACACACTGACAGTAATCAACACACTGACAGTAATCAACACATTGACAGTAATCAACACACTGAGAGTAATAAACACACTGACATTAATAAACATATTGACAGTAATAAACATACTGACAGTAATAAACACATTGACAGTAATAAACACACTGACAGTAATAAACATATTGACAGTAATAAACATTTTAACAGTAATAAACACACTTACAATAATAAACATTTTTAACAGTAATAAACACACTGACAGTAAGAAACACACTGACAGTAATAAACATATTGACAGTAATAAACATGTTGACATTGACAGTAGTAAACACATTAATATGTATACAGTATCAATTGATTTCAACTATGATTATTTTCATCATTATGACATTTCACAACACCATGTATATACAGTGGAATCTTGTTATGTAGAAATTGGATGAGATGAAATTTGGGATATGTCAAAGTTGAACAGTGGGTCCTAATTTCTATGGATAGAAAAATAGAAAAATATGTTTATCAAAAATTTTGGTTATCTTGAAGGAATATGAACAGTCCTGTGAATTTCCATGATAATGGAAATGTTGAGATCCCACTGTATATAAAAATTACATATATATACATATATATATATATATATATATATATATATATATATATATATATATATATATATATATATATATATATATATGTACATGTCAACATTGCTATACTGACATCACTTTTTACTTTTTTTTTTTTTATTTAAACTGTAAGATGGCACAGAGGAACCTGTCTTGAGAGACAACCCCATAGGCCAGTAAAAAGTGGTATCTTAAAAAGGTCCTCTCTCAAAAGAGGAGAAAGAATGATCTATGTTAGGTAATGAGTTTGGCCTTTCATGATAGCAACTTCTCAAGACAGTTTCTACAGTAGCACCATAAAATTCAGTATGTAATGCTACAGTTATCACGAGTATTTTGATGACAATTATAGTTTTGGACAAAGATGATAGTTTTTTGTATCGGATGGCAGACATGTAAATCACTTCTCACTTACCTTACTTCTACAGAATTTGCGTATTGCCCGATTTGCCCGGCACATCTCACATAAGCAGTGAAGGATCGGAGCCAAACTTTCTTTTAATACTTTGATTGGCTGGAATAATATATATAAATGTGTATGGATTTGCTACAAGATGATATACAAATTTGTACCAACTGAAATACTTTTTCTAGTTAGTATATAAACATATACATTGTATATAAAACAATAGAGTAATTAAAGACTTCAAAGCTCATCTCACACCAGCATATTTTATATCGTCCCAAATCTGATCTAACCAATCTTCTAAGTCATAGCATCCAAGACAGGGTCATATTTGCAAAAAATACTCAATTAATCCAACATCTGGGTATAGCTTGTGCTAAGAGTCTGAAGTACATGCAACCTCTCAGTTTTTAATTAGATTGAAGAAAATGTCATGCAAAATTAGTTGATAAATGAGCAGTAAAAGTAGGTAAACCTGGTCTTAACCAATCGTCTTAACAAAATGCTGATGCTGAAACTGGGGCAAAAGTATAAGCCCCCCCCCCCACTTCAACTCCATAAAGATGAGTTAATAAGGTCACATCACATCATTTTTAGCATTATTTTTATGAACAAATGTTGAGAAGTATCTCTTGGGACTACTCCTTACCAAATTTGTTTAAAATTGGACTTGTGATTTTTTTGAAGGTACATGTATTAATTAATGTGGACTGTTAACAGAAGACATACAATCAATGAAGCTTGATAACAGATTAGGAGTAATGTATATAATGGCATTTGTAATACTATATATGATTTAAGTCAAATATTTTGTTAGTTTGTTGTTTTACATACATAAAGACCTACAATGATAGGTATGAGTCAGCACCAGAAATACGACCCAAAACTTTTCTCTTATGACTTGAATGCTTTACAATAGTAAGTACTGTTATTATAATACTTTTTTCCTGATTTACATAAAGTAAGACAAAAATGTGAACTTTGATCAAACGAACTCTGTCTTAATAATATCCAATATTCTCTAGATCAATTTAGAATTTGAAAAACATCAAATTGAGAGAACTTGATTTTACATACTCTGTCCAGACGTTTATTGAGGAAGTCGAGAAGTACAATGACTGCTTCCATGTTTTTACCATCGTATTCGACATCTTTGTTTTCAACTCCAACAACATCCACCTCGTTCAAAGGAATCAGCAGTTCCTCATAGCAATCTCGTGGAATATTCGTCAACAAATTGACTGTATGACTGAAAAAGTGAAACAAAGTTCAAACGTGATTTATAACTGGCAAGTAAATTATGTCCATGCAACATAAAAACTTTACATAATGTCATGCGATTAGCAACTAAACCAAATGGCGCAACTAAATACAGTAAAACTTGTCTTGAGAGACCACCCCATCTGTCATTGAAATGTGGTCTCTCAATAGAGGGTTTATTTAAAGCAATATTTAACCAATTGGTTTTCAGAATGTGGTCTCTGAAGATAGGTGGTCTTTCATGAGAGTGGTCTCATTTAAGACAGGCTCCACTGTACCAGGGAATGTATGGGATGTGTCACAAGGAATACAGAATGTACTGTAAATAGTCTCACAGTATCTATAAAAAGTCACAAGGAGTATAGAATGTATTATAAATAGTCTCAGTATCTATATAAATCACAAGGAGTAGAGAATGTACTGTAAATATTCTGACAGTATCTATATAAAGTCACAAGGAGTACAGAATGTACTGTAAATATTCTCACAGTATCTATATAAAGTCACAAGGAGTATAGAATGTACTGTAAATATTCTCACAGTATCTATATAAAGACACAAGGAGTATAAATGTATTGTAAATATTCTCACAATATCTATATAAAGTTACAAGGAGTATAGAATGTACTGTAAATATTCTCACTGTATTCATATAAAGTCACAAGGAGTATAGAATGTATCAGAAATATACTGTATGATCTACCTTTGCAGTTCCTCCTGACGGTCCTTTGCTAGTGTAGTACACATCAATAGATCACGCAACACACTCACTAGTCTCATAAAATGAGCTTCTTCTTCCTGAAAACAAATCACAAAAAATAAACAAGTATAAAGTGTAACAACAGAACAGTGATATCTCGTTAAGTCAAAATTGAATGTATCGAAATTCCAGTTATGTCAAAGTCATACATCCAGTTCAGATTATTTTACTATATCTGTACTACTTTTATTCCAGACTTCTCAAAACATATTTCTGGTCCGAAGTGTCAAAATATCATAGAACTGTCAATTTTTATCTTGAAATTCCCTTCCTTACATTTTAAATCCAAAAAGCACTGCAATCAGTTACTTGTCAATTTTGGATTATGCAGTAGCCTGAGTAGGTCTTTTTGTTGTCCAATAAGAATAGAAAAATGTGAATTGAAAATTTAGGTTATCTCAAATTTCAGATATCTCAGAAGTAAATGGGGTGGTCCCATGAAATTTGAGATAACAATATTCCACTGTGTTTCAAGTTAAAGTAACCACAAAGATACAGTTCATTAATTGATGTTGAAGACAACAGCCTAAATAAACTAGTAAAGGATGAAAACACATACAGTAGAACCTGTCTTGAGAGACCACTCCTTCTGCCACTAAAATGACGGTGATCTCTCATTAAAGGTAATTATCTAAAGGTAGTATTACTTAATCAAGAACCAAGAAGTCTCAGAATGTGGTCTCAAAAGACATGTGGTCTTTCATGAAAGTGATCTTTCAAGACAGGTTTCACTATAAAACTGAAAATCTTACTGCTTAACATTTGATTAGATTAAGTCTAGAGCTGTTCTCTCTTCTGCTAACACAATCTTACCTCATCCAAGTTGTTTTTATCAACAGTTACGGTGAGATTAAAGAGAATCTTGAGGATTTCACAACAAAGGTCCACTTCCTGGTCAGTAAGACCGGTCATTCGGTTTTCTGAGTCTCTAAGTGTCAGGTCCACAACTTCCATAAGATAGGTAAAGCCATGAAGTTCATATCTAATCTTTGGTCTTAAATTAAACAATAAAGAGAAACAATTAAGTAGCATGTCTGCCAGCTAAAAACCAATCCTTGATACTGTATACCTGGAAATTTTCGCTCCTCGTTAATTTTTTCCCTTTTCGTCAAAAATCATATTCACTCCATCTTAAATTCACCCAAAATAACCATGTATGCCTGTGCTT
This sequence comes from Atrina japonica, assembly GCA_030159075.1. Lineage (NCBI taxonomy): Eukaryota > Metazoa > Mollusca > Bivalvia > Pterioida > Pinnidae > Atrina > Atrina japonica. The sequence goes on from BROG01000163.1 coordinate 811,629, forward strand.
TGTTTATTTAGTTTGAAAATGTCAATTCCATTTAAAATTTGCCCTCTCATCTAACGACTAAAATGACGAAAATAGAACAGGAGCAAAAATTACCAGGTATACGGTATTATACACATGGAAATTTTGCGATTGATTATTGTCACTCTTTTGTGACAGAAAACATATTTGCCCATCTTAAATTCACTCAAAATTATCAGTCATGTGGAAACCATGTATGTCCATGCCTGTTATTTAGCTTGATATTTACACCTTCATTTTAAAATTCACCCTCTCATGTAAGGGCAAAAAAGTAGCATGATATGTCAATCCACAAGCCATAATAAACTGTAACATTAAGGGTCTTTATTTTGGAGTGAGGGACCTGATTTTATAACAAGTCTAGGTAAAAGGAATGATTTAATTATCTTTTTTAATTTTGAGTCCCACAACACCAGAAAAGCAAAAGTCAAAATCGTAAAAATCAAAAGGAGGCTCCTCTTTTATCAATGTAACTTTGTGTAAAAACTACATAAGCATTTGTTAAAGCAAACTTAATTTACTGTCAGGCATATCCAAGTGTTATCAAATTTTAATGAACAAAGTTCCATATTCATTACAGCAAATGTCAAAATTTTAAGAATCAAAAGGTTCTTAGTTTTTGTGGAACCAAACATTGAGTAAAAATTTTGTATAGATTTATGAAAGCAAACTTGATTCATTATCAGACATGGCCAATTTTTAAAGAACAAAGTCTCACAACCCCATTACAGCAAAATTCAAAATTGTAAAAATCAAAATGTGAATAGTCTTAATGGAACAAAAAATTGTGTAAAATTTTCATAAGGATTTGCTTGAATAAAATACATCTGCTACATCAATTTAAAACAAAAACTATTAGATGGTAATGTGAAGTAAGTTTAGGTTGTCTAACAAGATGTGTTTGGGAAACACAAATGCACCCGGTCCCAACAAATTTCTATGCTGGCAATTAAAATGACCCCCATCCCACCCCAGGGGCATGTGATGTCAGAGAAGTGCACCCCAGGGGCATGTGTTGTCAGTGAAGTGTAAACAACCCTTAGATGAACTTCCAGTCCAAGTTTGGTTACTGTATCACAATCCAAATTAAATATTGCAATGTCCTACATTTTGACCACACCCCACCCCTAGGGGCATGTGATATCAGTGAAATGTGAGTAACCCTTAAATGAACTTATAGTCCAAGTTTGGTTACTGTATCACAATCCAAACTTGAAATATTACACTTAATATGAAAGTGGGACAGAATTACGTACAGACAGACAAAAGGACAATCCAAACACTATATGCCCCTAGCGATCCTTTCGGGCCAGGGGCATAAAAATTAGTTCAAGGACTGTTGAACTAGGATCATAGAAAACTACATAATTAATATGCAAGTCAGCTAACTGAAAGACAATATAGAACAAATAACACACAAATGTGATGAAAACGCCACTGAAATGATTTTGTAATGCTGAGACCTTTTTGAGTGAGAATTTGTGAGACAAACAAGGCTGAAATCTTTTTATAATTTTTTTCCAAAGAAAAAAACATACCTTGTATCTGCACACAGAGCGGTTAGTAGAAACAACATCCTCATGTCAAAGAACTGAAATGAACCAAATCAAGATCATAAACAATAAAGAAAGATAGAACATTTGGTATCCTAATATGTAAATAATTGATTACATTTTCAAACTGTGCAAACCTTAATGTAATGGAGTTTAGCTTCTTTATTACAGGTTTGTGGGTAACCAAATGATGCCAAATATGTACATTGACATGAGTAAAAAAGAACATCTTACTGACAAATCATTGCAATGGATAATTCCTGGCCATAGTAACAGGTAATGTTCTGCTGACTATTGGATAATCCCTGACCACAGTAATGGGTAATGTCCTGCTATCTAATGGATAATCCCTGACCACAGAAATGGGTAAAAATCTTGTTGACTGATGGATAATTTGTGACCACAGAAATGGGTAAAAATCTTGTTGACTGATGGATAATTCCTGACCACAGAAATGGGTAATAATCTAGCTGGCTAATGGATAATCCCTGACTACAGAAATAGGTAATAATCTTGTTGGTTAATGAATAATCCCTGACTTTAGAAATGGGTTATAATCTTGCTGACTAATGGATAATCCCTGACCACAGAAATGGGTAATAATCTTGCAACCCTGATCATGGAAATGGGTAATAATCTTGCTGCACAATGGATAATCCCTGACCACAGAAATGAGTATTAATCTTGCAACCCTGACCACAGAAATGGGTAATAATCTTGCTGACCAATGGATAATCCCTGACCACAGAAATGGGTAATAATCTTGCAACCCTGACCATGGAAATGGGTAATAATCTTGCTGGCTAATGGATAATCGCTGACAACAGAAATGGGTAATACTCTTTCATTAGACTACAGTGAAACTTGTATACATGTATAACAACCATCTTAGGGACACAAGAAAACTGGTCTTTATAGAGATGTAGTCTATATATAGATGTTGATCTGTACACAAATGGTACAATTGGGACCAGCAAAAAATGGCCTTTGTGACCAGGTGGTCTTTATACACAGATGGTAGCTAAAGCAGGTTTTACTGTATTAGTAAACAGATAATAGATGCTTTAACAGCTTGAAAAGATAAGATGAACATTTTCATACAAAGATATAACATTTCCTGATAGATTTACAGGCAGACATTTTCTACAGACATGACACCACTTGGGTACATCAGAGACATTTTTAATGTTTACACTACCTTGATATCAAACTTCAGATATGATATTTTTAATGTTTACACTACCTTGATATCAAATTTCAGATATGACATTTTTAATGTTTACACTACCTTGATATCAAACTTCAGATATGACATTTTTAATGTTTACACTAATATCTTCAGATATTGATATCATTATTTTTAATGTTTACACTACCTTGATATCAAACTTCAGATATGACATTTTTAATGTTTACACTACCTTGATATCAAACTTCAGATATGACATTTTTAATGTTTACACTACCTTGATATCAAACTTCAGATATGACATTTTTAATGTTTACACTACCTTGATATCATACTTCAGATCTGGATCTTTGTAAGTCTTTAATCTTTGTATAATTCCCTCAACACAACCATTGCCACTGTAACAAAGAGATCATCAATATATACACTGTTCTGTAGGATAAAACCAATTTTATTACCAATAATTTTTTATTTAATTTTGAATGGTGTTTTTACACCACACTCAACAAGTTTTCAGTTATATGGTGGCAGCCAGTTTTTAATGGTGGATGAGAGAACCTGGTTACAATGTATCCAGGAAAAGACCACCAGCCTTCCGCAAGTAAACTGGCAAATTTCATAACCATTAATTAACAGTTCTCAATAGGTTAAGATATTATTTCATCTGATCAAAGTAAAGTGTTTCATCTAGATTTGTTACACTGTTTTTTTTTTATCTTGAACTATAATTTTTAATTACTTTACTATTATTTCACTATCTGGAGAAGAGAAATTTGATATGCATAACTTTTCTTGTTTTAAGAATATCAGTGAAATTATTACAAATCACAGTAATGTAGCATTCTACTTCAAAAGACTTGTATGGAATTTGACATGCATCAGCTACTAATGTGTGGTCTCGAAATATGGGTTGTTTCTAAATATGGGTGATTTTTAATTATGGGTGGTCTCTAAATATAGGTGATTTCTTTAAATAGGGGATCTCTAAATATGGGTGGCAGAGGTGAGGAAATCATATGCCTGACCCGTTACATTTACTGTCCGGACAAGTGACTTTTTTCTAGTTTGGTGGTCCAGGGAAAAGTGCATTATAAAGAAAAAAATATAAATCTAGAGTTCAAAGTCCTATGAAAGCATTTTTGTATCTAAAAAATTTGTCAGTAAATAATGGATAGTAAAAATCTGTTTCGGGCAACCATTTTTTTTTTACATTTACTTGCCCACAGACAAGTGCATGGAAATGATATTTCCACACCCTGGGTAGTCTCTTAATATAGGTGATTTCTATAGATGGATGATCTCTAAATATGGGTGGTCTCTAAATATAGGTGATTTCTATAGATGGGTGGTCTCTTAATATGGGTAGTCTCTAAATATAGGTGATTTCTATAGATGGATGGTCTCTTAATATGGGTGGTCTCTAAATATAGGTGATTTCTATAGATATGTGATCTCTAAATATGGGTTGTTTCTAGATATGAGTGATTTCTATAGATGGGTGGTCTCTTAATATGGGTGGTCTCTAAATATAGGTGATTTCTATAGATATGTGATCTCTAAATATGGGTTGTTTTCTCTAGATATGTCTCTTAATATGGGTGGTCTCTAAATATAGGTGATTTCTATAGATGGGTGGTCTCTAAATATGGGTGGTTTCTAAATATAGGTGATTTCTATAGATGGGTGATCTCTAAATATGGGTTGTTTCTAGATATGAGTGATTTCTATAGATGGGTGGTCTCTAAATATGGGTGGTCTCTAAATATAGGTGATTTCTATAGATGGGTGGTCTCTTAATATGGGTTGTTTCTAGATATGAGTGATTTCTATGGATGGGTGTTCTCTAAATATGGGTTGTTTCTAGATATGCAGGGTATTAGATTAGTGGTCGCCCAGTCACCAATGCGCGTAAAAGTTGTGCTGGGCAACATAAAATAATCATTATCCTCGCCCAGCTGGCGAGTGTTAAAAGTTTATTATCATATTAGAATCTTGGACATGTATCTAAACGCCGGTTAGAGTATTCTTCATGCAAAGAATTTAGATAAAAGTCGATTATTTGTAGTTCAAAATTAATTTCTAAAAACAAATTAGAAACTAAATTAATTATTTCAATGACAATTGAACATGATAGTCTTTACCTCATGGCCGAAAATGTCAAAGAACACATCGTATGTTGACTACTGTTACTTGCAGTTAATGAAGACAGGAAATGGATGTTGGGTTTGCAAGAAAAGAACCGATATGGAACGGAACTGAATTTCAGGATTAGTTAAAATGAGAAAAACACTATACATTGCATGAAAATTGTAAAAATGAGAATTGTAGGTGAATAATAAAACTAAAAGCAATTAAAGAAGTTTTAATGAAATACATAAAAATGAATGGCTATTGTATCCATCTAACAAAAGTGAAAATGTACTGATAGACAATAATAATAATGAAGCATTAACAAATAATTTAAATGTACATACATCATTCAGAGACAACATTGAACATATATTGTATATACATGTATAAGGTATCTATCATTATAACAATAAATTAATGAATTAAACAAATTAATAAAATATTGTTTTTTCTTTGCGGTCAACCAGATATTTATGGCGACCAAAAAAAATTTCAGTAGCACTTTGTTAAAAATTTTAAGGTTGAGGCCTGGTAGTAACAGTCAGTTTTTTTTTATTTTTATTCAAAGAAATGAAAAATCAATTATTCTGTTTTGTCATGTTTTTTTTCTATTAACAGCCATTTTTCAAAATAATATTTCTCTTTGTGAAACCTGAAAATATTAGTCTGACCAGTTCCGTATGAGCAACGTCATGGTACAATTTTTTAATTCTCCTCTCTTCAGAATTTGAAAAATGTGGTGGTTTTTTCAAATCAATAAAAAAAATGTTTAAAACTTATAATATTAGTGGAAAAGATCTCTGTTTGATTTCTATCAAAAGATTTCTAAAATGCAGTATTTGGCTTTAAAAGTTTCAAAAATTTTCTTGAGGAGGGGGTATGCCCCTAAACCCCCCTAGCATATTCAGACCGCTTTCACCATCACCAAAAGTTGGGCTAATGGTTTTCTAGCTGGGCAACCAATTTTTAAACTTCAGTAGCTCAGGTGGCTACAATATAAAAACAGTAAGCCTTATTCCCTGATATGAGTAATTTCTATAGATGGTGTTCTCTAAATATGGGTTGTTTTTAAGTATGAGTGATTTCTATAGATGGGTGGTCTCTAAATATGGGTTGTTTTTAAGTATGAGTGATTTCTATAGATGGGTGGTCTCTAAATATGGGTTGTTTTTAAGTATGAGAAATTTCTATAGATGGGTGGTCTCTAAATATGGGTTGTTTTTATGTATGAGTAATTTCTATAGATGGGTGGTCTCTAAATATGGGTTGTTTTTATGTATGAGTAATTTCTATAGATGGGTGGTCTCTAAATATGGGTTGTTTTTAAATATGAGTGATTTCTAAATATGGGTGGTTTCTAAATATTGGTGGTTTCTAAATATGGGTTGGGCTAATGGTTTTCTAGCTGGGCAACCAATTTTTAAACTTCAGTAGCTCAGGTGGCTACAATATAAAAACAGTAAGCCTTATTCCCTGATATGAGTAATTTCTATAGATGGTGTTCTCTAAATATGGGTTGTTTTTAAGTATGAGTGATTTCTATAGATGGGTGGTCTCTAAATATGGGTTGTTTTTATGTATGAGTAATTTCTATAGATGGGTGGTCTCTAAATATGGGTTGTTTTTATGTATGAGTAATTTCTATAGATGGGTGGTCTCTAAATATGGGTTGTTTTTAAATATGAGTGATTTCTAAATATGGGTGGTTTCTAAATATTGGTGGTTTCTAAATATGGGTTGTTTTTAAATATGAGTGATTTCTAAATATAGATGGTCTCTAAATATGGGTAATTTCTTAATTTCTGTGGTCTCAAAATATGGGTTGTCTCTAAATTTCCGTGGTCTGTAAATATAGGTGTCTAAATATGGATGGTCTCTAAAGTTTCAGAAGAGGTTTTATTTGAAGTGTTATATAAATGATACAATTTTTGGATCTCATTTATGGTGTTTTTTGTTTTGTTTTGTTTGTTTCTTATTTTTACAGACAACGCTTTCTGCAGAGTTCAACTCTAGTATTAATAGAAATATATAACATAAGACGCAATGTGTATACCTGCATATCCTCTGAACCTGTACACTGTTGAATATCAAATTCCACAAACATTTCTGAGCTTCAATGACCACTGTAAAATTCAAATTAAAAACCTACATTGTCTTTTTAGTGGAATACAACAATGAAACCATGCAAACATGTATTACAATTATAACTGTTGCCTAGCTACAAACATTGAAACCTTTTTATAATGCACCTTGTTTCATTTGCCACCTAGCTTTACAACACAATTTTTGAAAGTTCACTTTTCAAATTTTTCCTATAATTTCATTTAACGTTTCCTTCAACATACAATGTATCACCAAACCCCTTTATAATGCCAAATTTGGGTTGAACAAATGGTGGAGGCAAAACAAGGTTTTACTGTACAAGTAGTTAGGACAAGAGACAAAAAGACTTTTCAGATAACCCCAACCCAATGTCCAGCCCTATCATCAAAACTCCTGACTCTTTGGGTCAGAGGTTAAACAAATTTTGTCATCAGTGTCTTGAAGATGTTGCATAACAAATTTGAAGAGAATCGAACCAGGGTTTTTTATAAGTTGAAAATGTTAGAAGGTTTACATTTGACACAAAACATGACAAGTCACAAGAGACATTAAAATGACCTAAAACACAGCGCTTATCCTGGACTATTGGCCAAAACATTAACCAACACAGATCATTTTTAGCCAACTGATATTTTGATTAGCCAGGTCAATGGATATTGATACCATCAGTGCTTATCCAAGACTAACAAATACTATGGGCCAAAAAATTAGCCAACCAAGATATTTTTTTAGCCAACTGATATTTTGATTAGCCAGGTCAATGGATATTAATACCATACGTGTGTATGTTTTTAATTTTATGTAACATGATGGTGACAAGTGGAGACTTTGTGTGGCAAACTATTTATAAGTCTGGAGATATACGTGATTGTGAAAATTTCAAAATTTCGGGACAATTCAGTTTTTTTATCAGTCAAGCATGCCCTTCTAACTGATACTGCTGTGTGTATTGCCAAAGTAATTGTCTGATTGTGTTATATCTTTCTTTTTTGAATGACAGTATATGAAACACACAAAATATGTATAAAAAATCATAAAAAAAAATTATGCTAATAAACAGTAAAACACTCAATATTCAATAATCCTGTTGGCCATTCTAGAAAAATTTACCATGAAGCTGTGTATTGTGCAGACTTAATACTATGTAACTAATATACATATTGTCATCTTTCATTTGATAAAGGCCATGGGGGTCGAAAATTTGTGAATATTGAGTCTTTTACTGTTTTTTTTGCATAATGATACTTTGCTTTGGAGGACATTAGATGTTATTTAAATTTTGTTTAGCCAATCTTTGAAAATTAGTCAATGGCTACATGGCAAGGTGAGCCCTAAATTTGACAGAAGGTAACGCAAAGCAGGGAGTTCAATTTCACTTTATTTTCTACATTTCGCAATATCATATGGAAGAGGAGATGAAGATACTTAAGAGGCATCATGGCAATCATAAAATAACATTTAGAAATGATATCAAACTATACAGGAACAACCAGAGACATAAACCACTGCACGTGCCGAGAATCATTTATATACTGTACTTGTACCATGCAAGGTCGACGTATCAGCAATGGAAGCGGCTAAACCTGACCTCCACTAATCTTCTTAACTGAATGTCTACTCTGATGCTGGGGCATTTGGGTGTCCAGACACCAGAGTTGTTATCACACTCACTTCTTACAATGCGACCCGGTTTAATATTTGGATTGGACAAGGTAGTATGTGAGATCGTACGGTGGTCACCATGCAAGTTGGACACATGGGTTTTCTCTGGCTCCTATGGTTTCCTCTTACAGCAAGGACCCCTTACATGAACACCAACATGAGAGCCAAAGAGACATTTATATAAGTTGACATAACTTAGTTGTTAATTGTTATAAAATAAATAAAGTAAATTAAAATAGAATTTAATGCTGTGGCAATAGCATTGGTCCTCCTCAACTTGGCAGAGGTTAGGAGACTAAGAAAGCTCTAGTCTAACGAATCTGAACTAAGCCTACAAAAAGAATAGTAATATCACCATTTTAAAGTTAGTAAAAATGTATACATTTCTGTCATACTGAGTAATTCCTAAAAATATATGTTTACAAATCCGCTATGGATATTTATAAACAAACCATATCATCAAATTTTGTAGTATACCTGATATTCAGCTAACAAAAACATTTTAGGAATTCTTACCATCAGAGTCACAATTTTGTATTTTGATGATTTCTCCTTCCTCTTCAGCATAATGCTGCAAACCCGCCATTTTCATAACCAGAGCTATAGCAACCTCTGATGTCATGCCATTTAACTTGTCTTTCTCTCGACTGAAGAGTCGCAGAGTCTGTAAACAGGAAATGTAGCATTTGGATGACGCTGGTGCATCTAGGCGATGTAGAAGAATATCTACAACTTTCTGTAAAAGTAGAATCGAAAACAAAATATTATGACACAAAAATAATTTAAGTTCATGCCATGTACCATATTATACATTTTAATACATGTACATTTGTACATGTACCAGTACACAAATTTTCAACATTGGTGACCTAAACGAAGAAGAATTCTTTGTCAATACATGTAACTACATGCATCAAATATCTCAAACAGTATTTTTGGCATCAAAATTTATGTAATAAATCAACTAAAATAAACTTCTTGTGCTGTAAATGAAAATGCTAGTGCTGTTCACAAAGATCTAAACTGGTGACAGATATAATTTACAGGTGTAGGATGGAATATGTATAGCACTAAAATATACTTTTTTAAAATTTGAATCAATGGTGCTTTACACTACACTCAACAATTTTTCCGTCATTTTATTAAGGTGGTGGCCATTTTTTAATGATTGGGGAGAGAACCTAGTTGCAATGTACCTACAAAGTTTAAGAGACCATCTAACACCCACAAGTAAACTGGAAAACTTTCTCACAAAATCAGTTCAGATTCCAGCAGGGTGCCAACCTGCGCCGTGTATGTTGCTACATGCATGTAGATTCATCACTAACCACATCGTGACATGTGACAACATGCACATGTATGTGTACATGAAAACATATGAAAACATACCTCTTTGATATCTGATTTCAAATCAGGAAAATTGAAAGTCTGGGCATTCTGAAAAGGTAAATTAAATTGAATTAGTTAATCATGTACATTGTATCATTATAAAAATAATATCTGCGCCAGTATGAAAAACAAATCACAAGAGTTGCTAGACTGATGAGGATCCGAAGATGAGCATGTGTATTCCAGGATTGGTCTGACTTATAATTAGTGACTACAGACTTGTAGGCACTTGATGTTTGGGTTGCTGATGTTGAGGCAGAAAGCTGATGGTGTTATTTTATTCCCCCCATACAGCTTTTTACAAACGTTCATGATGTTAAAGATGTGTAAATTTCATTTCAGATATGATGTGACTCCTAACTATTTGGCAGATGTTACTTGATCTAATATGTGAGCACAGTGAGCTCTTTATTGTAGAAATGTTGCAACTCAAGTCCAGTCCAATAATTGCAGCGCCCTCTATGGTCCGAGTCTTCAGGTGTGTACAATGGGCTTCAAAAGTTTCAACCAGTACATCGCAAACGAGGTTCCGTATACGGGTTCCTAGAAAAATGGCTGCCGTAAATGTCTGATTTGATTGGTTGAATTATACACGTGGTTAAGAACAATGGGTTTGTGGACAGCTCGATCCCGTAATAGCCGGATCAATTACAGCCTAGATATGACAGTCCGATCTCATAATAGCTGGATTAGAAATAGCCTAAACAGCCTACCAACACCTTATTGTTCCAATAAAACAACACCAAATATGTCTTACCTACAATTTGGCATTAATTTCAGTAAACGATTTTTAAAAGGAAGGGGGGTAGAAAATGCACTTTATGCATTTAAAGGAAGGGGGGGCCTAGAAAATTGAGCTGTAGTTCATACATTGATTCTGCATTTAAATTAAGTTGCACGTGTTACATTACAATGTTACAATGACAAAGATTTTACGCTCACTTCAAGGCAATGCCTTAGTTCATATTAATTGTGAGTTTAGTTCGTATACATGTATATTCTTTCTTGATGGTTTTCTTTTTCTTAGTTGCACGTTGTAAGTGTACTTGTACGATGGGCTACTAGTTACAGGTGCAATGGAGAAGGTATTTTTCTGTCTCCTTCTTCAGAGAAGGAGACACAAAAATCAAAGAAGTAAAATACCTTCTTAAAAACATGGACGTTTAATTCATGCAGCTGTAACTATTTATGGGGAAACATAGCCACAATGACTGCAAAAACATGACTTAGGTTTATCTAAAGGCATACTCAGACATATCCAGGCTATCAACAAATTACATGTATAATATGTATAATCATTTTATGTATAATCATTTACATAAAATTGCTAGAAAGCTGTTAACGAGTAATCCCTAAATGCCCCGGTGAATACAGTAGAAGAAGAAAATTTTAGAAGTGCGACACGAAAAAATTCGATAATTTATGAATTCATAATCAGGTTGTTACCTTTGTTGTAAAATTGTGCAAAATATTGAATACATCTTCCTCACTACCATTTTGTAGGACTGGAAGTATATCTTTGCCGATATCCATTACTGTTGTGTTGACATTACACAATTATTTCCGCAGTATTTTATGTCAAAAACATCATTCATTCTGAAGCAAGTAAACTACATTGACTTCCTGTATTCTGTATCAACAAAACGTTTGTTCTTCATAAAATCTTATCTGTGGCGTTCCCGATGTCCAATCCGGAAACAGTGTATAATTTTATTACTCTCTCTCTCTCTCCATTCATTCTCTGAAGATTTTTTCCGGTTTTTTTTTGTTATAAATTTCCATCATTTCATTTTATAATAATCATTGATTTAATATGTGCAAAGAATTAATTGTGACATATTAAATTTTTTTTAGTTAATTTAGAAATGACTTTCCATGAATCGTTTAAAAAAAATAAAAAGTTGCTTCGATTTTGGAATGCCACTGCAGATCTATATAGGCTTACTGTACATGTATATCATAATTTCACCGTTACATCAAGTATCTCAGTCGGTGTTCTAACAAGAGAGTTTTGACCTGATTTTTGCCTGCTTTAATTGTCCCAATTAATTTTCAACCACTTTGCCCTTTTTGTATACTCCTTACTTAGCCTACCCTGCCACTTTTACACTGAACCAGCAGTAAAATGGTGAATTATGGATTCTATACTGTCCCTTTCACATAACCAAATCAATTCTATACCGTCCCTTTCACATAACCAAATCAATTCTATACTGTCCCTTTCACATAACTAAATCAATTCAATACCGTCCCTTTCACATAAACAAATCGATTCTATACCATCCCTTTCACATAAACAAATCAATTCTATACCGTCCCTTTCTACACTAACCAAATCAATTCTATACCGTCCCTTTCACATAACCAAATCGATTCTATACCGTCCCTTTCACATAACCAAATCGATTCTATACCGTCCCTTTCACATAACCAAATCGATTCTATACCGTCCCTTTCACATAACCAAATCGATTCTATACCGTCCCTTTCACATAACTAAATCAATTCTATACCGTCCCTTTCACATAACTAAATCAATTCAGAGATTCGACTGTAGAATGTATTTAAGATATTCAAGGGCGTAGGACAAGGGTCAGAGCACTTTTGAATGGGGGGGGGGGGGCACAAGTATATTTGTGCCCCCCCCCCCGCATTTTTTGGCGTAATTTCTTTTATCACACAGCCACAATTTTTCTAAATCAGTGGCGTAGCTGGGTCTAGAAAAGTGGGGGGGCACAACCGTTAAAAATATTGAGAAAGGATTACAGGGGCGGATCCAGTAATTTTCAAATAGGGGGCGTAACTTTTTTTTTTTTTGCAGTGGTGTAGGAAGCAAATCATTAATTAAACCTTTTGATACCTTAAAAATTAAATTTTAAAATTAAATTAAAACTATTTATGCAATGGATACTTCAGTAATGAATGGTGTAAATCATAAATAAAGTCGCCGAGCGGAGCGAAACGCAAAAAAAATTGTGGAAATTTGTCTTTAATTTTTCAAATTTTTAAAGAAAAATTTAAAAGTTATATTTTTAAAAATACTCCTATTTTGACAACTTTAGGCGGCACTCTCACCTTCATCACTGCACATATTTCTAAGTGTTGGATTAACTGTGAGGCAATATTTCATTATTGGTAGGATTTTACACATCTTTCAGATATTTTTTCTTTTAATTTGGAATCCCTTTTTTCTAATACGCATAGCAATCCGCTAATAAACCACTTTTGTTATCCTTCTCAAAAGAAGGTACTATCAGCAAAATCAGTATTTCTTCATACCTCTAATAAGTCCATTGACAAAATATTAATTTTGTATAAGCCAAAATTATACTGCTATTAAAAATAAGTAGGAAATGATAGTTGGTTGAGTAAGCTGAATGTAGGAAACGTAAACGCCATGCGGCTTCAGAATAGGTCTCCATGTACGTATAAACAGAGACACATATATATGTCTCTGGTATAAAGCAATAGGATTAGGAGCTGTTTTTTTTTTTAATTGTCTAATAACCTCTAAATCACTTTAATATGATGAAAAGCATAACTGATTGACATAACATAGATTTTCGGGCATGAAATAGATATAATTATACTGTATTGCATTACAATATCTGACGTACATCATAGATATAATTATACTGTATTGCATTACAATATCTGACGTACATCATAGATATAATTATACTGTATTGCATTACAATATCTGACGTACATCATGATTCTGATTTGTTTTATTTAATTGATGATTTTATATAATTAATCGTACACAAATCTAAGCTTCTGTCAGTAATATATCTAACTAATATCAATCATCAGCGTCGGAAGCAAATTGAAAGTGGGGGGGCTAAACCAACTTAAAACACATACACACGCCAGAAACGTCTATGTCCTATGTCTATATTTGCAAAAAAGTGGGGGGGCTAAGCCCCCCCCCCCCCCCCCCCCCCCCCCCCCCCCCGGTTCCGACGCCTATGTCAATAGATAAATTGTAGCAATTTTGATGAATTAACAAAACATGTAAATCATATTGACCAATATTGGTGTATTTATTAAATAAAATGAGCGCTTACCGCGTCATATGCAATTTATTGAGTTTTTCTACAGTGCCTCTGAGTGCTCAGGAGAACCTCTATCATGTTCGAGAGAGTTGAGCTCGAGATGACGGACTTTCAGGTCGAAATACACTTGATTGACAGGCGGGGCGTGGTCACTTGAAGAACGCACTTAATTTAGAGAGTAAGACCAGACTTTGTCATTTATACACATTTTTCTCTAGCAAGGTATAATTATAAGTATTGATATATATCTATTTAACTTTATGAAACCTAAATTTTATTTCAGAATCATCGATCGATCAATAAATGACGTAACCAGGTTTTTTTGCCAGGGATTTCCCAGATGACCTTAAGTTCTAAAAATAGACATACGTCGATCGTATACTTAACTGCCTCCTGGGAAAACGAAGGTATTACGACTGGTTACCAATTTTTTCAATATTGGTCAGTCACTGACATTTAAGTTAAAAAGCAAAGATGACAAGGCCTGAGGATAACGGAATAATTACTTTCACTTTTGCTCCGTGGAAAAAGTAACGGGTCCTAAGTTTACTTTCAGTTTTTATCTGAGAAAATGGCTTCGAGTTTGCCAACGGCGACGTATTGTAATATCTGCCAAAAAGGTCCATTCGGAGGACCGATTCCTGCACGTGCTCATTTTGAGAGTAGGACACATAAAGAAAAAGAAAATGTTTTTTTAAATCCAAAGAGACAGAATTTTTGTGAAATTTGTAACGTTGCTTGCAATGATGTTATACAGTACCAACAGCATATTGCAAGTCCACGTCACCTGGCGGCAGAGGCGAAATCCGAGACCACAAGACTGAAAGTAGGAGCACAGCCTCCAGACCCTTCAAACGTCAGCGGGTTACCAAACTGCAATGCCTGTGGAAATGTATTTCCCAATTCAAGGGCGGCAGACGACCATTTTGCAAGTGAAATGCACAAAAAGAAAGTGTCACTTTCAATGGGATCAATGTTTTCAAATGGTTGTAGTAATGAATCACTATCTAGTACAATAGGTAGTTCTTATGCTAACAGTTTCACAAGTAACAGGGCTGAAGCATCTTTTATACCACAAGGAAATCTAGTCACCGTTAATCCATCAACAAATAATGAAAGTGAATGTTCATCCGTTGAAATGAATCGTCTCTTTCAAAATACGGTAGAAGATATTAAAAATGAATTAGGACAACCACTTTCAGTTAAAGAATCGAGACATGCATATGCTGTAAGTGGAAACTGTCAAAGTAGCAGTGAAGTGAAAAAAGAGTATTCATTTCATAATAACAGAGGGTATTGTAATGCATGTAATATTGAATTGACATCTGGGGCACATGCTAGTCAACACCTAAATGGGCAAAAACACCTGAAAAACAAACAGAAATGGATTGAAAATCAGTCTTTATGTCATGCGGCTAAAGTTTCACCAGATGTCCAAGAAAGTAATTCACCCAGATCAGATAAAGAATTTGATTTTTATACCACAACAAAAACAGGATATTGCTATGCATGCAAAATTGACTTGACATCAGAGGTGTTTGCTATGCAACATCTAAATGGGCCAAATCATCAGAAAAATAAACACAAATGGATTGAAAATCAGTCATCTGGTACAAGTGCTCAAATTACAGGTGATAACCAAGAACCTCCGGATAAAGAATACTACTTAAGTTCTGCAACAAATACTGGACATTGTTATGTTTGTGAAATTGATTTGACGTCAGAGGCACATGCACTGCAACATCTAAATGGACAAAAACACCAAAAGAATAAACAGAAATGGGTTGAAAAACTGTCATCTCCCACCCAATCTAAAGTAACAAATAACAACCTTGTAACAGAGTCCCAAACAACAGATCAAGAATATCGCTTCAATGCCAGTACTAATACAGGACATTGTTGTATTTGTGATATTGAGCTTACATCAAAACAACATGCTCAACAGCATTTGTCTGGAAAAAATCACGCAAAGGCTAGGCAGAGAAAGAACAGTAATTTTCAGGATAAAAGTTCTCTAAATTTATTTTGTGAAGTATGCCAGAAGGGATTTTCAGGCCCAGAGTCAGCTGCTCAGCATTATGCAAGTGAAAAACACAAAAGCAAAGAGCAAATTGCCAAGCAGTTTCCAGCTTTGGATACACAGATTTCTTCAGCACTCCCTGCTACAGGCCATAAAGAAAACATTGATAAAACTGAATGGTATGTATGTACTGTATGTAAGTGTAAAATGAATTCTGCAGAGCAGTTGGAAATACATAACGCCAGTCCCAAACACAAAGTAGAAGAGGAAAAACGAGCTCGAGACAATAGACCAATAGACATTGTCAAGTCTGCGCCCACTCCTGAATATATGGTCAGAAAAAATCAGCCACTTGAAATTGTGTGCTCAGAACCCAGAGCAGAAGCTGAATCAAAGATGTCTATTAATTTGCACAGTGATGTACCACTTATGAATCAATTCCAAAATCAGATACTGGGAGAATTTGAACTTGTGGACCTTGGACTTTCAAAGTCTAGTCTATGTAACCCCAATCCCTACGATTCATTGGATATCCCTTCAGGACCTGACCTGTCTTTGTCATCTTTTCGATATGATCATTTGATTATGAATACAAACTCTGTTGTCTTGCCGAAAACAGTACAGATTGAGGCAGATGATGACACTGTACCTAAACACAGTTATATTTCATCTGATACGACAATATCTAGACAAAGCAATAAAGAATTCCCTATAAACAGTACAGTCAGAGAGAAGAAGCTGCCAGAAAAACTGCCAGTGGATGACATATTATTGGAAACGCAAAATAACAAGAATAACTTGAACAATGATGATATGCCAGATCTCGAACCAATTGATTCTAAAAGTTTAAAAAACCAAAAGAACATCATCAGGCGGCATGCATCATCTGAGAGTTCTTCTGGACAGTCCTCTAATTCTGATACAAGAGGTAGTTTTGGTCTTCAAAATGACCATTCTGGTCAAGCAAGAAATATACTGGGTCACTCAGGACCACAAGAGGTCAACACTGTTAGAGCACCTGGAGCCTATCCCTATAATAACAATTCAACAGAAGGGATGGAAAGAGATCCTAAATCTTGTTCACAAAGTACTGGTCAGAATAATAAAGTGAGAAATGATATTTCAAGAGCACTTAAAAATAGGCCAAAGAGAACTCCCAGGAAAGGCTGTACAGAAACAGAATTGTCAGACTCTGACGATGAAGAAAACGATTTAGGACCACAAGTGGATACAACTAGACAGAAGTCTGAATCAGAGTTTACACATTCAACACAAAATGCATCTCAAACACAGATGCCGTCACCTGCTGGTCCAGTTCCTTCTACAATATGTAATCCCATAAACCCACATTCGACATCCGTACAACACAATGTGTCAACTACATCATCCTCATCTTCATTACGAGATGCAAATGCTGCAAGTTTAGTTAACACCAGAAATGCAAACATCTCAAACTTGCCACACAGATCATGTTCTCCAACAGTCAAAACATCGGTAGCGCAAAGTGATACACCGAGTAATATTGCCACAAAGAGCCCATTCCCATTCCACTCTTATTATTGTGAGATCTGTAACAGACCAATGAATACAAGGAAAGCTTATGATGATCATATGAGAGGTAAATCTCATATGCAGAAGGTAGCAACTCGTGAAGTAGCCAAAGACAGGAGCCATAAACCCCAAGTTAAAGAGTTTTATAACTATGTCGATCTATGTCCCGATTTGACGAACACCCGACCTAGAGACTACCAGAAAGAACTTTTTGCCAAAGCTATGGAGGGAGATGCAGTTATCTTTCTGCCAACAGGTTAGATACTATTTATATTTACTTTAGTAAGAGTGACATAACCTGGTGGGGAGGAGTCTACTGAACCCTTTCCTGATCCGGACAAGTTTAAAGTTTAGGTAATACAGCGTAACGACATTGAAATACACTAGCAAGAGTAAAATCATTTCTTCTTGGCATCATACCCACGGGTAGCCAGTTGGGAGTAAAATGCAGTTCCTGTGAAGCCTGCCTCAAAAAGTGAGTATCAGTAGAATCATTTGGTTAGCAAATGGTTTCTCCACCCTGCCAAGTTATGTGATTCAGATAATTTATATATAGATATATATATGTGAAGGAAATACAGATTTGTCGATAAATTGCTGGTAAACACTGTTACAGTGTTAGGCCTTGCTATATTGTTTGTAAATAAATTATTATAACTTTCTATAGCAGGAATTTCCTATCTCCAAAATTCTTGGTCCAGGGTCCGGAAAATTGGGAAAAATTATTTCACTTTTAGATATTTGTTTAAAACTAAAAAAAATTTTAAAATTGTGAAGTTTTGCTTATTTGTGAGAAAATACATGTACAAGCCATTTTTACATCAGAGGTCTTGTAAGCGGACCCAAAAACGGCCCAGGAAAATCCCAGTATAGCAGATGACATTTGGTTACAGTGGGCATTTGACATGTAATTAGCTACACTGTTACAGTAAGGATAGAGGATTCATTTAAACCACCAATTTTAACCAAACTTGGTAGGAACCATCCCAGTGTGAAGCTGCATGAAGTTTGCAAATGGGGCTATGTCCCAAATGGGCTAAAAAAAAAAGCCAAAACTTCCTCTATGAACCAATGATGATGATCAAGTTTCAAAAATATTTGGTATGCATGATCAGTGTTAAGTAAAGTTTGCAAGTGAAGACAAAAAGTGGTCATGAACAAGCCATGTTGAAGCACTTCAAATGACCTAGGGTATGATTTAATACAAATGGCTAAATATCAACTCAAAACTGTTTGATTTTGTGTATACAAAGAGAGTTGTTAATATGAATTATCTAAAGATCATTGGTACCAAGTTTCAAGGTCATCGGGTCAAAGGTCAAGGTCACAGGCACCTAAATAAATGGAAAATACCAGTTGCATAATTGACCAAATATGCCATGTGAGCCCCTTAAGGCCCCTTGAGTCTCTTGTTTTTTTTAATACGACACTTGCAGGTTTCTGGACATCAGACAAGTCTTTTTGATGGTCGGACACTTGCCCAAAAGGACAGGTGAAATTGTTGAAGACAAAAATTAATTCAATAAAGATTATACTTTTATAAACACAAACTAATATCTTTAAATGTTACACTTGATTTTCGAACAAGTCATTTTTGCATTCAGACAAATAGATTTCAATACTACTTGTCCTGCAGGACAAGTGGAAATTTTCATGATTGTTGACCCCTGATTTGTACTTGTTTTTTATTTGATAGTAAAATTGCAGGTAAATAGGTCATACTTAAAATATTAAATAAGTGAATTGATATTTTATTAGGTACAGGAAAAACTCTGATATCATGTATGGTAGTCAGTGCTATGTTACAACAGAATCCTACGCGGCAAGTTGTGTTCCTGGTGGACAAAGTTCTGCTGGTTCTACAACAGTCACAGTATCTGATAAAAGAGATTGGAAGTAGAAATTATGACAGGTATAGTATGCAAAGTTGGATAATACCAAAGTAACTAGGATGACCTTTTACCCTTTGTTAACCTCTGTAGTCTATAGGATGTGCATTCTGCATAATTTTTTAAACACTTTAAACTTCTCAAGCATGTCTTCTAATATATTGTCGACTGTTTGTGAAATGTCATATTTTGCCCCCTTGCAGTATTTTGACCCCTACCCTAGTATTCACATATTCTGATATGGTGATGTCATATGGCCATGATATTTTGACCTCCAAAGAGATTACATATAAAAGACATTTTTACAGTAAACTTTACACAAGGGGGTCACTTCATCACATCTGTGATATATATATACACCTCTCTAGTAATTATATATGCAGAGGGGGTGTTAAATATATCATAAAGGTTGCATAAATGACCCTACGCTAAAATTCACACAGATCTATTGTGGGGTCAAAGTACATGTATGGTAGAACACTTTGTGCATATTTTCCCCTACAGCATTAAAAACTGGCTGCCAACATATGACTGAAAAATGATTGTATGTGATATAAAAACAATTGTCATACAAAATACAGTGAAACTTGTATATAACGACTTTCTTAGGGACACAAGAAAATCGTTATTTACAGGGAGGTGGTCGTTATATAGAGGTTGATTTGTACACAAATGTACTATTGGGGACAGCAAAAAAACAGTCTTTGTGACCAGGTGGTCTTTATACACAGGTTTTCTCTAAAGCAGGTTTTACTGTAAATGCCTGATTTTCATGTTGGAGAAGAATGACCTGATTACAGTGTACTAGTGTTATATACCTTGTAAAATGTGATGCTTTAATCACCCCATCACAAACACTCCTAAATATATATCCCAGCATTCCATTGTCAGATGTACTCAACAATAAATGCTGAACAATTATCTCTGTGGCATTCTACACTCATGTAAAAAAATTTTACTTTGAATTCAATTGCAGATTTGATCCAAATGACCCTAGCAAAGTGACCGAGAGGAAACTAAAAATAGCTGCATTGTGTGGTGGTCAGCAGACTACAGATGGGTTGCCTCTGTGGAAGCATGACCTTATAATAGTAACAGCAGGTGTGTTGTTTATTCACCTTTTATCTTTTCATTCTGACAAAACTTTCCATATATGTAAACCATTATGTTGATGTAAGATCTGGGACATACTGTATACCTGGTTATTTTTGCCCCTGGTTATTTTTGCCCTTTTAAGACTGAAAATATATTCACCTCATCTTAAATTTGTCCTAAACCACTATAGTCTCATGAATGGAATGTACATTCCTGCTTCATTTATTTAGCTTTAAAATTTTGCTTTCATTTTAAATTTGCCCCTCATCTGAAGACCAAAACTAAACAGGACCAAAGGTTCAAGTGAGCTTTTCTGATCGCCTTTTGTCTGTTGTCCATCTGTCCGTTAACTTTTCACATTTTTGACTTCTTCTCCAAAACAGCTGAAGGGATTTCGATGAAATTTTATAAGAAGCAAGTACTCAAGGTCCTCTACTAGGTTTGTTCATTTCGGCAAGATCGGTCCAGGGGTGGATGCAGGGTGGTGCAAAAGAGGCCTCAGGGGGTACCCTCTTTTAAAACCTCCTCCAGAACTGCTCCATGAATTGAAAAACTAATTATATCTGAGTGATCTACATAGATGTGCGATTAAAGTTAATTTTATAGAAATCGGAAGATAGATTTTTGATGCGTTTTTGACTTCTTTTTAAATTTGTAATTTTCATTCATTTTTGTATGATTTCTTTGATTTTCTCCCCATTTATTCATTCACTTAAGGGATATTGACAAAACTTTAAAGGAAGCAAGTACTAAAGTTCCCCTACCATGTTTGTGTTTTTTGACCAAATTGACTTGGCGGTGGATCCAGGATGGGCAAAATAGGTCTCGGAGGGTAACCCTCTTTAAAAATCTTCTACAGAACTGCTGCATGGATTGAAAAACTAATTGCATCGGAGTTATTTACATGGATGCATGATTCAATTTCCTGTTTTTGGAAGAAATTGGAAAATTAATTTTTGACATCTTTCCCAGCTTTGTCATTTTCGTTCATTTTTAAGTCTCCTCCACTCCCAAGGAGTGTTATAATAATACAGTGCAGGTGAGCAATGTGGTCCCATGGGACTCTTGTTGTTCTGTCCCTTTGGCTATTTGTCTTTATGCATCATATTGATTTCTATCAACCATTTTTAGCTCTATGGTCACCTTTATTAAGCAGTCACTTCCTCTAAGCAGCCAGTATTTATTCCTTCAAACCTAGCTTTTCTTTATATAATCTTGCCACAATAATGTGGTCAGTGGTCACCCCTTTTATGTCCAAAGTTACCAAATTGACGCAATTGAAACACATTATTTTGACAATAACATCTTATATTTTAATTATTGTTATGACTATTAAAGATCTCAAAAGACAGGCAACTCAAATTCTCTACGCCTTCACTGAATTGGGAATATTGCTAAAATTGTGAAGGTGAAGACCTAATATATTGTAATATTTTCCAATTCACTGTAGATGGAAATCCCCAAAATACACTGTACAGAGGAAACACTGTAACAAACTTGAGTTCCTGTGATGTTTTTTTTACCTCATTTGATAAGTAATTTGGACATTTTATGACATATTTAAAACTGAACCATATGAAATTTTATTTCAGCTTTTTATGAGAACTTGATCTCTAAGGGAATCCTTCGTTGGTCTGATCTGTCTCTTGTTGTACTTGACGAGGCCCACCACTGCACCAAACATCACCCTTACAATATGCTGTTGCAAAAACATCACATTGAAATGAATATGAGAGAAAGGCCAAAGATTCTTGGCTTAACTGCATCACCTGCAGGGAAAGGAACTGTTTCCATGACAACAACCATGCTGCAAGCACTAATGGGGTATATGGGTGATTCAAGAATGATCATTGTAGAAAAAAATACTACACAATTAAAACGGTAAGTTTTCTTCATTTGAATAACTAAACTTGCATGGACTAATTTAGCCAGACAATAGAGATTCTACCTGTCAAAAGTATTAAAATTCACGATTAGATCTAGACATTAAGGAACTGGTTATTGACTCCAGAGCTATGTTAAATACTGAGCTGATGTAAAAATGTGCTTGGCAGTAGTCAAGGTGTAATATTGCCCTGATTGGAACTGGCACACCACAAAACAAGTTTTCAGTAATATATTGGAGGCCAGTTTTTTTAATTGTGGAGGAGAGAAATGGCATAGAATGAACCCAGGAACCCTGGAAGAGACCATCAGCCTTCTGCTAGTAAACTGCCAAGCTTGCCCACAAAATTAGCTTAGGTTCCAGTGGGGCAGATTCCCACGCTGTTCAGAGGTGAGCAACTTCATGCCAAGGTGTCAAGTGATCCTGAGTTGCCCAAAGGCTAACTAATATAATATATTAATATTATGATGCAAATCTGTTTGGCACCAGATTGTGATAAGAAAAAGGCTTCTGGTCCTGTCATGCTGACTAAATGTGCCACCATTGTAGCTAAGTGCATGAGAATACATAATTCCCTTTCAAATTTTCAGCTCTCTTGTAACTGATACACATTCATAAATCATTGAGTAATTTAAGATATCTCTTATTTTCAGATTTCAGTCTAATGCTGAACTAGTAGTTAACAATATTCAACTTGGGCAGAAAGAAAATGATTTATGTTTGGAACTTCAACTTCATTTACTTAACTGCTATATGCGCCTCTGTGATGAGACGGATATCTTATCCAGATGGAATTTTGGATTGAAGGCAAACCAACGGAAACGGAATCTGTCAGATCAAGAAAAAATTGAGTGTGCCCAGGAATTAACCGGAGACGTATTAAATTCCCTGGAGGTCACTATTGATAAAGTGTATCCAAATACTGACAACGTGGATAAAAGGTTTTTTGTCCGGAATTTGACAACTCATATAAAATTCATCTGCATGTCGCTGAATTCTTTGTGTGAGGCCGGGGTACCTGCAGCTTTAGATGACTTGCAAACTCTAATGACTGACGAGTCTTGTAATTTTGACTTTGCAGAAAGTTTTGAGCTGCATTGCGAAAAGCTATTGTCTGTTATCCAGACATGTTTTGACATTGAAGGAGCTCCAATGAAGACAAAGCCTTCTCCAGTAGAGATGTCAGTAGACATGTCACCTCATGTCACTGGTCTTATAAAAATACTGACCAATCCTTCAATGATAGACTGGAACCAAAAAGATGAAAAGCCAATGGTATTGGTTCTTGTCAAAGAACGGTCAACTGCATTCTCTATGTATAAATCCCTTAAATCTCACAAGGACATTGTGGACAGAAAACTGAGTATTGTGGTTGTTGTTGGTCACGGTGCTGGATCCTCTGGTGGAGGAATGAAGGTTAATCAGCAGAAGAGAGTTTTAGAAGAGGTCAAGGGTCATCAGCATGATGTAATAGTGGCAACAGCTGTTGCAGAGGAAGGGATTGATATTCCGGAGTGTCAGTTGGTAATCTCTATGAATCCTCCCACCACTGTTAGAGCAATGGTTCAAATGAGAGGTCGAGCCAGAAAAGCCAACAGTAAATTTGTGGTTGTTTGTAGCGATGAGAGTGAGCATAGCAAGTTAGAAGAGCTGAAAAAGAAAGAAGAAAACATGATCAAAGCTACAAATCTACTGGTACAATGTCAGAATAGACAAACGTTTCAGAGGTGAAAAAAATCACATCTGAAACAAATTGTTTAAACTAGCATTGGTTGTAATTGTATCACCTATGATGTTGATTTTTTTGATGGGATGAAGTCAGTATAAGAAAGAATGTTTTTAAAAATTGACAAACCTTCATGCTGTACATCCCTGTATCCCCAATTTTCTTTCCTCTGTAATCTAGCCAATGGAAAGAATTTGATTACTGTTATGCTAATATTATTTTCTTGTTTGAGATCATTATGAAATATATCTACAATGTAACATGTTTTGAGAGACCATTGTTATGAAAGACAACCATTCCAGAAAGACCACATCACGAAAATTTCTTCATGAAATAATTGTTTTATTATTACTGAGAGACTACAGTTTCAGTTTGGTGTCTCTCAAGATGATTTCATTCCATTCACTGCTGAAATGTGATCTCTCAAAAGACAGTCTGTCTATAGGATTATTTAAAGGAGTAGTATTCAAAAAGTGGTCTTAAACACAATTGTTTTTCATGAGATTGGTCTGTCAAAACAGGTTCCAATGTGTATGTATTGCCCTTTGCCATATTGCCAACCCTGCTTTCTGCCATATAGATAAAAAAAAACAGATTTCCTTTGTTAATGTTAATGAATCCGTATTACCTCTTTCTGCTACCCATCATTTGTTTTGAGAAAGAAATAGTCAATCTCAAATTAAAACTGATCTCTAATCTTTCCCATTTTCGGAAATGTCACATATAGGATGTAATGCAATTTGCTATGGGGTCATGTGCAGATGACCTCGTATTTGTGTCAAACCTGTACCAATTGTGACGAGGATTCACTCCTCTGGTATTTCATTGGATTTGACTGTGGACTCACAGCGGGTGTGATCGGTCAACAGGGGATGCTTACTCCATGGCACCTGATTTCACCTCTTGGTTTCCAGAGGTCTGTGTTTGTCCATTTTTTATCGGATTTGTGTCTATGTCCTGGACATTCTATTGATTTACACTTTGGCATCTGAGATTTTTTTATATTTCTACCAATCAAAATGTGACTTGCACAATCTTGTAAGTTGATAAAAATGCAAAGAACAACACTGAACACTCAAAATCCAGTAGTAGTGAATTCTTTACATAACCTTGAATGGGATCAAATCATCAAAAGATATTCCAAATGAATTCTGTGGACTGGGTTTCTTTATTTTAAAATAAATTAAACCCTTTGCCATTCAATAAACTTTAAAACATCTTGTAAGTCGTATTTTCATTGGACATTCATCGAACATTACACACCTACAAGAGGTCACCTGCACATGACCCCATAGTGGATTGCATTAGATCCTTTATGCACCATCAGAAAACGGGAGCGGTGAGAGATGGGTTTTTATGGTCTACGCTCAGTAACATTGCCAAACACCTGGTAATGATAATTATTAGGTGATTGGTTTTAATTACTTGATTGCAAATTTTCAGCAAAAATTGTTATAGATTTTGTGTGACTGAACAAGGCATTTATAAAGTAAATATATTGCATATTAAGTTGAGCCAACAGGAATAAGCAAACCATGTAACCATTCTATAGAATATTGATATTTGAAAGACAGTCATAAGATATGTGTCCATTGATTTTGTATTGATTGTTTACTGAACTCTCGTTGGTTAATAGGCAGAATAGATATCCCTAAAACTTGCTATATCGCCACCCTTGCAATAATTCCCATATTGGTCTAGGAGAAATGTTGGTTACATTAACTCATTCACCCCTAGTGACATATATAGATTGGTTTAAGTCATTGATTTACAGAAGAGTCCAGTTTTTCAGGGGTTGATGATTTAAGATAGATCAACCACCTCTTTTTTAAGACCTATAAGTAAAGACCATCTATTAAGAGGTCACACTAATCTGACAACTTAAGTCTGTTAGTTAGGTGATTTTAATAATGAGCATTCAAATTACATGTGGTTGATATTGCACTGTGCTTTGTATTGAATACATGTCATAGGCGTCGGAAGCAAATTGAAAGTGGGGGGGCTAAACCAACTTAAAACACACACACGCCAGAAACGTCTTGGGGGCTAAGCCCCAATTTTCAACACCTATGCCTATCTTTGCAAAAAAAACTGGGGGCGCTAAGTGGGGGGCGCTAAGCCCCCCCCCCCCCCAGCTCCGACGCCTATGCATGTATGAGAAAATAGAGAGAGCAGCGCGTAACTGAAATGTTGTTCTCTTTGCTTATCTCCTTAGATTTATCTTACCACACCTGACGCCCCATTAGATGTCGAATGATTAACTCATAAGTGATACAATTGTTTGTAGCTGTCGTGTAGAGTTTTATCAGTTCATTTCTCATGGATGATTTTTCGTTGATTGTGAAAAATTAATCCATGAACTTTGTTTTAAAAATGTTTCATATTTTGTACTGGGAAGAATCATAAGTGTGTAGAGATACTGAACTATCTTTAGTTACACTTATTTTGAGACGCACAGAAAAAGCACCTGTTTTTTTTCTTTTCTTGAATTTGTGCATAAATAATAATTCTACTATTTGTAATAACTTGCAGTATTAGTATCAGCATATATGTTTGAATTATTATAGAAAATAATCCCTTTCTTTTTTCTGGGAGTGGAAAAGTCATTTGGTGCATGGGAATACATGGACAAACCAAATCATAAATCCATATATTATGTCGATACTTTGAAATTGAAAGTAGAGTAATTATTAATTACATGTAATCTTGTATAGACTAACCATCAAATATATTTGAATTTAAAGCAAACCATTTATAAATCTTCCTTATGCTATGCTTATGCTTCCAATTATTTATCTTGTATATAGTGTATATGCTATCCATTTAAATCTGTGTTTGCCAAAAATTAGTCTAATTTTACTACTTGTAATTGATGTTCAACAACATACTAGAGCTATACACGGGCATCCTTTACATTTTGTGAAAATAAGGTCCGGTGGTTTTGTATGTTATAAATACAAAACTGCACAAATGTTTCTATCCGTATCATCAGACTGCAGTTGATTGTTGTAGCGGATGTATTCAACTCGATATAATATTATGCTCTCATTGAATCCATCCGCCACAGCGAGTGCATGTAGTTTGCATATAGTTTTGTTTATATACTATTTTTGTCTGTCCATTTGTTTGTTCTTTTGCAATACCTGTGGAGTAACTTCTGTTTCTTTCCCCAAAGATTACTTAACTTTGGTCTGAAGTTTGATATCTATGAAGTTGAGTTGGATTATGAGCCAACATTCCGAATTTTTAGTTAATGGATGAACATTTTTATCAGTAGCTTAACACCAAGGACTTGCTTTGGCTTCTGTAATGAGCTGCGTGAGTTTTGTACTCAAGGAATTTTTTTTATTTCTGAAGCGTTCTTCAAATTAGGAATAATTTTCATCCATATTTACAGTTGTGTGCTAACAAACAAAAATGTCGTATTGCAACATTTATTCTGTGTGTTTTCATTTTAGAGTCATAAAATTTAGTTGAGATTGAATATTGAGTACATTTGGTGATCTGGGATCATGATCAAATTATATATGCAGTATCTTTGTAGTGACGATGAAGAAGGTATTGCTTTCATCACCAGGGTCATCAGTTCAGGTTATGTAAATTATAACTATATCCTTTTCCTTGTATTTATTTAGCTGAGCTGGTCCAAAAAGAATTGACGGCAAACTATATATATGTTTTAGTGGTATTTCTGATGTAATTTATGAATGTACTATTGATATATTTTGGAAAATATCCAGCTTCGTTTGTGATATTAGATCACATTGGAAACAGGAAACGAAGCGGAAGTTATTTGTTTTATATAAAAATATTACGGAAGAAGTTGGGGTAAGTTGGAGTTGTAGATTGGTGATAAAAATCTTGCATGACCTAAAACTATATAACTTGGTTATATGTATTTCATTTTGATACAACGTTGATGTGAAAAAAATATTAAATCAAAATAATAGTAAAATAGTTTAAACGTCTAGAATCAAAATAACAAGTTGTATTTTATCAATGGTTGGGAAATTCCCAAATATTTCCACATGATTTATCTTGTAGACAGTGTATATGCTATCCATTTAAATCTGTGTTTGCTACATAACATACAAGTTGGTTGGGAAATTCCCTAATATTTCCACATATGTAGTCATACACATGTGTTTTTAAAAATTATTTTGACATTAGATCTGCTGGAACGTTTTCATGTAAGCATGGTTATATAGAGTTATCAGCGATATCTAATGCTTTATATATCTCTGAAAGTTACTGTCTACGACAATTTTGGTGAAGTTTAACGCTGATAGATTGTGGTAACATTAAGGTAAGGTATAAAACATTGTCGTAGATAAAACGGGAATGTTGTATAAACGTCGAATACTTATAGAAAAGCAAATGTAGCCGTTTAAACAAGTTTTCAGTAATTCTTTGTATCCTGTTTTTTTCGGTTTTATAATCCTGCTTTCACAATTCAGTTATTATTGATAACACTGTCTTTATGGTAAAAACAATTTTTATGCATGCCATTTTCATGCAGCGTTCGGTATTTTTAAGATCATGGGCGCGTTTTATAAAAAAAATAATAACTAATGAAACGGAGTACTGTGAAGAGCCAAAAGACGGAGTCCTAACGTTCTAATTCGTTTCACTCAAACGAACATAAGTCATTTAAAGAATAAACAACATATGTTTTGGAGTAGGAGACGAAGCGCTCAGATTTTATGTTTATTAATATGCTAACAATTCGCGTTTCTCTCCTTTACAGCTATTTCACCGAATACATCGTCGTCACCACCAGGTAGACTTAGATCTATCTTGCATATGAACACTAAAAAATAAAAAGATACATGTTAATGAATTTAAACCACCAAGAGTATATGTAGGGTGGGAAGGAGGGAACTCGAGGAAAAGCGTGCGTTTTATGCGAATCTGAGCCTTCGAATAACCAAATACAATAAATAATTTAGCTCATCTATTACTATTCGGTCATGCTTCATAACATTAACCAATCACAAACTTTATTATATTCAACGTTACTCTACCATAACTCCGTTTTCTCTAACATACGATCTTCACCTAAAACATAATATAAGTAACTACATTAAATACATTTCCTGAAACACCTGTAGACAAATCTGGTTAACGATGTGGCCATTGGGTCTCTTGTTAAGTAAACAATGATACATAAGACCCGACATTCTACAAACCGATCAGTTATTATGAAGAAGTAATTATCTATGGTAATTTGCATTACTAATTATCCCGTGTTGTACATATTCGTGCTTATATAAGTTTACGTTGCTTGTTTTATTTAGCTTAGATTATAACTATTACCAAGAGTTACCTCTCTTTAAAACAGGTCCTGGTTTTTGAGTGTTTATCAACATTGTTGTTTTCATAAATATTCATATGTTTGTTTCATTTGATATAATAACAACACAAATTAAAAAACAAAACTAAAATGTTACCAGGGCCTCAGTGGTCGAGTGGTTAGAGCATTGCACTTTGAACCATGAAGTCTCTCACTTCTGGTCAGTGCAGGTTTCAGCCGCACTGGAACCTAAGCTGATTTTTATGAGAAAATTTGCAGTTTACTTGCAGAAGCTGGTGGTTTCTTCCAAAGTACATTGTAACAAATCGTTGTAAAACCACGTTCCAGAATCGCTATGCACTTTCCTAGCCGTGGTGTTCATGCAACCGAAATCGCTCGTACCTAATGAATATTCATTAGGGGTAGGTGTGTCCAGTTTGTTCAGTCACAATAGTTGTGATCGGCAGCAGAAGTTATTGCATAATCTGTTGATCCAATACAACTCTGAAATTGTTTAAAAGCCGTGATCTGATTGGTTTGCAAATCACCGTTAACCTGCATTGGCGGAGGCTTCATGGATAATTAAATTATGCACATATGATTTCGGGCAAATGAAATCACGGATAGGAACGAGCATAGAAATTCCAGACCATTGTAAAGGAATTCTCTCCTCTATGGCATGCCAAATGGCATTAACGAGTTAAACCTAGTTTTTCTCCAGTCAGTGTGCCAAAATCACAAAAATGAGTTAAACCTAGATTTTCTCGAGAAAAATAGTTTAACTGAGAATAACTTGCCACAATCACATTAATGAGTATTAAATCAAAATAATAGTAAAATAGTTTAAAATAAATTTTTTCAATTAAACCTAATTTTTCCTCAGTTAATGTGAGTTACGAGAAAACTAAGATTAACCCGTAACCCACATTAAATGGAGATAATCTAGGTTTATCTCGAGAAAAACTAGGTTAAACTCATTGTGATTTTCGCATGCTTTATCAGTTAAATTTAGTTGTTGTCTCATATGGCACGCCAAAATCACATTAAGTTAAACCTAGTTTTTCTCAGTCAAACAGTTTTTCTCCAGTTAAACCTAGTTTTTCTCAGTAACCCACATTTACTGGAGAAAAATAGATT
Source organism: Atrina japonica (assembly GCA_030159075.1). NCBI lineage: Eukaryota > Metazoa > Mollusca > Bivalvia > Pterioida > Pinnidae > Atrina > Atrina japonica. The sequence goes on from BROG01000163.1 coordinate 842,324, forward strand.
TAACTGCGCAAAAATGAGTTAAACCTAGTTTTTCTCGAGAAAAACTATATTTCACTGCTCCACAATCACATTAATGAGTATTAATATGATTAAGGCGCAGTTAATCCTAGTTTTTCTCAGTTAAATCTAGTTTTTGTTCAGTTAATGTGGGTTGAACTCGTAACCCACTTTAACTGGAGAAAGACTAGGTTTAACTGAGAAAAACTAGGATTAATTCATTGTTGTAATTTCGGCGTGCTTCATCGGTTATACCTAGATTTTCTCAGTTAAACATAGTTTTACTTAAATTGTCTTAGTTACCCACATTAACTGTAAAAAACTGGGTTTAACTGAGGAAAACTAGGCTTAACTGCGCCAAATCAAAAAATGAGTTAAACCTAGTTTTTTCTCGAGAAAAGGCTATTTTTACTGAGAAAAATTAGGTTTAACTGCGCCACAATAACATTAATGCGTATTTTGTGCAGTTAAACCTAGTTTCTCTCAGTTAAAATAGCCTTTTCTCCAGTTAATTTGGGGTACGAGAAAAATTAAGATTGACTGGGGAAAAATAAGGTTTAACTCTTAACTCGCATTAACTGGAGAAAAACTAGGTTAACTGAGAAAATCTAGGTTTACCAGGAGCAAAACTAAGTGTACCTGAGAAAAACTAGGTTTAACTCATTAATGTGATTTTGGCGTTCCATAGTCTCGGCAACCTACATTAACTGGAGAAAAACTAGGTATTTGCAATTTATCGTTTACAACATTCTTTAGGTGTCTTTTTATCACATATATAGCTTGCAGAATCTGATTGGAAATAAGTAGTTAAAGTCAAAGTAAATTTACCAATTTAAAGTAATTTGAAACTGTAGTAGGCGTTATAATTATCCCGATTGATGCGTCTATGTATACGGATGTTGTTATATATTTGAATGTTGTATGTAGCGTTAATGTTGTACTTTAAATCTCATCGTTTTGAGCAACTCAAAAGAAGAAATAAATTGTTGAAAATTTCCTTTTTTTCTTGTTTGTGATGAAGTATGCCTTTGATTGTTTGATTAATTCAACAAAAGTAGTAAATGGTTTATTTGTTGCATTGGCAAGTATATTTACAATTCATGTAATTCCTGTTGTTATGATTATATAATATTTTACACAGATAATTTACCTTAGTCTAAAAAGTATGAATTTCTACGAATGTATGTGGGACCGGCCTGACTCAGTCGGTAGCGCGCAGTAGACGGCAGGTCGGATTCCAGTCCTTCGGATGAGACAGTAAAAACGAAGGTTCCGTTTCACAGAGGGTGTCGGCACGTTAAAGAACCCTCACTGCTCAATGGCCGTAAGTGCCGAGCGTAGGCCAAACTTTGAAGCCCATATGAATGAAAGATTATTGAGTGGGACTTATTACCAACCAACGATTGTATGTGGAGATAAAACAGTTTTGAAGCCAAGTGAACATATGAGTTTGTTGAAGTAATTCTACATTTCATTCGTAAAGAGAAGTGTAAAGTGGTGATAATAGTGAGGGTGATTCAACTGACATAAGTCTTTTTGACAGAAACGTTCGTCATAAGTATTTGTTTTTACCTCTGTTGTATAATTATAACTTTGGTATTGTTTATAATTTCTATAAAGATTGATTTATCTTGTTTGTGATTCGTCGTAAAAAATTATATTGAAACGTATAGTTCGTACACGTAAAGTTATCACATTACTCATCCAAAAACAAGCTAAATTATAGTATTTAAGGGGAGAAAGGTTTGTTTTCATCACAGTGAAATTTAAACTGCAGTAATGCCTGGGTCGAAAAGTCAAATGTCATAATAGCGCAGTGGCTGTATAAATCGTTTACACTATTAATATATACATGCGAATCTTTGAAAGCAATATGATTTACCCGTCCACCATTACTATATACTATACCTGGAAATTTTCACCACGTTTAATTTCGCCTTTGAGATATAGGACAAATTTAAGATGAACGTGAAAATTCAAGAATAAGTGAAGCATAATTCCGACGTCCTGCCGGAATCTAGGGTCATTCGACAATTCGTGGGTCAGAAAATACATTTAACTTGCAATCTATCGTGATTGTTGAAAATCGTCCACGCATTTCTGATGCTATTAAAATAAATGTAAGGTTAAGAAAAACTCTTAACACACGTATGTCTTCCTTTTTAGCTCACCTAGTTTTAAGACTGCAAAAAATGAAGGGGGTGGGTGGGTAATTTTCCAAAAACCGCTGAAGGGATTTTATTGAAACTTTATAGGAAGTAAGTACTCGAGGTCCTCTACCAAATTTGTTCGGATCGGCCCAGGGGTGGATTCAGAGTAGGACAAAAGAGGTCCCAGGGGATACACTTCTTTTAAAAGCTTCTCCACCGTAACCGCTGCACGGATTGAAAAATTAATTGTATCTGAGTGATCTACATAGATGTATGATTAAAGTTTGTTAATTTAGTAGAAACCGGACAATAAATTTTTGACGCGTTTTTGGTCCTTTACTCAGTTTGTTCATTTCGGTCACTTCGGTCCAGGGGGTGGAACCAGAGTGGGGTAAAAGAGGCCCAATGGATACCCCTGTTTAGAAATCTTTTCCTCCAGAACCGCTGGATTGAAAAACTAATTGTATCTGAGTGATCTACATTAATGTGTGAATAAAGTTTTTTAATTACGTAGAAATCGGAAAATAAATTTTTGATCTGTCTTTTTACACAATGTCATCCACATTTATTCATCGTGATGCATTTATTTAAAGTGTTTTACATACATTTAGGTAGAGAAATGCTTTCCTGAAAGAATTTTTCTGAAATTCAATTTTTTGAATTTTTCTTATGATTTTTTAAAACTGAAAAAAGAAGGAGGGGGATTTTCAAAACAATTTAGGGGCGAATTTACAACAAGGAAAATATGTTTTGTGTCGCTCAAGGTCGAATATTTCCTGGTAAACTGTAATCTTATAAAATGTTGAGATATCAAAATTAATTACAAATCTTTCTGAATGCAACGGGAAATATTCTTATGCGAAACAAAACCCCGGTAAAACAATATTGAGTGTTTTACTGGTTTTTTTCGCTTTCTGAATTAGTATGTTTAGTTATACAACCTGTTTGTCGAAACGTAAAGATCCTAAGGTAGAAATGTTTATAACTTACAGGGGATGCCTACGCCTCCATGAAACCTGAACCCACCTCTTGATTTCCAGAGGTCCATGTTTGTCCATTTTCATACCAGATTTGTACCTATATCCTGGACAACCCCATTTATACCTTGGTATCTTAGATTTTTTAATATTGGTATGTGAGGTTGAAATCTGTTACTTATTTAAGAGTAGGTTTTTTAATAACAGATTTAATTTTGTTTCAGGTATTCATGTTACAAAACCATTTGTGAATCAACTCTACATATCAGTCAGAATTCGAAATGGCTGATGCAGACAGCAAGCCATGTACAGTAGAAGAACTTCTTGACATTATATCAGCTCCCTCTGGTGGTCTAACGATGTATCCATCCGATGCCTATGATGAAGTTTACCCCGATTTGTTCATTGGGGAAGAGTTAGTATTTTTTTATTTTCTGTCTTCTTACTGTAGAAATGTTACTATGTTTGCGGGCAAAGTACGACCTTTAGTTAAACTGCCACCTGATTCAGTCCAGTGGGTCAAATATGTATAACTTCAATTCACATAACTTGGCCAAGCAGAGTAACCTTTTGATTACCGTACAGATGATTCTACTCAGTTTTCGGTTATGACCAGTTTCACGGGAAAACAGTTCCTCACTGGATACACTTGTATGTATGTTGACAAGTAGGACCGATAACTCTTGTCACTGTAATTTTAATGTCGTTATGCTTTATTACCTAATATTTATACCTGTCTAGGTCAAAAAAGGAATTACAGAACTCCCCCCCCCCGTAAAGTTGTATAAATTCTACATTAAAATTACTTGCCACCATACGTACGGCTATCCAGTAGATAAAACCACTTTTTCCTAAAGCTAAAGCGGAAGTCCGGAGGTGGATTAAGTGCCATGGAGGAGTAAGCATCCCAAGTTGACCGGTCACAAATATGACAAACAATGAAGTCAGAGTCAGTTGTAACATCAGAGTTTTAATACACACAAGATAAAAAGGATATGTATTTTCTTTGTTACATAATTCTGAAATGTTTTTATATGATTAGGCAATACGTATTAGATAAATGAAAATAAGTTCAGCATTAATCTACTTTTTTTCTTTCAGATCTATTGTAAAAGATCGCATCGGAATGAAGCGCCTGGGCATAACACACGTCTTAAACACTGCCCTGGGAAAAAGTGACTATCACGTGAATACTAATCACGTGATGTATAGGAAAGTGGATATGAAGTTTATGGGTATAGAGGCAATGGACCAGATGAATTTTCAACTTTCACCGTATTTCGAATCATCGGCAAATTTCATAGACGAAGCACTCATTAGTGGAGGTATGTAATACAAAAAACCCCCAAAACAAAACAAATGTTTAAACAAAAATTATGTTACGTAATAGTGGTGGTTCGTAATACAAAAAAAAAAAATAAAAACAAAAACAGAACAGAACAAGTTTGTAAATTGAATAACAATTAAAATATAGCAATTTTTTCCGAACTTCAGAAAATGTTGAAATCCGGTATAGTGAGATAGGAAACATATATATATATTTCCAGAGGACTTGATGAAATATACATACAGGTCTACCAAGGTAAAGTGGCATATCCCAGTTCTGTCTAAAACCAAAAAAATATTACCTATTTTCCAAAGATAGGAAAACTTGAAAACGTGACTCCATGTATTACTGTTGCTCTAATACCTGTGTTGCCAAAGATAAGTCTGTCATACCTGTTATGATTTAATGTACACTCTTTGTGTTTCAGTCTGTAGACATGTGCAAATTTACTTTGGTAGACCTATACGTTTCTTGTTTCATATTTATTTTACGTTAGGATGAATTTCGACCCTTTATCAGATCAAACTGACAATAGTCTCCTTCATCTAAGATATGTTTGGCATTCAGTTGAAACGGGTTATAATTAGGTGGCAAAGACGTCGAACATGAAAAGCGAAAAGATTTTCTGAAATTTTCAACCTTAGAGATTGGGTGGAATGTAAAGACGAAATAATAATGATGATAATAATAATGTGTCTGTGTCTTTGTCAGTTTTGAATGGTTATATATACTTCTAATATATTTTTAATATATTTTGGCATCTCTTGCAGGGAAAGTTATGGTAAATTGTAAAATGGGAGCGAGTCGATCTGCTACAATTGTTTTAGCCTTTCTGGTTATAAAACGTTCTATGACTATCCAAGAAGCATTGCGCATGGTCCGAAGTAAACGAGAAATAGCACCAAATGATGGATTTCTTCAACAATTGTGTGACTTGAACGAAAGATTAAAGAAGACTGGACATTTTAGAAAAAAAGAATCCGCGACTTAGACATTTCGTGTTGTATATTGTACAGCAGGGCTATTTCAAAGTTGTATATTCGAGATTATTCACATGCAGTTAGTTCTGGTCAGTGTACAATGTGGGTTGCGACGTGTTACTGCACATTAGACCAGCACTTTTCTCGGCGACACATCTATGCACTCTGCTTCTAAATACAGTGCAACATTAGTATCGCCTATCAATAACACGGCATGTACGTATATCTGAAAATATAGAACTTACAGATACTTTGCTATCAAACTAGTAAATGGATGAATACCATATTCATTTTTGTTGTTATTATTTTATTACTTCTCTCTTATCCTTATTCGCAGAGACAGTAGAGATTGGAAAAAAAACATTAGGACATTAATTAGATAATGATATATGGAATGTATCTTTGCATCATGATCTTGAAATGAAGTCATACTGAAATTACTGAAGCTTAATATTACAGATATACGAACATCAATAGAATATTTATTAGTTGTGACGAGGATTCGTTCCTCACATATTTCTTTTGCATTTGACTGTGGACTCACGGCGCGTGTGACCGGTCAACAGGGATGATGCTTACTCCTCCATGGATCCTGATCCCATCTCTGGGTTTCCAAAGGTCCGTATTTGTCCAATATCATCAGATTTGTATATGTATCCTGGACATCTGTAAGATTTATGTTTTGCTATCTGAGATTTTATACTTGGTAAAAATGTTTGACAGAGTCTTATGATTTATATTCACCTGGAAATGAGCTTTCAAAAACCATTACTGTTAAGCTAATGTAGCATAGGGAAACTAATGAAACCCGTATGAGGTCACATGTGATACTCGTAGGTTTGTCATGCTACCCCAATGAAATGTGAATTACAAGATCTTGAAAGTTTATCGAATGTTAAAGGGATGTTACATTTTTAAACGCTATAAACATCTTTCAACATGCAAAAGTAGAGAATTCCTTTCCTTTCATAACTTTGTATCACCAAAGATACTCTGAATTAATTCTGCGGACTGACTATTTCTCTATTATAAAATGAGTTTGCCATCTCTTTGCCATTTGATAAACTTTCAATATTACATAAGTATAAGTCACATTATTTTTCATTTGTCAAACATTACACACCTACAAGAGGTCATTCACATGTGATCCCATAGCTGTTGTGTTAGATCTACATCCCATATATTGGAAAACATGAGCGGTGATTAATCGGTTTTTAATAATGGTCTATAAATTGGTTCAGATTTATAAATATTTTGGTTATTAATCCAAACTGTTTTGAAACTAGTTTTGGTTTTCCCATTAATCATTAACCAATTCAAACCAGTTCGGGAAACCGCCCAAACTACCTCCGGAGGTAGTTTCAATGGTTTACATGTAGTCCAAATGATACAAAGACGCACCATGTATCCCGGCTATAAACTACAAGTGATAAGTATTGGGCAATAAACGTTTCACCAGTCCCACCTTTGTCGAGAAAAACAGGATACTACACGGGCATTTAAATTCAAAGTTGATGGCAGTAAGTGGAGGGTAAAGACTTAAAAAATCGCAGATACCAAACTATAAATCTTTAGGATGTCCAGGATATAGATACAACTCTGGTAAAAATGGACAAACACGGACCTCTTGAAACCAAGAGGTGGGATCAGGTGCCATGGAGGAGTAAGCATGTCAACCGGTCACACCCGCCGTGAGTCCACAGTCAAGTCCAGATGAAATGCGTGATGAACGAATCCTCGTCACAATTGGTACAGACGTCTCTACAACCACCAACGAAAAAGCAATTCAACATTTCACTTAGTGAAACAGAGTAATCGTAAACAAGACTATTATACCGACCGTAAAATTTGCGGAACGTTGAAATCAAACGCGGTTTTCGATATCCCTGTGTAAATAATTTGTCAGTGAGTAGTTTACATCTGTATATGAAATGTTCGTATGTTGAACAACCCCTGGCATATCGGATCATTTGTGAAATATAAACTCCATATGCGGGTGACTGTGGATGTTACTACTTAAATGTGGAAAATTTACGATGGGAAAGCCAAAATCGTCGTTTGTCGTATAGCTAAGTTACCAATTTCCTGACTGAGTCTATAGTAAGTAAAATGTCTAAGTATGAAGCGTGTGTGCTTGATTCTGTTGTATCTAGTTTCTAGTTCGCTGGGATATATGCATCACAATGACATATGTATGAAAATTGTCATTATTAATTGACAAAACGTCGTCGATATATCTAAATGTCAAATTAAAGGACACAGTCTGATTTTTGTTCTTTTGATTCAGAACTCCGCGTTGACTTTATAATTGATCGATAAACATTTTTGTACATCATCAACATTCTGGTAATATTACAACAAAATCGTCAGTAAATTATGAAATATAAGACTTTGGAAAAAAAATATGTTCTTTGTATTTACGAAATGATCCGGTATTCTAGACCGTTTGATTATTTCACATACAGGGGCAATTGATGTCTTTTTATTGTTGCCATTGACATAAGCAAAATGTAACATTGAATAAAAAAGTGAAATTACAACGAAAAGATGGTTTTGTGAATTAGTATCACAATAAAAACAAAACCTGGGTTAGATCTACTTCCACTACTGTTGCTCACAATGATAACACTGATGTTGTTGCTGCTGCTGAGGATAATGATGCTATGCTATTTTATAGTGTGTTTGGTTTTACATTTGTGCCTTGTAGTTCGTGAACACAATGTTTATTTAGCAGTGCTTGTTAAATGATGTATCCAAATTAAAGAACATTTCATGAGTCATTGTTCAAACGTCATTTACATGATTACCAAATAGTGCTCTTCTTTTTGCTAAACATTGCAACTCGTTTGAACAAACACAATTAAGCTTATAAATTATATATCATGTACTATAGAGAAATATATCTATATAAACTCGTGTAAAGATACGCGGATACCGATCATATGTAGCGTTGTAGCAATATGAAGGTCTGTCACACATTCCTTATCGCATTTTTTATATTACTTAGACGGGCACCTGCAGGTAGTATGCAGAATTTGAAATGCATTGAAAATATCTATTCCCGAGACATGAACATCACAGACGAATCTATAGCCGAGAGTAATGTAAGAAGTATAGTAGAGTGTGTTGCTACATGCGGGGAATCAAATGACTGTCTGTCAATTCAGTTTGGAAACCGTTCAAAGAGATGCAAAATTTTCTCTAAAGATGTTCTGTCAGGAAATGTGAAGGGTATTGGATGGAAGTATTACCATTGTAGCAGAGGTAATTGACCATTTACCATTGTAAATAGTACAATTTGTTATAATTCTTCGTTTAAAATGAAATTGTACATAAATGAGTTTTGCAGATTATAACTGAATTTTTATCAATATTTACCAGTAAATATCGTCAGATTCATGGATTCGACTGTTTTCCCCACCACACCCCGATTTGTTTTATTTAATAGTGATCGCTAATTTACAATGGTGAAAGAGGCAGTCTGTTTATATTTTTTATGTGATCTGTCATTTAGTATTTTATGATTTTATTTCTATCTCGTACATTTTCGAATACGTCTTATTTCCATTAGTGGAACTCTTCATATTAAAGGCGCTTTTAGTAGTGCCTCAGGGACAACGGGTAAACAAATGAACTTCAACATGGCGGCAAATACAAATTGTCGTAGTTTACATTGCGATCTATTTTGTCCAAAGAAATTAAACGTTCCAACAAGTAAAAAATATGAAATTGCTGACCTATGTGAGATTGCCGACGTATTAAATTTATCCAGTGGAGGAGGTCAAGGTCACCTATACACCAAGTCAGATGTAGTGTTTTTGGTTCTCCACAAGAAAGGTCAATTGTGCTTTAATTTTTGGAAAGCTAATTGTGATTTTCAGCCTACATGTAATTTGGATACTTTTTTAAGGAAATACCACTTTAAAACTACTAAGACCAAAGGAGATTTTGTGGTTTTTTGTGAAATTTAGTCTGGAGATATTGTCTTAAACACCCATGGTTGAGTGACCACAGTAGTGACCACTATTAACAAGCTCAGTGTTGTTTTTCAAGGTGGATTTACCTGTATACTTGACTTTTGATTTGGATTATTTTGTGTCATTTATTTCTGTGCTAATTTCTGAAAATGGCTACATTAAGAAGTTCTAGTATTAATGGAAAAGGAAAGGCCAACAGTTTTGGGAGATTGAGTGAAATTTCAAAGGGAAAGATGAACACTGATGAGAAATTGGACACCATCTGTGATATGCTTTCTTCTCTGAGAGAGGATATGAACTGTAAGATTGATAGACTCAGAGAAGAGATTAAAGAAGAAAACAAAGAACTTGTCGAGAGACTTGAAGGCCGAGTGTTTGACCTTGAAGTAGAAAATGAAGATCTGAAACAAACTGTTGGTAAACTAGAAAAACAACTTTTGGAAAGAGATGAAATATTGAGAATCCAGGAAAATAAACACAACCAGCTGGAACAACATGGGAGATTGAACTCAATCAGAATAACAGGAATTGATGACAGAAACCAAAAAGAGTCAATAGAAGAAAGTGTTGTAAAAGTGGTAGATTTCATAAATACTGAACTTAAAGTTAAAGTTAGTGAATCAGACATTGATACAGCTCACCGACTAGGAAAATTTACAAAGAATAGCCCCAGGACCATTATTTGTAAATTTATACAGAGACGTAAGAAGCATGAGGTACTCAAACAGAGAAAATTGCTGAAGGGTAAAAACTTTCGTGTTACAGAAGACCTTACCAAAATTAATCAACAAAAGCTTAAAACAGCATTTGGATTACCTTGTGTGGAAAACTCCTGGAGTATTGATGGAAAACTATTTGTGAAGTTGACAAATGGACAAAAAAGGAGACTTTCAGACAATACAGTGCTTTCGGAGGAATTTCTGTTAAACAATGCCAACTTTAGACACATGTGACATTGTATTGTGTGTACAGATCAGTGTTTCTGTTAAGTGTTTTAGTGCTGGACTGTAAGTACTCTAGAAATTCTTTTCTTTTGTTTTTGTCATATTTACTTTAAATGATACTAACTAAAATGACATTTTGTTTGTATGTCTATAAGTTTTGTTTATGATTGTTTGATAGTGTGTGTGTGTGTGAGATAAAGAAAGTTATATGTAAGTGAATACACGTGTGTTAACTAGTACATGGTGCAGGTGTGGTGGGTACATGTAGATATCAGTGTGGGTCTACCTGAATTTGTATTTATTTGTATTGATGCAATATTAAACCTAATGTTGAATTTTCTGTCTGAGTTAATGTTTATACTAGTAATGTTTTTAATGGAATGCTAATATAATTTATTTTTCTGAGCTTGTTTGATAGTGGTCATTACAAATGACATTATTTACATGTTTTATTCTATTTTCCATTTCCTCTTTTTTTCCTCTTTTCTTTGTCTAAACCTTAACTGTTATCACTTGTACATGTATGTAAGCAGGAGTGAGGCTCGACTTAAAAAATTCCTAATTTACTTCAAATATGGAGGGCATTAAGATATTGTCTGCAAATTGTCAGGGACTAGGGGATAAAAATAAACGAAAAGATGTTTTTGCTTATCTTCGATGTAAAAACTTCAATATATTTTGTTTACAAGATACACACTTTACTCCAAAAATTGAAAATACAATAAGAACAGAGTGGGGTTTCGATTGCTATTTTAGTTCTCTAAATTCCAATTCTAGGGGGGTAGCAGTAATGTTTAATAATAATTTTGATTATAAGGTTATAAGAGAAAAAAAGGATAATAGTGGTAATTTTTTAGCTTTGGACTTGAAAATAGATGATAATAGTTTAACTTTAATTACAATTTATGGTCCTAATATAGACTCCCCATCATTTTATGATAAAATAATAGATGTTTTAAATGATTTTAAAAATGAATCATTCATTGTTTGTGGTGATTTTAATTTAGTTTTAGATCCTAATTTAGATTATTGCAATTATAGAAACACTAACAACCCAAAAGCTAGGGATAAGGTCATTGAAATGATGGAAGTATTAAATATGATAGATATTTTTAGAGAACAAAATCCTGATAAAAAAACGATTCACCTGGAGAAGAACTAATCCCTTTAAACAAGCCCGACTAGATTATTTTCTTGTGTCAGAAAAATTACTATCAAGTACTTCTAAATCTAATATAGAACCTGGATATAGGTCTGATCATTCTATACCATCTATCACTATAAACTTTAACAATTTCAAAAAAGGTAGGGGACTCTGGAAATTTAATAATTCTCTTCTGCATGATATAGAATACTTAGAAATTATAAATAAACCTATTCTCGATGTAAAATTGCAATATACTCTCCCAGTTTACAATATAGATAATATTAAAAACATTTCAGATGCAGATATTCAATTTCAAATAAATGATCAATTATTTTTAGAAATACTTTTACTTGAAATACGTGGGAAAACAATCTCATACTCAGCCTATAAAAAGAAAACACAAAACATTTATGAAAATAATCTTATAAAAAGTATACATAATTTAGAATCCTGTGAAAAACTTAATATAGAAGAATATAATGAAAAAAAGATAGAACTTGAAAACTTGAGAACAAAAAAACTTAAGGGTAGTATAATTCGATCAAAAGTAAAATGGTTACAGGAGGGAGAAAAGCCTACAGCATATTTTCTAAATTTGGAAAACAGAAATTTTACTTCCAAAATAATTCCAAAAATAATTAAAGATAATGGTGAAGTGATAACCAAACAGGAAGAAATTCTAGATGAGATTAAGCAATATTATGAAAATCTGTTTACATGTTCAGATAGAGATAAAAATAATTTGGGGGGTCCTGATTTAAATTTGTTTTTAGAAAATAAAGATGCACCAAGACTAAATGAAACCGAATCAGAAAACTTGGAAGGCTATATAACTATAGACGAAGCATCAGCAACACTAAAGAGTATGAAAAATGGTAAAAGCCCAGGATCTGATGGTTTTAGTACAGAATTTTTTAAAGTTCTTTGGAGACAATTGGGTTATTTTATTATTAGATCTCTTAATTATGGCTTCATTAATGAAAATCTATCAGTTACCCAAAAACAAGGAATTATTACCTGTATACCAAAGGGAGATAAACCAAAACAATTTATGAAAAATTGGAGACCTATCACTCTTTTAAATAATATTTATAAAATTGCATCAGGTGTTATTGCAAATAGAATAAAGAAAATTTTACATAAATTGATTCATAATGATCAGACAGGTTTTATAAAAGGAAGGTATATTGGGGAAAATACTAGAATCATCTATGATATTATGCATTATGCTGAAGAAAAAGATATTTCAGGATTATTATTAATTATCGATTTTGAAAAAGCATTTGATTCTGTTTCATGGAAATTTATGGACAAAGTATTAGAATATTTTAAATTTGGCTCTGATATAAGAAATTGGGTTAAAGTGTTCCATAAAATACTTCTTCTTCTGTAAATCAAGGTGGAAATCTGTCAAATTTTTTTGAGATTAAAAGAGGATGTCGTCAAGGCGATCCTATCGCACCATATATCTTTATTTTATGTGCTGAAATTCTCTCTATTAAAATTAGAAATAATCCAAAAATTAAAGGTATACATGTTAATAATACTCCTATTCTACTCTCTCAATATGCAGATGACACAACTCTTATTTTAGACGGAACGAAAATTTCCTTAACAGAGGCAATTAATGAACTAGAAAACTTTGCAAAAATATCAGGTCTGAAAATTAATTTACAAAAAACACATGCAGTTTGGTTTGGAAACAAAAAATATAGTGATGAAGTTATCTCCCCTGAACTAAATTTACAATGGGGAAATGAATCTTTTACTATCTTAGGCATTGATTTTAATGTAGATCTTCACAGAATTCCAAAAATAAACTATGATAAAAAACTAGTTAAACTGAAATCAATTATCAAATCTTGGAATAGAAGAAGATTAACTCCAATAGGAAAAGTTCAAATCATAAAATCTTTATTAATTTCTCAATTTAACCATTTATTTATATCTCTTCCAAATCCAAATGAAAATTTTATAAAAAAAGCTTAACACTGAACTATACAACTTTTTGTGTGATAGTAAAGTTGATAAAGTCAAAAGAGACATAGTTGTGAAGAAATATATAGAGGGGGGACTTAACATGATGCATATTACATCATTTATTGAATCTCTAAAATTAACATGGATTCGAAAGCTTTACTGTACTTCTAGTAAGTGGCAAGACATTCTAAAAATAAATATTGATGTATATAAACTAGCTAACTGTGGTAGTGACTATATTAATAAATGTAAAAATAAACTTGATAATATGTTTTGGAGGGATGTTTTCAAAGTATGGATAAAAGTAGCAGAAAAATTTGAAAACCAAAATGATTACATAAATTCAGTTGCAGAAATACCAATATGGTTTAATAAATCCTTCTCCTTTAATAATAAAAGTATTTTTTATAAAGAGTGGTTTAATAATGGAGTGATTTTCATAAATGATTTTATTAAAGATCATGAAAATCTCATTTTCTATAATCTGGAAGAATTTAAAACCAGATTTCATATTAAGACAAATTTCTTACAGTATTATGGTATAACGTCAAAAATTCGTAAATACATTATACAAAGTGATAAGCCATGCAATAGACTTTGCTATCCTAATATACCTGTAAACATAAAAATGATATTGAAAAACAAACGGGGTGGTAAAACGTTATACAATTTACTAATTAACAACAATTCTTTTTCTTCTGGAAGAAAAAAATGGGATAATATTTTCGATTTTGATGAATTTACATGGAAAAATATATATAAAATTCCTTTTAAAGTAACAACACAATCTACTTTACAGTGGCTTCAGTACAGAATAAATATGTATATTTTAACTACAAACTCCTACCTATATAGAGCTGGTTTAGTGAATAGTCCTTATTGTAATAGGTGTAAAGAAGAAATTGAAACAATTGAACATTCCCTGTGGGAATGTGAGTGTTCATAAATTTTTGAATGATATTTGTGGCTTATTAGATTCTCTTCATATTCCATTTAACTTTAACAAAGAAACTTTTATATTTGGCCTATTCAATAACTTGAATGGGATATACAACACTGTTGACAATAAAATTTTGTTAATTATAAAACATTACATTTATAAAACAAGATGTTTACAGCAGCCTTTATCAATAAGATGTCTGAGACTTTTAATAAAGGACCACTATAATGTTCTAAAATATATTGTTAATAGTAAAGAGGACAAATACAAACAACTGTTTAATAGTGAATGGTCTAAATGGGAAAGTTTACTTGAAATCTCTGTCTAATAATTTTTTACTTGTCTATTTTTTAAAGACTAATATGAGGTACTTTTGATGTACTAAAATATATATTTTTTCTTTTAACTAAAAGTATGTCCTTTAACAATCAAGACATTTCTTGTTAGTCCCCTCACTCCTGCTTCATCATTATAAAAATATATCAAACATCTTTAATATTAAAAAATACTTTAGACTTCTTTCACTTTCTTTCTCTATCCTCCTTTTTTCTACTTTTTTCTTCTCTTTCTCTACTTTTACCCAAACTCAGTACAAATTAACAAAAAGAAATTAATATATATGTACATATATTTAAGATATAGAGAATAAAATATGTATGAAAATGAGGTCAATATACTTGTATACGAGAGAATGTTTGTATGCAAAATGTAAATCAATATATGTCAAACTATAAATTTCTATGTAATTTGTACTGCAAATACTTTCAAAAATAAAATAAATATAAAAAAAAAAAAAATTTATCCAGTGGCGAGTGTATGACACAATATTTATATTAGGTCCTTCTTGTCTTACCAAATCTAGCCACTTTTTGCGACAATTGTCTACCTTTGGCAACTGGTTAAAATAAAATATCTTTTTTCTGCCACCAGAGATGTAGTCTACTGTGATTTAGTGTTCCACAGGCATATTTGACATCCATTTTAATCTATAAAGTTACTTTGTTTTTATTTGTGTGCGTTGCCCCTGTAATCTCGTGAGATATGGTGAGATTTGAGATGTTTTTGTTTTCCGTGTCAAATGAGTGATCAAAGGGCGGTAACTCTGATATAGTGGTAATAAGACGTATTACATGTACCCCTCTTTAACAACACTGGCGTGGTTTAATAGATATTATAACAAGATTCGATGGTTTCTGTTTTGAATACATTATTTCTCGTGAGGTCATTCATTTCCTTTTAAAAATTGTATTGGCTCGTTAGATCATTCGGTTTGTTCTGTAAAAATGCTTTCCAATAAAATAGTCTCACGTTTTCTAGAGAAGAAATACGAATTTAAAAGCAAAATGTTTTAGTTAATCTATATCCTGATGGCAAATCGTTTACTTGTTCTTCGAATTTTTAGAAAATTTTAGGCGAGGGAGGAATTTGATTTTTTTTCTTCTAAAACTTCAGAGGTGAGTAAACCTGTATTATTTTTAATGTACTTTTTTAAACCAACTCATATATTAAGTCAAGTGAAGTATCAATATTTCTAAACCTAGTATATAAAAGTCCAGTTTGTATTGTAAAGGATTACATAGTTGATGTTGTAGTTATCTCCCGTGTGCATCATTCATCTTTCTAAAAAATATTTAAATTTCCGGACACAATACGAGAGGCAAAATATATATTTTGTATTTCAGGTGCGAGCGGGTCAAATGAACAAGTAATTTATTTGCCGTGGCCTAACAGCAACATTTTATATGAAATGTATACTAAAGGAAACATGATACATGTATTTCAAATGTTAAAACAATTCCAAAGTTATGGTTCTGTAAATAAAACGACCAAAACAAATGCTCAAGACGATTGTTTCTGTTAGTTATACTTCATTAGTTTAGCTTACATTTAAAATACATATACAAGTAAATTTCCAAACAAATAGTGCCATACAAGCCACAAGGCCAAATAATAAACTCTAAATGTATATAGAAGATATTTGCTACGCACTCGTGTTAAATATGTATTCTACTGCCTCACTTGATGTAATAAACATGTTATTAAAAAAATGTTAAATATTCTATTTATTACGTTTTCCAGTTAACGTTCGTTAGGCCCTAGATTTACCCGATGTTCTGTACATGTAGGTTTGTCTACGGCTTGTAAAATGTAAACAAACCACGTTTGACAGAGGGGCTCGGAAATCTTTTCAGAGCGTAATATGCCAAATGAAAACTGGAGCCTGGAGGAAAATACTATGCTCTAAAAAGATTTCAGCGCCCCTGTGGTTTTGATTGAAATACATCACGTGATGCCTCAAAGAACATGCAAAAGTTATCGATAGATCTGGACAGCAAACTCACTTCGAGGTTAGCCTAATTCAATGTTCATTTTTTGTACTGTATCTCCAGTGTCGCTGAATCTTTTTAAAAACTGTTGACCTAAATAATGGATGCATTAAACTTTTCCACTGCCTTTCGACCACTTAAACTTAATCCATCATAACATAATATCGTCTGCTTTTCAGTAGAGACAGAACAAGGACGTGCGGAGCCATTTTGTTTATATTCGATACAGCATTATAAATAGCTCACACGGAAATCCCTTCTTGATACGTCATATATACAGTACGTGTTCAAAAGTTTTTACCACGGCATCACCATTTATTGGCATTTGTTAGCAAATGTGATGAGTTTATAATCAAACAATGAATTGGAAATTATCATTACATCATAGATGGGGTTAATTAATCAGATTTTCATAAGTGGTCTGTATTTTGATTGGCTTAATGTAAAATAGCATATGTTTCATTAAGCCAATCAAAATACAGTAAAATCAATGAAAAATAACAGTGAAAAAAAAAAAAATGATAAATTAAATAAAAAATGTCATGAATTAAAATTCGTCTGAGAGTAACCACTGTAAAAATATGACTGTCTTAGTGTTTGAAGAGTTAAGAATTTAAATAATACTATCCTTAAGAGATTTTACTTCAGTATAAAATAATCAGCTGGTTAATGTATACCCCGGGTGAACATAAACGGTTGACCAGCAGTAGCAACGACCCAGTGGATGTAAATATTAAAAACCCCAAAGTTATTGTTCTGTAAATAAAATGTCTAAAACAAATCAAAGAGAACCAATTTAAAAATCAGTGGGCCTCTAAAACTCTCTCAAGTCTGGTGAACATTGCACAAACACGGTCCTCTGGAAATGCATGTCCAAAGTCACCAAATTTACTCAGTACTCAAGCTTAACTAACTTTTCATGATTTTAAGGTAAAAACACGCAAAAATGTTGTCTGTATTCGTACATTTTTGACATATTATTATTGATGACATACAATTGTAAATAAGATAACAATTATTGCTCATTTGAGAAAAAATTCAGAAATATTAAAAGTTTGTTTGAGTACGTACTCAAATTTTGAGTACCGTACTCGATGTATTTATTCAATTTTACAGGAAATTCATAGGCGTGACTCAAAGATTTATATGTGAATGATGAAAATGATAATATGTTTCCTAATCACTCTGACTCAAAAGTTTTACAAACGACTTTATAGTCAAAATAATTAAATAAAATTTGAGCTTGAGTATTGAGTAAATGTGGTGACTTCCGGCCCAGAGACAGGAACGGGTGAAATGGAGGAGTAAGCAGTAATTCAGTATAAAAACTAATTTCTCAAAATTTTATTTCAGATTGCCGTTTGAATGAAAACTTGTGTCCAGTTTCAAGGGGTTATCACTACAATCATTCGATATGTTTCTGTTACAAAGTATATACTGACCTGCAAAGTCACAGTTCAGCAGTGTCGTCATGTGCAAGTGATGGAGCAGTGCTAGCACGAGTTACAAGGCATCTCAGGCAAGCGGAATTAGAAAGATTCCTTGGTATGGAATTATTTTATTTATTAAATGTGTGTGATAACCTGTACTTTAACAAAATCAGTCGTTTCTTTTCATTAATGGAAAAAGCAATCCAAAACCAATTTAAATAGAAATTAGTGAGTTATCATATAGCTTGAAGAGTGAAACGGAACTAATCGAATTTTTATCTTAAATTTCAGGATGGTGTATAATTGTATAAAAAATGATATACATATTTTCATTGGTTCATACATTTGTAACAATAATATTTCATCCTTTAATTTTAAACAAAATAAATATATAAATACTGCATGAATAGATAATAGATGTAAATAAACAAAATAGAATAATAGAATAAGTATTAGGATATATATATATATATATATATATATATATATATATATATATATATATATATATATATATATATATATATATAATATTCCCTCTTTTTGATTCACAAGGGGTTTTACAAAAAAGGGAACATATGTACAAAAGCACTAAAACACCATCAATACGGTATATCCACGGGTGTATAAACAAATACATGTAGATACAAATCATGAAACGAATTAAATATTTAAATGTTTAAAGCTCTAAAATGAGTGACGAAACCCTGACGGT
Source organism: Atrina japonica (assembly GCA_030159075.1). Classification (NCBI taxonomy): domain Eukaryota; kingdom Metazoa; phylum Mollusca; class Bivalvia; order Pterioida; family Pinnidae; genus Atrina; species Atrina japonica. The sequence goes on from BROG01000163.1 coordinate 861,215, forward strand.
CAATATGCTTCTTTGGATCCATAATTCCTTATGTCACCCTCAATCAAAGTCAATAATTGTATAATGACTACTGACGAGAGACGAAAATGCACACTAAACATCTCACCCTGCCTCATTGTAAGACCGTTTGTGTTAAAACATGATCAAGTTCTTTCATGAAATAACCAGGATTTTCATGAAACACGTGTACATGCAAAATGTAACGCGTTAAATTAGAAATATTATTTTTTTCATGCAAGCTCATATTATAATCTTACGTGATGATATTAGCCAAACAGAGGCTTTGTTTTTTTCACCAGTAATGAAATAGCGCCCGATATCGTGACATATTTTCATCAGTACAAACGTTAATGTACTAAATATCTTTAACAATACCAAAGTTATAGGTTTTTTTTTTAAAAAAAAAAAAGCCAAACATCCTTAAGACTATCGTTTCTGACAATAACACTTCATCACTTGAGCTCGAATTTAGTATAAATGTGTATTACCGAAAGAAATAGTGGTGTCATACAAGGCCAAATAATAAATCTAAACGTATTGCCAAATCCGTCTAAGAAGTACCCACTGTAAAATTAATAGATCTTAGCTTTTGGGAAGTTTAGAATTTAAATGGAGGTATCTGAGCGAAATGATACCTTAGTATAAAATAATCCACAGGTACCGAAATAACAGGTACTGTGTTTATGTATACCCTCGGGCACACTGATATAGTTTGTTGATATTTGTAACATCAAAAATTCTAAACTGTAATGTTTCTTACGTCCCTAAAATGAAAATTTCATTTCAAAATATCGCTTCGTTTTGTAAATATTGGCACCTTAATTGGACATAACAGTTTAGTTGCGAAAATGGCATATTTCATTTGATCACTGTTAAGGTTCTAACTGTTGTTGATATTCTGTTTTTACATGTAGATTTTCCTAACATACATATCTAGATTATCAGAAATTATCCATCATTGGGTTTATTATACATAGTTATTACAAAATGAACTTCAAATTCCTTTCAGAACAATTCTGAATAAATTTTTAAAACTTGAGAAGAGTTTTGATAGGCTTTTAATGGTTTTTGCCAGCAACATAGGTTGCGAGATGAAATAGCTTAAGCATACAAAAAGCCATACACGTTCAGAATTACTACTTTTATGCATAAAAGGAAGTTTTACATGTAAAAAGTGACATTTTGGAAAACATTTTTTTTCATAAAAAGATTTATAACGTTTCTGACACAAAAGGTATTTGATACTAGAGCTTTAAGTAGAAACCCCACACGTTCAATCACAACCA